>OZ023246.1:4757516-5357516 GCA_964006365.1 Trididemnum miniatum
AAAGCGGGGGACAAGGCAGGCACTGGCACAAATTTTTTTTTTTTTTTTTTCACGGGCGAACGGGTTGGGCAGAGAGGTTTTTTGTAGGTTTTGGTAACTGGTATAGTTACAAACCTTAAACAAAATATTCCTTCTCAGATTACCGGGAAAATAATGTTTAAACCAACCGGACTTTTCTATTCTTATCGATTGTTTACAGTGAATCTGTGACATCATAATCCAGCCTGTATTATTTTCTTGAAGGTTTTATTTCAAATTTTCTACCTTGAGCAGAACGAGGAGAGGCTTAGATTAGGAGTGTGTAGTTCTTTTGAAGGTTAGAATTTTTTTTTTTTTTTTTTTTTTTTTTAGGAAGGTGGGAGGTTGCTATGCTGCACTGATGAGACCATAATAAGGTCGAAACGCGTCTGCAGCTGCAAATTAGTGGGTTGCCATAGGGGCTTATAGTGATGTGGGCTAGTTAGGCTACCGGGAACTTAGTTGTGGATTAGTGGTTATATTTTCTTTCATTGGGTATCGTTGTTTGGGGCCAAAAACTTGAGTTTGATATAGAAGCAACCTTTAAAGGTGCTAGGTAGAATGCATTGTATGTTGATGGATTTACTTCATGGATTTGAAGTTTTAAGCACCACTGAAGAGACTTTATTTAATAGTCGAAACGTATCCCGTCTGGTGCAAAATAATCTTATTCTCCTGTGGTAAGACGTTTAAAGGACTGCCTATTTCTTGCTGTAAAAAGGTCGAAGCGTAAAACCTTGGACCGCAAGAAGACAGTAGCTCCATTCAACTACAATCGCCTGGCTACATTCATCCCTTCTTATCATCTTGCTGGATCCTGTTACTGTACATGCAGTTCGACAAACGTACCGGGATATTGATGTTTAAACCACCGATAAGCGCTGACGTTCACTGTGTTTTCTGGGCTGCATGCGCAGACACAGTGCCTGCCTTGTCCCCCGCTTTTTCACGGGCGAACGGGTTGGGCAGAGAGGTTTTTTGTAGGTTTTGGTAACTGGTATAGTTACAAACCTTAAACAAAATATTCCTTCTCAGATTACCGGGAAAATAATGTTTAAACCAACCGGACTTTTCTATTCTTATCGATTGTTTACAGTGAATCTGTGACATCATAATCCAGCCTGTATTATTTTCTTGAAGGTTTTATTTCAAATTTTCTACCTTGAGCAGAACGAGGAGAGGCTTAGATTAGGAGTGTGTAGTTCTTTTGAAGGTTAGAATTTTTTTTTTTTTTTTTTTTTTTTTTAGGAAGGTGGGAGGTTGCTATGCTGCACTGATGAGACCATAATAAGGTCGAAACGCGTCTGCAGCTGCAAATTAGTGGGTTGCCATAGGGGCTTATAGTGATGTGGGCTAGTTAGGCTACCGGGAACTTAGTTGTGGATTAGTGGTTATATTTTCTTTCATTGGGTATCGTTGTTTGGGGCCAAAAACTTGAGTTTGATATAGAAGCAACCTTTAAAGGTGCTAGGTAGAATGCATTGTATGTTGATGGATTTACTTCATGGATTTGAAGTTTTAAGCACCACTGAAGAGACTTTATTTAATAGTCGAAACGTATCCCGTCTGGTGCAAAATAATATTTATATTTAATTTGGTGATATTCACCCCGTTATTAATTTTCATGGTCTCATGTTCTGCTTGAGTTTGAAGAGAATCAATATCATTATCTGAATGTGAGAGATGTAGATTAGTATCGTCAGCAAATAAAAGTTTTAAATTTAGAGGCATAAAAAGGGTCATTGACTACAGTACTGCAAAAATAAGAGCGGTCCTAAAACCGAACCTTGTGGTACTCCATAATTCACATTGTAAAAATTAGAAATTTTTCTTTTAACTTGGAGCAAATCCTTCGATCACTGAGATGAGACTGTAATAAGGTGAAAACTGGTCCGCGAAATCCGTAATGATAAAGCTTTTTCAGCTAATGGGATGGTTTCCCGAGTCGAATGCTTTTCTCAAATCAAGAAATGGTGAAAGGGTATCCTTGTATTCATTTAAATTATTTAACAGTTTATCATAAAGCGTGTTTATAGTTAATTCGGTAGAACTATTGATTCTGAAGTCTAATTGAGAAGGCGTAGTAATGTCATTTTTGTTTCAAAATTTAGTCATACCGGCATTGCGTTTTCTAAATTTTTCGAAGATTTTTGCCAAAACTGGAAGTAGAAAAACAGGGCGTAAGATCATAAAGAGGTTTTGGATTGGATATTTGGGGAAATGGGATTACATTAGCAAGTTTGAAGGGATCCGGGAAAATTTCTCGTTTAATACATTTGTTAATAGTTTGGTTAATAGCAGAGCTAAAATGCATTTTGAAAGTTTTACAAATTTTAGACACATTTCATTTATTTCTGGTGTGGCGTCAGAATTAACATTGTCAATTCAAGAAATGACATCTTCTTCACATATTTCTCGAAAAGCAAATGACTGCACGCAACTACTTGTAAAAATTTTGAAAGAATTGTTAGTTTGTGGAATATTATTCACCAAATTAGTGGGCTACCAATATTTGCAAAATATTCACATGATTTGTCGAAAAACACAGAGAATCTCTGAATCAGTATTTATCAGTGGTTCTTAATCTTATATATTCAGCTATCCACTTTGCCATCTGACATATCCAAATTACCCTCTTCCAATATTGTGAGTCATTAAACACACATAAATGCACTCAGGGACGGATCCAGGGAGGGGATGTGGAGGATGCATCACCCCCACCAGTCATTTTCTAACATGTTTTTCATGAATAGTTTTTCCATAATTTCGAACCTTTTCGATAACAATAAGCCTTACGCCCTAAGCACGCATTATCGAAAATGAAACGGACAGTAGACTGAGCAAAAGCATTACATTCACAACACATCGCAAGTATCTGCAAGTAGCATACTCAGCAATCATGAGATTGCGCGTCATTTTGCGCGTCATGAGAAAACGCGCATTTTGCGCGTCATGATTGCTGAGTATGCTACTTACAGACACTTGCGATGTGTTGTGAATGTAATTATCGAAAATGTACGAATAAAGTGCATCATATTGGGTACAACACTCAGAATTATGGGCAAAAAATTTAAACAAAATTTGCCCAAAACTTGTTCAAAAAGTACTAAAATGGCCACTACAGTATGTAAATTTTCAAAAATTTTCCGGGGAAGCATGTCCCCGGACCCATCTAGTGCCTTTTTTTTTTCTCAATCTGCTTCAAAATAATTCTGCCGAAAAAATACGCTTAAAAATATGCTGAAATTTGGCGACCCCTCCCTGAAAAAATTTCTAAATACGGTCCAAAAATGAAAACATTTTTCAAAGGGCTTATTTACGCTTTTTTGGGGTCTAACTGTTTTGTACTTAGTTAACATTCAACCTAATTCCAAATTTCATGGCCCCCCACCAAAATTTTCTGGATCCGCCCCTGAATGCAGTTGCGCATCAGGTGAAGAGTAAAAAAACCGCAGATGTCCAAATTTCCGCTCCAAAGCAAGCAAAAAGCAAAAAAAAGTAAAAATCCAAAGAAAATAATTACGAAGAAACTGAAAGTCGGAGAGAAATTAGAATTAAAGTAGATTCCGTCAGGAATTCCTCTCAATAAAACAGGATCCATCAGAGGGATACAATTCCTTGAAAAATTAATCAAAAATCCATAAAATGCTCAAGGATTTCGTGCATAGAACCAGCTCTCATAAAGAGCCGAATTTTCAATAGGCCCTAATAGGAAAAACCTTAAGACTCTTAAGCAGGGGGTCAAAAAATCAGCGGGTAAAATTCAACAACCTCGCCCAACCAACTAGATCTAACCACAGGCCCCACATGCCGATCCACTAATTTGCAGCTGCAGACGCGTTTCGACCTTTTTAGGTCTCATCAGTGCAGCATAGCAACCTCCCCCCTCCTCCACAACACCCACCTAACACCTAAACCAAACTCACTACACTTCAACTGAGTTTACAACCTCTGTCTGTATGCTAAACTTACTCTCCAGCAAAACTAAAGTAAAATGCAGCTGCAAATTAGTGGATCGGCATGTGGGGCCTGTGATTAGATCTAGTTGGTTGGGCGAGGTTGTTGAATTTTACCTGCTGATTTTTTAAACCCCTGTTCAGAGTCTAAGGGTTTTTCCTATTAGGGCTTACTAAAAATTCGGATATTTATGAGAGCTATACACGAAATCCTTGAGCATTTTATGGATTTTTCAAAAAAAAAAGTCATCACGTCCGCAGATGTCCAAATTTCCGCCAAAAATCAAGCGAAGAGCAAAAAAAGGTCAAACATGATCAAATCGCAACCTCCAGCTTGAGAACCGCTGGTTTATGACCTATCGTGAACTGTTGTGTTTAAAAACTTCTAATAACCCAATTGAAATTCTCAAATTCCCCGCTAGTGGGTAATTACCCACAGGTTAAGACAGTGGCGTAAGCAGGATTTTTCAATAGGGTGGGGGTTCAATGACGTCAAATACTGATGACGTAAAGATACTACAATTACTGTAGTTCAAAGGCATTAAAGTGCATCGGATTGAAATGTTTTTAGTTTAAATTATTGCGCAATTGCAGTTAACCATGATTAGGCTTAAGCTATAAACGCAATAACAAGGAAACAAACAATATATTTTGTTTACACTTCTGCTTAATTCTTGGCGCTTCATTTAAGGAGAGAAAAGCTTTCACAGAAACTCAAGCTGTCAATCCGTGGTTTAAGTAAGCTAGCTTTTGCAACTCAAGCTGTCAAAGTAGGCTAGCTGTCGCAACGTCGCGTAACAGAATGTAGCCAGGGGGGTAAAACAAGCACTTGCTTCCCTCCAAAAAATCTTTTTTCAAGAACCAACATTGATAAAAACAACGCATATAAACCTTGATAAAAACATTTAATATGCACTCACTATGAAAGGGCAGTTTCTCCCATAACTGTCTTGAAAAGTGAAGATAGTTGAGCATGAGAACAAACTGCCCTCCCTACCGAAACATTTTTAAACTAAGATAAATTACGCGCTAAAGGAATCCCTAATCATGCGATTAAGGTCAAAAACAACGTCGATATTATGTAACCATTTTTCACCCAAATCACAGCGTCGATATCATCAGATACTCTCAGACACATAATCGGGGTGTCGGGAAACAGAGCACTCCAGCTCGTCAACAAATTACGGTACGTAATAACAATTTGGTGAATTTGCCCCCACCCCCCCTTCGTTCCGCCTTTGGGCCTCTCAAAGCTTTTGTTGGTCTGGTCTTCCGTGGCAGTATTTTCATTTTATTTTTTAACACTTAGGGCAGTGTCAATTCAGATTTTTATATTTTAATATTTTTTCAACAAACCGGCCGGTTATAGCGCAGTGTGAAAGATGTTGCTATCGATGCGAAAGTTTTGAGATTCGATTGCCAGGCCGGTCAGATCGGACACAGTGTAGCCGACGGTTCGCCACCGCTGCGACGTTTCGTCGGAGCTGCGTTGCCCAGACACTAAACCGCGAGGTCGGGCTACGCCGCTCGCTACTACGCTTCGGTACCACAGCAAATTTAATAACACGAGTACAATGAACATTTGATTTTTTAAAAATCATTTGTGTGCAGGCATAGTTACTGCAGATACACCGCATTTGAAAAAACTCCTGCTTATTAATTGCTTCACAGCAGCATCAATGACAAAAATGCACTTCAAGCAAAACACATCAGAAAAGTTGGAGTAACTGTATTGTTGCATCGCATCGAAGTGAAAGTTTCTCGAAATTAATTTAGAAAGTTGGACAGAACAGAAAAAACATGACAGCAATTTCGGCAAGCTCCGGCGAAGAAAAGCCGATTCGTTTCAAAAAGAAAGGTTGTATTTTTTCTGCAATCGTCAAGAGGAGGTTGTTGACTCCCGATTGCTGCGACATAGCGCCTGGGAAACATAGAAACGACGCAGCAGTGGCTAGCCGTTGGCGACACTGTGCCAATTTGACCGTCCCAGGAATTGAACTTCAGACCTTCCCCACCGATAGACAACTGAGCTAACGGCCGGTACCGGCCCAGAAATCAAACTCAAAACCTCTCTCGCCGGTTACAGCGATTATAGCACAGCGATAATCATTTTTATGTCAATTTGAAGATCAGGAAGATATTCAGATGCTATAATCGCTATAATCTTTAACCACTACGCTAACTAGCCGGTTTGGGTTATGCAAATTATGACATCGGAAGCGGAACATCTGTCTGCGTCGCAACCATTGCCTTCCAAGAATACCTTCTGCGCTGAAACGTTGTCTTGTCCAGCTTAGCCGTTGAGAACAATCGCTTTATGACATCACAACACGACTCCAGCTTTAACGGTGCCCATTGACTTTGTCCTGGCTTGCATTTTAAGTTGATCATTGGTTCAAGTGCAACGCCCAGAAGTTTGGCTACCGGTATTATTGCATCACCATGAAAGTTTCTCGAGATTGTGTAAGCAAGTTGGATAGCACAGAATAACATGATAACTGATAGCAATTTCGGTAATCTCTCTGTGAAAAAAGCGGATCGTTCCAAAAAAAGAGGCTTTCATTTCTTTTTCAATCGTCAATGGGTGGGGGGGGGTTGACTCCGACCCTCTCCAGTGCGTACGCCACTGGGTTAAGAACCTGTGGTATTTATCATTTGGTTTTCAATCAACATTGCAGAAGGCAATTTGAATTTCTTGGAAGATTTTTTACAATCGATAATAATTCTTTTATAACAGACCATAATTATTTGAGAAGGGTTTCGATTATTAGATTTAATTAAGTTTTCACAGTAATTTCGCTTGGCATGGTATTTAACGTGCAGTGGCGTACGCACGGGGTGGGGGGGGTTCGGGGTTCAACCCCCCTCCCCCCATTGAAGATTTTAAAAGAAAAGAAAACCTCTTTTTTTGGAACGAACCGCCTTTTTTCATACAGAGATTGTCGAAATTGCTCTTATGGTTTTCTGTGCTATCCAACTTGCTTATAAAATCTTGAAAAACCTTCATTGTGATGCAATAATAGTCAAACTTTGCTTGTGCGCTGCGCTTGACGTTGACGATTGCAGAAAAAGTGAAACTCAGGGCCGAAATTAGGCAATGCGGCCCCCCCCCCCCCGATATCATCTTGCGGGGCCCCCTAAACATTTTTTCTTGGATGGTGATACAAAAGAGCGAGCCCCGAAGGGGCGATGCCAAGCTAGGGGGATCTGGGGGCATGCCCTGCCCCCCATAAAATTTTGCGGAACTTGACCTTATTTTGGAGGCTTTTTGTGCGTTTTGAGCCTGTAAAATTCCTCAGTTTTAACAAGGTTTAATAGTCTGTTTTACTTGGTCCCTTCCAAACCTACTAAAATAATGCTGCAAGCAAACCATACTGTAACATTTCGCAACCTATGCGAAGAAAAAACGTTTTTAAGGCTTATTTTTGCGCCTTTCACTTGAGGATGAGAAGCCCTTGGTATGCTATTAAAATTTTTTAGCTAGTTTTGCGACTGCTATTTTTCGAAAAACTTGCAGGGGCCTCCCATGGCCAAAAGCATAAATATGGTATGGAGGCCCCAAATCGCGCGAGTGAAGACAAAAAATATATTGAATCTTAGAATAGGCCTATTTAAGGCACCTTTATCATACGTTGAGTAAATACTACTACGTACTGACTATTTACGGGGCCCCCTTTTTGTGCGCCTCCCCTCCCCCCCGGTTGGGGGTTCGGGGGGCGTTAGTTTCGGCACTGGTGAAATCTTTCTTGTTCTTAAAGCAAAATCGTTTTTACGCACCGTAACTGTCTCAGGAGCTGGAGTGCTCTGTTTCCCAGACACCCCGATTATGTGCTTGAGAGTATCACATGATATCGACGTTGTGATTTGGGTGAAAAATACTTAGATATAATCGACGTTGTTTTTGACCTTAGTCACATGATTAGAGATTCCTCGCGCGCGTAATTTATTGTAGGCTAATTTAAAAATGTTTCGGTAGGGAGGGCAGTTTTGCTCATGCTTCACTGTCGTCAGTTTTCAAGACAGGGAAACTGCCCTTTTATAATGAGTGCATATTAAATGTTTTTATCAAGGTTTATATGTGCTGTTTATATCAATGTTGGTTCTTGAAAAGATTTTTTTGGAGGGAAGCAATTACCTGTTTTACCCCTGGGCCCTGTGGCTACATAAGTGGCGTACGCAGGGGGGGGGGTTTCGGGGGTCGAAACCCCCCATTGATGACTGAAAAAAAGTGAAAACCTCTCTTTTTGAAACGATCCGCCTTTTTTCATGCAGAGATTGCCGAAATTGTTATCAATTATCATGTTTTTTTGTGCTGTCCAACTTCCTTAATATGTTACACAATCTTGAAAAACTTTCATTGTGATGCAATAATACCGGTAGTCAAACTTTTCTGGTGCGTTACGCTTAACGTTGACGATTGCAGAAAAAGTGAAACCTTTCTTTTTTGAGACGAACCGACTTTTCTTCGTGCGGAGGTTGCCGAAATTGCTGTCATGTTTTTTTTCTGTTCAGTCCAACTTTCTAATTTAATTTCGAGAAACTGTTATTATGATACGATGCAACAAGACCGGTATTCCAACTTTTTTGATGTGTTTTGCTTGAACTGCAATTATGTCATCGATGCTGCTGTGAAGCAATTGGTAAGTGGGAGTTCCCTTAAATACGAAGTATCTGCAGCAACTATGGCTCCACACAAAATTTTTTTAAAAACTCAAATCTTCACTGTAATCGTTTCATTTAACTCGCTGTAGTATTGCAACGTCGTACCGAGTGGCGGGGCCCGACCCCGCGGCTTAACGCCTGGACAACGCAGCTCCGAAGAAACGTCACAGCGGTAGCGAGCCGTTGGCTACTCTGTGTCCGATTTGACCGGCCTGGGAATTGAACCTCAGACTTTCCACATCGATAGCGACAACTTTAACACTGCGCTATAACCGGCCGGTTTGTTAAAAAATTATTTAAATATAAAAATCTAAATTGACGCTGCCCTAAATGCTAAAAATAAAATAAAAACACTGACAAGGAAGACCACACCAACGAAAGATTTAAAGAGCCCAAGAGCGGAACGGGGAGGGGGGTGGCAAAATTGTTTCTACGCACCACTACTGTCTTAGGAGCTGGAGTGCTCCGTTTACCAGACACCCCGGTTATGTGCTTGAGAGTATCTGATGATATCGACGCTGTGATTTGGGTGAAGAATGCTTAGATAATATCGACGCTGTTTTTGAGTTCAATCCCATGATCAGGGATTCTTCTCGAGCGTAACTTATTGTAGTTTAAAAATGTTTCGGTAGGGAGGGCAGTTTGTTCTCATGCTATACTGTCTTCATTATTCAAGACAGGGAATACTGGATACTGCTCCTTTCATAATGAGTGCATGGTAAATGTTTATATCAAGGTTTATATGCGTTGTTTGTATCAATGTTGGTTTTTGAAAAAAGATTTTTTTGGAGGGAAGCAATAACTTGTTTTACCCTCCTGACTACACCCTGTTTGTGACGTTGCAAAAGCTAGCCTACTTTAGTCAGTTAACCTTCCTATGACCCAAAAATGAAGTCGACTAAAGTTTTTTCAGTAAATTTTTAACCTCGGATTGACAGCTTGAGTTTCGGTGAAACCTTTTCGCTCCTTAAATGAAGCGCAAAGAATCAAGCAAAAGTGTGAATGAAATATCTGGATTATTTTCTTCGTTATGGCGTTATGTAGCTTAATCATGGTAGCTGCAATTGCGCAGTAATTTAGACTAGAAACATTACTATCCGATGCACTTTACTGTAATACCTCTGTACTACTATAGGCTAATTGTAGCATTTTTACGTCATCACGATGTGACGTCACTGAACCCTCCCCATTGAAAAATCCTGCGTACGCCACTGGGCTACACCCTGTTTGTGACGATGCGAAAGCTAGCTTACTTTAGTCAGTTAACCTTCCTAGGGCCCAAAAATGAAGTCGACTAAAATTTTTTGGTAAATTTTTAACCACGAATTGACAGCTTGAGTTTTTGTGAAACCTTTTCGCTCCTAAATGAAGCGCAAAGAATCAAGCAAAAGTGTGAATGAAATATCTGGATTATTTTCTTCGTTATGGCATTATCATAGCTGTGACGTCACTAAAATTTACGTCATCACGATGTGACGTCACTGAAACCCCCAATTGAAAAATCCTGCGTACGCCACTGTTAACGTGAGTCAGTTTATTTAGATATTTTTTATAAACGGTTTTTTTGTCAGCATTATTACCAGTGATGGAGTACTCGAGTACTGCACTCGTATTTGAGTACCACTTTTGGGGTACTAGTACTCGCAACCCCTAATCCTCGGTTAGTGCTCGTACTGGAAGGTCAATCAATGTACTCGGTCAAAAAAAGCGCCGAGTAAACGAGTACACTTGGCTTTTGCTAGAAGTAACAAACTAACAAACAAGATGAACTTTTGATAGCAAACTACAGCCAATAAAACCCGTAAATAACTTGATGCACCATCTTAACATCCCAAACACTGAAAAAACGTATTTGTTTATGTTTTTGCGACAAACTTTGAGCTGTTACAACTTAAAAATTGTTCTTTTGCTAAATTTGTAAAAGTACTCGAACTTCTTTACGGTACTCGTACTCGAGTAGGGGAGACCGGGGCAAGTTGAAACATTTTTCATACTTCAGGTCATAATTTGATAGCAAGACGGAATATCGAGCCGGTTGAAGCGTTTAATGCAACCTAACTACGTTGTTATACTATGTTCAAAAAATCTTGTGAAGACGAAGTCGCATCTACAGTAGGAGATAATGGATTTTTAAAAATGCGGTCATGCGATACAACTTGCCCCGTATACTGGGGTAAGTTGTAACACCACCCGGGGTACATTGTAACGGTAATATTTTATCTATAGTTCAGCAAAATACTGAACAATCTTTATTCATTATACCTACCATTGATTATTATATTTAATGCTGTCGTACCCAACACAACGTGTGGTGGCGCATAATTTGAGATTTTTTAATCATTTACAGAAGCAAGGCATGAGAACATCAATTTTTTTGCATTCACGAAATTGAAATGTTTTAAAATAGGGCAGTGGCGTGGCGAGAAACTTTCAAGGGGGGAACCAGGAGCAGATCTAGAAAATTTTGGTCGGGGGGGATGCAATTTTAAATTAGGTTGAATGTTAACTAAATACAGAGATGTTAGGCGTTTGACCCGGAAAAATAGCGGAAATAAGCTTTTTGATAAAGAATGTTTCATATCAGGAGCCTATTCACAAATTTCTTCAGCGAGGTGCACCACATTTCGACATTTTTTCAAGTGTAGTTTTTTTCTGGCAAGATTAATTTGAAGTAAATCGAGGAACAAAAAATACTCTAGGGGGTTCGGGGGCATGCTTCCCCAAAAATTTTTGAAAATTTTCGTACTGCAATAGCCATGTTTGTGCTTTTTCAACAATATTCAAGAAAATTTTGTTTAGGCCTAATTGTTTTGCCCCTAATTCTGAGTGCTTCTCCAAATAAAATTATGATGCATTTTGTTCGCGCATTGTTGATTTATGCTTGCTAGGCGTAAGGCTTATTGTTATCGAAGAGGTTTGAAATTATGGAAAAATTGTATTCATGAAAAACATTTTTCAAAGTGGCTGGTGGTGGGATGCACCCCCCTTGGATCCACTCCTGCGGAGGAGAATAGCTTAAATTGCAAAAGTCATCAAAAGAGTCTGGCATATTTCAGTCACTTGGAAACATTTTACTTTTTTACTAAAAGGCAAAGTCAAAAACGGGGGCCATTGCACAATTCCCCCCTAAATGCGTCCCTGAAATAGGGTATTACGCCAGAAGGCCAGCTGTTAAACTGGATGCAACATTTTAAAAAGTAATTAGATAATTACGCTTAAACAGGCCTGAAATAAGAGTTTCCATTGTGTTACGTTAAAGCGCTTCGTAAGTTTCGCGATTGCGAAACTTACGCTTCAAATTGCGAAATGCTTATCTCTGACAAAAAGTATAACAGATTGGATAGGCAGTGCGTAACAAGGCTGGCGAAATTTTTCAAATAGTTAAATTTACTGTATTTGCAGGTGAGAAGAAATTGCCCAATAGATCGATATTTGGAATTGCAACAATATGCAACGAGATTCTGGTCACGCACGCCTACACAGTGTAAGTGCAGTACGTCGTGTATCTTTTACCGCTGGTAAAAGCTAAGTTAACTTGACAAGAATATGTCACCTACTGTAAATTTAATTGTGACTATAGCTGTCAAAACATGTTCATGTTTTTATAAACAGCGGCAAAAAGATTTGCGAATTGAAAATGGAGACCTACAGTACAATGCTGTTAGTTTTAAGTAAGTGTCTGACCTCACATAAATTGAGAAATTTGCAGGCTTTCTGGAAAATCTACATACAATTTAAGCAACTGCATTTTTCTGCTGCTTGTAAAATGTTCTACGGCGAATTCGGCTTTGCTTATTGAGTAATCTATTTGCGATTTGATGCAGTAAAAAAGCGATCAACAGGCTATAGGCCTAACTGTATTTATAAAATAATAATTTATGGAATGTAGATAAGAAGCCAAAAATAAACTAAAATTTGGATCAAGGAAAGGTAGAAAATTTTATGCAAATGCGGTTATGCAATTTCACCACAGTTAACAACCATGTACAGGCCTATACATATCATTATTACGGATCTCTTACGCGCAATTTGCTCTATCGTTTAGTTTTTTTGCATGAATATTAATGCATATTACAAAATTAAGCTTAGATTAGGCTATATAAACTACTGAAGATGATCATGCAATTACATCATCCAAGTAATTATAATAACATTATATCTGGAACAACAATTTCCAACAATAATAATGGACAAAGGTTTAAGTTGGAATACCCGTGTGAGGTAGTATGCCCAAGAGAAATTTAGAACTCTCGAACAGTTGAATATTTTTGTAATTTTTGACACATTGTGTAAAGCATTATGACAGACGCAAGCAGCGGAGTTTTAACCTGGAGTTCTCTGTTATTGCGCAATCGCTTTATTGAAGATTGCACGGTTTATGGCTTTGTTGCGTAAGCAATTTCTACTATTTTTCATACGCCTGCTATATTTACGAGTATGAGACTATTCGGCGTGATACAACCAGACGCTGAACGATCGCACCCTCTGGACCACCTTGACAGAGAGCTTATTTACAATACTGTAATGAATTACTGATATCGGCTATCAATTTGTACTTATTAGCCTTAGGTGGGTATAGGTGTAGGGGTTAGTAGGTGTAAGTGCAGTAGGTCGTGTATCTTTTAGCTTGGTCCATAACGACCGTAAATTATCTACACAGCGGCTTAAACAGTCAAACCGATATTGTACTTAATATCGATAAAAAATTGGATTCAATTTTCTTAAATCATGGCGGAGAAGATTACCATTTGTAAATTTCGCTTACGTAACTTCGCTTGATGTTTACGTAAGTTTTCTTTCGAAGGGTCGCATAAGCATTCTTTCGTAAACATGAAAAGTTAAACGATTTACGCTTTGATAGAAAAAGCTGGCAGATTTTCCTCAGACTAATTAATTTTGCGTTCTACTTGTTTCGGTTTAAGTCATCGTCGCAGAGTTCACCGAAAAAAGCTACGTTAAATTAATTGGAAAATCTTTTAATTTTTTTTTTTTTTTTGAATTTTACTCATCGTTTGTAATTAAGTGTATGCACAGTTGCGTAAAAATGCAGCTCGACTATTTGCTTTGGTTATGCATTTTTACGAGATTTTAAGTTATGCTATGGTGGCATAATTCGACTAATTTTAGCATCAAATAGAGTGAAACACCGGGCAAATTCGTACTTTCGATATGTCAAAAAACAAGTAATGAATGCCCTACAGATTTTGCACACTCCTACAATAAAAGACTATATTGAAATATACAGTATGTGTGTTTAAATAATATTACTAAAGGGAACGATTACTGAATTATACAAAATAAATGGAAAAAATCAAAAATACGTAAGAGTTGCCACAAATGATGTAAAGCATATTTTCACCCGCGCATTCTTATACTCTACGCTGAAGTTAACCCTTTGTTTTGTTAAAAAGTCATTATGGTGGCAACTATTTTTTTATAATAGTCACGATGACACTTTGACAATCAATAAGGCACAAAAAGTGAAGAAATTTGGAATTACGTTTCAGTTTTAAAACATTGACCAAATTTGCAATTATTTCTAGTGTATTCACTCACTTTCATAAGCGGAGACATTCTTGAAGGGGTTAATCGACGAAGGTAATTAATACTGGCGTGGAGATGGGAATACTATTCGAAATTATTTAATCCAGTGGTCGGCAATCTTTTTCGCACTGCGGATTGGTTTGAAACTTAATTTTTTTTTTGTGGACCTGCCTTTAAATTTAAATTAATATTGGCATATTTATCCTCCTATCACGAGAAAGCGACGAAGCGCTTTACGAGCTCGCTTAGGAGTTGCCGGCCATCTGTCTACCACACTTAGATGGGGGAATTCCGTTAAGTGCCTTTTCCAACGGCACAACAAGTAAACTTGCCAGATTTCTCCACACTGTCCCTTAAATGCTGAACGTCAAGCAGGGAAGCTGTGAATACCAATATTTAAGTCATTGGTTTGACCCGACTCGGAATCGAACCCCAAGTCTACTGATCCAGAAGCAGACGCTTTATGCCACTCGACCATCTGATCGGTTTAGCAATAAAACAGCTCGGATTTATTCAGCTTGACTTCACGAAGGTGGCAAATCTGCCAAATTTTTTCGGGTGTCTCTTAAAGGTGTTCAGTCACTCTGCGATGGCGCTACTATCTCTGCCAAATGTTTCAAATTTAATGAAAACGCAGACGGACTGGTTACAAACTTCACCGATGTTTGCCGACCACTGTTTTAATGCATTTAATCTGAAAAAGTACGCGGCCGGTCCCGAACCCCTCGAGGCCCAATGTTTGCCGACCACTGATTTAAGCGAAAAGTGTTGGCGCCTACAAAAACAAAAAACAGCAGCATTTGTAAACATTGATTTCAATCAACATCAATATTGATTTCAATCAACATCCAGGAAATTGAAAATTTTATTTTGGAATTTCAACACTGTTTATGTCCTCATTCAATTTCGTTCGAAGCTCGATCAAAACTTTGGGCGCTTGACGAATTTTTTTCTGTAAAATAATAAAAGTGTCAACAGCATGGCTTATCGGTACTGCGCGCAGGTTACAGATTTTTCGTGGCGAGATCGATTCACGGCTGGAGCCGATCGTATTTGACAATTATATCGGGTGGCTGCTGACTCGAAGAGCGCAAGGTCACTTCGCAGTCTCCCTCAAGTACTGTTCATTTTTCAGTTCAATAAAATCTAAAATATCACGACACTTTAATTGGAAATAAACCCACGAATAAAAAAAAAAACATGCCGATGCCGCTATTTGTGCAAAAAATACATCCTAATATTTCGGAATTTTCTAAAGTTACGTAAATTTTTTACGTAATCCATAAATGCATAACAGCGAACTTTCTGTAAACCCACATTATCATATAAAAGCAGCAATCTGGTGTCCAGAAAAAGAGCAATTTATTTAAATCATATTAATCACATAACCTTAGGGAGTAAAAAAACTCGTCTTTAGCGAAAATCAAGAAACAATATTTCGCTAGACCAATGATCAGCCCAAATAAGCTTCGGCTCGAGTTCAATTTAAAACAGCCAAAATCGCAAATTGAAGTAAATTTGTCTCGTACCGAAAAATCTTTTGATAAAAAGACTTTGCAGCCGGATTTTGGTAATTCACTGGATTTATTTAAATCTTTTTCGAAAAAAATTATAATTTCATAAATTATCTAGAATATCTGATAACAAGGCTTGCTGGAAAGAGTGACATGCTCAAATTCGAACTGATTTTTCCACACGGTAAAATGGCGTTGACAAATATTCAATATCAAATGTTTTATATTATTTTAAAAAATCAGTTTATTACGTAAAATTATTGCGAAAAAAATTGTAACTGTGATTACACGCTTCTACAAGAGGATAAAATATTGTCAACAGCTGGCCGAGGTCATGATCAAATGTTGAGATGATAAACACACCCGCCACATCAAATATTCGATTCTTAATAAACACCACCGAGGTTAATCAAATAATGTCCTATAACAAAAAATATATTCATATAATATCACAAAAAATTTGTTCTGAGACCTACCTGCACCTTCGATTCGAGAAGAGGTATTAGAGATGTTGCTAGAAATGTAGCATTTTGTAGAATGAGGCGAGCTTTGTCCGGTCTATGAATTTCGCTGCGCAGACAACCGATGGTAAATTCCTTGTAAACAGATAAGATTTCCACAATGCCCGACAATATTGAACGCTGTAGTTCTGGTAACATCATCTAAAAAAACACAATTTTTACTTTTTGGGTTCGAGGGTCAGTTTTTTGTAAACGAGACATTTTAGAACCGGGGTCCAAAAACTCTTATCGAGTAAAACATTGCTATGCCGAAGCAGGGGAAAACCGCACTAAGATGGTACGACGAACTGTTTAAATTTAACCCATTTAGGACCTCAACGTGCTCAGACCGAGCAGAATGGCGAAGTCAGGGGAAGGCCTTTGTCCTGCAGTGGACTGATGATAATGATGCCGCGAAAAAACAACAACGTCTCTTTTTTAGTGGGAACAGATATTACATAACTGCCGTGGTGTTACGACCAGACCAAACATTAGCTTTTGGAAACCGGACATCGATGTCGGCACGGGAGGTTCAGGGTTTGATTCCCGGGCCGGTCAAATCGGACACAGGGTGGCCAGCGGCTCGCCATGACTGCGATATTTCTTCGGCTCTGTGTTGCCCAGGGGCTAAGCCGCGGAGATGGGACCCGCCACTCGTTAAACGCTTCGTTGTAATATCGCGAGTATAATGAAGATTTAATTTTTTTACCTTGTGGAAAAATACGCGAGTTAGCGGATCTGCTTCTTGGCTTGAAATTATTAAAACATGAGGTACTATGCCACAACATTTTTTATAATTCACACTGGCAATGTTTTTTAATAAATGTACCTTCAAGGAGCTGTCCACGTGGCTTATAATTGCCCTGGTAAAAGCGATGGTTGAACTTGTTAATTTGACAAAACATTCACCGAAGCAAAACTCAGCGAAGTTTTTCAAACCCATGTCAATCATTTCTTCTACAAGTTTTTCCATCGCCTGCAAATAATAAAACACTTGGTCAATCAGTTTTCTGCGAATCACTTCACAAGACTCAAGACCAACTAGTTCGAATCCCTTAAAGGGTGGCTGTAAACCAAAATACGTTGATACGTAGGCCTACATACAGTAATTAGTTAACAGCCGAACGTCCAGGCGTAAGCAAGTGAAATTGACTGTGTAAACATAGCAAGAAATGCTAATAAGCCGAGTTAAACATCTGGCTTGTTTTACGACACGGTATTCACAAAACTGCCGTAAATCGCAAAGTTACATCCAATTTATCATTGCAAAGACAACTAGCAATTTTTGCACAACGTTACTTCATCAATTTTGCTTCAGATTTCGCTTCGTCTTCCTAACTACCTAACAAAAAACAATACAAAAAAAAAAAAAAAAAAAAAAACAGCACAATTATTGCTTATTAACCGGGTGTATATTTTCTGTTGGTTTTAATTTAGTTGTTGACCATCTTAATACAATGCTTCAAATGGATAACTCAAGGGCTAAACGATACTCTGTTTAATTTGGTAAACGCAAAAAATACCGTATTTTGTAGACATTTTCTAAAGATTTATCGGGCAATTTACAAACCGTCAAAGGCAAAATGTTAAACATTTTGCCTTTTAAAAAGACATGGGTTGTTTGAAAATTTTGAACACGTCAATCTAAAGAAACCGGCCACTAATTAGCCGGAAGACATTATTAATAAAAATGTCGCTTTACGTAAGTAGCCTGCAAAGTGAAGCTGCAAGTCTCAAGAGGGCATCAATATACTGAGTCATTGTGGTTTAGGGCGCATATGCGTGTAATTAATCAATTTAACGCTTTAAAAAACCTAAGTACAAAAGTTTTGAACCGATGTTTCAAAATTTGAAGTCAGAATTTTTGATTTGGTATTATGAAACTACATAATGACAAACAGAAACGCAATTAATAATTCACTACAACGATAGATTTATTAAGTCTGATCTTCTCAGGGGCTAGCAAAGGAAAAAATATGCTGCAGTAATGTACCGCTTAGTTAGTTCATGCATTTATAGGTGGTGTAGGACGTTTATTGCATAGGGGCCAGCATTTTCTGCAATGAAACCTCGTTACCTCGCAATCAGCTCTAGTTTCCTTAAAGCAAGCATATTTTGTTCTTTGACATATTTCACATTTTTTTGGTGCAGCACAACATTAATCAAAAAAATGAACTAATCCAGTAACTATTTTATCAGGAAATTGGCATTTTAATGCACAATAAATAAAAATATTTGATGCAAAATATAAAAACGAAAGACTTGCAGGTAGGCACTAAGCATGCATCGATATTCACGTTAATATCAAGGCTTTTTGCTTCGTTTTTCTTGGCTGCAATAGAAAACAAAATGGATGGTTGGCGATCGAAGACTGCGTTACACATCTGCTATAACATCATTATCGGCAAGCAGCGCAGAAAAATAAAAATTGTTTTTTTCTACAGGACAAAACAACTAGGCCAATATTATGTCATAAAAATGTAGTAACGCATTGTGTCATGCTCTACCTCCCACCACCACCCCTTGGCTTTGCTTTTCAGTAAAAACGAGCAATGCTGCCAAGTAACTTAAATATACCGGATTGTTTGAATGGCTTCTGTAATTTACACTTTTTTTTCAATTTCTCGCTACGCCACTGAATGACAGGTTGATGTGAAAGTCGAAAAAAAAACAACATAACAAGTCGGATTGTCGGACTTACATTTTTTGGCCTTTTATGTACTAAAAATATTGCAAATTATTCAAGCATAAAATGCTTACATTCATGGTTACTTAGCTTCTATTGAAACGGAAAATTACGTAACCGTACATTCTCTCAGTTCGTAAAAAGGAGGTAAAAATGATATCTTCAAGATCTCACGGGTTTGCATAACTATCAGGTTGGATTAGAAAAGCAGCAAATTATGATTAACATTGATTGATCCACGGGTTAGGCTTACCCCCCCCCAAAAAAAAAATAATAATAAAAGCTGAATCCGCCAAAAAGGAAGAACACCGCTATAGTATCGTTTTCATAGTCCTCTACGTCAGGCACCACTGCATAGAGTTGCAAAATCAAGGCCTTAGCTCTCCCCTAAAACATTAAAGGGCCAAATTATCATCAATGAAGTTTGCAGTTTTATTATTCAAGTTGTAGCCACTTGACTATGACGCAAACCTACCAAGCTTTGACATCAACTTTACCGAAATATTGTTCCAAAAACTCGTTTTCTACGCTGATTCTAACTTTATATCAGCAAAATATATGCGGAGCATTTCTTATTATATCGTGTACGATGTTTATTTTACCAACTAGATTGCATTTGGTAAAATAAACAGCAACACAAACATAAACAAAATAACATCCAATACTACGCATTATCCTTAATGCTTGCTCGAAGCGAAATGGTCCAAAATTACCAAAGTCTCCATAATCGGACCGAGAATGGAACTCGTTTAAACGAAAATTTAATCCGAAACTCAGATCGACAATTATCGTACGTATTGTACAAAAGCGAGCAACGTTTAATTGTTGTAAAGATTAATAGCCAGACACGAATTTCAAAATAAAAAAGAAATTAATGTCAGAAATCTATCACTAAAATCTCTAGTGACAAGATATCCCGGACCTGATTTGATAACAGCCGTTGCACATCTTCTTTCAGGCAATCACTCATTAAGCAAATGAATAATAAATGCATTATGTAAGCCATGCGAGTTCGCGAAAAACATGCGTGAAAAAGTAACGCCCAATTCTATTTATTTGGAATGTCAATACAATTTCCTATTTTGACAAAGCAATAAATTCGAATTTTATTGTAAAAAAATGGGACACCCTGCGTATATGACCTCGTAAAAAAAATCAATTCCAACATAATAACCTTGCTTAAGCTATGTGTGTTAGGAGTCGAGACCGGACTGTTCGACGTGACGTAGTTGGCGTTAAACAGAAACCAAAGGAAATTCTGAGCAGGAACAATCACGAGGTTAAGGTTTTGTAAATATTTCAAAACAATTCTGGGGTGCAGCCAGTTTTTAAAACACCGTTAGCTTCAGTTTTAACCACAGCAGCTCATGCTAATTTTACACTTATAGTTTAATTGCAACACGTAAACCTACGCAAATGCATTGACTTTCACTGCGATGTCACGATAACAATCTTTTGAAAGAAATTCTTTTCAACTGTGTCAAAGATGTGTAAAGTGACAGTTGTTGAACGATCAATTGATGGAGTCGTCTGGAAACTGAAGCTATCAGGTTTTAAGATTTGGTTTGGGTTAACAGCTAGAGGTGAAGTGTTCGGGTAAGGAGTGTCACAGCAGAGTCCGTGACGTCAAGTTGCCCCACGCCAAACAGCTGCCAACTCCGTTAAAGCAAGGTTACATTCTACGAATGAAAACGTTCCAATCGATTCCTTTTCAAATTAAGGACGCAGTGCAAGCAACTCCCAAGAATGTGTGAGATCAAAGAATCAGCGTTGTAGATGCGGTAGTATGCATTACAGAGCAGCGCCGTAAAGTTTTTAATTTTTTCAAGCCACGTAATTGCAGCTTAAATTTTCATACTAGTCAAGTACAGTATATGCATCAAGGAAGATGACCTAGCTGGGCAACGAATCCGCGAAATCAGTTTGGCACCAAGATGCAACTTAGTCTTCAAACGAGTTAGCACCAGCGCCAACTCAGCTCTCAAAAAATGAAGTCTATAGCTCGACAGAATTAATGTACCTAATCTCGGTATGATTAAGACTTCAATATTAGGCTTGACTGACGAAAAACAACTCAATGCATGTGAAAACATTTAAAAATCTCTTTTCGTATGTAAATGTGACGATACCATAGCTTGGAATTGCATACGAAATCACATGTTACGAAATTTTGCTAATGCTTGGGACATTCCCACAAGCTGTATGCTTCGTAATTTACTTAAACGGAATGTCATATGTTGCAGCATGATCTCACGCTGTCTGTCCCAATCGACTCCTTTTTTTGACTCTAGAAATGGCAACTTTTCCGCCAGTGACTGCTCTTTCTGCCATCATGCGGAAGAAACGATCTCAGATGTTCTCACAAAAATCAGCTTGCTTTGTGTACTTTCCTTAAACTTGAAAATTACAGATCTTAGTTACAAACAATTACGAGAGTTTGATTTTGAAAAAGTTTCAACCACGAGCTAAAAAAAAAAACATCAATGCACAAAAATCTGTGGAAAGTTACAAAAACATAGTTTCTTACACACAAGGACCGGTTTTAATTCGGATCGATACTGACAGCAACTGACTTATTTCTCAGGCTATATGCGCAGTGCTTCTGCCACTGTTAAAAAAAAAACTTAAAAGGAGCTAAAAAGGTGTGACGAATAGGCAGTTGCAACTGCTAATGACCTAGGCACCAACCAGTGAATACGGTGTCAGAACTATCCCTACAGCACGTACCATTTCTCCGATTCAACAAATGATTTGGCTTGCACACAATTACCATCAAAATTTAAAACGTGAAATTTTGGGCAAATAATCCCTGTTATTGCGTGAGAATGCCAGCTGAGACAATCATTGTTGAGAAATTTTAAATGAAAGTATTGAGTATTTTGGAAGTAAAATAAAAATAACATGATCTGGAATTCGAGCAAAAAACTCGGATCAAACTTTCATTAAACCCTTTAACCAATAAACACTTGAAAAATTTTGTAATTGTGAAAATCCTGGACGGAACAGAAATCACCACGTCTATAAAAACTTCTTATTTATTACGTGTGGTGTATCCAAGTTCGACGGTCTCCAACTTTCTTCCGATATTCGTAACTTCGTTGCATCCTTTATCTTCTGTTTGTGATCGACTAGTGTCGATTGAATCGAAGGGCTCAGCATGCTGTTGAGATGGAAATTTAAATCAAGGCCCAAGTTATGAAGCTGAAACAAAAATTACAATACGGTATTTTGTTCACAAATATAAAATTATTACTTGCGAATTTTACAGAAAGAAAATAGCGCACACGTTTTTATGTAGGTAGCTGCAGGAATACTTAGTTTCAACTTTTGTGTAGATGAAATCGCTTTCTATGCGATCTAGCTAGCATCTCGAAAAAAGTATTCGAGACGTGTCCAGCACACTAAAGTACGCTCTAAACTCGAACTCGATCGAAAACTTCGAACACCAAGAAAGTAGAAATCCTAATCACAAATTCAAAAACCAAACGGGATCGCCGTTCTGTGCACTGCTCCAATCAAAGTAAAAAGCAAATCAACGCACCCGAACACAGTGAGCTTGAGCATTTTGCACGCATTCCGCTACATCAGTAATATCGGCACTTCTTCCAAATACTTGCTGAGAAAATATCTCCACAAAACTCCCGATTTCATTTTGAGCCCACACGACAAAAGCTGACATGAAAAAATGGAGTTTACAGTAATTTCTAAGTGGGTTTAGATTTATTCCTGCTGTTTTCTGGTTACAGCATGATAAAAATGACGTAACTAATCTGCAACACTTATTTGCAACTGGCTAATTAACGTGTAACAAATTTCTGCTACGTTCATCACAGAGCTGGAACGAGGACCGAACCTACCGAGACGAGACATCATAGCTTCGAGACCGAGACTTTAAAGTTACAAGACGCGAGATTTCATAAGCCAAAAATTAGAAAATATAAAAACGATAGTAATACTCTGGAGTATGGGCTCTACTAAGCCAAGTTATTGAAATAACTTTATAGCAAAATGACATTAGCAAAAACATATGAAGCAATGAAGCCGTCGCGGTTATGAACTGATGTAGCCTAGCATAAATGTGCTATTGGTCATATCCTTTTAACGATTGCAATTAATGATTTAACGTGTTCACCACAATAACAACGAAACAGCTCATTATCACAGATTTAAGTCCTTGTAGCTTGCAAGGCAAGCAGTACCTCTCGCAGACAATTACACGGCCCAATATTCTTTTTTAATCTAACAAAAAAGATGTCAAAAACACTTTAAACAAAAAGTCATTGGTAAGCTATGTTGGTCTAGACCAGGGATGTTGGCATTGCAGCCCACTATCCTCTGTTAAAACAATTTTTTAGCAAGTTTATCGAGTATCGAGCACGAGAGTGTTCATGAAATTTAATCAAAATACTTTATATTTGATAAATAGTAAATTAACCAACATAAACATTTTAAAGTCATTGAGACACCATGCATTTTTGAAAATCTATCTGGTTAATAACTTTCTTATAAAAAGAGCGAGCTCAAATCTGGAAGCACTTCCCATGTCGGTAATTAAATTTCCTGCAATTGTAATCCCTGTATTTTTTTCGATTTGAAACCTTTTTTGGGCCTGGACTACTTTGAATAATCTTTTGATAGCTGTTGTAAACCAGACGAGAATAGCGTCTTTCATAGGTAACAAATTTGTAGAAATCTTAATTTTATGACATAGCCCATGACACGCAATTCTCTTAAAAAATTTTTGATTTGACTCACCGTTTGCCCATAAATAATATATTAATTTTTTAGACGTGGCTAGCGGTCGTTATGTCTTTGAGTGAAGGCCATATTGTTAAAAGTTAAAACTAAATTAACATTATTGGATTAATTTTTACATTAATAAGTTATATTTATGGATTTTTAAATTTTCTTTGTTGTTAAAAAAGATGCATTTTCAAAATGCGGCTCAAGTACAAGGCCTACCTATTAATGGTTAATTTTCTTTCTTAAAACAATAATATGAAATATTGGAATTATGGTCACTTTGCGGCCCAGTTAAAGATTTAATTTTGCAATTGGTCCCTAATAAATTAAAAGGTTAGACATCCCTGGTCTAGAGTAGATTACCACCAAATGCATGTGCTTAATGGTTGAAATAGACCAACTTTCATATATGCTGCTCACAAAAAGAAAGCAAAAGCCTGCAATTCTGCAGGCCTGAACAACAAAGCAAAATGGTCTAAACAAACTGTGGCCAAATGTTTTTGCAAAGTGCGAAATCACGCACAATGTTTTACTTTGAATACATTGGGTAAGTTCCGTTGTTGCTTCCGATCAAAGACCTGAATGCTGTTTCAAATCCAAATTTTTTTCATGTCTCGATCGAGACATGACCATTTTCCGAGACTTTCAAAGTCCGAGACCGAGACGAGGCATTGGCATAGCGAGACCGAGACACTCAAAAACGTGTCTCGAGACGTGTACCGAGACACGTCTCGAGACATCCAGCTCTGGTTCATCATTCATTCATTCATTTATTGACGTACCAGTGCCAAGTCAGTACGAAATTTCAACAATGCCAAAAAATGAATATAGCATAAAAGTTGACACAAACGCACGCTAGGAGACCATAAGAGCAAAAGCTCACCGAGTCATGGCCACCCATTGTAATTCAATCGCATTTGTCTGACTCTCGTAAATTAAAATAAAACAAAACAAAAAACAAAACGAACGGCAACGAAAACCTAAGCTTACCAACAATAATGATAATAATAAAGAATAATAGTGATAATAATAATAAAAATAATCCTACGGCTAAAGTAATACAATGTTTTGTTGAGTAGGCATGGTAATCAAGCAAGAAAAATTTAAATAAATCATCATTACTCAAATCACCATGCACTAACACATCGCTTATTTGAAATGTAAAGAGATATTCTGGTAGGCCAGAAGACTTATCAAATAAACGCTGCAAACAGCAATTCTACGACTAGTTTCGCGGTTTGATCGCCCGTCAGGTATACTCAGGTTTGAACCCAGGACCTTGTGATTGAGAGCTTACCTCCCTAACCACTCGGCCATGAACTTACAGCGTTTTCAATGCAATTTGGCTCCCCTTATTTCAATATCGCCAAGCTATTACATACATGAGTAACATCCTGGGATATCTTTAAAAGCTTCGTTGAACTCGGTTCCTGTTTCTTCAAGATGAGAAAAAAATACTTTACACAATTTGCCGATATAGAGTGACAATGATCCTTCCGTGCGGAGATGTCGAATAGCAAACGCAACCGCACTACTCCGGTTAATCAGAAACAGATTGCAAGCCTGAGAAAAAGTCGATGGTTTTGTTACAAGTCTATAAAAGGACACTGGGCTTTCATTTACTCGCATAGGCACCCACTCTCATACGTCACTCACCACTATCACATATGGTGCTAATTGGTTTGGTTCGTCGTCGTTTGATCGAGCACGTACTTCGGATCACGTTCAAACAACTGCGAGGCAGAGTATGTATCTTTTACTAACCCAAGATGTTTCGAACCAGAAGCTAGCGGTGGTGTTGTTTAAGCCAGCTTCTGGTATCGTCATCCACATATGTCTCTTTGTACACAATGTATGTGGCATATGGAGATGTGATCAGCCGTTTGCTCAATTGTGCTGTACCCGAAACCCTAACTATGCATAGACAAGCAAATCGACCTACGCCAATTCGATTTCAAACGTCGAGAAAGCATCTGCTAATGCCGACTCCAAACACAGAGCATTAAGAATCAGATAAGGGCTCGACGCCTCGCTAGACATGAAACTGGTCAAGACAACTACATTATTTCATGCAATGAAAGCCGGCACAGCGATGGCAAATCAAATTGGTTTTAACGATTTAAACTACATCCACCTTTGCTGTTTCGTTCAGCTTGATAAGTAGCACCACTGGCTTGGTAATTAGACGAGGCCCACCTCTGAGACTGTGATCCGGGGTTGATTTCAACTCTCTGCAAGTAACAGCAGCTTAGCCACTTCTTTTGTAAATCATATTTACCACAAACAACCCTCTACGCTTATGACGTAATTCATCATTTACAATCTGTCTACAGCTAAGTTCCTAGGCACAAGTCCTACAAAAATTTTAAAACGTCATATCTAACCACAGTTGGCCACATTGTTGAATTCTTCATGTTGTGGTAGTGAGAATACCAATCTACGTAAAAAAAACTTCAAAAATAGAAAAATATAGTTATTTAAACAGAATTGCATAGGTACGTCTTTATGCTATAGGCCAGCTAAAAATGCTTTTTTTCAACATAGCAGCAAGCAGTTGCAATCCATGGTGTTACAACAGGGCTGTAATCAATTTGATAAAAACTCAACTACCTGGATAAAACTTCAATTAGTTGCTGGGTTCTGTTGTTTAACTTTGTTTCTACATCTAACTTCAGGGGAGAATCGTTAATTTGGGAAAGATACTTCTTAGCTGTAAAACACATAAAATGTCTAAAATAAAGTAAATAATAGAAAGCTTCGTAAAACAATTAACAATTTAGTCACAGCCACAATCTGACTGTCCATCGTAACCTGTCACTTTTTCAGGATAAAAGGCCACAGTATTAGCTTAGTAGATGGAGAGTAGATTCTATACTTGTCGTGTACACAAGTTTAAAATAATACACCCACAGCCACCTTAGCCATTAACAAAAAAATGAAATCAGAAAAAGTCTCAATTACTTGGTCAGGGGCGCTGCGAAATTTCTCTAAAACAGTGGTTCTTAACAGGGTCCCCAAAGAAAAATCTGGGAATCCCCAGTCTTATATTGGTTCTTCCTTCAACCTACCCTCCTTTGTAGGTTGCGCAATGCCTAGACAAGAGGTCTCAAATCCAATATTTTAGGATTAGGATCCCAGGGACTGGAAAGGTTCAAGAACTACAGCTTTAAAAGCTCTATGCAACCGTTACATTTTGTAGCGATGGAGCAACTTTAAGTCTGTCGGGCCACACACCACCTGCGACTTACTTTTCTGGATTAATGTGACTGCTTGTTCGAAGTATCTCTGTGCTATGTACACATCCAAATCTTCAGGCATTTCTTGCACCCAATCAACATGCAGTTTTTCGTCATGTGACTCCTTCTTAGGCGTTGATTTGGCCGGACGTTTTCGATTATCTTCAAACGCTGAAACAAAATAGCATGACGTAGTGATGATAAAACCTAACTTCGATGACGGTTCTTATTTTTAAGATTTTAACATCCTCACAATTAAGCTGAGTCGAAATGCGCATTTTTGAAAGTTGGCTTCAAGAGAAAGCTCAAAAAGCGCTTAAAACTGACCAATTATGCACCTCATTGAATGTTTTTCGTGGTACGTTTGTCCATGTACGCAAAGCTTAAGCGATTTTATTTTAGGCAAAACACCTTTGACTCCAACATCAATCGAGGACGTCGTATTAAAACCACTTTCGTGCTGCGTGAATGCTGGATACAAATTTGAAAACCGAGCTAGAAGTAGACCTTCATAGAACCACTTATTACCAAACTCCAATATTTGAGAGTGTTCAGCTAATGATACCAAAATTAGACAAAAATTACCTGGAAAAACTGTTACCAAAACGTTCGTAACTGAGAACCGAGTTACATAAGCTGCCTCTTTAGCAGAGCCACGAGCCGAAAAAACAAACTGTCGAGAGAAACTTACGATTAGGCCCTGGAGAGGTAGGGGTTGCAACAGGAGAAGCCACAACAGGGCCAGCTTGGTCCTTTTTGCTCAAATGCTTTCGTTTCGCTTCATCGATAATTTCAAGCCATTCCCGCTGTAAGTAAAAAAAATTAAAATATGACCTTTGCCGAAACAGTTATAAAGCTATACGCGATCTTCATTTGCGCAATCTGCGTTCAGATATGCTGGCACAGTCTGAGTTAAGCAAAGCCTACTTCGTGTGACTTCACTTGCGCAACGTGCAAACGACTAATTCAAGCGTTTGAAGATGCGCTGCAATCGAAAAACAGCAAACCAAACTGTGCGCAAACGAAGCTTTGTGAATTGCATAATTGGCATATCTAACGCAAAGTCGGATATTATTATGAACCTTAAGATTAGTTGCAAAACTTACCTTTTCTTTAGAGTTCTCGCATTGAAACATCCTCGATTCAGGGAAAGCTAATATTTTGAAGGCATTTTTCACAGCTGCAATAACGTAAAAAAATTAGGTTCACTATAAACGAAACTTTGGTGCAACACTGTTTTCCAACTCAAATTACCAACTCAACCAACCTGTCTGTCCTGGAACAAAGCCTCGATCTTTGGCTAAAAACATAAATAACTACACTTCAGAATTCAATAATAAAGCTTTCCCTGCAGAAATCATAGTAAACGAAACAGTCTAGAAATGCTAAACTTGAATGCTGTCATCTTGCCTCATTTAAAACTACTTTCTGCACTACATTGCAAGAAAACCTGTTCTAATGTCAACAGCATGAAACTATGTCAAAAATATCTGTATCAGGCGGATTTATCAACTGTCCATCTCAGCTAGCGTTTTACACATCAAAGAATCTTTAAAGCTTTTCTTCAAATACAATAATTGGAATATCGGTTCAAGTATTTCAAATAAGTGTTTTAGTATTGGATATTCAAGACCAGCGGAATCAGATGCTAGAGCAGGAAATATATCTTTAAACGATCAAGTTAATAATAACAGCCTGGGCTGGCATTTCATTTATCCTACCCAAATTGGGTACGAAAATCTATCATGTTGTAACACTGTCACAGCAGGGTAAGTGAGTCAAAGGTTGATGCTCAAGTTAAGAATAACAGCCCGGGCTGGCATTTCATTTATCCTACCCAAATTGGGTACGAAAATCTATCATGTTGTAACTCTATCACAGCAGGGTGAGTCAAACGCTGATGCTCTCAAATGAAAGAGTTAACTTCGAAAAAGAAAATATGGCGCTCTTCAGCAAAAATACAACACGAGTATAGACAGGCAAGCGCGTTATAAGCATGAAGCAAGAACTCCACCATTTACATAACGGAGCAAAGTGGGCGGGGACAGCTTGGCTTGACTGACTCGGCGCAGAAACTCCTAATCCATAGCCCTAACCTGAACATTAACCCAAACTCTATACCTAACCCAAACCTTCAAAGTCATGTCCTAACTCCGAGTTGTCAGGTTGTTACACGTTGAAAAGACCTATCCTGTAGGGGCAATAACACAAGACATATTTGACAGCATTATTTTTAATGTTGTTAAACGACATTAGTTAAAGCAGAGAGCAACATGCAATTTTTACGTATTCTACTCGCGTCATTAATCGTCAAGTTTATTCCAGTTTTTGTCTTTTTTCAAGGAAAAAGTTTGGCTTTGACTGAAAACGTTTTTTTTTTGTAGACATTTGCAAGTATAAAAAGTTGACATGCTGGAAATTCGAGCAATTCATAATGGAGTCGACACCACCCATTCTATTCTTAAATTTGCCAAGCAAAGATGTTTGCTGCGCTACAGTTTTATTTCACCATAAGCAATCAATGCGTACCAGAATGATGTTAAATAGTTATTAGATGCAACTAACAAACACCACCAATGCTACTTGTAGACTAGGCTGACATGCATTTTAATGCGCTTAGATATTTGACTTACTTTTGGCAGGAATTTTCTTTCCTAGGTATGTCAAAACAAGGAAAAAAAGAAACACGACACGTCAGTTATCACTGATCAGACAAAAACAAGATTTTCTTGGCATTTCACTTACGTCCTACGTCTCTGGCATTGACAGCGGCAAGCGTATCAATCTCCCATTGCACTTGAAACTTGTATTTTCCCATAGCAGGATTGCCTCTTCGATTGCCAGACCACGTGGTCAGCATAGCACTGCATGAAAAACGTACGCAATGTATGCACATCTACCATAAACAGAAGACTAAGGTAAAATGCTGTACTGACATAAGATGATCAATGCATCTAGTCCAATACACTCTTTCGGTCGAGTTACAATACAAAAACTATCGGTAGGTTGAACATTCTAGACAAGTTTTGAAGGAAAAACAATACATGCAAAGATTATTCAAAATTCATCAATTTATTCATACCGGGTACTATTACAACTCGTTTTTGCAACAAGTCAAACCCAAACAGTGATTGAAAACATGCTCTAGTATGCAGTTTTCAAAATTCGGTGTTAAACTGATAGTAGAAGATTTCGCCGTATTCAAAATTAACATCAGACCTACCAATCATTGAAAAGAAATAGATGGACTTTTTCAATTTGACCAAACGATTCCAAATCAAGTTCAACCAAGTCTCCATCGTGTACCAAATACCTTCCTGGAGTCTCAATGATACTCTAGCGAAAAGTAATGACATAGCATAGTTTATAAAGTAACAACTGAATTTTTTGATTATCAACATGCAAAAATTCCATCTCTATCATCATGCATTCGTAAATTTTGCGTGGTCTAAGGCAATTATTTGGAATATTCCATTTTTCGTGGTTAGTATACAATGACATAGTCAAACAGCAGGTTGGAAACAACACAAATTCGCTTGTCATGTATCACGTGCCTCCTCAACACAAATATTACAATAAAACAAAAGAATTTGTGAACAAAGTAGACACAAAAAGCACTTTATATCGTTAATCAATTCTTACCGTTATCACAAAGGTAGTTAATAAAAAAACAAAAACTGTTTATGTCCATGCTAATAAACATCACACTGCTCACCTGACCACCTTCTATTTTTCCCACCAAAGCAGACATAACTTTTCTCTGTTCTTGTTCCTTGATTTCAACCTTCGCTTCTGGTTCTGGCTGAGCAACCTCTTCTGAATATGAAATTGACGACAAGAATAAACCAAACATAAATTTAAAGCATGCCGAGCAACCTTGGGGCAGCACAGGCAAATTACACTGTAAAGCATCAAAGTTTGATTCTTGGGCATTAGCAAATGTGGTCGTTTTACTCTTCGATTTTGGGTACACAAGAATCAAGTAAACACTTCTAAATTTACACAATTTCAAAATTACTTAATGTAACAGCTAACTGAAAATTAAACAGTTTCGAAATGGAGTTTCTTGAATCAAGCCTGCTTTATACACATAATCTATGGTGTTTATCAAACCGCAAACCACACACAAACTTCTCATTACCTGAAGTTTTGCCAGCAAACATACTCATCATCTGCTCCATCAAATTTTTCTGTTCGGTAAGAATATGATTGAGTTGAAACATTTCTCCTTCGAGATCTGAAAACTCATGGTTAAGAGTTCAAATTGCATGAAAGTTTGATAAAAAAATTTTTTATAGGCCTACATGATATTTCTTTTGCTGTGTCAATGAATTGTTGGTAATTGTGATAAACTTGTTTCTTCAAGATTTGGGCAGTTTCATCTCCAAGATTTTGAGTCCTTTGCTTGATTTCTTGCAAATCTTTATCACCATCAGATTGAGCACTGACGCTCCTAGCAACTGAAACAAACAAACAGCAAAATAAGTAAAGTGACTGTATTCCATTAATAATCGCAACTAATTCATTTTGAGTATGCTATTTACACTGACACATTTTTTGGAGCTTGTTTGAATTAAATTTTATAACAGGTGAATATATCACAAGCACAAGGACCGCTAGAGAGTTATTAGAAGGGGTTAGGGCCTAACCCTGAATCCTAACCTCCACATAATTCAAACAAGCCCCCCTTTTTTCAGGTTTCTGGTACTGACCATATCAAACTCTTTTAAAGGACTAATCAACCAAAACCAATCTCTGATTTTTTGATGGGAGAAAAAAATTATAAACACATGCAAACTTTATTTTAAAATGTCTACAAAAAACACTGCGGCGACTTAGTTAAAACATCCACTCCCAATAAATTACACAACTGCTTTGTTGATTGTCAGCTAATTGAAACACATCTCAGTATTGCCACTTTTTCAAGATTTCTACTGTTTTTAAGAGCAAAAATTGTTCAAGCAAACCATCAATATCTTCACCAAACTTATCATAACTAAAGGATGTTAACTACGGTACCAGTACCAGAGTACGGTACAGTTGACAAAGATGCAGAATGAGGTCCAAATACCTATGCTTGACATTGTTATGATACATTGCACAAGTACAAAGTATATACTAATAATGGGCAAGTGGGCTAAGTGTGTGATCAGTGGGGGTTGATCAGGGCCCCGGCCCCAGCTGGGGATGTCCCTTTTTCCCCAGTCTGGCCCCAGCCGGGGGTCATAAAAATTAGCCGGGGCTGGGGTTGAATTGCAAATTTATTCACCACTAACCATATATTTCAAGACGACCTTTAAAGTGCAAAAACCCAGCCTTAAAAATTAGGATGGTCTCATACAACGATTACAAAAGTTGTATCTTAATTTTTCATGAAGATTTTGTTATATTTTATGTGAAAAATGCGTTGGTGCGAAAAAATAAAGAACGTGCATGCTTAAAGCATTTTTGAGGTTCGTCACTCACTAATGAAAAGCGTGTACAGTTACGAAGGCATTCCATAACACCATTGACAGCATTTACATGAGGAGTGAGAATGTGAGTAGCCTGCTTAGCTATGTATTCTAGACACAATATGAAACATTGTATAAACCCAGGCCCTCAATGGGGCAGGCACATTTCCCCAGCCCCGGCCGGAGCTCCAGCCCCTGCCAAAATTGTTGCCTCGGTTGTTCCCTAGTGATCGGTCATTGACAAGAATTTTTGATGTGATATGCATAGACAAATACTGAGATACCACTAAGCTAGAATGTCTAAATATCAACAGAAAAAGGATTATATAACTAGCAAGGACTGAAGAAAAATCAGGTTTCAGCAGTTCAGGACTTGTATGAATTAAGTCACTTCATATCACAATAGATGTTTCACTTTAAAGCTGACAAGAATACCTCAAAACGTCATGCGCAATGCAGACATGCTGCTACTCTAACCCGAAGTGTGTCTCATATATCGTATGCAATGATGCATCAGGGAATTCCCACCCAATGCTTTAAAAGTGAACCATCCATTGTAATATAGTGCTTAAATCCATTGTATAACTGTATAAGGCGGCTTAAAAACAATTACTTGAGCCCTGAAAAATCACCCATGCCACTTTAATTGCCTAGGCGATGACTAGTCCAGCCTATTGAACATTAAAACAGGCTATAACCAGTTAACCGCACACCAGCAATCTGATAGCCTATAGATTCACTGTACAGTACCGGCAAGTAACTTACACTTTTCTGGATCATGATTCCGAGCACTAAGAGTCTTTGCTAAAGTAGTAGTGTGCTTTGGCAGCGCCTTACTTCCTTCCAAAGGCATTGTAAAAACAATTCTTTCTGATTGTCAATAAAACCTACCCTGTACCGGTATAGTTTACTTCAGCCCTAGCCAGTTGGTTGCCAGAACTTTTGTCACTTGGAACTTTCGTCACGTGGAACTCTCGTCATGTGGAACTTTCGTCACACCTTTCTTCGACAACGCCAACCAAACTCCCGGATGTTTCGTGTTTTATCTCGGGCATACTTTTTGATCAATACCGATGTAGAGAGACGGGGTGGAAATTTGTGGGGAGCTGGCAAGGTGTGGGAGAGTGTATGGGGAGAAGTCAGGGGCGTGGGGGAAAGTGTATTGGGGTGTAAGGGAAGACATGGGAATGGGTGTAGGGAAATGCGTAAGGGATTGGGGGGAGGTGTGGGGAGAAATGTAGGAAAGTGTAGAAGAAGGTATGGAAAAGTGTGTTGGGGTTTGGGGGAAAGTGTGTGGGGTTCCTCATACCTGCCCCACACCTTGCCCCTCACCTCCCTCTTACACCCCAACACACTTCCCTACACCAGTACACCCATCTCCACACTTACCTTACATCCCAACACATTTTCCCACATATCCAATAGCGTGACGAAAGTTTCGTGTGATGAATGTCAATGTACGATATGCAATAGTGAGACGAAGGTTGCACGTGATGATCGGATTCGACTGTTCGACCCAAGAATGTGACCGGAATGAAAAAGCAAACCACCAGGGACATTACTAAATACCGCTATAGCACTAATAGGACTGATAGCACTCATAGGACTAATAGCAGCAATATAGGACTAATAACACTAATAGCAGCAATATGCATTGGACTAATAGCACTAATAGGACTAATAGCACAAAAAGCAGCATTATGGGACTGATAGCAGTGCTATTGGACGAATAGCACTAATAGGACTAATAGCAGCATTAGGGGACTAATAGCACTAATAGCAGCAGTATACATTGGACTAATAGGACTGTTATGTGTGTTGGTTTTAAACTGGCAACACTTCTAAAGGACTAATAGAGCTAATAGAACTAATAGCACTAATAGGACTAATAGCACTCATAGAACTAATTAGCACTAATAGCAGCATTATGGGACTAATAGCACTAATAGGACTGATAGCGGTGTTATTGCACTAAGAACTAATAGCACTAATAGCAGCATTACGGGACTAATAGCAGTATTATGGGACTAATAGCAGCAGTATACATTCACATTGGACCTGATTGGACTGATAGTGTTGGTTTTAAACTGGCAACACTGCTAAAGGACTAATGAGGCTAATAGGACTAATAGCGCTAATAGGACTGATAGCACTAATAGGACTAATAGCACTGACAGGACTAATAGGACTAATAGCACTGATAGGACTAATAGCAATGATAGCACTAATAGGCAGAGCTGGGCACAGCGCCGTTATTAGCGCCGCTACTTTTTCGCTAGCGGCAGCGCCGCTGTTATTTTAGCCGAGTAGCGGCAACGCTTCAGCGCCTCGTTTAATGCAAATAGTCTCCCGCTGGCGCTGATTAAACTCCTTCGAAGACAGCAACTAAAAGTTTTGTTTCGCACAGTTTGTTTAAAATATTTAAAGTGAGATTGTGAAAACAAACTTCTTGGTAAAAAAACCAGTCGCTGAGAATTGGCTTCTCAGAGGGAGATATGCGAGGTATAGCCTAGGAAGAAAATTCCGGCAGAATGATGGAAGAGAGAGCTGCTTGATAGTTTTCTTTAAAGTTTCAAATTTTCTTTGTTTTTTGCTTACATAAGGTGTGATGTAAAGCAGTCTGGGGATGAGAATGCCGCGCCCGCGATGTTATTTGATCCTTATCTTTGTTAGAGGTGCTAATTGCAGGTGTCTACTTTTTTGCTTTGATGACAGGTGATGCTCTAAATTTTTCGTTGGGGTCCTTTACATGTGGATTGAGCTTGAGGTGTAGTATGGCAGTACGATAAGCTTTTGTAATGGGAGTCAGTCAGGCCACACTCAGGGTGATTGCTTTTAGTCCTCGCTTCCGTGATTGTAGCAGGAATTAAACGTAGGTATAAATCATTTAAACTTACTTGGCTCCCCTTTCTGGTTTATGCTGGAATGGGCAATAAGGGCATTGAATTGGTACGAAACAAAAAAATGATGCATTTAGTCAAAGGCGCACGCAAGGGAGGCACAATGCCATGCCCCCCCACTTTGGCCCTGTAATAAGGTGCTACAACCTAGTTTTTAATCTATAATTTCTCAGCAGACTAATAATGGGTGAAGCCTCGATCCTTTCATCTATTTTAGCCAAGCTTCTACTCTTAGACACAAACTGCGAAAATATTTTTGTATTGTCCCTAGTGACTGCGGAGACCATTTTTTTCAAGAACTTACATGTAATTTCGAGCCCCAAAGTCAGACTTCAGTTAGGCATGTGGTGGAAGAGTTTTTGAATGAAGCTGCATTCCATCGTGAACGACCTTCGCGGAACTTTTTAAAAACAAAATATTGAGGGACTTGTGCAATGTTCATTGACTCAAATACCTCGATTCTGTCAAGGGCGGCGATTGAACGACTTTTTTCCGTGGGAAAACACGTGCTTATAAACCTAAGCGCAGTGGTTTAACGGACCAGAAATTCGAAATGCTAGTTTTTTTAAAAGGAGCATGCAACCAGTCAAAGAGTTTTAAATTTTTAACGCCGGTTGCGACCTGCCTTTATTTTTTAACTTGTTTCTATTATATTTTCAAACTGTGTTTTACTTTCAACATGTTCTGATTATTTCTTTTCAACCTGTTTTTTGTTATTCACTAAAAACCTGACCATCGGCTTCTATTTACATTCAATCAGATTTCAAAATTAATTTCTCCCCAAAAAGCCCTATATCTTATTGGATGAAATGGAAACCAATTGTCGGCTTTTTTATCACTTGTTTTAATTTTTATTACTCGCATTGCTATGCTACTTCCGTCAACAAAGTTGCAATTTCACCAGTAGGCCTACAATATTAAAATGCAAGGGACAAATTAATGTTTCGACTATAGGGCACAACCTAGAAAAGAGATGAAGTCGAGATGTCCAGGTAAAGCAATGCAAAAAAGAGTCTTTACAGTCTGGAATGAGTTTAACGTGGATTGGCTGTGCGTAGCAAGGCTGATGAGACTTTCGTTATAGTCGAAATATTAAAATGCCTTTGTGCTTTTGACTTTTTTTTCTTTAAAATAGCGGCAGCGCCCGCTGTTTTGCACTCACTAGCGGCAACGGCGCTGCTTTCGTAAACAAGCAGCGGTAAGCGGCAGCGCAGCTGCTTTTTTGGTCAAAAAGCGGTAGCGGTGCTACTTTTCAAGTAGCGGTTGCCCAGCTTTGCTAATAGGACTAAGAGCACTGTTAGGACTAATAGCACTAATAAGACTAATAGCGCTGATAGGACTAATAGCACTGATAGGACTAATAACACTAATGGTAATGGGACTGATAGCACTAATAAGACTAATAGGACTAGGGAGGGTCGAAGGTTGGGGTGGGAGAATTGGGTTTGAGGGAGTTGAGGGTTGAGGTAAGGGGAGTTGGGAGGGGTTGGATCGGGAGGGGATGGGGTCTGGGGGTTTGGAGTCGGGGAGCTAGGATTGGGGGGTAGGGGCCATAGAATTGAGGTAGGGGGAGTTGGGGTCGGCATGGGGTGGGGTCGCGGATGTTGGGGTCGTGGTGAGTTGCCATCAAAGGGGCTGGGCCGAGAGTGGGTTTGGAGTCGGGGGAGTTGGGTTTAGGAAAGTTGGGATTGAGTGGGTTGGGGTAGGAGGAGTTGGGGTCCGAGAGTTAGCATTCGGGGGGGGGGGGTTGGAGAAGTTGGGGTCAAGGGGTTAGGGATGGGAGGAGTTGGAGAGTGGGTTTGGATGAGTGGGTTAGGGATGAGTGGGTTTGGAGTCGGGGGGTTGAGGTCGAGAGAGTTGGGTTGGTAAGGTTGGGGTTGGAATCGGGGGGTTAGGGTCGGGGGAGTTGGGGTTGTGGGGTTTGGGTCGAGAGGTTGGGGCCGGGGGAGTTAGGTCGGGGGGGTGGGGGAGTTGGGGCCGAAAGGTTGGAGTGAGGGGGGTTGGGGTTGGGTCGGGGGTCAAATCAAGTTGATTTGCAGTTCAGATTCAGAATTAGCCTAGTCTAATCTACTGTTTGGCAGTAAAACTTAAAGTTTTGGTTGGATTTGGTGATTACGACCCACCCCCCCTCCCCGACCCCAATCCCCCCCGACTTCAACCCCCTTAACCCCAATACCCTCCTGACCCAACCCCCCCTCCCGACCCCAACCTATCACCGTTGTGTGGCGAATCTTCCACATCAGCACTGTTGGAAACGTTTGTCCGACGCTTACGCTCAAATTCTCGGTCACATTCGTATGTCTCACCCGTTGTGTGGCGAATCTTCCACGTGGCGAATCTGGCAACCCTTTTGACTTATTCTACAAAATAATCTAAAACTTTCTTCTTTAAAGTATTCTTCAGTTTTTTCACTGAAAAAATGTGATAAATTAAGCCTGTTTTTGTTCTACAGAGTAAGCTTACTAATTTGTCTAATTGGCTTTTTTAGGTCATCGGCCGCTAGCTCAGTTACTAAGCGCCCAGGATATTGATGCAGGAAGTCTGAGATTTCATTTCCGGGCTAATCAAATTAGCACAGCGTCGTCAACGGCTTGCCACCGCTGCTACCTTTCGTCGGGGCTGCTGTGTACGTCAGGCGCTAAGTCGTGGAGATGGGCCCCGCCACTCGTTTCATGCTTCGGCGTAATACTGCGAGTACCGGTATAATGAAGATTTGATTTTGATATTTTTTTCTTTGGCTTTTACAACCAGCGGTTGTGTTCTGATAATGCGAATTTCGTTTAGGCCTACTGTGTTTATACGCTACTATTGCACAACACTCAGACATCAGTCTGTCTAACGGTGAAAATTGAAACCCCTTCCGCTTTTAGTGTTAGAATGCGAATCAGAAATTAGTCTCGAAATTTAAACTTAACATCGATTGAAGCAGCTACAGCATCTTGAAAAAAATTTTTTTTGAACCATTGGGTTTATATCAGGGAGTCGAAGCGATAAAAACCGAACCGGTAAAAACCGCTTTTTTTCGGTGAACCCGAACCGAATCTGAACCGTTTAAATTTGAAATCATTGAGCCTGAACCGAACCCGAACCTTTGATGTTTCAAATCTGTGAACCCGAACCGAACCCGAACCTTTAAAACTTTATGCAAGTGAACCCGAACCTATAATATTTTGTGGACATAAACCTGAACAGAAATCGTTTAGTAACAATGGTTGAACCTGAGCTGATTCTTATAAAATATTAATAAAAATCTCTAGACATGTGCTGCTACGCGTAACATTCTTTCTGCTTACTAGGAGTTTTTTCTCGTTCTTCTGGTAACTTTACAATAACCTCTAACTTACTAAATCTAGTCAGGTTTTTTACTTGTTGACGTTTCGTTGGTACTAGCGACCAACATCGTCAGAACGATAAAGCACTGACCTATTCCAGCCTTTGCAACATTCTTTCTGCTTTTCAAAATTTAATGAATTTTTACATTTTTATTTAACCTTAATTGATTTGGGCATGCGGTTTATATTTCGTTATTTTAATGATATAAGACCCTAATTTAGTTTTTGGCCAAATTAAAGATTTTGGAGTGAACCCGAACCTGAACCGTGAACCGGTAAAAACCGCTTTTTTCGGTCAACCCGAACCGAACCTGAACCTTTAAAATTTGGATTTAGTGAACCTGAACCGAACCTGAACCTTAAAAATTTGGTTTCGATGAACCCGAACCTTTACATTTTGGTGCAACTGAACCCGAACCAAGCCAGAACCCAAATTTTTGAAAAGTCTTGAACCGGAACCGGAGCGATATTTTAAACGGTTCGACTCTCTGGTTTATATATCGTCATTATTTCGACTAGCTTTGGGGAGGCTAAAATAAATTCTGAGGGAGATAGCCCTCAATATCCCCCCTTGTGGCTACGGCCCCTCGAGGGGGAATGGGGGGATGTATCCCCCAACAATCTGTCAGCACCCCCCCCAAAGTACCTTATTGCATGGAAGTGGAAAATTCCCCATACAAGCCAATTTCCCCCCAATATCCAAAAATGGTCAATTTTGCTAAATCATCCCCCCAATGTTCAACATAGATCTGCACCCCTGTATATCAAGCGTTAGTTTGGTTACTTTTTTTCAAATCTTATTCTACAGACCAGAAAATTTCGTCTATTCCAGTGGTTACTGGTTACCTGCTCAATCATACTTCATCCACTCAGTTAGAGATGGCATGGGCCGCTAAGAGACCGGCTAACGAGCCGTTAACCGGTCTTTTTACTAGTCCGCTAACAGCCTAGTTCTATCTGTGTTTTTTACTGGGCCGCTAACAAGCCGCTAACACTTTTTGAAATCCCTTAAGTTTGAATAATGTGATTAAAGATTCATAAAAAGAATGGGCTTTGGGCGGGCTGAGCTTTATTTTTGGTAAGAGTTGCCGGGTCGGTTTTTTTTTTTTTTTTTTTTTTTGTTTAGTTGCATATTTATCCTCCTATCTCGAGAAAGCGATCAATGCGCTATACGAGCTCGCTTAGGAGTTGCCGGCCATCTGTCTACCACACCAAGATGGGGGAATCCCGCTAAGTGCCTTTCCCAATGGCACAACAAGTAAACTTGCCGGCTTGTTCTCCACACTGTCCCTTCAATGCTGAACGTCAAGCAGGGAAGCTGTGAATACCAATTTTAAAGTCATCGGTTTGACCCGACTCGGAATCAAACCCGAGTCTACAGCTCAAGATACAGACGCTCCATACCACTAGGCCATCTGAGCTGTTACAGTTACTGGGTTAGACGTTTCGGGCCGTGGGCGGTCTGAGCCTCAAAAAAGTCAGCCCAAGCCATCTCTACACCCAGTCGTAGGATTACATTTTCAGTTTGTAGAAAATCCGCTTTTGAAAATTACTCCGTCTTTACTCCGTTCTTGGTTTTGGTCACGCCTTTTGCACACTGGCCATTTGCTAGCTGCTATTCTGCATCACCCTGAAAAATTCAAGTCACGATTACTGATCAGTACGTGCACAAGAATTTGCGACATCATTGAATGGTTTATTTTCAGTTGCTCAGTCGTACAGTTTGTAAACAAGTAGAAAAGGAACTATTTCGCAAAATGTCTTCTAAAACCCCAACGACTGTTGATTATTTGGTTCTTGGAGCTGGTTCTGGTGGAATAGCAAGTGCAAGAAGAGCTACAGAATTTGGTGTATCAGCTGCAATTATTGAACATGGGCGTCTTGGAGGAACCTGTGTAAGTTTGGAATGCAGCTTAAATTTTTGGTTGCTTGCATTTTTTTAATTTCAACAATTTTACATAAAGGCAGTGATAATGATTTTCAAAAAATAAAAAAATGTTCAGGTATGTGAACTCTGCAGTCTGTGTCAGTGGATTGCTGTGCCAGTGTGCTGTGATCTACAGTGCCAGATCTACTGGCCTTGGTCACAGCTACACAGTTCGCATGTCCAATTGAAGTGCGCCAAAGACCCACAAGCTTATCAAATAGGCTATTTGATGTGATGATCGCTTTTTTCAGGCTATTGGTACCGGTATGACATGAAAATTTGATTGTGATGAGGAAAGCCTGTGGGCTTTTGGCCCAACTTAATTGGACATGTGGACAGCACAAGAGTCAGTTAATCAGAGTAGCCTAGGCCTATCACTTGAATATATTGCCGGCACAAACCTTATTTTCTATTTAAGTTTTGTTAATAAGGAAAAAACAAAAATATTTGCGTTGGCTGGAAGCAAATTCTCAATGTACTGTGAACTAGCCTATGATAATGGTAGCAGTTTACTATCTTCTCCTCTAATGGTAGCAGTTTACCATAAATCTACCACTTTGCCTGATGTACAGATGTATATACCTGTAAATCTTAAGAAGGGTTTATTTCCAGACTTGAATCCATCTTGTTTTTTTTTTAAGAATTAAAGGTTGGCTTCAGATAATGAAATCTCTTTATTGCATTTTTGATTACATCAAGGTTCTGTGGCTCTGGGCTGTTGAAGTTGTGGAAAAACTGCATTTTTTTCCAAGCAAAATCTGGCTAACGTTTTGGTGTTTTAGTGGTCATGCTATGTTCTGGCAACTTAAGTGATTAATGCTAGTTCAATTTTATTTTTTTAAAGCACTTTGGCAGTGTTTATTTTGCTGTTTACAGCAAAATAGTTTCTAGATCTATTTTGCCAGCAGTAAGTCGATTTTGGGTAGTGTGGATATGCATGAAAGGTAACAGCAAAATGAACACCACCAAACACTTAAGATTCATTTTATTCTAATGCATTCATATAAATGTTCAGGTACGATCAAGGTCTGAGTATTTTAAAATTGTGCCAATTATAACCTTATTTGATTACTTATAACAAAAGTCTCATCAAGTTATAACCTTATTTGACTATAACAAAATTATATATACTTTATCCCTCGCAAATTTCTTATCTAACCTTATTTGGTCTTTGTGTTGTCTCCTTGTGCAGTAACTGCTCCAAGATTGCTTCATGCATTTGTGTTATTTGATTAAATGCTGTTGCTTAACGAAACTTTTGGTCTGAATTAACCAAAATTTCTGCTTAGCTTCCTTTTTTTTAGACAAAAAGAAAACAATTATTTGTTACCAGTCATAGGCATCAATTTTTTGTAGGTTCAAGCAAATACTCGGCGGGCAAAAAAAATTTTTAAAAGCAAAAAATTTCACAAAGCTCGGTCTTTCAAAATGCGTGCAGTATTTACCTTAAAAGCAATATTTCGCAAATACGTTTGTTGGTTTTTAACTAGGAATAAAGGAAATTAGGGAGTTAGTGTCTAGCAAACTGCAGTCGATTTTACACCTTTGCCTTGCATAAAGACCTACTAAATCTCAAATTCAAACTGATCAACGCATGGATGCCATGGCGTATTCCACTCGAACGTTTCTTTACTAAGTAGTTGAGCGTAGCTGCTGAACTTCAGGAAAAAAACAAAGCTATGAAGACTGAAGAGTTTTTATATTGAGTATTTGTAGACAAACTGTCACTGTTTAAACAGTGCAATTTTAATCACTTCGTCAGTTTTTAAGCTCTTAAAAAATACTTTAGACTAGGGTTGGATCCAATCATTATTTTTCAATTTTTTAAATTCAAATTCATTGGTTTTGAAAAAACAAAATTCAAATTCATTGACTTTTAAAAAATGAAATTCAAATTTATGGACTTTGAAAAAACGAAATTCGAATTCATGAAGAATTTGCAAGCGGATTCAAATTCATTGCGTTGCGAAAGTTTCAACTTCCATTTCACTTTTTTTGAAAGAACCAAAGCAAAATTTAAGTTTATAGTGGTGAATCTCACCACCTTCAAATTCGTAAAACTTGATGATTTAGACTTGATTAATCGATATTTGATAAACGAGACTATCAAATAGGCTTTAAAAAACAGACATTTTTTAGTAACACTAGCGAATTGTTTAAAATGTAGTTACTCAGGGAATTCGCAGATCTAATGAGAGTGAGATCAATTACAGACTAATTGTAATAGTGTGATTGAATATAATTTGTCACACTTCCTCACAACTTAATTAACTCCCTAATGACATCTGGCTGTTTTTATGAATCAATGTTTTATGCCAATTGCAACAGTTTGCTCTTTGCTTTTACATGATTCTGTGATGCCTTCTTGGCACTGTTTAATGGCTATTACTTATCCTGTATTTCATTCATCCATTTTTTTTTTGGCGTGTGTTATTCTCTATGGACCTTGTTTTATGCTGCTTTTTTTAGTTGCTGCTTGAGTTTGAAATAAACAAGTAATAATAATTGCATCTGAGTTTTGCGGTGCAAAGTAATTGTAATGTAAAAGTAACGAAATACTGTTTGGGTGCAATTGTCATTACATAAAATTGCAATTGATTCAACTCTGGGTCTGATTAACTGCAGAAAAAAGTTACCAGATACAAAAACATCATACAGTATATAGTTTTTATCAGAAAACAGTTGGCTGCCTTCCTATTAGTGTTCTTTTATCTCTTGCCTGATGGTAAAACAAATGCATTTTAAACCTTTTTATTAGTGTTCTTTTATCTCTTGCCTGGTGGTAAAACAAATGAATTTTAATGAACTTATTTTGAAAATTGCTGATGTAGAAGACAAATTATTCTTCTTTTGCAATTTTATTGTAATTTAAACTGCCCTAAAAGCAGTGTGAAAGAAATGGGGTCCTGTCAACCGGGTGTGAAGTCGAAAAAAATTCAAATTCATTGATTTTGAAAAAATGAAATTCAAATTCATTGCTTTCGAAAAAACGAAATTCAAATTCATGAAGAATTCGTGAGCGGATTCAAATTCAATCCAACCTTACTTTAGACTGGATGCTTTATGGTAAAAATTAAACACTTAATATTATGACATTATAAATTAGCGTGGCAGTTGACAAACCTAAAACTTATACTACAAAAAATGGTCGTTAAGCTATGCAGACTATCAGCTTCTTTAGTCTTTATCTGCACAGCAAACAGAAAAATTCGATGAGCATAAGTTTTGCAGTGTTTATTTCTGTAAATTTTCATTCGCTTGTCAATGAATAAAATGGACGATCAATGCAAAAAAAACATTGTTAAATAAAAAATAACTGAATTTTTTTTTTGGCTACCATTAGAAATAAACACACAGAACAACAAATGCAAGTTAAGGCAAAAAATGTTCTTGAACTATTGAACTTGCAAAGAAATCAAATCTTTGTTTTTCTCGCATTATTACGTTGAAGCATGTAACGAGTAGCGGGGGGTCCATCTCCGCGGCTTATCGCCTGGGCAACACAGCATCGAACTTTGAAGAACCGCCCCAACAGCGTCAAGCTGTTGGCGACGCTGTGTTCGATTTGACCAGCCCGAGGATCGAACCCTGGACTTCCCGCAGCAATAGCGATGTCTCTCTTACCACTACGCCAACCGGCCGAACTCATAACAAAAACAAAGCGCTCGTGGCCGAAAGCAAGGATTGCAGGTTTGTTTTAGCATTCAACAGTTTGCAGATTTTATTATCGAAACAAATGAAATGGATGGTAACTGAGGGGGCCAGACATATTTCGCCCCCACGGAAATCGACGCCTATGTTACCAGTAATATATTTTCAATTTGGTCTTAATTTTATTATTTTCTTTTTTCAATCAGCTTTAATGCTCAAATGGTGTTAAAGAAAACTACGAACGATACCGTATTTTATTAAATAAAAGCCGCCCTTAAATGGAACCCGCATGAATTGATTAAAACAAAAAAAAACAATAAAAGCCGCTGCGTAAGAAATCGTTTCGTTACTGGTACAAGGAAAAAAAAGAGCAAACAAATCTAATGACAAGCAACAAAACCTCTGAATCGTTGTATGTTATATTTTAATTACTGTATCAACGATCTTTTTCATCATCGTCAATAGTACTGATATCATTGAAGTAAATGCTATTTTTGTTATTAGCTAGTAATTAACATTTGCTGTGTTTGCTTTTGTTGAGTGCTTTACACAGACGCGACAGTAATAGCTAATGTTGGAGTAGGTAGGGTGGCATGTGATGGCCTATGCATCATCATCAATATTTATATATTCAGATCAAATAGAATCATTATCAATATTAGAAATAGAATCATTATCAATATTTATTCAAATAGAATCACCTTATTCAAATAGAATTCGAATTATCAGTGTTTTGCAAAAGAGGTGATGGAATTGCAGCTGATTTAGCTTTTCTGTTTTCTTGTCACTTATGGTAGGTGGACTTAGATGTACACTGGACACCAAAGTGAAGACAAAAACGGATTATCTTAAATATAAAAACAGTTTTTACAAGCAAAAACCAAAAATTTTATGGTCAATTTTACAAAACTTTTCAATTTTTCAAAAATAACGGTGTCGTTTCGTCTTGCAAGTTGTCAATGTTGTGGTTATGTGGAAATAATGTCGATGCTGTTTAGGTTAACGTTGGATGTGTTCCAAAGAAGGTCATGTTTTACACTTCAAGCATTGCCGAAATGTTGCACGATTGTGGAGATTATGGATTCACGTTGGGTCAAAAGCCAGAATTTTCATGGAGGTAATAATGAAGCCTTGCATTTTGTAAGATAGATATATTATGGTTTTGTTCTTTTGAAAGCGTTGCATGATGCATCATAACTCAAATGGAAGAAAGCCATGTAACTTTCATTCAACAGTTTGCTAGTTACAGTAAATGGAATCTATTACCTTTTGGTCTTTGCATAACCAATCCACTCGTCTTATTTCTTTTCTTCAAGCCTGTATCACAATGTATTTTTTAGGTTATAATAAATTGATTGATTTAATCATGACATTTTAAAATCAATGCAACGTAAAAACCGTTGGCTCTTAACAAATAAACTAGTTGGCTGAGTGCAGACACCGAATTTATAATTTGCTTAAATTTTAATCAATGTGCTTGTTACGAATTTAAAAGCGTCGTATCTGCTCGTTGCTGTTTTATTTCCTGCGCTTGCGTAGTGGAATGATGATGCATAATTTCGCTGTAGGAGTCATTGCTAAAACGTTCGTTTGAAGTGATTCTTGGTATTGTGAAAATGCTGTAAACATTATTAAGCGATATCATCATTGCGCTGCAATTTTGCTTTGCCGGCGTGCTTCGCGCGTGCATTGTCACCGTATTGTATTAGTGGTTAATTTAGGCATTGTAAGTATTATTCGCTATTTTAGCGTGATGGTCATCTCTAATTTTTGACTCTATTGTGTAGGGTATCAATAGCCAACTGCGACAAGAATCGAGCTTGGAAAATGCACAGCATGATGCTTTCCTGTTTTTATTCACTATTGCGAAGTTGTTGCATATTTAATGCTTCTTGAATTTACGGTCAAATAGATTCTTACAATCTGGCATGTGGCGCAACTTTTTTCGTACTGGCATTTTTCATATGTCAGTCCTTAAGTGGAATTGTAAATATATAATGTTCATTGACAGCAATGTCTAATCGTGTGATTACTTTTCCAGTTCAAGACGTACAATTGTTGATTAATGAGGAAAAATAGAGCTTCAGTAATTCTTAAAAACATTTTTTCTCCTTAACCTCTTTCCATCCTATATTTATTATATTCCGGAATTGTTGCTTAGTTTTCACGGCTTTGTTAGTGTGATGAAAATTTCCATGCGCAAACAAATTGAGCATATTTTTTAGATTTATAAAAGAGAAAAGAGATGCTTACATCAAGAGATTAAATGGAATTTATGACGCTAATCTAGACAAGGTGCATTCTGGTAGTGTTAAATTTTGCGTTTACGTTTATAAAATGGAGCGGATAGCTATGTGTTAGCCTCATCCACAATTAACATTAGTTTGCTGCTGCTATGCAGAGACTTTTGAAAGGATATAACCGCGCAATTTAGCTGAGAATCCGAACCCTACGGCATGTGATTTTGACTTATTTTAACCTGTACTAACACATTAGGTCTTTACGCAATGAGTTGTACTTTGTCCATGGTTTTGTTCTTGCAATACTTTGTAATACCGACAATCATCTGATTGATTGGTTAGGTTCGACCAGTTTCACAATAGGTTTACATTTCAATGAGCTATGACTGCTGTCGTTTGCTCAATCTTCAGACAATGATTGAGACCTTTCTTGTACAAACGCTTGCTTTTTCAAAAGAAGCGTAATGCGTTATAATTTGTCCGATTCTCAATGTATTCTACTTACATTTATATTATTAAATTTTTAGGCAAAAGTGACAAAGGTATTGGGGCACGGTGTTTTCACGGGCGAGAAATCCCCCCACCCTGTGATAGCCGTTGCTGGAAAGAAATACACTGCCCCTCACATTCTGATCGCAACTGGTAATGCGTTTGCTTTTTTAAAACAAGTTTTGCTTTCTTAGGGCTTTTGAGTAGCCAGCTGCTTCGTTTTCGTGTTATTTTTATTGCTTGGAAGTGATGATAGATTATTACTCAAGACTTTGACTAACAATACGCTTACCCTCGCATGCACAGACCATGAGATAAAAAAAGTCAATGGTGTTGGATTTTAAATTTCCGAAACCATTTTTAACTCGTGGAAATGTTTTCAAAAGCTTTGGAGTAAAGTGCATTGCACATTACGTTGTTAATGTATGATAACTACAAGTCGCGACACTAAACGTTCTTCGTTACAAGTAGCACATTTTGCAGACACTTTCAATCTTTCTATTAGGTGGTTACCCTATCATTCCATCTGATGATGATATCCCTGGCGCATCACTTGGTATTACAAGCGACGGTTTCTTTGAACTGGAAGACCTACCTAAGTAAGTTTAAGATCGAATTTTCGTAATACTTGCGTCATGAGTTTTTGTAGGCCACCAAGTTTTCGGTAATTACTGCTTAGGCTACATGGAGTACCAGAAATTTGGTCCACATTGATTGTCTGATACGCAATGTCTTCTAGTGGCGTACACTTTTGATTAATTAGCCTATATGGTAAATGATAATAATTTGAGGTAAACTCACCAACCTTATCGTAACGATGTTCACTTCGGAATCTTGAATTGAAAGGTAAAATCCTGAATTTTACTGCCAAACGGATTTTGACTCGATTTTTTCTCAGGAAAACAGTTGTCGTTGGAGCCGGTTACATTGCGGTGGAAATGGCGGGAATTTTAAATGGTCTTGGTTCTGAAACACGATTGGTTATTCGTAGACATCAAGCTTTACGTAATTTTGACAGCATGATTAGTGAAAATGTAACGATTGAAATGGAGAAAGCTGGCATTGCTGTCGACAAATTTTCACATGTAAGAGTTAAAACTGTTGGTGTTCTATAAATCGACCGGATTAACTTAGAGTTGACTTTATCGCTGAGTTAGCGTTGAGACTGCGATGAGATTTGACCTTATAAAATATATTAGGCAGCGGTCGAATAGACTAATGCTAATGCATCATTTTGACTTGCGTTTTTATATTTCTGTTGCAAAAGCAGCGATTGTTGTTGCTGAGCAGGTACCTTTCACCTTAGTTTCCTTGAAGAATAGAGATTCCGTATGTGCCTTATCCAACTACGCAACAAATAAAATACGCTACTCATTTTTGCTTTAGTTAAAAAAGGTGCAAGCTTGCCCAAATTTACCAACAATATCAATTGTGCTTTAGGTTAAAAAAGTCGAAAAAAATTCTTCGGGCAAACTGGACATAACCATAACGAGTTCTCCCCCTGAAGGAGAAGCAACGACGCTACTGGTCAAAGATGTTGAATGTCTACTCTGGGCAATTGGAAGGAAACCGAGCTCAGTTGATATCGGGCTCGATAAAATAGTTAGTTATGTGATAATACGTTGTTGTCTAGATAATGTTGCGCTGGAGACACTGACACTTCGTTATTGGGTTGCGAAAGAAAACAGAAATTTTTAACCATGGTCACGCTGGGCGATAAATTGTTGCGCAGTTGGTCTACTGGATGACCATCTACAATGAAAGAACAAATTAACTTTTGTACGTCTAAAATTGACCTATTTTTTCCATGCTTTTTTAACCAGTAAATATTATCAAACATTAAATGGTTATAAATGAAGTACACTAACTTGTCAAAAAATAAGTTTTTTCATTGGGCCTGTTTTCGTTATGTTAATTTTTCATTTCAGGGTGTTGAGTTGGACCGAGCTGGTAATGTGGTTGTTGATGAATTCCAGAACACTTCGGTGCCTGGTGTTTACTCTGTTGGAGATGTGCAAGGAAAATTTCTCCTTACACCCGGTAATTTGACGTTAAGCAATGGTTTTTAAAACTCCGAAAGATTTTTGTCGCGTTCCGCAGTATTCCGGTTATTAACTTCGGTTTTTTAGTGTGTTACATTTTCCCGATCGATTGGCGTAGTTGATAGTGGCATCGCTATTTGGCGCGGGAGGTTTTCGGTTTGATTCCTGCACCAGTCAAATCGGACACAGTACCGTGTCATCAACGTCTCGCACCGCTGTTACGTTTCTTCGTAAGTCGAAAAGATGAGCCCCGCTACTCATGCGATACAGTTACTATAATGAAGATTTGATTTGAAGTTCTGTTCAAGTCTATTCCCTAAAGCTATCGACCCAATACAGGTAAACTACTTCTTGTTTTGAAATTGAAAGGTTTTATGTTGTTTCTGTGCAGTGGCTATAGCTGCAGGTCGGCGGCTTTCGCATCGTCTTTTTAATGGAGAAAAAGATGCGAAATTAGTGTACCAGAATATTCCTACTGTTGTGTTCAGTCATCCACCGATCGGAACTGTTGGAGCAACAGAAGGTAAAATCTTCTGATTAAGGCCCGTTTACGCTTATTTTAAGCGCTTAATGAGCTCAGATTTTCCGGCGCCGATCTTTTTTTGTTCTCTTTGTTAAAGCAAGCTGCTTCTTCGCTTACGTCTACAGTTATAGAGAAAAAAATGGAGCGGCTTAAGCGTTTAAATGTGCGTAGTGTGGACTGGGCTTTTGGCTATTTTTTTTTTACTATAGCCTAAAAATCTGTCTTATTTTTAATCAATGTAGTCAATGGTGAAAGTAAAAAAATTGCTCAGAATAATAAGACAGAGCTGGCAAAGCAATGTGGGGTGCAATGTACTGTGCTGGTTACATATGACACTGATGTTATTCTCATATTTGCGTTCACATAAAGTTTAAATGGGTGATTTAGCATGATATAAAAAACGATTCTGCTCAGGCTGCGGCTCTTCACTCTATGTTGAGTTCATCGACGTACCACTGCCTTATGCGTACAAGCTACTTTCCAATCATTCAGGCATTTATGCCAAGTTGAAAGGTTTAAATTTTCACGTTTGGCAATTCAGATTTTTAGGTACGGGTAAAAATGTTGAAGTACAGTCAAACCTCGGTTATCGAGCATCATAATCCGTTCGAAAAGATTGTTCAAAATCCCGCATTTAGAATCAAATGTAACCTTTACCTCGTGGTAAAAGCGATGGGCGCAGGCAATCAGTCTGTTTGCATTCGCTCGGTTTGGTCGAGATCCGAATTTATGTTCGAAGTGTGAAAGGTAAAAGTCTCGAATTTTTTGGTCGAAAACCGAGGTTTGACTGTATATTATTTTTGTGTTTTTTTTAACTTTTTCCGTAAAAAATATGTATTTTTTTAGCTGAAGCTCGCAAGGAATATGGAGATGATAAAATCAAGATATACAAAGCTAAATTCCGGCCTATGTATCATGGAATGACTGAGAGGCAGACAATGTGCCTAATGAAACTAGTTTGTCTTCTACCGAATGAAAAGGTAAAAACAATCGGCTGCTTGATTAGACCGATTCAGTTTCCTGCCATGTTGGCGACACACTTCCGTTTTATTAGCATGCTGTTCTGACAGAAAATATTACGTATAGTCACGTTTTCAACATAAAATTTGCCTTTAAGTTATTTTGCCAATTTATACACTTTTTCGGGTGTTTAAAATTAGCAGTCAGAAACGCTACACAAATTTTTAATTTAACAACTAGGGGCAAACCAACTTTAACTTTGTTGTAGGAAGTTGTGAGACAGGGCTACGACCATTTGGTAATACAGTTCGATAAATGTTTTATAAGCTATAAACAAAAAAGCAACTTTCTAGGGTGCTAAGCGAGTAAATAAATTTTAATTTGAAATGTGTAGTAAAAGTAGCCCAGTTTGCGTCTTTTAGTCAAAATTACGGTTCTTATTTTTTTATCGTTAGTAAATGGGCTGATATGCTTTTTTTCTAGATTGTTGGGCTGCACATGCAAGGAGTTGGCTGCGATGAAATGTTGCAAGGTTTTGGAGTAGCTGTAAAAATGGGAGCTACTAAAGCAGATTTCGATAATTGTGTGGCTATCCACCCAACATCGTCTGAAGAGTTCGTTACAATGCGTTGAAATTTATGCAACTTAGTCAATTATGCTTTTAATTTAGATTCAATATGGCCTACAATTAAGCAGATAGAAAGTAGTAACTGAGCAGTGTGGCATTCTGCAGCCGAAATGCGCTATTACTCATATTGATTACGGGCTTATTTCCTACTGATCAATAGTTTCACTATATCTGGTATCAACATACCTTAATGTAGCATTCTTAAGTCTCAAAATGTCGTCGTTAAAGATGAATAATTGGTCGCATTGCTCAAGCCTTGCATAATTATTTCTATTGCTAAGATGACTATTGCCAGGTTGAAGTCGATTTGCATTAAGTTCTTTTTTTTTCTTGTGCAAAACATTCTATTTAACGAGGTCGATTATTGAGATTATGCGTACGTGTTGTAAGCCGAATTCGTAATATTTTGGATTTCGGCATTAATTATCGTTTACGTTGCAACTGTGCAACATAATAAAATGAATTTAGATCAACGCTGGGCGATCATTTTCTATGAGGTCACACGAGAACAATGGGACCGGACCGTAAGACTTGAGCCAAGTCTGCATGATGTTGTGTTTCAGCATATCGGGCAGGAAACCGGTTGAGCCTGATTTTCGCAGTATCCTGGTTTGAAAACGAGACAACACCCTTCTAGCGTTTATTTAGCAAAGGTCCAGCTCCAAAACGGCACACAAGTCTTGAATATAAAAACGCAAATAGCTATGCACTTTATTTACAATAACTCACTACATAAACAACGCTGCAGCCAAGACCCTAATTTTAATATAAATTTGAACGTTTGACATGTTCAACCAAATTGCCAATTTATGCCGTTAAAGTGTCGTCGTGATTATTTTAGATTTGCTCTCAGGTAAATGTTCAAGGCTACATCAGTGTTAAACCGGTTGACACGTACAGTCACTCTCCAACTTAAGAACGAGTTGCGTTTCAAGGAAACGTTCGTAATTCGAATTCGCTCGCACGTCATTACTATTGTTACGAAGGTAGGGATTTAAGAAGCTTGAAAATAAGTGTGGACTTGCATACACACTGCAGTGCATTATATGTAAACTGACGAATTGTGATGTTCGTATATGTACGAAAGTTCGTAAGTCGTGAAGTGACTGTATATTCCTATAAAAACGCTTTTAAAAGCCGATATATACAAGCTATACATTACTTATTATTAATAATCTAAAAATTCAAAATTTTCGACTAAGCACGAAAAAGATTTGATGAACTAACAGGTAAAATCATTAAAATTTAAGGATTGATAAAGAGAAACTGCAATATAGTCACCAAAATAAATGCATTATCAAACCATTTTGTGTAAGTGAAGAAAGTTAGTGCATAAAACGGCGTTAACAGTTTGGGTTAAAAAGCACAGCTTACAGCACAAATTAATTTCTAACAATGCAATAACGTAAAAATGAGAAATTCTAGGTAAAGCACATCGTTATTCATTATGACAATATCTGCTGCCATAAGAAAAGTATTCAGCACTAAATGCGTAATATTTTGAGAAGCAACCGAAGATTTAGGCCAGAACAGTTACAAAATTTTTCACCTTTCACAAGGTAAAGTGGCGAAAGTCCGTGCAATTTAATTGTCATTCAAATCAAACGCGGTTGAGTTTTTCTACCACCCCGCTAACGGTCTTTTCAATATGTTTGTCTGAGGAAGCCAGCTTTGAGTGTGCGCTACAGCAAAATGCTTTTTTACTACCAAATGGGCAGATATTGTTCTGGTAATCGAATTCGGAGTTTGCAATTTGAGATTACAAATTCTCAGACACCAATGAAATTAACTCCAGTAATATGGCTGGATTTTATTAGAAATGCGTTACAAAGCGACTTATGCTGTGACACCACAGAAATTTATGTTCTGGCAATCATTATCAAATGCATTAAGGAAGTATCAAAAAGTATAAAAAGATTTTGTACGCTAGCTCTTATATTTTGCAGTCATCTCCACCAAAAAACAATGCAAAAATTAATTTTATCAATCTAATAGCTGAAATGCCACATAACTAGAACCAGGGAGTCGAACCGTTTAATTTTTTCGGTTTAGGTTCGGTTTTGGTTTAACAGCTGTTTCAAATTTCGGTTCAGTTCCGGTTAAGGTTCAGATAAATTGAAACAGTTCAGTTTGGGTTCGCTCCAGTAAAAAATATTTCAAAACCGGTTTATGAAGTTCCGGTTCAGGCTCGCAGTAAAAAATGGTATAATTCTAGTAACACAATTCAAAAAATAAAACGTACAAAGCAATTTTTCTTCGCATTGACAGGCCAATATAATTCATAAAATACTTGCAGTAAAGCCAATTTCGAGATAATTAAATGGTTAGGCTACTGTGCAATGACACCGGGGGCCTATTCAATCCATTGGTAGCGTTAAATTAGTGTTAAAGCGCTTTGTTTCGTCTGTTACTCGTGTACTACGGCACCGGGTATAATCAAACGTAAAAGACTTCTTCACCATGCATAGATTACTGGCATAAGTGACTATTATTTTGAATTCTAGCGAGCTTCAAAGTACTCACATTATTCGGACAGACATATGAGGTGCCGTTTGTAAAATACGTTTTGCATGCACTCTACGGACAATTTTACGCTTTTCCCATTCTAAGCCAAAATGGTAACGAATGAAGTTGGACTGCTTTCTGCGGACTGTAAAGAAACATTGCAACAAGAAAGGATTTACTTGAACGCTTTTCAATGCAGTGCATTTTTAAAATTAACATTACATACAGACTAAAGACGAATCAAGTTCAATCAACACTTTTCCCTGTTTCAAGACAAAATGGCGACGTAAAAAGTCGCACATTTTGCGGACTGTAAACTAAATACGCTTTCATCCAGTCTAAGACAAAACCCGAAACGAGTAACAATGCGACGAGAAAAGATGTTTTCGTTTCTAATCCTTTGGCGAAGAGAAAGTGAAGTGATTTATCTACGCGACGAGTAAGGCCTAGACTCAAGACCAATTCCGGCGGCCAGTAAAATAGTGCCGTCTGTAAAATAGTGCAGATCGTAAAATACATTCGGAAGCGATCTAGCCGCCAATAACGCTCGCGACACTGAATGACGTAAGTTTTCCGATCGCTTCCGAATGTATTTTACGATCTGTACTATTTTACTGGCCGCCGAAACTGGTCTTGAGTCTAGGCCTTACTCGTCGCGTAGATAAATCACTTCACTTTCTCTTCGCCAAAGGATTAGAAACGAAAACATCTTTTCTCGTCGCATTATTACTCGTTTCGGGTTTTGTCTTAGACTGGATGAAAGCGTATTTAGTTTACAGTCCGCAAAATGTGCGACTTTTTACGTTGCCATTTAGTCTTGAAACAGGGAAAAGTTTTGATTGAACTTGATTCGTCTTTAGTCTGTATGTAATGTTAATTTTACAAATGGCACTGCATTGAAAAGCGTTCAGGTAAATCCTTTCTTGTTGCAATGTTTCTTTACAGTCCGCAGAAAGCAGTCCAACTTCATTCGTTACCATTTTGGCTTAGAATGGGAAAAGCGTAAAATCGTCTGTAGAGTGCATGCAAAACGTATTTTACAAACGGCACCTCATACAGACAGACAGACACTCTAATTCTCGCGTTTCGTGTCAAAGTGACCTAAGCCATGCCTAAGTGCCATTTTGGCAATTTTCGTTTTTTTGCATTAAACAGTACCTGTTTGGTAAACGCAACTTCTATCAAAACGACAAGGCTAACGGAGTTAAGGATTTTATGCAATTCAACAGTGTCACTTTAACTTATGCGCATTTTTGTAAGATCTTTGAGTCAATTTGACCTATGTGGGCGTTTGGGTTATTTTGACACAAAATATGTTTGCTAAGATATTAACATAATCCTTCATGACGCAAATAATGACCGTTAATAAACTCCAGCAGCAATGATATCTGGTGAGGTTAGACAGAATCTAAATGATTATAACGCAATAATAATTGGATTGTTATTAAATTTATGAGTAACCTATTCCTTGGTCCTTTTCGTTTGCCCTCTCAACACTTGTTATGTGGTCCAGGTCGGTGTTGCCTTTGAACGGAGTAAAACAATCTTTTCATATGTCGATAATATTTGCTGCTGATGAAATTGTACAAGGTCATGATGCGATCGGAAGCGAGGGAAGGCGGAGTCCTGGTAGTGAGAAAACTTCCAGTTTTAGTGACAGCTACGCAGATCCGGGGGTCGCTTGAAGCCGTGGTTCGGGTACTAATAACTCACTAGCGGTCCTTGTGCTCGTGATATATACGCCTGTTATAAGATGCGGCTTATTTCAAACAAGCTCCGCAGATCCTAGTGGTAGAAAAGTAGCAGTACGATAGTTTGCCGATAGTGGCAGAAGTGATGCTGGTAGCTCTTAAAGTAACAAGAGGACATACTACTGTAAACGCAATTGATTATCCGAGTGATGCAGAAAACTCGACTATAGAGAGTGATATTACTGGCAGAGCTGAGGAGGATTTAGATGATTCTGTAGAAGATGCAAACTACTACCCGGACAATGATTTTGACAGTTCTTCATCAGAATCCTTTAATGGGTCTTTAAACGGCCATACAGGTACCGGAAGTGAAGTCTTCCGGACTCAGCAGGAGGAGTTGCACCAAACAGCAAGAAGTGCAGCTACATTGACCAAAGCAAGAAGGAAAGGGCAGAGAAGGAAAGAAAGAGCGCTAGCCAAGGTGTTGAAAGACCAAGGAAAAGAGTATTTCGATAGGAAAGGTGGATTAAAAGTAAGAAAACCAATGAAACCGTCAACACGCAAAGATGGTTGTTCTTTAAAGATAGCAGAAGAATGTCGAAGCTTAATTTTTGAACATTTCTACAGTCTATCTCACGAACCTCAAGATCAGTATATTTGCGGATGCATGGAGGAAAGTGATGTAAAAAGAAGACGGATAACCGTAGACGCAGACCATGCCCCAAAACGAAATATCACTAGGACATTTTTTTTAATCTGAATTCGAGTAAAATTGTGGTGTGCAGATAGTTTTTCCTTGAAACTTTAGCAATCGGTGCCAGTCGAATTTGAATTTTGTCAAAAAAAAAAAAAAAAAGCAACATCCGCAGCAAACATTGCGCAAAGGGATCAAAGAGGGAAACATCCTAACCAAAGCTGTTTAACAGAAGAAAGCAGAGCGAAGATCCATCAACACATTAAAAAATTTCCTGCTTTTCGAAGCCATTACAATAGAGAGAAAAATGACAAGCTGTTTTTATCGCCAGACCTAAACCGCCACAAAATATATATAAACTCTATGTGGAGGAATGCTATCGAAATGAAACTGCTCCCTTGAAAAAATGGATCTACCACGATGAATTCCTGAAAATTTTAGAGACATAAGATTTGCACACCTAAAAGTGGATACCTGTAACGCATGTGACCAGTTTAAGGCGAAAGGTCATGCTTTCTCATCCGAGCATCGTCACCATCTGGATGAAGAAGCTGAAGTATAGACCTATAGCAAGAAACGTGCTGACAAGCAGCGCTGTAAAACAGATGACGGCTACTTAATGCTAAGTTTTGATCTCGAAAAATGCCTTCCATACCAAATTTAATTTGTTCGGAAGCCTTTTATATACGGATGTCCACTTCAGAATATCGAATCCTACGGAACCGGTTCCGTTTTTAGGATTCGGTTTATTTGTGAAGAAATTGCACATGGAAATTCTTTTCAGACGTTGCGCATAAAAGCAAGTGCGCGCTCGGCCTCGTGTGTGTGTGATCATGCGGTGTTCGTCGGAGGCCATAAAACATTTGTGGGAGGCCATGAGTGTAGTATGCAGCATGCACCACTTGTACTCGTATACTGGAGCCGTATTTTTCACGTGTTTCTAAAATTTAAGAGGGGCATATGCTCGCGGTTAGCTCCATGACTACGACACTGCGTGTACATATGCTTCGAATTTATAGTGTTGTAATCCTTGTGCTGACCATGAATTCATTAAAAATGAAACAAATGGTTGATTTTTTTTTTGTTTTGCAGTAGTCGAGCGGCTGCGCGGTGAACTGATATCAAAACAGTACTAACGGCCATTATGTAGATTTAGGATTCCGTTACGGATTCGAAAAAGATTTGGAATTATTCTAGAATGCATAATTATTCTGAAATGGACATCACTACTTTTATAAAAGATTGCTGTGGGTATACAATCTTACGATTTTCAACTACAGTACAGGTCATAGCACTTCCTGAATGTGGCAAGAAACTGTAGCACGTCGTGGAAGAAATTGAATTCATTCCGTTTGTATGATTTTGTAAAAAAAAGAAATGCTGACGAAAAGTATAAAGAGCTGGATACTTTACTCTGATTCGTGTGCAGAGCAAAAGAACAAAAGCGTTTTGGCAATAGAAAAGTTCATGGTCGACTCTACGGCTATAGAAAAAGTTACGCATACGTTTATGGTCCCCAGACACGCACACATGGGAGTGCGATGCGGTGCACGCCATGATAGAAAAAGCAAAAAAAACGTTGCTCTGTGTATGTTCCTAGTGATTGGTACAACGTCGTCCAGATGGCCAAAGCAGACAAACCGCACGTTCTCGTTGAGGAACTCAAAACCAGCATGGTTTTCAGTTGGGAAAAAGGTTGCCGCACGAATGCTTAAATTCCCAGCAAAATTTGGTTTCGGGAAGATCCGCTGCTTTTTATTTCGTAAGGGCAGTAGCACGATGGTTGCACATCGTGACGGAGTTGCGGAACTTCACTCGGTTGGCTTGTTGTTGAGAAGCGGAGATGAAATTCAGTTGCTCCCAGCGTACGCAAGCCCACTGGCTATCAGTAAAGAGAAGAAAGAAGACCTGGACAGCTTGATGAAGTACGTTCCAGCGACATATCACCACTACTTCTTAAACATCAAGAGTTCTTTTGTACAGGTTGACACTGTCCAATGGTCTGGCACATTTATATGTAATGGGAGTAAGTACGAACTATGGTTTTTGCATTTCTTATGGTCAAGTGCTCTGCAGTCATGACTACACATCATTATGTTACACATGCCCTTCTAACATAAAAACCTTTTTGGTGTTGTTGAAATTCCTCCTCAAAGTTGTAAATATTATTTGCTTTGACATTTTTGTGTTAGTGTTGATTTCCTGCCATCTTCACTCACAAGTTAGTCCGATATTGTTTTTATAAATCTCGCTGTTAGCATATTTTGTAATTGATTATCGTAGCACATAGGCTAAAATGACACAAAAAATTTGTGTCATTTTGAACGATATTCAGTTGCAGCTTTATCAAGCATTGTAGCGTATTTTTGGCATTTACAGATGAAATCTGCGCCCCAAATTACCTTAAAAACTCATTTGAAACCAATGTAAGATTTACAAACAAACTAAAAAATAATTTTTTTCGTCTTCTTAAAATTTTACTTTTGGCGCTTAGGTGACTTTGACACGAAGCGCGAGAATTTATTTGTAAGTACCGTAACAATAATATTCGGTTCAGTTCCGGTTCGATCTTTGCGATTTTGAAAAATACGATTCGGGTTTGGTTAAGGTTCGACAAAAATAGCGTAAAACCGGTTTATAAAACTCCTGTTCGGGTTCGGTTCGACTCCCTGACTAGAACAAAGGTCCAATTTAAGAAGGTGGCAATAAATTTACCCCACACTATTATAGGAAAAAGTGGCGGATATTTTTTGGAGGAGATCGGTTTATTTTTAACACTCTTAAATAATATTAGAAATAGTAATTTTCCGTTAAATACAATAGTACCGATTAATAATATAGCACAAACGCAAAATCGAAACTTGCTAAACAAAGTAAATTTTCATCCAACAATGAAAAATCATTATGCACTTCGTCATAATTTGCATATTAACGTTGTGTAATTCATACATTCAGTTAATGATGATATAGCTTACAGCACCACAGTCATTTAGTAAGCTAGTATAACCAGCTCGTGAATGCATTAAGGCAAAATAATTTTGCACTCGTCTCTCTTGGCTTTTACTTTGCAAAGTAACCGCAAATTTAAGCTTAGCACAACGTTAAAAACTTTAGGCAAAATGCACCTAGCTTAAGAAAGTGTGTTATTTCGTTTAACACAGAGATTTTTAACCTTTTCTGAACTGTGAGCATCTAAAATAATTTAATAAAACCAATGGAAACCCCCGCTTTAAAGATGTGAATTGTGTAACTGTCAATAGTCATTCTGTATTTGGGCTAACGGGACCCCTTTATTTTGAAGTTCCTTCGATAACCCTAAGAGGGTTGTGAGTGTGGACCTTAGGTTAAAAAAAAAACGATTTACTGCATACACTTAGTGCATACTAAAATGCGCCTAAAACCAGGCGAAGTCTCAGGAATAGAGAACATTACTAGTCAATTCACCAAGTAAAAAACTTTAAAATTCAGTAAAACCAGACAATTCGTTTCCACCATAAAACAATGAGAATGATCAGGTGTATTTTCTGCTCTCTGGATGATTTTTCTACGGTAGAAACAACCTGTTCAGTTTGAAATTTTTAGCATTTTCTTTGATGAATTATTGTAATCTGCTCTAATTCAGCTAAGCACGTTTAAGGCATTGATACTTTAACTAATTAGATCATACTTGCATCGCGGTATTGCCAGTGCCTAGCGGCAAAAGACACTGATTTTGTACAAGCCAAAGTTGGTTGATCTGACATACCGTTAATGAAGACTTATCGTGCGTTATGCAAATAATTGTAGTATAATCAGAAAAAGTACTGCAAATTCGGTGGTAAAAAAAAATTACGTTCAAAGTAAAAGTACGTTCATATTTTTGCAAATTTTGAGACTATTAGGTTCAGCATGTCAATTCAACCAAATTTCGCTTGTCTAAAGCTAAGGTGACAAAAAAACTACAATACAAGGACGGTTACAAAATTAGCACGGCAGGTGACTATGTACATTATAAATAACGTTTTGCTAAACTAACACATTTAAGATACTTCAACAAGCGAGTCCGTAACATTTTACATAGAAAAACAAAAACCCGTCTGCGCTCGAGTAACGTCTAGTGAAAAAATTTTAACCCCTAGCAGTCAGTGACGACTGCATCATTAGCCCACAAACTTGACATTGTGCGATTAGCCAATTACGGACAGGCTTGTTGATTGCGACATTTATACTTGCGATGGCTCGTCGGTGTGAAATTCAGACGAATAACTGGGTAGTTCCGCCGGAGAGCCTTGTCCTGTTACTTCAACATTTACAGTACCAGGCGTCTGCTCTGTTGTGACTGCTGGTTGTTGCGGGTTTTGCATCAATGGCGACTGTTCAGCTCCCCCCATTGGCTGCAATAAAATCTTCTTTGCGCCATCATCGTCAGCAACTGTGGTTTTGATTCCGTTTCTGAAACATCAAAGAAATGAGATTGTCGCCAAAGCTAAAGACTCATGCTCGATTTGAAAGTCGGGCTATGCACGTACGGAACGGTCTTCACGACAAAAAGCACACCACTAAGTTGGAAGCAAGTTTCTTATGCAAGAAGGAAATGTTGACGACAGCTTTGAAACTACGCCTTCTTTGTTAGCTACAACGTTTTGTAAAAAAACATTGGCAATTTTGTAAAAGGTTGAAGCGGACACATTACACATGAAAGTTTTCATGAAAATTGGCATTTATGCAAAATAGCAATCATTACTAGAAAAAACTCACCTTTTCGCGAATAAGTCGTTAATTTCTTGGAAAGTTTTACTTTTCGTCTCAGGAAGCACTATTTGCAAGTAGATGGTAATTGCAACACAGACTCCCATGAACAGAATGAAGACAAAGGGACCAGTAACTGCCTGAAAGAAAGAGGATTATTGAACCGACAAAAATGCCTATAACCACTACTAGGTTTGCAGTTGGAAAATGATTCGATTCTCAAGAGAAGTTTCCAAATTAAGGCTCACTTGGCTTAGCATAACCTTCTATTCGGGCAACGTGGCGTAGTGGTTAGGAGCGTATTTTTCAAAGGCCAAATTCGCAAGGTTGATGGTTCAACTCCCACCCAGGCCTCGTCGTTCTGCCCTTGGATAAGATTCTTTACGATAATCCCTGCTTTGTAAAAATCTAACCATTAGCAAAACTCAACCGGAAAACTCGGAAGCAAAGGCAACTCCTAATGAGTCTGCAATCGTCCCCATGTATTGTACAGCGTCCACGTCGCTTCTCGTAACAGAAGGAAAAAAATTAAGAAATCACCATCATCTGCATTCTGCACCATTGCTAGGGTAAAAAAGCATCCTGCTAGCGTCTCGGAGATAAAATCGGAGTATGATCGTATGGGCAATTACAACCTTTTCACATATTTACAGGATCAACAACTGCAATGCATACTTTAAGTAAAATAAATGCCTGGCTTGCAAAAAAATCGCTTTAGACCACACATTCAAAGTCTACTTGCATCTTCACAAAACATCTCATCTGTTAGAAAGCAAATCACCAGCTTCAAGATCATAGAGATTCAGAAAAGGTTAATTAATTAATTAAGTTAATTAGTTGGATATTTATCCTCCTATCACGAAAAAGCGATCAAAGCGCTATACGAGCTCGCTTAGGAGTTGCCAGCCATCTGTCAACCACACCAAGATGGGGGAATCCCGCTAAGTGCCTTTCCCAACGGCACAACAAGTAAACTTGCCGGCTTGTTCCTCACACTGTCCCTTCAATGCTGAGCGTCAAGCAGGGAAGCTGTGAATACCAATTTTAAAGTGAGTGGTTTGACCCGACTCGGAATCAAACCCGAGTCTACAGCTCAAGATACAGACGCTCTATACCACTCGGCCATCTGAGCGTACAAACTGGAAGGTTAATATCACTTACTGTCTATAGTTTTTAGTGGTAAGCTCTGAGAAACAACTCAGCAGGGTATTTTATATTTACACTTACAGCTACAGCTGGGAAACTGATGCCAATAATGAAATTGCAAGTCCAATTCAACAAACAAGCAACCATGAATGCTGGAGGTCGGGCCGCTTGGCGGAAAAGTTCTGCGGTTATGAGCCATGGAACAGGACCTAAAAGACAAGAGTTCCACCTCTCAATAATATAGGCACAATTGCAGTTACCTAGGGGCTAGGGAAAACCGATTCAATATGAGAAAAAATAAACATAAACATGCCTGGGCCGATTGCAAACCCAAAAATATATCCCAAAATTCGCAATCAGCAATTAGCAACAGGTTAAGCAAAAGTAACAGCTATGCGCATCTCCAACTTGGACTCATAACACTCAAAATAGCTTTTAGATAAGAGGTCCATTTGCAATTGATTATCGTGCGCGAAAATACGAGGCAAAGCTACGACCTTGTACAAGAGAATAAAAAAAAACCTTGGCCGATAGCAAACCCAAAAATGCATTCGAAAATTTGCAGGGAGTAGATGGCAAAATTACCAGCTATGAGTATCTCTAATTTGGACGTATATCACTCAACGTACTGCAGCTTTAAGAATTAAATAGAAAAGGTACATGTGAACTTTTTATCTCAGGCTAAAATAGGGCTATCTGATGATTTGTTTTAATACGATGGATTTTAACACACCTGGACCGATTGCAAATCCAAAAATGTATCCGAAAAGACTAACCAAGCAAGCGTAGGAAATCCAAGACTGTTCATCACTCTGAAATAATATTTAAAGCGTAAGAAAGCTCTTTTTGCCAAAACGATCAAAAATCATATGTTGGGCCACAAAATTTAGAACCAACAAAAAACAAACAAATTGTCATCATCACCCTACTTCTCAAAGTGTTCAGCACCGAACCTATTTTTTTCTATTTCCAACTCTTAAGGTTTCAAACCCGGTGTTTAATACTTGCTGCTCAATGTAAATTTTTTCAACGATTGCCCGTCACACTTGATTGAATCTGCGCAATATCACGCCTCTCTCAGACTCTATTGCGATTGGTTTACTCCAAATTACGTCACTGTTCACGTGATTGTTGTTTGTTTGCCACATCTGTTTTGCGATTTTAAACATTAGTTCTGCGTTTGGTTTTATGGTGGAAGGACATGCTTTTAACTGAAGGATTTTACTGAAGTTTTAACCCGGCAAAGCAAAGTTAATTTTTGATGCTTTGCGCTGAGTCAAGAATATCCACACACTGTTTTACAACTATTCAATATAGAAGAGAATTCAAAAATTGTTTGGTATTGGAAGACATTTGGATACACAGTTACGAAGTGGTGAAAGCCCAGGCGCTACTCTTGGGCAAAATATTAACTAGCAGCTATAGTCACAGGCAAGCTTCAGTCTGTAACATAAAGAAAATTAACTTTTTAACTGCTGAGGAAAAATCCGTTCTTTCATTTCTACATCTATACGACGTGCAGAGTTTCTGAAACTTGTCTTCTATTGCTCTTGTAAAGCTACACCATTCCCGTTATGGTTTCGTTTTGTCCAGTTGTGATTTCTCACCTGGTTCCTTGTCATTGCTCGACATTAGTCTTGGTTGACACTCTCGAAGTTATCCGTTACCTGGAACTTTTTTCCTTTGGCAACGTTTTGTTTGGATGCTTCATCTACTGCTACCAACTTCCGTCAACTGACACGTTTCTCGGAGTCTTCATTCAACAACGTTTTGCAACTTGCGGGTCCGCTTCTCCAGCTCTACGTCACGTGGTTCGTCAACCTTAGGCTCCTGTCCCTCAACTCGTATCAGTGCTGAGAACTTGATACTTTGGACTTTACTGCAACTGCATTATCTATGGTGAAGGTACCGTCATTACTTTACTATTTTTTGTGGGTAACGAACCTTAAGCAGCAACGTTTTATTTTTGCATGGATGTGGTTGGTAACTTCGTACTACCTTATTTTTTATCGTATATACTTCCTAAATCTTTATCGAGTTTCTACTGTTTATTACGTCTGAAAACTGTAAATTTACTGATACTCCTCACCCCCTTGACCGGGGATACTATGTATATATTATGTATTAGGCCTACCCGGTACTTGCATGTATTAGGCCTACTTGCATGTATTACGCCTACCCGGGCGCAGACAAAGAGATAACTTAATTGGTCAGTCGGATAAAACCTTGCTCACCGTTTTACATGAGTGTGAAGGCACTGACCCTGAGGAACCAAACTATGTCCTGACACGACTTGGACCCGTCGCCAGTGGGGGGACGCACTTCGGGTACCGCTCATCAGAATTCACTGTCCTCGTTGAGAGTTCAAACTACGAACCCGGGCAACTCGGTATGTGAATGCAGAGAGCTAAAAAAAGAAATTATTGCTCTCAAAGAAACTGTGCGACAGTACGAACTCGATAATGAAGTTGTCATGCCTTCCGTAAGTGACGAGATGGCCTAAGAGCTTGTTGAACCTAACGTAAAGGTTGTGGATGGCCGATATCAAATGCCAGTCCCTCTTAAGCAGGATATCATCGAGAAACTACCTGAAAACTACCAAAATGCACTAAAACGCACTATGTCCATGGACAATTCTGCTCTGCGCAACTCGAAACTTAGAGAAGCATTGACTGATACCTTTTCCGAGTTAATCCGCGAAAGTTGGATTGTGCCTGAGGAAGACTCTGGAGTTGTTGGTCCTGTATCACATTTGTCGTTTTTTGTTACTAAATCGGAGAAACCTCGCGTTGCATACGATGGTGCTACCATGACTAACGGTATGTGCATTAACCGGGCCGTGTTGAGTGGGGAAAACTTGCTGAATAACTTGGTGGAAGTCTTGATACGATTCCGCTTGGGCAAATATGCCTTCGTGACGGACATTAGCCGATGTTTTTTTCAAGTTGGTGTTCCTCGTGCGCAACAGGATTTGTTGCGGATTGTCTGGTTCAAAGATAATGACATTTCCAAGGGTGAAGTGATGGCTTACCGTTTTACCAGACATGTTTGGGGGTTGAATTCTAGCCCTTATATTGCGCTTCTTGCTATCAGGCGTTTGGTAGAGGAAAACCCTACTCGGGCTAGCCAGTTCACTTTAAATGCTGCTGCTAACCACCGCTATATGGATGATTTGTAGTTTTCCTGTGACACTTATGTTGAATTACAAGCTGTGGCTAAAGAAGCTACGGAACTGTTTGATAGTCGTGGCTTTAAACTTCGTAAACGGGTTGCAAATTGTCACGCTAAAGATATTGTTGGGTGTTCCATATTGCGATCTCGCCCTCGGTGTTAGTAAGATTGACCTGGGCTTACAGCCCCTGCCGGACTTGAAAGCATCGGCTTTGATCTGGGACACTAATGAGGATAAGCTGCTTGTACGCTGCCGCTAGTTTACTCGGGCATCTACTAGGCGAGGGATGTCGAGTCAGCTTGCCAGTCAATTTGATCCTTTAGGAATGGCTTCCCCCTTTCTTTTGAGAGGAAAGTTGATTTTGAAGAAAGTGGCTGCCTCGGGCGTTGGATGGGACGACGACCTCCAGACGACATTAAAGATACTTGGGAGAAGTGGCCAGCGACTCTAAACACGCTTGAAAAGTTTTCGATTCCTCGTTATTGTTAGCGTTGAACCTGTTGGAACAGCTATTTATCAGCGCCATGCGTTTTGTGATTCTTCGGATTTGGCATTTTGCAGCGTGGTTTATTTACGTCGCGTACTTGACGGTAAAGTCCAAGTGAGTTTTGTGTTAGGTAAATCGAGATTGGTACTACGTCATCAAACGAATTGGATAATATCGGGTAAAGAACTTGAGGCTGCGAAATTGAGTTGCGAATTACTGGCTCAGGCCGCTGAAGCGTTAAGTCATCTAGTTTGCAGTATTCATACGTGGACTGACTCACAGGTGGTGCTAAATTGGATTACGAATCCTGATCTGCACCTTTCTCGCTTTATAAAGAGACGTGTCGATAAGATACTTGGCCTTGCACCTTCTAATTGCTGGAGATATGTTCACACCTCTGTTAACCCTGCTGACATTGGAACCCGCGACGGCATTACTAAAAACTTACACTCGCTTGGTTTGTGGTTTAGTGGACCCGACGTTTTGCAACAAAAACAAATTGTTGTTCAACCTTCGTAGTTGGCTCCTGTTGTTAAAGCCGTTGCGGTTAGTAATGTGTTTTAGTGCGTTTTAGTTATCTTATTGTTCTAGCGGATTTTTTGGTTGCTCGGTCTAGGAAAGTTCCCTTTAACTAACCTGTACTTAATGCTGCCTTTTTGGATCATGCGCTAATGAAAGTAGTCAAATATGTTCAAGCACGGCGTTTTGGCGATGTTCTACGACCCCTCAGTCAGGGTTCACCCGATGATTTCAAAGTTATGCTGAAGCGTTTGAGTCATGGGGTTGCTACACCAGACAACACCCGCCGTGTAAATGAATTAAAAACTCTGCGCAATTTATGGCCTTGCGTGGGACCAGACTCGTTGCTGCGCGCTGATGGCAGATTGGAAAATGCCGAGCTACCTGTCGACACCTAACACCCTGTAATTTTACCTGGAAGACATCCGTTGACACGGCAAATAGTGCTTTTTGAGCATTGCTTCGCTGGCCCTTCATACACGCTCATGATAGCTCGTCAACGCTACTGGATTATACATGGCATTTCCAGCGTGAAGTATTTTATCGCAAATTGCAGCAAGTGTGCTTTGTGCAAAGCTAAACCTATTCGGCAGCTTATGGCAGATCTTCCGGTGTGCCGACTCACTCTGTGCAACAGGCGATTTAAATTTTGGGGTGTTGACTATCTAGGACCTTAATCCTTTAAACAAGGCCGGAGCGTTTGCAAGGCATGGGGTCTTCTGTTTACCTGCTTGAGCACAAGATGTATTCATGTTGAGGTTGTGACTAGTTTAAATCTTCATAGCTTTTACTTGCATTTTCTCGGACACGTTCTATTCCGATAATGGTTCTACTTTTTGCGCTGCTTCTGTAAAATCACCGGATTTGCTTGGCTCGACAGAATTTGTCAACGCATTACGTAAATCAGATATTAACTGGGTTCGAATCCCGCCCTACGCGGCTTCGCAGGGTGGCTCAGGGGAATCGATGGTAAAGTTGTTTAAGACCGCTCTAAATAGGGTTCTCTCGGATACCCGGCAAATGCCAACGTTAATCGAACTCCAGACCTTTACAGCGGAGGCGGTGCGAATTGTTAATGACCGACCCTTGATTGCTCTTAGTGATCATCCGAATGATCTCTCATCCCTGACACCGTCGTCGTTTCTGGGGCAACAGTTGGCACCCAATACCCCGGTGGGAACTTATCATGATAAGGGTGATCTCCGCAGGGACTTTTTGTATAATGCTAACCTGGGACATCGGTTCTTCACCTGGATGACGGGCTATCTCCTACTCTTCAGGGTCGCAATAAGTGGAGGACTACAGAAAAATCTTACCCCGGGTCAGCTTGTCCTTTTAGGGGATAGTGAAGATATTTTTCATAAAGGAGCTTACCGCCTGGGCCGCATTCATCGTTTGCACCCTCAGCTCCGCAAAAGTAGAGAGATAGACCTAAGAAAACTCCAGCTGGCTCGCCGAATTAGAGTATGTACTCCGGGATCTTTCTAAGATCGCTCCGATATGACTTGACCCTGTTACTTGATCAGTCTTATATTCTTTGTTATGCTGTAGGCTTAGACTTTTGTGCTACGTTAATTGGCGTTCTTTTGATTTGACGTAGGCCTAGACGTCTCTGCTATTTTTGTTGAATTTTTGTTCCGCTGTTGGCATGGTTATTGAATTTTTACCTTTCCTTTGTGTCGTTTATCAAAATGCAGAACTTATGCCCATAATTTCAATTTTACCGATGTTCTAATATAAAGTTTACCAACCGTCCTTCTCACCTTATGTTATTTTATTTATTATCACCTAATGCACTTGGTCAAATGCTACTCATAATGATTTAGTGTGCTTTCGGTGCTTCACAAGTTTCACGGGGCCGTATGTTCAGCACCGAACCTATTTTATTCTATTTCCAACTTAAGGTTTCAAACCCGGTGTTTAATATTTGCTGCTCACTGTAAATTTTTTCATGCTCTCAACGTTTGTTCACCCTTCAACGATTGCCCGTCACACTTGATTGAATCTGCGCGATATCACGCCTCTCTCAGACTCTATTGCGATTGGTTTACTCCAAATTACGTCATTGTTCACGTGATTGTTGTTTGTTTGCCACATCTATTTTGCGATTTTAAACATTAGTTCTGCGTTTGGTTTTATGGTGGAAGGACGTGCTTTTAACTGAAAGATTTTACTGAAGTTTTAACCCGGCAAAGCAAAGTTAATTTTTGATGCTTTGCGCTGAGTCAAGAATATCCACACACTGTTTTACAACTATTCAATATAGAAGAGAATTCGAAAATTGTTTGGTATTGGAAGACATTTGGATACACAATTACGAAGTGGTGAAAGCCCAGGCGCTCCTCTTGGGCAAAATATTAACTAGTAGCTGTAGTCACAGGCAAGCTTCAGTCTGTAACGTAAAGTGAACCACATCGACCGAAACTTTTCAATTTCTTTGAGAACTTTTTGTTTTATTATTGCATTACATACGTTGCTTGATGTCGTAGCAATAAAATAAAATTTTTCTCTGTAACCTCGAGACGTCTCAGTCAGATTGATTGCGCCTTTACAGTGTTTTTTATTTTAGGTTTAGCTTGAGGAACAATTGAGCAAATTTGAAAAATTGCCAATTTTTAAATTTGCTTCTACACTAATTATAGAAGCAGATTTTGAGAGACTGCTGGACGATTCTGAGAGACCATTTTGGTTCCTTGAAACGCCTAAAAAAAACACTGCGCCCTTAGCATGCGATGCCTTATCGTGAATTATAATGCCTTATCGTGAATAGTCAGTGACATGGCCTAGCGGTATCGCGCGCAGGTGACAGATCCTACGTGACGGGTTCGATTCGCGGCTGGAGCCGATCGCATTTGACACATTTAATGGGTGGCTGCTGACTCGAAGAGCGCAAGCTCACTTCGCAGTCTCCCTCAATTTCCGTTAAATTTTCTGTTCAATAAAAAATATTAAAAAGAATTTGTATTCCATATTCTAGTCTGTCACGAGAAGGCGCCAGAGATTAAGTGAGCAATAAACTCAGAATCAGTTTTATTTTTGACGCAAAAACACAATGCTGATAGAACAACAACTGGCCTGCGACAAAGGAAAGGCTGCGAAGGGACCAAAGTGGTCTTCGAGTCAAGCAGAATCGTCAAAAGTTCTGCTCTTACACTTATTATCTAGTAAAATTTTATAAAGATATTTATCATTGCAGTTGAATCCGAACCAAAAATCACTTTTGCAGAACAGGCTGCCGGACTTTAACCCGATATCACAAAAAGGAAATTACAGTTTCAAAAGGCGTTTTAAGAACAATAATTGGGTTCCTCAAAATCTAATCCCTAGAATGAAAAAAAAAATACTGAGAAAACAGCAAAGTTTTAAATTTCTCGTCCTTACAGAATTATTTTAGGCATCTGACACTTAAAAAAAAAACGATTTAAACATTGACGATGCTAAAAATAAAACGGAAAGCTATTTTTAAAATGCGGAAGTCGCTACTTCTGAGAACTTCCTGCTGAAGCAATAAAGTCAAAGCTGTTGAAAAATTGACATATTTTCCCCACGTACTTCAACATACTGCTTTCACGCAGTACGCAGCCATTCAAAAATTCGGTATCGCAACACTGGCTACAATTGCGCATGATATAATATCGATTTTAGAACAAAAATTAATAAAAATTGACAATTAAAAAAAAAAAAAAAAAACGATTGAACACACCTTAAAAAATTAAAGATATAACATCCAGGACTATGCTTTTACTAAACTGATGATTATGCTTTATCAAATCAAGTTGTAAAGATCTCAGGTGCACAATGTTGGTCACTGGTTAAAAAAATCAAGTCCATATTAAACTTGCGGTATCACGCCGAAGTGTGTAAGGAGTGGCGCGGTCATCACCGCGGTTTAGCGCCTGAGCAACAAAGCTTTGAAGAAACGCAGCAGCGGTGGCGAGCTGTAGGCAACACACTATGTCCAATTTGAACTGGACAGGAATCTAATTCAAACGCAAGACATACTGCTCACTGACGATGTCCTGAACTACTACGCCAAGAGGCGAGTTCGTTCATAGCTTCAATTGCTTCAAGGCATGACCGTGAATAACAAAAAGGAGCAATACACAAAGCAGGAAGTTGGAAGATCAAATTACAACGTAGAGTTTAATGCGGTAAAATTGCGCCTCAAACTGCAAGCATGGCGCAGAAGCAACAGGGTTAATAGTCAACACCCCCATAAATCTACATGCATACTTTGTCAAATTAAATTGGCGCTACGATAATAAGATGAAACGCTATAAAATAAAACTGGCGATTGTATTTGTTCAACAGTCGTAAAAAAACACTCTGAAATTGCAATCACTGAAAGGGGACGCACCGGTAGGCAAAGAGTAAGAAGCCAGCATATATTTTGGTGCGTGAAAAATCGACTGCTACCGAATTCACAATAACTTTGTTACACTCGCGACATCACAATGACGCGTCTTGCAAGTGGCAGCAGGGCCAGCTCCAAAAACGTCGTAGAGGTGGCGACAGTGTGTCCCATTTGCCCGGCCCGGAAACCAAACCCCAAAACCTCCCGCAATAATTTAAAACTGCAAAATGGTAATATGGAAGACTATCCGTACCTTTTGATTTCTCAGCATATTGAGAAGAATGGTAAGAGCAAGACACCACAAAATCATAAAGCCAAAACCAAAAACCATCAATCTCTTGCGACCCACACGTTCGATAATTGCCACCTTCGTAAAAAAAAGCAATTTTAAAAATGTAAACAATCACACATCAATCAGTACGCCATTATTTACTGATAAAGATACGTCATAATTGACGTTATGCCCGTAAGAAAACTGCCATTAACTTTGTGCGAAAAAAAATACACCAAAAAAATTGGGTTTTGCACGAGCACGCACTAAACCCAACGATAAATAATTCTATCGTTTTCTTGTGAGACTTATCTAGTGATAGAAGCTGTTTGCATTATTTTTCAACCCATAGCTGCTGTTGCATGCAATACCGTTGCGCTCTTTGCCGGTACAACTTTTCCATAGTTTTTCTGCAGATGGCCATTTTCTGTGTTGTGTGTAGTATTTTCTTTTCAACGGAAAAACAGTTATATGAAATGAGGCAAACACCAAAATGAGTACTTACAGAAACAATTGTCATGAACACATTGAAAGCACCAACCCCCACAGAAGCGAGATTCTGGGATTCAGAATCCTTAAACCCGGCACTTTTAAAGATCAAGTTCGAGTAGAAGAAGACCTGAAAAAGAATTTACAATTAAAAAGAAGGGTCGCAAATGCATGTGTAGTACAGTGAACCTATCATCTACGCTATTCTTGTTCATCAAACACGCTAAATAATGATGGCTCTGATTTGTAAAATAAAGAGGAAAATACAAAGCAATTCACGCATTACATAAGCCAAAAATTACCCACCATTTTTGTAGTGATTTTACCCAAGTTATTTAAAACATCACTATCGGCACGAGAGGTTTGAGGTTCGCGTCCCAGGGCGATCAAATGGACACAACGACTTTTTTCGGAGCTGTATTACCCAGGCGCTGAAGCATAAATATGGGCCAAACCACTCGTTACACGCTTCGTTGCTATACCACGAGTACAAAAGCTTTAAACTTTGCTTCCAAATCTATGTCTGACGTAAGCGTTGCGTGAATCATTTATATGTAAGATTAAGCAAGAAAAGCACATCTAACTCAGTGAACAAATTTTGAGGTATATGGACGAACATTGTACTTGCATCAGTAAAGAAGAACACGTTACAGCTGTCACGTTTTAATACAAAGAAAGTTATGCAGTATGTAGGTTTCACTGATGCCTCGAGCCACAAGCAATTTCTAAGCCATGCCGCTGCCGAAATTATCTGTTTATTATTTATCGGTAAAAATTGATTGAGATGCAGAGATAAGCTTCTTAAACATATCAAGAATTAAAGGCACAAAAATGTATGACGGCTATGAACTAGTATTTCAACTTCAAAACTGTCAAACATGGTGTCAACTCGTTAAAGTTCTTACAAATTAAAAAACTTCTCGGTCCTGCTCGTGTTTTAACTACTGCTTTCAAAAATGGCCCATCGCTCCAACTGTCTTCAATTTCTTTGTTTATTTTTTAAAATCTTAATGTCTTAGATCCACATAGACGAGACAATTTTGTTTTTAACTTGCATCCAGACGTCGGACAAAATCCGTATAAGTCATCTGAGCTGAAGGTATTCAAAAATACAGCGGTTTAACAGGAAAAACTGGAAGTATACAAGTTAGTCTGAACATCACCATTGCTTTATCACAAGTAGAGACCACGAAAAAAGGGGAGCAATAATACCTTCCGTAAAAACATGAATTTGTCTGGATTTTCTACCCAACATTACTGCCTACATTAAAAAAATTACATAATTTTACGACTCAAACGCTAGAAATGCCATAATAATCATTAGGAAAAAAATTTTTTCAAGTATTTACATTATACAACGTCATTTTAACCAGAGCATACTGAAATACTGCTAAACCAAACACGGTCAAATCAAAATTAAGAGCAGAAAACTGAAGTGATCACTACAGCACATGGTGCTGAATTATTTATTCGAGTCAGGGTTTCTTAAATAATTTACAGCGTGAAATAGCCCCGACCTTGCCAACACGGATTTTTGCCGAGAAGTGGTGAAGAAAGCGGAACTCTTAAAGAAACCGTTGCTTTAATCCACAATTGTTATGCTTATATTTGTTATACTACAATTCACAATAGAGCTGCATTGCGCCATACAATCAAATTCCACCCACATTTGTAAGTGGTTAAAAATAGTGGGCGTCGTAAAATTACGCTTGGAATTTTAGATTCAAATGCTTTCACAACAATTAAGGGTAAGTCAGCGGACAATCGGAAAGACAACAGATAGCTTTACGTGGTGGAAAAGTCCACTTAATAAACATTGCCACACCCTTAAAACAGCGCAAAGCAATTCCATTGTTTGCTCATAGTAGATCAACTAGAAAACTCGAAGCCAAAACATCTGCAGAATTTCTCAAATGTGTGTTAATTGGTTTTACAACTCAGCTTTACGACGCCGGAGGCTGCAGCTATAATACGCAATTGGGCTGACATGCAACTTTTCATCGCAGCACATTGCACACCTTTTCTCGGTTTCAAACCAAATATTCACTATACTCGCGGCAATACGCCGAAACGTTTAACGAATGGGGGGGGGGGGCGTCTCCGCGGCGTAGCGCCTGGGCTACACAGCAACGACGAATGTCGTGGCGAACCGTACTGTGTCTGATAAGACCGGCCCAGAAGTCGAACACAGATTCAACTGAATCGAAATTGTCGAAACGCAAAGCTTTAAAAATTTACTATGGATCATTTTTTTTAAGGAAAAGTTTTTACCTTAGTACACAGATTCTTCAAAATACTAGGGGATTCGGAAGTTTTTCCAGGGAACGCGTCAAAGCACGCTGGTACAACAGATCCAGCAAACTGACAGTAACAACACTGCGTTACCGTTTTAAATTTTTCTCTTTGCGTATCGGTTGGCGCGTTTCACACTATTCATTCATGAATCAATCATTGTTGAGTGCCGGTTGAGAGTCAAATTACGTTATTGAGTAAAACCGGGTAAATAGTTTTCTCTTATAACTTCGGCAGGTTAAACTATTACCGTCCATTCGCCTTTAACAAATACACTAAACTTAGACCATAGTTTCTCACATAAACCGGTCTGGAACGCACAACGTGTCAAAATCACACACCCACCGACGAACCTAAGGAATAAACCAATCACGTCAACGCATTACTCGGCTCTACGATTCGATATAAATAGCCAATGAAGTGCGGCATATCAACATGCCTCCGCCATAACTATACATATTTCAAATAACGGCCGTAATAATAGAGTCTATTTCTCCCTTTTCATCGAATGTCAATCACTTCTCCGATCTCTTCTCACGCTCATACATGTCATGAGTTCAAGCAGCATTTTTGTATCACAAAAAAGATGCTGCTAAAAACAATCCCCGTTTTGTATAAAAAAGGGAATGAGAGATTGAACTCAGGCTTCGCGCTTGACCAACCCAAGAATTGCAATTGTTAGAGATATGGTCCAGTTGCATGATGGTGATGCTTTGTAATCGAAAGATAGCTAGTTCGAGTCTCATTGCCCGCAGTGGTCTATGTTCTTGAAAAAATAAAGATCATTTTTTTACGAAAGGGAGGGGAGCTGTTGCAATATTGCGATGCTTCGTTCGATAAACCGCTAAACGCCCAGTTAGCGTAGCGGTTATAAGCATCGCTATCGGTTCGGGAGGTTTGGAGTTCAATTTCCGAGCTGGTCAAATTGGACTCAGTGCTGCCAAAGGCTCGCCACCGTTGCGACCTTTGTTCGGAGTGGTGTGCCACGGCGCTAAGTAGCGGAGATGGCCACGCCATTTGCTACTTCAGCGTAATACTGAGAGCATAATCTAGATTTGATTTTTTTCTTTTTGGTATGAAAACCACGGGAAGATTGAAATGTGCAAAAAGGATTCAATACAATCAAAGTAATTCTCAATCACAGCGTATCGTTGAAGCATCAAAAACCAACGGTCAAAAATCAATATTTTTTAAACACGAAACTGTTTAGCGAACGCACATTCGGCTGCAAAGGTCATTTTCGGCGTAAATGTAAAAAATTCGTTATCGCAAAGGCGAGTTTTTTCACTGAAACGTCATTTGTAAGTTGTAGCATACAACGAGTAAGACAAACAAATTTCCTAAGCAGGCCATAAAGTTTAAAAAAAAACATAATAAATTATTTAGAAGTAGGGTTTGTTTCTACGCAATTAACGTAAAATCAATCAAAGCATTTTTGAATTATCAAGACCCCAGAGAATTCACATCAAACGTAACCAAACAGAATCGTCAATGCTGATCTAATTAAAAAATTAGACAGCTTTCTACATACATTCGAGTGAGTCTTTAAATGACTTTAAGCTCTACAGCAGATGATGTTTTCAAAGTCAAATCTTATTTCATTCAACCGGGCAACCTGCGAGATTACCAATCCAAGACAGGGTGTCTTTCGGGATCTGCTACTTGCAAAAGGCCATGTCGGGAGGACAGCTTCGCTTAGATTCTACAAGGTCGAGAAGCTTTTCGGTCTGCCTGAACCAAGTTTCGAACTACTAGCAAGCAATTAAGTCCCGACGACAAACCAAGGGCTTTATATTGTAATGATTCATTGATTCATAGCTACACATTAAACTCGCCAAAGCAATTCGTGTTCCAACCAATCACTGTCCAACAGTGCTGCCTTTTACTGCTTGTGTTTATGAAGCCAAATATCACTTATTTTTATTTTCAAACGAAAGCCAGAGGATCGAACCCCGAGTTGATCAATGAAACGCAAAGATTGGAGTCGATAGACATACACGCTTGAAGAAAACGCCGGATCGAGAAAAGGGCATCGTAAACTCGTGACACGCTATGGCAAAAATATTAAAAGCTAGACAACGTTTTGCGACACGAAAGCTCGATATCCGGCGAATAAAAATAGCAAACAAGCTATAACCAAAACATCCGGTATAAGCGAACGTGACATCGGATATCGCAAAATCAACACACAAGAATCATCACGCAGGAGAATAGCGGATCAAAAGCAACCCATCACACCCACATTTTTGACCACGAGTAGCCCTGCTACGACTAAATGGAAGAAGCTATGAGGCAGCAGTAATTAAATCTAGGTATCTACCCAGCACATGCAAATGACAGCATAATGTTTGGACTAAGATTTCACCCGTGAAATTATGGCGATATTGTCGCGCTTCTTAACAGCTCAGATGGCCGAGTGGTAAGAGCGTTCGCCTCTGGAGCTGTAGACTCGGATTTGATTACGAGTCGGATCAAACCAATGGCTTACAAAATTGGTATTTACACCTTCCCTGCTCGACGCTCAGCATTAACGGGACAGTGTGGAGAACAAGTCGACAAGTTTACGTGTTGTGCCGTTGGGAAAGACACTTAGTGGGATAACCCCATCTTGGTGTAGTAGACAAATGGCCGGCAACTCCTAAGCGAGATCCTTACAGCGCTTTGATCGCTTTCTCGTTCGAGGAAGTTAAATATGCGACTAAATAGAAATACGATTTCGACAAAAAAGAATCGGAGGTGGACACCAAAGTAATCATAGGGCATAAAACTGCACATACGAAAAAAATCTAGAAACTTCATACAGTTAATGCGATTACAACAAAGTGAAAATACAGATACGTAGTATACCGTATAATTGCCTTTTTTCGCCAACGTAATTTCTGGCAGCCGTTTTGAGTCGTGTGTTAAACGCAGGGTAGGAGTATTACGTTCCTTTTTTATTAAATTCAAATTAAGAGACACATCAAACTAAATTCGTTTGCTAATCAATTCTAATTCAATGACACATCGCGACTAGAAAAGAATTTAAACGAAGCGTAAATTTTAGAATATATCAATCTTTCTGCTCAGTCTTATCCTTGTTAAAAATATACCATTTTTAACAGGAAATTCAGGAAGAATTGACTTGACGCAGGTATAAACTTTGCGTAACTTCTTATTTAAATAAGCAAATATATAATTGATTTGTAATCGCGTCAACATCACTGCACATACCCAGTAGTTTAATTTGAATTTACTCATCCAACAAACAGATGAATCCGAATCAAAAACTCTACATTCGGCAAATCTATTACCGGTACCAAAAAAAGTTAATCAATAAGGAAACCTACTGACCAAAATATCAAAATTTAACTGTAACGGTTTTTAAAATAACTATTTTTGTTCATAATTATCAGCGAGAAGAGCAAAGTTATTAGACTAATGCAACAACTTTTAATTTTTACATACTGGAAACGACTGAAATCAGATCAGGGATGCCAACAGATGAAGATAAGTAAGGCAAGCCCCCAATAAGATTGTGAATTGGACCGAAGTCGAACCCACAAACACTGTATCAGCTGCAACAGTATTTACAGAATTTTAACAGTTATTCACCATCTCCATATCTGTACGTACTATCGATGATTTTTTAAATAGCATCGTCGCTAACAGAAGCTTTGATTGAAATACTAGCTATTCCATCAATTTTCAAAGAAATACACTCAGGCGTTACTTCCGCCCATTCAAAGTTGTCCGGGATCAGAAGAGGCAGATGCAATGTGTCTACTGTAATACGCTTACAAAACGGCAACAAGCTAAATCTCTTACCCATTAGAATCGTAACAAATTTTGATTTTAAAACATTTCAAAAGTTTTCAACACATTTTACATCGAAAATTGTGCAAGCATCGCTTGCACACCACACTTAATATTTTTTTATTGAAAATGCAAGAATTAAAGCAAAGAATTTGATTTCTAATGAGATGTTTAAGTATGCGTATAATGTTTTAATGGACAGTTGATTTCTTTCAAAAAATTACTGTCCTACTTATGGAGGCTCAAACAGGTCACGCCAAAACAAATCTCATTAATAGCATGATCTCTAAAGCTAAAGCTGTGAGAAATGACCGTTGCGACAAGTACCGTAGAATTGCATCATCCAGACTAGACTTTATTGAGACAAGTTTGACATGTCGCTGTCATCTATTAAAAAACACGATGGGAGGTCAGCAAAGCTCACCAAGACGTGATAACAAGTGTACTATTCTGTGACACGCCTCTTTACAGTAGGCCCACAAACTTGATGGCAAAACATGGCAAACTCATACAATGTAAAAGCTTGTTTCATTTGTAAAGCAACACAGATAAATGAAACTTACTAGGTCACAATTCACAAAAGGATGACACCATGGCACACCCACAAGCATAAGATTAAGAGACAAGGTCAAATCATAAAGCAAGAGTTAAAAGAATTGTACTTTGTCCCGACTACAACATCAAACAAACTCAAGGCAACGTATTTCCAAGACAGTATACCACAAGCTAATTATTCTCAAACTTTAATAATCTGAAAACCAACAATTAACTAAATTTACCACGACAAAAATGAACTAATAAATGTATAGGCTAATTAAGGTGTTATCTAGTTTTTTCAATCTTCATAACGCATGTAAGTGCCTCAAAGCATTATTTTACTAACCCCAAAACGTACATTTTAATTTAACGATTGTTCTTTAAACTAATCTCACAGAAAAAATCGCGTTTAAGCTATAAACACATCAAAAAGATTGAACGGTGGCTGTTTAGTTGTCGCTGAATGCATGAAAGCCGACCAAAACATGTGGCTGTTCCCCTACATAAACTGCGTAAAACCATAAAGTTGAACGTGACCAAAATATTCGCCTACAAATCAAACGATAAATTATTACCACTGGTCGATTATTATTTGAGCTTTGGGCAGAGCGATGGATGATAACTTAGTGTCAACAGCTGCATAGCGAAACTAATCTAGTGTCTCTAGCATTAAAACTACTAGTTCAAGTAAAAGATAATTGATTAAAAGATAATTAGTTACCAAAGACAAGATGTAACTTGTAAGCTTACTATGAGCGTGATTTGAAACAACAGATTACCAACAAAGCTTAAAAAACAAAATAGAGAATTTGAAAAATTCGTTTGAAATATAATCTTCTCAGAAGGAAATTCTTTAACTATGAAGCAAGTTGTTTGCGCAAACACATGGGATGTAACACCAAATGAATCAACTTCAAATCCTTACTACACTGGCCATGTTACATCGAAGCGTGGAACAAGAAGCGAGCTCATGTCCGCGGCTTCACGCCTGGGCAGCACAGCGCCAAGGAAACGTAGCAGCGGCGGCGAGCCGCAGGCAACATTGCGTCCGATTTGACAGGCCAGGAAATCGAACCCCAGACCTTCGGCGCCGTCCAGGGTGTCTTCAAACATTGCGCCAACTAGCCGGTATAAATCAAGTACGATTTTTTATTCCAATAAGTTATGTTGCTCTGCTTAATTTCTACGAATTTCAATACATTTTTTTGTATGCTACAACTTACAAATGACGTTTTAAATTGTCCATACTCCCTGTTTAAGTGCTAAAGCACAGTATAATTTTCAACACTTACGGCGTTGATTCCGGACAGTTGCTGAGCTGCCATAATCAAGAGGATTGTGATTAACTGCCATCGAACGCTTCGATCTCGGAAAAGTTGCGGGATAGACATCTGGCCAGCAGATTTCTCTTGAGCTGCCTCCCTTCGCATCTCCTCCATCTCTTCTCCAACGTTTTGAGTCCCTCTCAGGGCTATGAGAGCTGAAATTCAACCAGACAAGTGTTAGACAAGTACCGGTAACACACTCGTAGTATTTTTTTTTAATTTTTAACTCATTTAAAAATATGATTACTATAACGCCACATCTTAAGCGCAAACGATCGCGCGACTTAGCCTGGGACAACTTGGCATGACCAATTGAGCGTCGAGACACTTAATCCCAACCCGAATACTACTTTGAGTCTAAACCAGGGATGTCCAACCTGCGGCCCACTTAATGTTTGGATGCGGCTCACTATCGACTAATTAAAAAAAACTTTTTAGCAAATTCATTAAGCAGTGAGCACAAGAGTCTTCATGTAGTTTAATCAAAATGCTTTATATTTAATGAATAAAGTGATTAACATAAACAATTTTAAGTCATTGTGACCCACGCATTTTTGAAAATCTATTTGGTTAACAACGTTTTCACAAAAATAGCTACCTCAAATTTGGAAACGCTTTCTATGGCGGTGATCAAATTTGCTACAACTTGAAACCCTGCACTTTTTTCGATTTGATGATATCTTCATTTTTATTCTCCTGTCACGAGAAAGCGACAGAGCGCTATGCATAGAACGAATCCAGACTCGCTTAGAAGTTGCCCGTGTTTCCGAGGTTTCCGCTTGAATTTTGCTTCTGATTTCTTTAATTTGATGCTTGTTAGATTCCACCAAGCAGAGATAATTGTCGTGAAGCATCTTATCCAAGGACGCAACAACGAGGCTTGGGTGGGAGTTGAACCATCAACCTTGCGATCATGGCCGTCGTAAAAACGACGCTCCGAAACACTCGGCCACGCTCCCGATTAAGCACTGTTCGGGTCTGAACTACTTTGAAAAAATTTTCGATAGCTGTTGTAACTGTATGGTGCGTAGCGTGGTATCTTTTATAGAGAACAAATTTGTTGAAATCTTAGTTATAACACATGTTCTCATCTTGAAAATTTTTTGATTTGTCAAAAAACGCACCGTTTGCTCATAAAAATTATCCTAATTTTATAGACGTGGCTGTTGCAGTGGCTATGCCTTTGAGTGAAGGCCATCTTGCAAAAACTAAATGAACACTTCTGAAACAGTTATTAACAGTGGTATGCTTTGACGCCGCTAACTTGACGGTGTCAATTGACGTCAACTTTTTGTTGACGCTAGCCGATGCGCCGTCAATTTTAAAAAGTTGATGCTGGGCGTCAAACCATCAAATTTTAGCTGTTTCAACATCAAGCGTCAATTTTTGGATCAGCCTGCAACCATAGACTCACGCAAGGGGGGCACCGTGGCGTGACCCCTCCCCCCTGGCTTTGGCGTTCAAGAAATTTGTAATAAGCTAAATCTAACTTTTAGTTTACAATTACACTTGAAAATTAATAATGGTTGCAGCCTCCTTTCATTTATTTGAGTCAAACTTTGCTCTCAGACATCAAGCATCGGCTGCCTACTAATTTGTTTTTGTATTACGTATTGTTTGTAGTGACTGCACTCACTTGCAGGTACTGATATGTCCTCTTTTGATAAAAAAGTGTGCTAAAATGAGTGTTTTTGGTCTAAAAATTGCAAAAACTCTTTAAGCGGCTGGGGGCTAACGCCCTCAGGCCCCCACATCTTTATCAAAACCTGGGTGCACCTCTGATTACAATAGCAATCATTTGTTTCTTGCAAAACGAACGAAATGTTTTCCATGCTAAAAACGCTGCGAATTGCGATCAATGAAATTTTTTCATTGTATGAAGATATTATGGTGATTTTGCGGCCAAGTTAAATATTTTAGTTTGCAATGCGGCCCATTTAATTAAAAGGTTGGACATCCCAGCTCCAAACCAATCATGAGCCCTAAATCCTAGTCTTAACGTCGAGTTGGTCCACTAAAAAAAAAAAACTGGAACCTACACAAACATGCTACATAGAGCAAAAATGCGGCTTATAGGTCCACCTTTACGTAAGTTACTTTAAATTTTCGTGGTTGCATTCACAAAGCAAGCTTTCCCAGCTATAACAGTCAAAGCAAGCGAAAATAATGTCAATAAATACACTGCTCTGCGATAAGAAACCAATTAAGCAGCGGCGTTGTGATAAGCGGTTTTCATGGCTGCAGATTCTGGAAATAACATAATTTTTGCACAGCATAAAAACGTTTTAGCATCAGCTTAGTGACTACCGGTACAATAAGGTCAAATTTTAATGAGTTTTTAGTTAAAAAAAATAATTAACACTCTTACTCATGCAAGACTTCATTTTCAGAGTTTTTACTCAAGGTCAAGAAAACCGATAACTAACGTTTTGGCGACGAAATTAGCTGACTGTAGCATAAAGAAATCAAATATAAATACCAAATAACTCACTTTTTTTGGCATTTTCTTCTTCTCCTCTGTCGATAAGCAAAAACCTTGGGGACTTTGGCATTACTGGATAGCAAATCATAGAGATCAATGATGGTACCATTGTAAAAGCGAATAAATAAGGCCACAACTCTTGAGTGCCCAAGATACTACTTAATCCAAATATCTACAAAAACGTTAATTGCAATGACACGAAAATAACAACAATAAACGAACAACTTCGTCAGATTTGTTAAACATTAGCAGGGGAACATTCGGAAATTTTTATAGGATTTGAAGGCTTGGAATCAAAAAATGGTGATCAAAAAGTTTTAGGATCCAAAAAGTACCGAAATACAACAGTATTATTATGACATGACAAAAGCTTTGAGCAGGGAGGATTAAGACACCTTACCTCCTCCTGGTACTGCCAAAGATTTGCAATGTGCCTAGATGAGATTTAAACCACAGACTTCCAACCACGTATAAGACGCTCTGGACCATTTTCCAGTAGCCATCAGCCAGTTAGCAACAAAAACAATTTCCATTTAAACACAAGTGAGGAAAAATAGCCTTTACAAGCAATCAAATTTACTGCATAGGTGACCATAAAATGATAAGAATGTTTCACCTGAGCAGTAAATTAAAATGCTGATCTGACATTTAGCCTACTCAAAAAAATTACCTGCGCAATCAGGATGCCAATTGTGATGAGAAGCTGATTCAGAACTCCAATAGCTCCTCTCCACTCCTTTGGGGATATCTCGGCAATATAAAGAGGGACAACACCGGTTGCAAGGCCTAACCAATAATTAAAAACTCAACGAGTGATTCTGGTAAACACTGGTAATCCCGCACAACGGCATATGCTGTACTATGTGCATCACTCATACAGACATCTCGGCATTTGCTTGTTGACTTAGTTGAATTGAAAAACCACAATTTTAATAGGAACCTGCTTAAGTGGTTAAAATCAACAAATCAAAGAAAAAGCAAACGAAGTATTGACATTGAATTCTTGCACTATATATATACATTATTATTCATTTTACAAGATACCCTGATAATAGTTGTTGAAGTGAAACAGACTGCCAAGTTTCATTATTTTGTAATACTTTCTTACAGATAATCACCTGAAGAGCCAACAAAGGCGAAACAGGCTGTAGAGGTTTTTACGTTTTATAGTGATTTTGTGTAAATAAACAGCTCTAACTAGCCATAGTTATTCAGCACTTTGCCAAAGGAGATTGAGGCTCATTCAGACTTGTGTACTTTCTTACAGAGGTAAACTCTTACATTGCTTTAGGTCTCACACAAACATTATTACCACCTCTTCATGCATTTATCAATTTAATACACAATTATTTAAAACCGATTCCGAAATCACAATCGTCACTAACCAGCAAAAACTCCGATAATAATTCTTCCAATGATCAGCAGTGCGATACTATTGGCTGGCTTGGTAACTCCGAGAAATATTGCAGCGACAACTGATAGAATATTGTTTACCATGAGCCCGCCCAGTCTATTGGAAAATAACATGTTGTTAGTTTCGCTGGATGCAACAATTTATGAACATCCTACCTTCCGAATCTTTTCACAACAGGCCCGACCAGTAAAGACCCAACCATGCCAGCAGCTGCAAACGCTGATACAGGAATGGCATATATGTTGTTCTGGTAGTTCTCAAAAGAATCTTTCTGAATAATAAAGTAAACCACCTTAAACTGAATTTGTAAACACCGTAATACGTACTTCAAGACAGTTCAAATTAAGGAAATACAACACAAAGCTACGATCAATCATTCAAACCTTTGTCACACTGTTCCGTTTTTTTACCAGCAAAAACCAAGCAACGCATCACGAATGATTATTATCCATAAAACAGGGTCACATTTTAGTTGTTTTAGGCAAATCGGATACTGTAACAAAGGGCTAGGCCCTCATGGAATGTAAATCATGAGCTGTTCTCAAGAGACAGCTCAATTTATGGATTGAAAGCTCATTAATACACAAATGATCAACCATGTGGAATTGAATAGTGAAAGCATCTTTTCTCTTTTTTAATACCACTACACACAAAATCACATGGACTTTAACATTTTGTTTCAACTTTTGCTTCTTGCATATAATTCGAATTTCACAAAACACAGATACACTTACGGCATCACATGTTACATTTTCTGGATTACTTTGCTGTAGCTGAATTGTAGTGTTGCCACAAACGTCGTCAGGTACAGGATAAAAGAATTCTTTGACTTCCTTCAAAATAAACCACCTCATCAATGCATGATAAAGTTAACATGTATACACAAAACATACACATGAATCTGGACACTAGCTGAAGCACAATCAAAGCAATATATAAGCTGCAAACTCCACAACAAGATTACTACAATGGTTGCGTCCACTTAATCAAACTACAATCTCTCACTAATACTTCATCAGATTAAAACTATGGATAACTGAAATTTGAGTTAAAAATCTGGTTCCAGTACATCGTTGTAAGCTTAGCATTTATACTGCAACATTTCTGAAACCGTATAGAGATATTCTAAACACGATTCAGGTTGAACTACTAAAATAAATGCTGCCATGTTGCATTAATTTCTATCCAGAGCTACAAGATGACTACTTACATCAGCAGGAGCATTCACTACTGCAATATTATATCCATATTGAAATGAAGCACCAATGACAGCAATCGCGACACCAAGAGCAAGAGCAGATGTTACAATTGGTTTCTGAAAAGAACTTCAAATGATAAATCATGCGACTCCCAACGCCAAATTCAACAATGCATTATTAATTTTAAACTTATCTTAAGCTTAGTGTCACGTCAAGATTAGACTATTACCTATATACTTTTAGCTTTTTTAATAATGCTTAATACGATAATGCACTTAAAGTTATACTGCAATGCATCCTAACATACTCCTATACTTATTGCTCACAAAACACTTTAATAGCAAAGCTTCAATTATAAGTAACACAGATGACTGAGCAATAAAAAGAGGCACACATTTAAAACGACAATCACCAAATAAATCTGTTGGTAAAATTCAGATCCAACCGTTCAAAAAATGTATATACTGGCTTAAAATCTTTTCAACCTGTTCTTGAAGAAGACATCACCACCAAATATCCATGTATATACTGATAAACTGGTAAACGGCAGCAGCTTGCTCATGCTATCTTCAAACAAAAGCTTTGCAAATGCCAAGCATAATGGCATTAATAGTTATTGCCATTATTCAAACTTTTGATCAACATAAGTAACAAAGTGTCCAATTTAAACATTTGAAGCTGTTTTGCTAGATGTACAAATTGAAAAGATAACTGCGGAAAGCTATCAGTCACATTTATACTGGTTACATCACAGGGAAATTTTGTTCATGGAAGTCCCCTTTTTGTATGACAAAATCAATGCAGTGGTTGCATCACTTTTTTTTTGCAGTGAAGCAAAAATGCAAATTGATTTAAAAAGGCAAGTGCATGGACAATAAATGAATACAACCGTGAATAAACATTTTTAGACAATACTGAACAACAAAAATTCAACATGCAATACAAAAGTAACAGCAAAAAACTTACAGGTGCAGCTTCAACTAAAGCATTCGAGCCATCTTTCTTCATATCTAAGAACTTTAAATTTCCAATAACAAGGCAACAATTAATACTAAAGGTACCTCTGGAATAAATCATGTTTTAAAATACCGGTACACCACAAAAAAAGGCTTGGGCTATTGGTTTTTAGGTATTGGGCAAGGCTTCTTCATAAGTTAACTCAGACAAAGCACAGTAAAAAATTAAGGTACTGGTAATCTCTAAAGATCTGGCATCCACTACCACTACTGGTATGTTTTGTAGATATATTAGCCAAATATTAATTAGACTTACAGGTAGCTACCGGTATGCTACAGAGCTGATAAGATCAAAGGTGTCAAACTGTTTATTTCAACTGTTCAATAGACTATCGGCATGGCACAGTCTTACAAAAAATCACTTTTGAAGTTAAACAAACAATTTTAACTTAAACAAACTTATGAAATTAAACTAGACTATACTTTTTAAATTTTTAATTTGCATGATAAATTTGCCAAAAATTGGTCACCTTATCAATTGATGTCTCTACAAGTTAGAAGATACAAGATACAGATATAGCTTAAGCACTACATGGAAGGCCTACTCTACAGACCTTTTTAATTAGAGGGCCCACAATAAAAAGCACACATCAGCAGGTTTTATTATTACTGGTTTAATATATACATCTCAAAAATAGTCTAGCAATAGACTACTGCTGTGCAGTTTCGGTATGTGAAGCAGCGAAATAAACAGGTACTCTAGTCTAATTAAGAGCAATCTTAACCACTTTGCCCCATGGAGGGGGGTTATTGCACTCAGGCATTTACCAGTACTCTGTCCAGACGTCCAATTTTCCACCGCTACCTTTCACCCTAATAGACCCTGAAACCGAATCTCAGAATGGATAAAGTGGATTCAACTTATCTCATAATATTGTTCCTAATAAAGCATCCAGGTCGTTACAAGCTTGTATCCGCATCACAGGCAAACTATACTTCTAAGCAATGTTGAACACTCAAGCTAACTCAGAACCTTAAAAGCCTAATAAACTTTTCGAAACTTTTACATCTCAGCTTTTACCGTACTCACAGAGGTAAAAAAATCGCCATAGTCTAACTTTCAACACATGCCCGCAATTCCTGTTCCGAACATTTTAGCTCGAGAAGAAAAAGAGAATTGTCATAGACAAACCCGATTTTGATGATAAGAGTTACGACTCGGCATACGGTAATAAACCTACGGTGGTTTGGTTTACCTACGCCTCCTGGCGAAAGCAAGTCGGTCACGTTATTTATCGTCAGCGGTAAACTAGTGTTGAAAATCTATGCTAGTGATCGCTAGAACTGATACTTTGCTAGTGCCAATTTTTTTATTAACTTCTCTTGAACTTTCCATTCATGTTTAATACCAACACAAGGAATCCAGTATGACTCTGCTCGGGTACGCGCTACGATTACTGTCAGAGAGAATAAGCAAACCACTCGACTACCACTGGAATATCTGAATTAAATATCTTACCCAACGAAAACTCACGGTCTTATCATTCCACTTCCGGATGCACTGCAGCGAGCAAGTATTGCAATTTGCAAATTCGAAAAAAACACAAACCCTTGACAGCAACTTCATAACGGTTAGAAACAAAACAAATAAAAACAATAAGTTTATTTGAAAAATAGCCCATTGAAACTAAAAGCAATCAATCTATTGTACACAGTCGCAAAATCAGATTCAAAAACAGCTAAAGTGCAAAAAGAAAAAACGCTTTAAAACTAACAAGACGGATATGCACAATAACTCGTTAACGCATACAGCAACATTCGGTAGGTTGTTTGATCGATACTGGTTTGGCATGAGTGAAATAGTAGTACTTACGCACTAATACTTTAGTATTTTCCTTTATTGGTACTTGATTTCGAAGTGCAATTTAAACTCACCGAACATCAAAGCATAGCAAATTAGATGATTTTGAGTATATCCCACAAAATATTGTGATTTTTAGATTTGAATGCAAAAAATGGCAACCCTATCTTTGAAGTCGCTTTCAAGGCTAAAACTGCGTTTTAGGAAGAAATAAGGCATCTACAGCGTGCATTAGATTAACGTGGACTTCTCGGCCGTTAGCTCAGTTGCTAAGCGCACGCTATCGGTGCGGGAGGTCCGGGATTCGATTCCCGGGCCGGTCAAATCTACACAGTGTCGCCAACGACTCGCCACCGTTGCGACGTTTTTTCGGAGCTGTGTTGCCCAGGCGCTAAGCCGCGGAGATGGGCCCGGCAACTCGGTACACGCTTCGGCGTAATACGGCGAGTATAATGAAGATTTGATTTGATTTCTGTAACAAAACTTGTGATAAAGAGCTGGAAAGGTGACGGAGTGAAAAATCCACCAAAAATAACACAGCAAGCCTCAACGAATAAACCACAAACAGTCCTGTTAACAACCATGACCTGAAAAAACGCACTACAAAGCCGCGATTCACTACAAAAAGGAATGCAAAAACGAGATAAAATGCAGTCTTTTTTATCGACAAAATTTTTACAGAAAGATTTTTCCAAAAATATCCAAATTGTGCAGCTACATTCAACATTAGCACAAGAAAAGAAATGATTATAAATCCGAAACAAAGAAAGGTACCGAATTTAGTTTAAAAATCTTAAAAATTCAAATCGCAAAGAGGCGTAACAAGATGTCATAATTGGAAAAATATTGAAATTAGCAAGAAGGGTCCAAAAGCTTTATTACAATCAAGCGACCACATTTCAAAAAATTTGAAACTTTGAAACATTTTAGTTTTACAACTTTACCATGCTATTAATTTACAGCACCAATTTTACCAAAAAAAATAACAAACAAGCGCTTTCAGTCATGAAAAAGCAATTTGCTTCACTGATCAAGGGTAGCAAAAATGTACGCCAAAATTATCTTGCAACAAGCAAGTCGTAACATGAAACTAAAGACGGAAGAGGGTATTTCACTCAATACCAAGATACGAAATACTAACGCATAAAAACATCTTATACAAAAAACTTGAGAAAACACGCGTTTTGCTGTCCCTTGCCCCCACAAACAAACGACCGGCTACGCCCCTCCCAAGCTTCCTTTGAACTAAGATGGGTTGAAGGGTTGGCCTGTTGCTCTAAGAATCTAAGATAAAGATAACACAAACGTTACATTTGCTCTTTTTACAAAAGATTTTATCAAACATTTAAGAAGAAACCAAGTCAACATTAAAACAACGAAATATAGAAACTGTTTGATTTAACAACAGGACGTGGAAACGAGGAAAAGTGGTTTAAGGCGTTAGACAAGGTAAAATAGTGAAAAAAGGTCACAAGAAATTGAGGTTAGATGACCTTACTCCCATTCACCGTCCCTTAGCCTTTCCTCGACGTTCCTTTGTTATTCTTTATTTTTTAATTTCCACTTTTTTAGCAAAGTTTTCACTAATTAGTTAAGTAATTGTCTTTTAAAAGAAAAAATTCTTTTTTTCTTTAATCATGTTGGAAGCAAATTAATGTCTCACCTGCTCAGGGATAATTTCTGAACAGACAATGCATTTTTCCAACAAAGTTAAGTATCAAGAGTTGCAGTCAGGTTTCTTTTCTACTGCACAAAAAGAATTTCCGTGTAGTTTTGATCCTTTAACACCGAAGAAATGGATTAGTAAATCTAATTTCACAATATTCTACTCCGTCCACTAGCAAAAACTTACCACATTTATCACAAATAAAGCTGGACATATGACAGATTCTATCCATGGCTTTGCGTCCTACGTTTTCTCCATCCACAACTCCGCCACATTTTTCATAGTATCAGCAAAAATCTTCATCCTGCAAGAAGACGACCGACTTTTGAAATCAACGATTTCAAAATTTAAACCATTCGCACTTAAATTCGGGAAACATCACAGGTAAATTCAATACAAGTTTACTTCACCCAAAAAAAGGATAAACAAAAGAAAAGCCAAAAAAATTTACAAAAGACTGAAAATAACTAACCGGAAAATTGTTTTTTAAGCATCTATTGAACAGTAAATCTTTAAATACAGCACATTACCTTTTTTGCGCCCACAGTTTCATACAAAAGTTTAATGCGCGCCTGCTTAAGTGGTGACATAAACAAATTAAACTAAAGCAGACAAAGTATTAACATTGAATTCTTGTACTGCATTCTAATCATTTTAACAAGATACCCTGATGATAGTCATTGAAGTGAAACAGACTGCCATTTTTCATTTTCATTTATTTTTACTTGGAAAAACATTGAAAAATAAAAAAGAAAAAACTACACTGACGAGAAAAAATAAGTACACGAATGAGGATTTTCCTGTGAGAGGCTGCGAGAAGACCATGAGTCCAACCCCAAAGAATTGGCGCGGTCGTCGAGCCTGCAGCCTCTCACATTCGGATGACATAATTAATACATTACAAGACAAAACATACAGGCGAAGACACGTAAACATATAGTTAAGTTAGGATGTACCGGATGCATATCCGGCATCCGGCGCTTTTTGAGGTATCCGGCCGGATAGAGAAGCACTATCCGGCCGGATACCGGATATTTCTAAAGTTCAGGGAAATTGCGTAGAGTAGACTCGGTAAAAAAATCCCTTCTCGATTCATGTGAAAAAATTTGGTGCAAGTTTGAAACCTTCAATTTTGTTTAAGCTATCTACAAAAAGCAAAACCGAGTCCAAACTTCACACTATGTAGGTAATTTTTTATATCAAAAGGATTTAAATTTAGCGTACAAGTTTTTTTTCGTTTGGCGCTGTGACTTTTGCTATCAGAAAAGCCATTTCGATGGTGTAGCAGTAAGGCAGTACTCAATCGGCTTCAAACGAGACGGTATAAATTCGGGGACCACTATCGTTGGTTCATCCGTAAAGACCCTGCAAATAATTTACGTTTAACAGCCTGTCTTCTGTCCTATAACTGGCATGTTCGTCTTTTGCTCAATATGAAAAAAAAATGCAATGAGCGGCGGACATGGCGCCAATGCTTTCTCGAAGGCAAACAGCAGAAAAAAAGAATTTTTACAGAAACTTTGTTTTCTGCGTTCAAAAAAGACGTTTTAAGGTACCATTAGCATTGTAACGAATGTGTTTCTGCTTCTGAATGTTGTGCGGTTTTGTCACATTATGTAGGCTAAGTTGAAATCTTTAATTCAATGTCCTTAGTTCATCAATCGGCTGTTTGTATTAAAGTCTGCTGTATTCTACCCATCATTACAAATTTACCGCAGGATCGATTTTTGCAGTGATTTTGTGGTAGAGTAACAACAAATGAAACCATACGTTTTTTAGTAGCTTTAATGATACGGCAAAACATGCAAAAATTCAAATTTACACTTGCCTTATACCAAATGCTTAGCGTAGTGGTTTAAGACATAGCTATTGGCGTGTGAGGCTCGCCACCGTTGTAACGTTTTTTTTTTTTCAGAATTCAAAATTGTGTTGCACAGGCGCAGAGATGAGCTCCGCCACTCGTTACATGCTTCGGCGTAATACCGTGACGATAATGCAGATTTGATCTTTTTTGAAGTTTGCTTTTCGATGGGTATTACAAATTATTGCTCACAAGCGCAAAAATCAACACAACGTGTGGCGATTGTTAACTCGATTGCTTTACTCGTAAAATCACGCCGCTGACGCTGGTCACATGCTTGATAGAGTTTTTTTCTCGCTTTATACATAGCATGAGCGCAAACTTTGGTCAAAACAATGCTGAGATTTTGCGCTGTTCCATTTTGGAACTGTTTTAACTACTGTGCGATGTGCATGCAGAGATGCAGTCAACTTTTGATGTAATAATGAAAAAAACCCGGAGGCCAGATATATGTCGCCCTCTTCGGTATTAGACCCGAGGAAGCACTGCTTCTGCTCCGGCCGAAAAGACGCTCATGGCGGCCGACCGACTAAGCGACAGATTTTCGGCATACTCTTGACCGAAATCCACACTTCTAACACAATTCTTCTTTACCAAAAAATAAAGCCCAGCGTTGAAACATTGTTGCTACACAAGCGCAGTGTCGTGAATCGGAGTTAAATCAAATGCGATCAGTAAAATGGTCATTTTATCAACTGAGCTCCTGCCGCTCGACAACGTCGCCGATTCGGCCAAATTAGATAAAATAATAAAGTCCATTTTTAATAACGCAATACTTCTGAAAGTTTCCTGTGTGTCACATGATCTCATGCAATTAGTTTCACGGCTCGCTAGTCGAGCAAGACGATAGCGAGTACAAAAACCATCAAAATAACAATTCTGGATTAGTGCTATTACCCGGTATTCGGCTGGATATCCGGCCGAATAGTGACGTACCGGATATCAGGCAAGTCAGATTTGCCGGATATCCGGTGTCCGGCAAATTTGCTACCCGGCACATCCCTATAGTTAAGTATGATTAAGCTTAACTTGCAGCAGTAAAAAAAACGGTTACATTAAATACCACATACGAAAATTTATTTCAACATCAAAGTTTTGATTTTTTACTAAAGGCTTTTTTGCTTAATTCTCGAAGAGATTTAAATTCTGAAGGCAAATTATTCCATACTTTGCAACCAGTGAATTTTATTGATCTTTGTGTAGTAGATTTAGTACAATGGAAATTTACTGCCCAGTTATCATCCCAAGAAAACTTGGCAGGATACTCGTGCATTTCCGAGGGTATAGTAAAATAATCCTTAAAACCATTTGGGAGAATTTTCTTTTTAAAACTGAACATAAATTTCAAGCCTTCTAATTTATAAATGTCATCAAATTTCAGCAAGTTAAATTCGTTGTATAACGGGTAGATTTTTGTTTTCATGAAAGGCAATTTAGTGATAATTTTGACAATGGAATTTTGTTCAATTTGAATACGGTCAGTATACTTAGCTGCGGTATTGCCCCATGATGTGACACCATAGTATAAATGCGGATAGACAATACTATAATACACATTTATTAATCTAAATTGAGGGGCATAGTGTCTTAATTCAGCGAGGATTCCTCTTGCTTTGGTTAAATTTTGAACAACATATCGCGTTGTTCAAAAATTAATCTAAGTTTTATCATTTTGTAATACTTCCTTACAGAGGTAAACCCTTACATTGCTTTAGGTCTCACACAAACATTACTACCACCTCTTCATGTATTTATCAATTTAATACACAATTATTTAAAACCGATACCGAAATCACAATCGTCACTAACCAGCAAAAACTCCGATAATAATTCTTCCAATACTCAGCAGCGCGATACTATTGGCTGGCTTGGTAACTCCGAAAAATATTGCAGCAACAACTGATAGAATATTGTTTACCATAAGCCCGCCCAGTCTATTGGAAAATAACATGTTATTAAATTCGCTGGATGCAACAATTTGTGAACATCCTACCTTCCAAATCTTTTCACAACAGGCCCGACGAGTAGAGACCCAACCATGCCAGCAGCTGCAAACGCTGATACAGGAATAGCATATATGTTGTTCTGGTAGTTCTCAAAAGAATCTTTCTGAATAATAAAGTAAACCACCTTAAGCTGAATATGTAAACACCGTAATAATAACAATGGGAATCAGTGTTTCAAAAAGTGCTCGATAACTGAGTTCAGCTAGAGCAAATGTTCGTAAACACCCTAATATCCATATACTTCAAGACAGTTCAAATTAAGGAAATACAACACAAAGCTACGATCAATCATTCAAACCTTTGTCACACTGTTCCGTGTTTTGTACCAGCAAAAACCAAGCAACGCATCACGAATGATTATTATCCATAAAACAGGGTCATTTTCGTTGTTTTAGGCAAATCGGATACTGTAACAAAGGGCTAGGCCCTCATGGAATGTAAATCATGAGCTGTTCTCAAGAGACAGCACAATTTATGGATTGAAAGCTCACATAATACACAAATGATCAATCATGTGAAATTGAATAGTGAAAGCATCTTTTCTCTTTTTTAATACCACTACACATAAAATCACATGGACTTTAACATTTTGTTTCAACTTTTGCTTCTTACATATATATAATTCGAATTTCACAAAACATAGATACACTTACGGCATCACATGTTACGTTTTCTGGATTACTTTGCTGTAGCTGAATTGTAGTGTTGCCACAAACGTCGTCAGGTACAGGATAAAAGAATTCTTTGACTTCCTTCAAAATAAACCACCTCATCAATGCATGATAAAGTTAACATGCATACACAAAACATACACATGAATCTGGACACTAGCTGAAGCACAATTAAAGCAATATATAAGCTGCAAACTCCACAACAAGATTACTACAATGGTTGCGTCCACTTAATCAAACTACAACCTCTCACTAATACTTCATCAGATCAAAACTATGGACAACTGAAATTTGAGTTAAAAATCTGGTTCCAGTACATCATTGTAAGCTTAGCATTTATACTGCAACATTTCTGAAGTCATATAGAGATATTCTAAACACGATTCAGGTTGAACTACTAAAATAAATGCTGCCATGTTGCATTAATTTCTATCCAGAGCTACAAGATGACTACTTACATCAGCAGGAGCATTCACTACTGCAATATTATATCCATATTGAAATGAAGCACCAATGACAGCAATCGCGACACCAAGAGCAAGAGCAGATGTTACAATTGGTTTCTGAAAAGAACTTCAAATGATAAATCATGCGACTCCCAATGCCAAGTTCAACAATGCATTATTAATTTCAAACTTATCTTAAGCTTAGTGTCACATCAAGATTAGACTATTACCTATAAACTTTTAGCTTTTTTAAAAATGCTTAATAATGCACTTAAAGTTATACTGCAATGCATCCTAACATACTCCTATACTTATTGCTCACAAAACACTTTAATAGCAAAGCTTCAATTATAAGTAACACAGATGACTGAGCAATAAAAAGAGGCACACATTTAAAACGACAATCACCAAATAAATCTGTTGGTAAAATTCAAATCCAACCGTTCAAAAAAATGTATATACTGGCTTAAAATCTTTTCAACCTGTTCTTGAAGAAGACATCACCACCAAATATCCATGTATATACTGATAAACTGGTAAACGGCAGCAGCTTGCTCATGCTATCTTCAAACAAAAGCTTTGCAAATGCCAAGCATAATGGCATTAATAGTTATTGCCATTATTCAAACTTTTGATCAACATAAGTAACAAAGTGTCCAATTTAAACATTTGAAGCTGTTTTGCTAGATGTACAAATTGAAAAGATAACTGCGGAAAGCTATCAGTCATATTTATACTGGTTACATCACAGAGAATTTTTGTTCATGGAAGTCCCCTTTTTGTATGACAAAATCAATGCAGTGGTTGCATCACTTTTTTTTGCAGTGAAGCAAAAATGCAAATTGATTTAAAAAGGCAAGTGCATGGACAATAAATGAATACAACCGTGAATAAACATTTTTAGACAATACTGAACAACAAAAATTCAACATGCAATACAAAAGTAACAGCAAAAAACTTACAGGTGCAGCTTCAACTAAAGTATTTGAGCCATCTTTCTTCTTATCTATGAACCTAATATTCCAATAACATGGCAACAATTAATACAACATGTACCTCTGGAATAAATCATGTTTTAAAGTACCGGTATACCACAAGAAAAGGCTTGGGCTATTGGTTTTTAGGTATTGGGCAAGGCTTATTTATAAGTTACCAGTAACTCAGCACACAGTAAAAAATTAAGGTACTGGTAATCTCTTAAAGATCTGGCATCCACTACCACTACTGGTATGTTTTGTAGATAGATTAGCCAAATATCAATTAGGCTTACAGGTAGCTAAGCACAGTGCAACAGAACTAATAAGATTAAAGGTGTCAAACTGTTTATTTCAACTGTTCAAGCAGACTAGGGGCATAGCACAGTCTTACAAGAAATCACTTTTGAAGTTAAATAAACAATTTTAACTTTAGACAAACTTATGAAATTAAACTCGACTATACCGCTACGACTTTTCAAAAATTTCAATTTGCCAAAAATTGGTCACCTTATCAATTGATGTCTCTACAAGTTAGAAGATATTACACAGATATAGCTTAGTTAAAGCATAAGTCCATACCACATGGTAGGCATACTCAGGGGGCCCACAATAAAAAGCATACATGTAGTGACGTAGTGACCTAAGCACGCTACAATGTATGATAACTTATAAACCTAATTGGCAACACTGCATTATAATCTGTGATTATTAAGTGGCAACATTAATAAATGTTTCTTGTTCTTTTGCAGATTAGCAGCTAGGCTAAAAACAGGATGCTGTTAGTTACCGGTAATCAAAAGAAGAAGGCAAGAAGAATGTTGTAGAGGTGAGTAGTGCCCTACAGTATATGGCGACCTCGCCCTACACACATCAGCATGTTTTATTATTTCTGATTTTTTTTTGTAAAGCGATACTATAACACACCTCTCAAAAATAGCCCACCAATAGACTACAGTATGTGAAGCAGCGAAATAAACAGGTACACTAGTCTAATTAGGAGCAATCCTAACCACTTTGCCCCTTGGAGGGGATTATTGCATACAGTCATTTACTCTGTTCAGATGTCCAATTTTCTACCGCTACCTTTCACCCTAATAGGCCCTAAAAACCGAATCTGAGAATGGATAAAGTGGAGTCAACTTATTTCATAATTATCGTTCCCAATGAATACCGGTAAATGATCTAGGTTGTTACAAGATGGTATCTGTATCACAGGCAAGCCCAACTTCCAAGCAATGTCAAACCAAACACTCAAGCTAAACTGAGAATCTTAAAAGTCTGATAAACTTTTCGAAACTTTTAATCTCAGATTTCACTCACAAAGGTAGTCTGAAAAAATCGCGGTATTCTAACTTTCAATTCATGCCCGCGATTCCCGTTCCGAACATTTTAGCTTAAAATAGAATTGTCATCGAGAACACCCGATTTGGATGTTACGACTCGGCACACGGATACGGTAATAAACCTACGGCGGTTTGGTTTACCTAACGCCTCCTGACAAAAGCAAATCGGTCACGTTATTTATCGTCAGGGGTAAACCAGTATTGAAAATCTGTGCTTGAGACCGATAGAACTTGATACTTTGCTGGTGCCAATTTTTTTTATTAACTTCTAATAAACTTCACATTCATGTTTAATACCAACCCAAGGAATCCAGTATGACTCGGGTACGCTATGACTCGGGTACGCTATGACTCGAGTATGACTCGGGTACGCTATGACTCGAGTACGCTATGACTCGAGTATGACTCGGGTACGCTCGGGTATCAGCTCGGGTACGCGCTGTGACACGAACTGCGATTTTAGTCAGATTTGTTGTCGCACGAAACTTCATAAGATTTTCGACTTATGCATTTGACAAAATGCAGTGTCTATTTTGCCGTAAGTTAACCACAGGTCACACGAAGCCGAAGTGATCCGAACCGAAGCGAAACGAACCGAAGCCGCGACGAGAATCGAATCCAAAATTAGTGCAGCGCTTCCTTACACAAGCGGCGCTGTATCTACAGAGCTATCGAGAAGTCGTGGCAATTCAGTACAAAACGGCGGTTGAAAACCCACGACGTCACTTACGGCAAAATAGACCTAGAAATTGTTTTGCCGTTAACGGCAAAATAGACACTACCTTGACGAAAATATCTTCCACACAATTTAAACCTAAATGATTTTACTTTGTACCGGTTGTTTTGCGAAGCACCTTAGAATTGTATCCTAGAATGTCGTACAAAGTGACGTAGCCCTACGTCATAACCTCTGTTTCGTAGCCTACGTCTCTGCACGTACGAAAATTTTCATCGCATTCTGTGTAAATTTTGGCTCATAGGACTGCTACTGTCTGCTGCCTACTGTGTAAATACACCTTTAGGCTTATAGGAATGCTACTGTCAGCGAGAATAAGCAGACCACTCGACTGCCACTGAAATATCCGAAGCAATTATCTTACCGTGCTTTTTTCCTTTTCCGTGCTTTGCCAATATTTATTGTACTGATAGGAATGTGTGTTTCTAAAGTTTTGAAGTGTGGAAATAAAAAACGAATCGAATTGAATACCCAACAAGAACCGACATCCCTATTATTCGAGATATAAGTATTGCAATCCGCAAATTGAAAAAAAATAAAAAAACACAAACCCTTGCCTTGACTGCAATTTGATAAATGTTAGAAAATAAACAAAGCAAATAAAAAACATTATGTTTATTTGAATTATAGCGCATTGAAATTAAACGCAATCAATGTAGGCCAGGCATGGGTGCAAACTTAGGGGGCTTATGTACCCCCCCCAATAATTCGGCTGCCTCCCCCCAATATTTTCATGCCCCACATCAGCGAGTCGAGATGACTTTTTTGGGGGGGAATCTTCACTTCATTGCACTTCACCGTGGTGGGCAAAAATTTGGGCAACCGCGCGGGGGTGTCACATTTGCTAAATCATCCCCCTCAATCTCAAAAAATGGTCAATTTAGCAGAACTCCAACCCTTGACAACAATTTGATATCGGCAAGAAAATTAACAACAAATAAAAAAATTAAGTTTATTTGAATAATAGCGCATTGAAATTAAAAGCAATCAACGTATTGTACACAATCGCGAAATCAGATTGAAAAACGACTAAAGTGCAAAGAGAAAAAAAACGCTTTCAAATTACTAAGACGGGTATGTTGGCTACAATAATTCACTAGTATCATTCGGTAAGTTGTTTGATCGATATTGGTATGGCATGAGTAAAGTACTAGTACTTAGCGCATTACTTTTAGTATTTTCAATCGCTGGTACTTAATTTCGACGAAATTCAGACTATCAGTGTCAAAACACAACAAACCGGATATTTCTGAGTATCTCGAAAATACGTTCGTGCTTGTTTACATTTGAATATATAAAATGGCAACCCTATCATTAACGTTGCTTCCAAGGCTAAAACTGGGTTCTAGGAAGATATAAGGCACCTGAAGCGTGTGTTGGATTAACGTAGATCTACTGTAAGTATTAAAACTTGTGATAGAGTTAAGTGCTGGAAAAGTGGCGGAGTGAAAAATCCACAAAAAATAATACAGCAAGCCTCAACGAATACACCACAAACACCTGTTAATAACCATGACCTCACAAAACCCACTAAAGAAACGCGATTCACTACAAAAAGGAATGCTAAAACGAGATTAAATGCAGCCTTTTTTAATAAAATTTTTACAGCAAAAAAATGTTTCAAAAATATCCAAATTGCGCCCTGCAGTTAAAAATAGTGCAAGGAAGGTGATGATTATTAATCCAAAACGCAGAGAAAGATACAGATCTTTATTTTAAAAAATCTTGAAAATTAAAACCTCAAAGAAGGCTGAGAAGATACTAAAATTGGTAAAAATATTCAAATTTAGAATGAGGTTCCAAAAACTTTATTAAAATTAAGCGAACATATTTTCAAAAGCTGAAACACTAAAATGTTTTACAGTCTTACAACTTTATCATGCTATTAATTTATAGCACCAATTTTACCCCAAAAATAACAAGGAACTATGGCGAACAAGCGCTTTCAGCCGTGAAAATCAATAATTTACCGCACTGATTTTAATAAAAATCTACGCAAAACAAATTGAAACGCTACTCTACAACAAACAGGGTGTAGCCAGGAACTAATGAGGGGTACGATTCAATACGAAATGCTAAAGCGTCATAAACATAATTTATAAAAATGTTGGGAAAACCCTAATTTTGGTATCACTTACCCCCTTCTTCCCCACTCTTACAAACAACTGGCTACGCCCTTTTCAAGCTCACAAACCACAAGAACAGTGCATTATGTAGCGTTGCATCAAAACTATTCCACAACTAAATAACGAAACAAGGCAAATTACTAAGGCACTGCAGTCAAAATTTAAATACGTAAAACTTGTTAAAAGCGAGATACATAAGTTATCACTGATTTACAAAAAGTTTAAAATGCATTACGAAGCAAATACCAGACTCTCTGGAAAAACTCGGTATCCCATCTAATGGATATAATTACAACCGCTCAAAAATTCAAAATGACTCCAAAAATATCAATTTTTACATACACATAAACTGATCGTAGACTAAAAATTCAATTTTTGCATTGCATTTTTAACTGAAGAATAATGGAATGATTATAAGTAGCGATAGGAATTCAAAAAAAATTCTCGAAATGTATCACAAATTTTGCGACGAATACGTTCCGGTTGAACGAGTAATTGCTCACTCAAGCGCCAACTTCTTGTAGTTTTTTCGTGCTGCAATTCATGCAGTAAATGTGCTCATCTACAGGATAACATTTCTCCTCAGATGAAAATCGGACAGCACAATCCTAAATCAACAAACGAGCAAAACTTAATCTTCATTATACTGGCACTGTTTCGCCGCAGTATGTGACGAGTGGTGGGGCTCATCTCCACTGCTTCGCGCCTGAGCAACACAGCTTTGAAGAAACGTAGCAACGGTGGAGAGCAGCTGTTGTCGACACTTTGACCGGACCGGAAATCGAAGACTCAAAACCTCCGCGCCGACAGCAAAGTCTGTAACCAGTTTCTAAAGCACGCCTGCAACTCTTCTGCTTTAAAACACGATCTTACCTCACATTTGTAGCATTCGACGTGAAAATTTCGATCCATGGCAATGATGCGGACAGCTTCAGCTTTTCCAGGTTCCGGCAAAATTGCTTTCTCGCAAATGGAACAGCGAAAAGCAAATTTTCTAAAAATGCACAAATTATGGTATCTTAAAACCAAAAGTTAGTAACCTTTGGCATCGTTAATTTACTCCTAACAATCACAAGACCTAAAAAACACAAATCTACATTTAGCGTGAGCAACAGAAGCCATCTTTTTTACGAAGCCGTTGGTTAAATGAACCCCGAATTTGCATCAGAATCCCAAAACTTTGAAAGGAAAAATCAGGTCTGAAACCTAGAAATTTAAAATATATCTGATTTAATGTGGTGACATTTTTCTGTAATTTTTTTCTAACCCAACTCAGAGCTCCAAACTGATTCACTTATTTTCCTAGTGCCAATACCCCCAAATGCAAGTTAGACCAAGAAAAACACAATGTGTAAATCTTAAAAAACCTTACTGGTGGTAATCCTCCACACAATAAACATTGTTTGAGTCATCTGTTGTGAATGGGATGCCGTCAAGCGACTTTCCACATGCACTGCATTTGAAACAAGAGGGGTGGAAGGGTTTGCCTGTTGCTCTAAGAATCTAAAATAAACACAAAACGTCGAATTTGTTTCTTTTACTGAAAGCAGCAAAGTGAACATGACTAAAAAAATCCGTTGAGAAAAGAAAAGAAAGACGAGATCTAGAAGCTGTATGCTACAACAAAACAATAGTAATAGAAAGTGGAAAGGTGAAAAAAGTGGTTGAAGGCGCTGAAGAAAGTAAATTAGTGAGAAAAGGTCCCAAGAAATTGAGGTTAAGTGACCTAAGCTCTTATTCACTACTTTTCTTTTTACCTTTTTAACAAAATTTCCACTTCTTGGTCGATCGGCCCAGTTGTTAAAACATTGCTGCTGGTGGGGAAGGTCTGGGGTTCGATTCCCGGGTCCGTCAAATCGGCACAGTGTCACCAACGGCCCGCCACTGTTGCAACGTTTCTTCGGAGCTGTGTTGCCCAAGCGCTAAGCCACGGAGATGGGCCCCGCAACTCGTTACACGCTTCGACGTAATACCGCGAGTATAATGAAGGTTTGATTTGATTGTTGATTTGACTTTAGGAACAGTTTATTTATTTATTTGTTTTCTTTAATCACGTTAGTCAATCAGTGTCTCACCCGCTCAGTGATAATTTCTGAACAGACAATGCATTTTTCAAGCGAAGCTAAGTAGCAAGACTCGCAGTAAGGTTTCTTCTCTATTGCATAGAAAGGATTTCCGTGGAGTTTTAATCCTAAAACACAAAAGGAATGGATTAACAAATCATATTTTACAATTCTACTCTGTCTGCAAGCAAGAACTTACCACACTTATCACAAACAAAGCATGAGATATGATAGATTCTATCCATGGCTTTGCATCCTACGTTTTCCCCTTCTACAACTCCGCCGCATTTCTCGCAGTATCCGTAAAAATCTTCCTCCTACAAGAGGACGACTTAACTTTGAATTTAACAAATTTAAGCTATCCTCATTAAAATTCGGAAAATGCCACAGCTTGAATTCAATATTTCAAAACAGAATCAAAAGTATACCTTACCCACAGAAAGAATAGACAAAAGAAAAACTATAAAAATTTACAAAAAACAAAAATAAACTATTGATACTGGAAATTTGATTGTTTTTTTTTTTTTTTACACAAGCACCTATTGAATAAAAACTGTATAGATACAGCACATTACCTCTTTTTGCCGATCGCATACATGCACTTACTGGAAGTAATACAAAATAAAACTCAATGTACCTTAGGGTTTTCCATGTTTAATAACAAATTATTGGTGAGAAAATCCAATTCATCAACCGAATTCTTCTCAATTCCTTTCGGAATTCCCCTCGCTGGGGACTGTTGAGTTGTGGGGGCAGGTGGAGGCGGAAGGGGGAGGTCATTCATCAGATCTGAGGGCGGGGGAGGGGGAAACGAAGCAGTCTGGGATTGATTTTGATTTGTAACAGGTGGTGGAGGAGCAGGAAAAGCGTTTGATTTAGGAGTAGTTGGACTTCGTGGATTGTTTAATTGCTAAAAAATTGGAATTTTAGTTATAAATAATGCAACCCTTAAAGACAATCATCAACTGCTATTCAGAAGTAAAAACTTCTTAAATCTTAAAACTTAAAAGTAATAAAACATTACAAGTGCAGTTTGTGCAATTTAAAAAATTTAGTTCTAAATGCATTGCTAAATGCAGCGAAGGACATGAAAAAATAAAATGTTTTTTTTCATTACAGCACCTACCATTGTAACTGACCCAATACCAGTCTTGACCTGGGCGGGAGTGGACCGAGACGGTTTAGGGAGTACGGGAGGAGGGGCTTTCGACATTGGTGAAGGGTGGTGTTTTGCCTGTGTTAAATTATAACCGTAAGTCACTGGCAAAATAATGACTAACGGTTGACACAGATGAAGCTGCGTCATCCCAATAAGTAAGAAGCTAACAAAAAAGCGTATCAAAATTCTACGTCAGTTGTTTATTGAAATGGTTGAAACATCATATTCACAAAAGCAATCATCGCAAGGTGGTGGTTCAGCACCAACCCCAAGTTACTCGCGAACGTGTAAAATCTAATTATATCCGTTGAGAAAAGAAAACACTGGTAACAAACCAAACGATATAACGCGGCCGGGGTTGTCTTGAGTATGGAAAGTACGTCTATATCATGACAAGAGAAAAATGAAAAACGTCACCATTATTTCAAAAAAAACATATTCATCAAAATCAATTAACTAATATTTACAGAAATACTTATTCGTATTGTACAGCTAACTAAAGCCACGTTGGACTGGCAGAGGTTAATTGGCCAGACAGGAATGGCAACCAACTATAAACTGTAATCGAAAGTTAAATATTGGTACCCTACCTGAACAGGAGGTGGAGGAACGGAATAAGCTGGAGGTGGCGAATTCGTATGATTCTGTCGTTTACCTTCTCTCTGGTAAAAAAACACATCATGCCGCATTGATTTTCAATGAATCAACGCTTGAATCTAACCTCACGATCTTAGAGTAAACGTAATCATTGCATTGGCAACAATAAACTTAAACCACTCACTTCAGCTTTAATAGCTATAGACAGGATTAACATAGATGGGAGTAATTGATGCTTTTCTTTCACTGCGTAAAAATTTTTTGCTAATGATTCAGACTTGGGCTTTTATCATAGAAATTATGTGGACAGAAAGATCAATTACATCATTGGAATTTTGCCACGCATCGTCGGTGTTGAAGGCAAATTACTACCTAACGTGCTTCGACGTGGCTATGACACGCAGTTACCTATCTAGCATACAAGCAACGGCAGCTACAAGTCACAAATGTAGAGGTTGGAAAAAGAAAACCATTTACCACATATTTGAAATGAAAGCGATTGCGCCGTACGTTTATCGTCAGCAAGCGTTAATTGAGCTTTTCCGGGTAAATTTCGAAACTAAATTCAAACTGCTCATACATAACCATGTTATCAAGTCGTTTTAGACACCCAAAATCAGGTTCCTAAAAGTCAAAGAAAATAATGAAAACTGCTTATTTTGGTTCCTACCGGTCCATTTTGGGAACTTAACAACCAACACTCCTTAAAAAAAACGCAGTCCATGATCATATTACCTTTTCTGCTTAGAATCCAACATCAAACACAAATTCACATAAATCCACGATTTACAAATTAACACACAATCAGATTAGTAATGCCCACGTCCGCTCCATTGGCATAATTATATGAACATTTATTAATATTAGGGGGCGGCGGTGTCAGTTGGACTGACGAAAATTCAATTTCCTCTGGCACATTGAGTAGGCCATTATTTACGCCCATTACAAGTTTCACTGCTCTCTGTAAGTTCATTAGCATATGAAGTTGTATTAGTACATTGACAGATTGAGGCAACACATAAACATTTTACGCAGAAATCCCGGAAGCTAGAAATAGTATATACTGCACTTACTTTATAGGATATAAATTCGTCTATATCCGGTGGCGGTGGGAGATTAAACTGCTCAATATTCTGCTTTTTTTTGCCAGAATCCAAATCCACTATTAGTTGATTAGCAAGCTTATCAACCTCTGGGGGGTATTTTTGATTTGCATTAGTAACCTGAAAAAAGTAGTTTAACCAACTTAAGTTAATGAATCAAAGCTCCAAACGCCACAAATTCTAAACTACGAAACAGCTTTATATAGAACAGTTTTTAAAATTCTTTTAACTTTACATCTCTTGCCTTCACTTCAGCAAATCTATTTCGCTTTCGGTAATGTCTACCGATCTATAGTACTAGCGAGCTAACAGATAGTTTTGTGTCTGAAAGGCTTAAGCGGATGAGAAGAGGTATTAGAACTATGTTAACACTCGTTCAAAGCTCTAGAAACGCCCTTGAAACTATTTTACAACTAATAAACCTCTTCGCTTTGATTTATACCTTTGGCGAATTGCCACTGGCTGTTTAAACAGGCTGGCAAAATGGTATAATTGCGAAAGCATAACGATACAAAAAAGGACTATCGAGCGCTTCTAAAAACGCAAATCTACGTAAACCTTGCCTTACTATCACATTCAATAAAAATAACCTATTTTTGATTTTGTTTACTACCCACACATCGCTTCGCTGGCCTACTCTAAACAATGATTTCATCAGCGTTGTGCACTTATACCAAACTACTACACTTACAGCGATTTACAAGCGATCGTTTGTACCCTTATATGGACTTGGAGATGTTCTCACTCAGACGAAAAAATGTTGCCTCGCTTTCAACCATCTTACTACAACGATTTTCAGCAGATACATGCGTCACATGCCTCTCTAACCATTTATGCTTCTAATATTTACTCAATTTGAAGATATTTACACAATTTGAAGCTGAAATTACGAATGAATTTTCATTCTAATGTGCGCATGTTGAAGCAAATGAACAACAAATCTCCATTATACTCGCCGCATTACGCCGAAGTGTGTCAACGAGTAGCGGGGCACGTCTCCGCGGCTTAACGACCGTGCAACACAACTTCAAAGAAACGTTGCAGCGGTGAGAACTTGGCGACACTTCGTCCGATTTCACCGGCCCAAGAATCGAACCTCAGACCTCCAGCACCGTTAGAGGTGTCTTTAACCACTACGCCAACTGGCCGATCACGTTGAAGTAATATTTCAAAATTGAGACAAATTTGCCAGAAGAATTAGCAATGTGAAAAAAGAGTCAACTCGTAAGGCTTAATGCAATGCCAAAAACTGCAAAAAGTTTTGGGAGGTTAGAGGAGTTTTCCTTCCCCAAAAAACGCAAGTAAAGTATGTGAAACGAGCTCTTATCTTGTTAGCAAAGACAGTAAAGCTTAATGGTCAATATCTCGGTTACTTCTGTCTGCCTAAAGGTTTTTCGCTTACATAATATTCCTATCGCTCATGGGCAGAAATTCATAGAACGCTTTACAAACTCATCGTTCACTTTCCGAGAAGAATACTTTTTTAATTGACCTATGAGCTGAGTGCAGCGCCAAACACGTACAGCAATATTCTCCTACCAATTCTCATATTTTTAGTGTTAGATTTAACTTTATATACTACGTAAGCACAAAGTACCTAGCCTTATTCAATTCTCAACAAAAATGACGACTCAATTCACTCGTATACAAAACATAGCTTGTTTACTACCAAAGCGGAAGTGAGGATCTCTATGTTAACTACCGTGTGTGTAACAGAAGTTCCACACTGGCTGATTTTGACTGTAAATATATGACAACAGTTTAATGATATATATTAATGACAGCAGGGGCGCACCCAGAAAATTTCAAAGGGGGGGTTCCACAAAAAAACCGATCCCGCACTCAGGAGCGAATTCAAAAAATTTTGGTAGGAAGGGGATGAAATTTTGAATAAGGTTGAGTGTTAACTAAATACAAAGACGTTAGACTCAAAACAAGCGTAAGAAGCCCTTTGAAAATGTTTTCATGTCAGCAACGTATTCAAAGAAGTTTTTTCAAAGAGGAGCACACAATTTTGCGATATTTTCAAGCGTGTTTTTTTCGGGCAGAATCATTTCAAAGTATACTGAGAATAAAAAAGGTTGTAGGGGGGTCCGGGGGTATGCTCCACCGGGAAATTTTTGAAAATTTACATACTGTAGTGGTTATTTTCGTACTTTTTGAACAACGTTTAGGCAAATTTTGTTTAAATTTTTTGCCAATAAATCTGAGTGTTTCACCTAATATGATGCATTTTGTTCATACATTTTCGATTATGCGTGCTTAGGGCGTAAGGCTTATTGTTATCAAAAAGGTTTGAAATTATAAAAAACTGTATTCATCAAAAAACATGTTTGAAAATGGCTGGCGGGGGGGTGTGCATCCCCCCTGGATTCGCCCATGCCCGCACGCACTGATAACAATGTTTCTTACCACCACACCAACCAGCCGATTTAACTTCAGTATGATGCGGGTCAAATTCTATCAAAGCTGTTTTGAAATAACAGCACGTACTGCACTTGCATAGTTTGGACTCTTCACTTTTAAAACAAGGGTTCGATTTCAAAAAGGGGGAGTTCAACCCCCCAACCCCCCCTGGGTGCGCCACTGAATGGCACACAGATAGCTACAGGGGAAGCGTTAATGATGCGAAAGCACATGGGGCTTATGGTGTTAACTAGTAAGTCATTGTTAGCACTGGTAACGGTATGACTGTGCAAATTAGGACGTATATTGTAATCAAGAAATTGCCTTCTTCTAGTTCGATACGCGAAATCACAATTACATTTTGAATATACGAACGTACAAAGCTATTTCCTATCTCTTGAACTATTCTTATATTTATGTGAAAAACCAAAACCAGCGCTTGGCGTATCGCTAAGATCGTCCGTTTAGTAGGTGGAACGCCGAAGACTGGGGCTTCACTCATGCTCGGGTCGTACTAAGACTGCAAAAATTGTTCTCGTTGCTTCTCTGCCAGGAGCTCGGCACAAGCGCGAAGGGTTCAGTGTGTGTGTGTGTTGTTTGTCTTGAATGTATTATAACGGCATTCGATTGGTATTCGTAATGGACTGTCATTTGAGAATGGCCTTTAAAAGCAATGCATGCTTAAAATACCCGTTGTCCCCCAACTTTGTGCAAAAAAATCAACCTGTATCAAAACCCTTACCAGAAGTTTTTCTGGCCAACTCACTTCGATCACTGCAAACTTCCCCGAGCCTTAGCACGATTCACAACAAATTTACGATGGCCGACTGGTTAACGACGTCAAACTATAGGTCAAATGTTGCAGTAGCTTCAGGTTCGCTTCCCGTCAGAGCTCGGCTTTTTACGTGCAGCCAACAATAAGAGTGCTCGGAAAGTAGAAAAGATAATAAAAAGTAGAAATAGGTAATAGGTATGCGGGAGACTAAACAACAACTGCATGAATGCAAAGACGTTCAACGCACGTTGTCGGAGCCGTAAATTCTATGATGATTTAAGTTGGTAATGCTAAGCATAAATTAAAATATATTCCATTTAAAGCATTTTTAATTGGACTTAAGCTTCTCAAGCAAAACGACCATAGCTTTATAAATAAATAACTTTCAACTAAAAGCGAAAAGGTGTCATTCAAGAAAAATAGCTCATCTATCACCAATTTAGATTAATCATTCCATTTACAAAAATGTTGCTATTAATATACTAGGTTCGAGGTTTCGTCAGCTAAATAGATATTTTTGAACCAAAATTAAACATATTTGGTTTCGTGTAATCATTGCATAAGCATTCAGTAAATCGAGCCACACCATATATGGCATGGTAGTGAAATAGAAAAATGGTCTTTGCGTCACACCTGAATTTCACTGCGCGTTTGTAACCTTGGCACGAACGTTATTTTTGTTGTCTTCATTGTATTTACAAGCACAGCATGGCTATTTGCAATCAGGTTTCGTGATAAAACTGCCAAGTTTTCATACACAAGCTTCGAAAAAGCAGGTGCTACCAACAAATTCAATATCTTACTGAAATAGTGCAGCTTTTTTAAGCCAATCTTGCCCAGTCTAACTCCAACGTAACAAAACAAATGGCGAATATGACCGACCATAGCTATCCAGCCAATTAGTTGAGGCTTTTCGGGGGGCGATAAACACTAAAACAGCAAGATGTTTCGAAATTCACCCATGTTATGTTTATGGTAACGATCAGCCTATTCACCGCCACGTGGCGCCCAAGCGCATTACGAAGGCCAATGATACCATTGCGTCTTCGTATAGATTTTGGTAGCCAGTAACGAAAAATATTGCTTCAGCGGAAATGAAAACGTTCTTTGCAAATGAAAAACAGCACAAACCTGATCTCAGGGATCAGTTCTTTTTTTTAAGCAAAACTTTGTATTATCTTATTCTCCCTCCAACAAAAAAAAGTGAAAAAGTCAAATTAAACGTTAAAAATTTTGCAATATTGCAAACTGAAGCTAAAAAGACATCAAAATTGCTGCGCTCAGGTGGTGAACTTGAATTTCAAAAAAGGTAGACATGCTACAGAAGCGATTTAAGCATACATCACAGGCTACCATCTGCTAAACTTGCGCATGAAAATATGAACTTGATTTAGCTTTTAAAGTTAGCCTTTTATAAAGAAACATGCATTGACGCTGAAAGTTGATTATCCAATAAGTAAGAAAGAGACTATGACCGCGATTAATCCCAGTTTCAAACTCACAACGTCCTGGAGTGTCAAATGAGCGAAACAATTCCGTTTTTTAGTATACAGCCAGTTTTTGAGCCTAATTTATTTTTAGATGTGATTTGCGAGACATTTTGGTCGAAAACCAATAACACTAGGTAACAATAAGACTGTGATTTGGCATGTATATGATGTACGACAATAACATACTGCGTTAGTGAAATGCATAGTCGTATGATTACGCACAAATCTGACAGTAAATTATCCTAGATCATGTCGAACTAAACTAATTTTCAACATTATTTCACGATTTAAAATCTCATTAAAACCATGCTTAGTTTCGACTACCATGCAAATATTTTTAATCTTTTAAGAACAAATATCATAATTGCGTGAAATTAAGTGAAATAGCAGGCCACAAGTACGTTCAGTGCAACTGTCTTTTATACACAAGTTCCCGCTTTTTTGAAAAGAAATTAATACAATAATTCATACTAGTCGAAACAGCCATAATGAATCTTTCATACTAGCGTATAAAGCCACGCAGGCTGCAAGATTTGCAAGCCTATTTCTCATTTCACTACAAAAAATAACACTGCTGATAAATACAAGACTGCCGCAATATGACGAACTATTAATTGCTGCAATATGGCAACTAGTTTACCTGTTACCACTATATTAATGGCTGAATAAGTTTTGAACGCCCTATGGATCGAACCAGTGAATCCGAAAGTTCATCAAAATATCACCAAAATCCCAGTAGACTTAAAGTATATGACTTAATGCTTTATTCTATATATAATGTACTTACATAGCTCGTTGTAGCGGCTTCGCCTGAGGGCTTTGACTGGGATTCTTTTTAAACATGAAATAAAAACAGAAAATATAATAGACTCACCTTGAATTTAAGCATTGTTTCAAAATTAATTAGCTTTTCACAAAAGTAGATTGAGAGTTGGTACGTCCCTTGTTAATAACAAAATATATTACCAAAGTTTATCAATCACGTTTTAAACTGCAGTATGAAAACATAGGCAGTTACAAAAAAATATAACCTGTGCACAATAACAACAAACCAGATTTTATAAACTGTAATTGTTATAGCTACCACAAAATAAAACCGCATGGCATACTAAAAAGCGGTTGCATGACTAATTTAAAGGCACTTTGCATAACGCGTAAATACGAAATTTACGCAATTTTTCCTTTAGGAGGCTTCGAGGCTGCATTACAACAAATGTTTCTAACCAGGCTAACAACGCTAATGTCTTTTGTAAGGTGGTGCAACTCAAAATAGGTAAAAATGTTCGCTAAACAATCAATTTTTACCAAATTACAATCGAATTAAACGATTTAACAAATTTTAATTCCGAGAATCCGTTCCCCTTGCTGCAGTCTTACATCAAATTAACATGTTTGCTGGTACCGCTTAGCTAAGCTCCGCAATTTTTCCCTTCATTTGTCTTCAACTTTTACTCTCTCTACTTCATAACTAAATTCACCAAGTTTCAAGAGCAGGCTTATAAAAGCAGTATCACCCTCATATTATTGACAACATGACCAACTAAACGTACACCATATTAAGTCCCAACATAAATTTAAATTGCGCCTTCTACGTTGTACGAAGGAGCAACATTCTTGAGACGCTATTATCGTTTTAACACTAATACGTGCTAGTATTACACACAACTTCCACACGTTCTACACTATTTTGTTCGCAAAAAGATTTAATTCAAAATTAACAAACTCAACACGGGTTTCGAAGAACTCATTAAAATAAAAGAATGCAATCTTCTACAAATGCAATTATTAAGCAATATGTTTCTAAATTACCCTTGCTTCAAAAGCTAGACTAATCGTTCAACGTATTATCTTACAAGCTGCAGCTTGTGTCTAACAAGCAGCATTATTTTCTTTTTACCGGCAGCTAGTTTACCTGTCAACACTCTATTCGATTGTACAGCAAAAAATGATGCATTTGAAAAGCCGAAGCGATAGTACTGTAATTGTACTCGCATCTGCAGCTTATGAAGTTTTGCCACAGGCAATATTACCTGCTCTACTACGTATTGGAAAAGTATTAAAACTTCAAGCTGACGTAGCTCAAAATTAAATTAAATTGTCTTTCGCTGCTACATAATCGACAAGATGCCACAACTATTGTATTAAGATGCCACCTGTGTTGTTTGGAATTGCAAAAATGCCCTCTACCCACAGAAGCTAAACCGAATATCCAATTGCTAGTCTAAGTATCGAAATTACAAACCATACATCAAGCTCAAAGCGCAATATTATACATTCTATAATCAATCAAACTCGTTTAACCTGGCCTCCTTCTCAGATCAGCTAATTTTTCATTACGAACTAGCTCATACATTATAACTCCGCCAACGGATACTAAGGTCTAAGTAGCAAACCTTCAGCCTTTGAAAGACCAGAAGTCTCCAGCTATACAATGGACTTCCTAAATACGCGATTCTTTATATATCGTTTGCACTTGCAAGAACCAACTTTTCAATGCGCTCATGTTTCTCATTTTAGAATATCCCAGCTATGCAACCACGACTATACCAGTAACGTAGAATATCCCCTCGTGTAAAACTAACAGTAAAATTTTAACACCAGCGTTGTCAAACATAAAAATTTTCGCTCGCTTCGCATGCTTGTCAACAGTTTAAGCTTGAAATTCAGCGACAGTCAACAGTTAGGAATTTCAGTTAGCCACAGACAGAACAGTCATTGCATCAGCACAAAAAAGAAAGTTGACCATTTTCGACAACTTTATGTTGGTGTTTTAACAGCTTTATGTTCGCTCAAAAAGCCGTGGGCACTGCTACTGGCCGTGGGCACACATCTTCAAAAGAAACGCAAAGAAAAAAATTCTTTTATATATTTCTAGGCTTTCAATGTTCTTTAATCTGTTCCAGCTTAGTTATTACTGAGATAAGACGACTTCCTCACCAATCTATCGAATTTATGTGTGTGCGAAAACCATATTCTAATCTACTCACCGCCTTAAGTAAAGCGAAGCAACCGAAGTTACACTCAATGCACATTTTATATTACCGCCCAAAAGGCTTAGCCTATGGAGTCGAAAATCGGAGAAGAATACCGTAATTCAAAAGTAACAGAAAAATTGATGTAAAACAAGTTTCATATCAAAAACAAAAAGGGTTACCAGAAAATGTTTGAAACGAAGATGAATAGATTACGTCATAAATATCTTCATCATAATGTTTGATGATTTAGCGTACGTGCTAAAAACAAGCAATGATGTAACAAGAATCTCTTCAAGCAATATTATCATCATCACTTTTAACTTACCGCACTACTATCGTACTATTTTTTGAGCTATCATATAGAAGCTCAGCTTATACGCTCGAGCTCAAAACGAGACTCACATAAAAAACAAGTCTTACACGTTTAGAACAGTTGGACAAGCTTGTTATTACATTTCTTCGTTCTTATCGCAATTCGCAATTATCAATCACAATATGAATGCTTGAGAAACTCACTGCGACAAAACAGGAGCGTCGATAAAAACAAAACGTCACGATCACAAGTTCAGAAGAAAACTGGAAATAATAAACTTTTTTCAATCATGCATTCCATTCCAAACGAAAGCACTACCCATTCTTAACAGATGTCTAAACTACAGGATCTGCGAAAGCGCATTACTACTACGAAGGGTCTCGTTTGATGCGGAAACCTATTTCCTCTGGCTAGTACGCTTGTAAAAGAATCCTAAAATTAGTACCACTGACCCGTGTCACTTAGCAGCGGGGGCAGATTTATCATTCCGAAGACAAACTAAGCCATTTCAACGATTAGGGAAACTAACGACACAATGCCCAGCTAAGGACGGAACGGTGGTCTGAAATCTGTTGATCGCTAACTCCACTTCACTTTCCAATTAAGTTTCTAACAGCCTTGCCTGCTAATGCGCAATGCGAAGTTAAAGGTAAGCCATGCTCATGAAGGTTATCAGGAAGTTTAATTACGCATAATCTCATCTTAATTATTGCTCTATCATCATCATGAAGCAAACCATACACAATTCCAGTTAAATTTATTCCAAATTGCATTCATGACCGAATGCCAACTCGCAGTGAACTCTTCCTTGCATAACTACCTTCTCGTTTCCGTCTTTAGGAAAAAACTCAAATCAAACTTGCTTCACCTCATCGAACAACATGTACCTCGTTGAATGTTTATGCATAGTAAGTCTAATAAGTCAAATGCGAATGCGAATATACCAACAACCAACTGGCAAAATAACACGGCCAACGTAGGTAACATCAGGAAGCTACAGTAGTTTGAAAGCGATTTTACAGCTAAGAATCAGGTCATGCAAAATCTTTGAAACAAGTAGCTGCTTTACAATGAGAAAGTAGAGGTGTCAGCATACAATATCTTTCCATTACCGGATACGCTAACCACTGCAATCGTTAAACGTGTTTGAAAGGTTAAATATTTAAGCTTACGTTAATTTAATCGTATTACTAGAAACACTATCAATTCTTCTAAACTTGCTAAAACTTTGCAAATAACAACAGACAGCATTAAAAATGAAAGGCAGTGGTTTCTACAGCCGGCGAAAAGTTAAACAACAGAAAAAAATTTTACACGGTTTGCCGCTTCCAAATATTTTTACGATTCGACGAATAAGAGACGTAATGACTTTAAACGGGATTGAAACTGAACCTGTGTAAACAATAATAAAAATTTTGCGTATGAAATCGGAATGAATCGCAACGATGAAACACAAACGACATATTCAAGTATGGCGCGACGTAAATATCATGCAACCTTTCGATTCAAATACCAAAAACTATTGTCATATCCACATATTACATGGAAAGTTATATTTGTCATCTCTAAAGCTACGATGTCCACATCACCGGTTTTGTCAATATAGTTAGTGCCTGCTGCTTGCCCGCTGGTTTTAAAACTGATATATAACTTTTGTTCGAAACAGAGGAAACTCTAACTAATCTCATGAACGATAAACGTTTTTACCGAAAGAGAATTCGAATAGTGATCATATTCCACGAAGGACCCTACTGAAATCAGGACTTTTCCCAAGTGCCTTTCTTACCTGTCCTTCAGCCACTACAAAAAAGCAATCTTTAGCTCAAACCATATCAGACTTCAAAAGTTCTAACCACCCTAAGTCTACGTTAAACCTCTCCTTGTCCACAAAAATCAAAACTTTACTGTTAAGAACCCAGCGCTGTTGGGTTTCACAGCACAACCTTTAAGCTGCAGAGAGCTCACCCGACAACCATATTGACTCTTCAAAATTCAATTTCAAGACAGCTATGAACAATTTCTCCTTATCAGTCTTAATCTCAAATTAAACTTGCCTTAAATTTCAGCGACAAAAGCAGAAACAACTTCTCTGTAACCCTAGCTCGTAAACATAACAATGGCCTTGACTGAAAGCGTCAAAACGTGGTCAGGAAAGCTGAGAGAGCAATTACATGAAACTTGACACTAAGTTTAATTCAAGCAAAACCAAAAAACCCATGTAATGAAACATTACACTGCTTTAATTCGACTTTCTAACCATCGGCTCCATACAAGCTGTCCTTTCTATAAAGCACGAGTACATTTAAGCTAAGACAAATGCGAGTAGTTAAAAATTAAACAAGATTTCTGAACGCTAAGCAAACTCACCAACACAACTTCTACTCATTCAAACAATACCATAAAGTACTGAGAAAATATTACGAAGTAATATAAAAACAGGCCGGCTAACTCAGTACTTATTGGTGCGGCAGGTTTGGGGTCCCAATCCTGGGTCGGTCAAATCGCAACCACTGTCGCAAACGGTATGGAGCTGTGTTGCCCAGGCGCTAAGCCGTGGAAATGGGCCTGCCACTCGTTACATACCTGGCGAAATAACGCGAGTACAATGAAGGTTTGATTTTTTCTAAAGAAGAGTATGCCAGCTAACTATCAATTGTTTTGACTAGAAAGCAATTTTTACAATTTTATTCAGTTACGTCAGCTTGATGATTTGTTTCTCTGATCAACATTGACTTATTGCAAAATATACAATAATCGACTTGTCGCGGATATGGCGATAACGTGCGTAGGTCAAGAATATTGCGTGACGGGTCCGATTCACGGCAGAAGTTGATCACATTTCAAACATATTTCGAGTGGTTGCTAACTCGAAGTGTTTAAGCCAGGAGCGTCCAACCCGAGGCCCGCGGGCTACTTGTGGCCAGCCAAAGCTTTCAAAGTGGCCCGTTAAACTTTCTACATCGGTTGGTTATTTCGTCCTCACGCGCTGACACGATATTTTGACTTACAGTCAAACATGCTGCCACACCATAGACTACTATAATTACACAGTGAAACACGCTGTCACAGTCAAACATGCGGTCATACCATAGACTACTACAATTATTAGGGATGTGCCGATACCGATGTTCAACATCGGAAAAACCGATGTATCGGCAGTGTCATCGATGCATCGGCATCGGTAATTTTAAGCCGATGCATCGGCCGATGTCAAGTAACCATAATGCACATGAAATCTCGAGCACACATCCGCACACATGAATTAATTTTAGACTTTTACTAGCGCTAATATTTCTGATTGTTATGGCCGGTTTCATTTTACATGCTTGCATTAAAAAATTAGCAATCATAAAAAATGAATTTCTCTGAAAATTTTGTTAAGGCGCTAATGTGTTTTTCATTGCTGTTGTTTAAAATCTATTCTCAAATTTGGGCTTGTCCTTTGGTTAATAAAATTGAACTCCCTCCGCGCTGATACAAAGTTCCAATTCTCAAACGATGATTTAATCAACAGAATAATATTTATCAATGCTTTCTTTTAATTTTATAGTAATTTCTAGTTTTTCTTTCTTAGTTTCAACCAAATGATATTTTTTAGTTTGAACTTTAAATCTAGCGTTGTAGTCCGCTGGTGCAGTACACATACGTGTCAGGTGCGATGTAGTTGCGTAACTTGCGTTTGAATCTTGTTGTTGCAGGTGTAAGGCTATTATTAATTCTAAATTTTTAATTGAGGTACATATTTTTCATGTGTATTCTGTTGGAATTGGAACAAGTTTTTAAATTAATTGAGTTACTGTAAAACGGAAATTTATCAATTCGCGCTGGTAAATTGTTACGCCCTTATGGCCTACTGTCACCAATAGTAGTATTTTCTTTTCGATATTTGAAATTTGTGTGCCTAATTTTGTTGTTTATTCTTTTTCTTTATTTGTAGAAAACGGCGTTTATGCTGCACGGATAAACGAATGTGGTTCACCGCATAGAAAATTGTCATCCCAAACTGCAAAACAAAAAGCGTAGACGTTGTCTGCTGATTATGTGGCAGCTAATCAAATCTTCCCAGCAACAAAAACGATAACAATCGCCAGAGAAATACGCGATTACACAGATCATAGCAAAATTAAAAAAGAGGCTATTCCACCAGCATCTTTCAACGAGTAATAGAGAATAGTGTAAAAGTAACGAAGAAAGTACGTCTTTTACGCGTTGCACACGAGAAGAGCGCTTGTGTTTTTTGAAGTAAAATAAATGCTGCAGTGGTAAGAGCAAAGACGGTGAAGTAAGGTTGCAATTGTGTGAATGTTACTAGCACGATAAAATACGTGCAGCGGACTTTTAGATATCAACTTTGCATTGCGTAAAGCACGCGTTCTAAAGCTAGAACATGCATAGTCATTTATTATCATACGAATAAACTGTATTATATAGAGAAAGCTTCTTATGAACTCTTCATTGCCATGTCTAGGCAAAGTCATATTTATCGACTAGTGCGTCTTGTTTGCTTAACACATATATTGCTAATTTTGTGAATGATCATGAAATCTCAGTAACATCGGCCGATGCCGTAACGTCAGTAACATCGACCGATGCCGATGTTGAGAAATGCCGATACATCGGCATCGGTAAAAACCGGCATCGGTACATCACTAATAATTATTATAATGAACTGGAAACTAAACACAATGCACATTATAATAGCAGTCTATGGTCACACGTAAATGATTACGCGTGCGTATTTCTGCGCGCTTTGCGATGTTTTTGCACGTGCAATGACATTTTGCTTTCTTTTCAAATTTAGCATTGAGTATGGCAAGCAAAACATGAAAAAATAACAAAAAAGTAAGATATGAATTTTCAAATTGTTTTTATAATCGCTTAGGCCTAAATATTGTCACCATAGTACTAAATTATGGCCCGCGAAAATGTTTGAAAAGCAGATGTGGCCCGTCACTCAAAAAAGTTTGACGCCCCTGGTTTAAACACTCTGCGCAGTCTGACTCTCATGTCGGTTTGGTTTCACCGGAATCTATCAGCTAAAAACTGATTACAAGAGATGCTACGAAGATTGAAAAAATATAAAAAAACAAACCAGATTTTCAGTATGTGCTTTGGTTCACTTGATATAAAAAATACCTGAGACGATCAATGACAAAGAAAGCATTAATAAATTATGGAAGTAAACATAACTTCTAATAAATCAAGCGAGTTTAATGAAAAACGAAACGTCTGATGAAATGAAAGGTCAAAATTTACTTTTTCCGCCACCATGCGGCTGTACAAATTTATTGTTCAGTAAATCTTAGCAGTGAAATGCCTTAAAATTTTACCGCACAAACGCCGACGATGCATACGACACTTCTATTACACACAGATTCCGCTTAAACTTATCGAAAAACAACGCAATAAAACTAAGCTCTCATAGAATCTTGATAAGCAAGCCGGTGCATTTGCACTTTTTTGATATTAAGAGAAAATTTCAACATTAAAATTTCGGACGTCTTTCAATGCATTGTGATAATATGATATCAACAATCCAATCAACGCATATATTGAACCTAACGATTTTTATCGGTTTTGTTTTTACACTCCTAACTTGTTCATGACAATCCTGCAGGTTTTATGCGGCGGATACCAATGTTTGTGAAAGGTGATAGCGGTTGCAAAAAATGTTTCAGTCAATTACGATATGCTGCCAGCGAACTTTAGAATCACTGGCAAACATAACGCTTTCGCTACGAGATTGTGAACTCCCAAAACGTGAGAAACTGGTACAAATCCACTGGAATCAACATATTGTTTGATAAGTGTACAGGTGGTCGCTCCATGAACTGTTTTATTGCTACGCATTACAACTTTTTGTTCAAAGTAAAAATGGCGCCATACGGTCTATTTTACGAGCAAAATCAATATCATTCGCTTCGCGTTGATTTTTGGCAGGGAGTCGAACCGAACCCGAACCTGAACCGCGAACCGGTAAAAGCCGCTTCTTTTCGGTGAACCCGAACCGAACCTGAACCGTTTAAATTTGAGATCATTGAACCTGAATCGAACCCGAACCTTTATCATTTCAAATCTGTGAACCTGAACCGAACCCGAACCATTAAAATTTTATGCAAGTGAACCCGAACCGAACCCGAACCTATAATATTTTGTGTACATACACCTGAACAGAAATTGTTTAGTAACAATGTTTGAGCCAGAGCTGATTCTTCAAAAATATTCATAAAAATCTTGCTGCGATGCGTAACATTCTTTCTGATTTACAAAATTTAATGAGTCTGAAACAAGCAGGGAGTCGAAGCGAACCCGAACCTGAACCGCGAACCGGTAAAAACCGCTTTTTTTCGGTGAACCCGAACCGAATCTGAACCGTTTAAATTTGAGATCATTGAACCTGAACCGAACCCGAACCTTTAAATTTTGGTGCAACTGAACCCGAACCGAACCTGAACCCAAATTTTTGAAAAGTCTTGAACCTGAACCGGAACTGAACCGTTAAAAATTAAATTTCTTGAACCTGAACCAAAACCGGAGCGATATTTTACACGGTTCGACTCCCTGGTTTTTGGTCCACAATTGTGACAACACTTGACTACAAACTGTTTAGTAAGTTTGCCTGAAAACTTCGGTACCGGTAGCACTTTTCAAACGTTATTGAAAAACTTTTGAATATGTGGCTATGAGCAAGAAACTGCGTAAATTTGCCTTTACCGCACTGCTCAACGGAATGTGGTTGTTTTAGGGCATGCTAGCCAGTCACGGTAGACCGTAACATTTCTTAAAGACAGAAAGTATTTTGTTTGGAATATATCACAATATTAACTTTAAAACTACAAAACAGCATCACCAACAGAACTGCTCACCTAGGCAAGTTAAAACTTGTCCTCTAGGCATAACTAGTCACTGCTATGAGAAAGTAATTAGCACAAAAAGTTAGCAATAAAAAAGCAGCATAAACCACTCTACCACAAAAAGAATCCAAGAAGCTAGTTTTTCAAGCTTTACTTAAAAAGTGCACAAAGGGATAATCTACAGGTACATAATTTACAAACCATCAAAAGGACAAAGCAGCAATAATAGCCCTGTCAAAAAGACGCACTGCAAGAGCAAAAGGTATTTAATGATCATTATGATCTGATAACTCATTGCTTGCAATTTGAAATAATCCATAATATCAGCATAACACAACACACTAACCGAACTTTAAATACTATCAAATGACAACACATCATCCTACACAGGCTATATATATGAATACTGGTACTCCATGAAAAATTTTGCAACATAACCGAGCAATCACAGAACCTTCAGCAGTTTCTCACTGTTGTCTAAAAGTTTATCTGTGCCATCTTCAAACTTTTAAACACACGTCATAGTAATTTGAAATAGATATACCGGTACCAGTTTAAAGCATAGAACATTTGAACTCTATTATACACCGGCAAATGGTTTAGAAAGGAGTTTTTCTAATCAAGAATCCTCAACTTTTCGCTGTCAACAAAATATTTCAAAATGGACAAATCAAATTGGCACTGGCAAAGAAGATAATTTAATTGCAGTTTAAACCTTAATGGCTTTGCAGTTATGACTATATTTAAATTTAGCAGAGCTAATATGCTCAATTCTTTAAAGTTACGGTCAACTCTTGTAAAATTACAGTCAACTCACCAGATAAAGTGCCTCCGCTGGGTACAAATTCCATCATTGTTTGTTGAATAAACTTCTCTGTTTCATCCAGTTCTGCTAATTCATCTTTTAACCAAGAATCTGCTGCCATTTTTAAATGCGAGTAAACTACTCGAAATATTGGACTTAAGTACAATCTGCAACTAAACGAATTGTAATTGTATTCGAAGAGAACGTTAAACTTAGAAAGTATAAGATTCTAGCATGAAAACAATTTTATCACAAACAACATGGTGCTTTCAAAATTAGTGCAAAAATCTTACATATGATCATTTTTTATTTTAACTAATAGCTAATTGCCAATACAAATTAGTGTAGCACTGATGTTGTACAAAACAAACATTTTCAAATTTCAAGTACCAGTAACACTGTAACATGATTATGCAAATAAATTGCATGAAGATACAGCAAACTTTGTATTTTCAGGAAAAGGTTATATAATTATAGTAGTACAAAAACAGAATGCCAGGTCTAACTTACTCTGTTAGCAACGTATTAAAAGTGTACATCGGAAAAATAATTTTGAGAGACAAAGATTAGATAGAAGTTGTATCATGAGCTTGCAAACGTGGCTATCATGAAATCAACAATCCACACCTTAAACTACCCCGTATCTTGCTGATGACGAACTACTATAACTACCTTACGATATGTAATTTTCCCACAAGGCTAGCCCGCATAAATTGCAAATGCAAAACCACCCTATAAAACTGTAAACCAAACGGAAGTCTTCACATTGAAAAGGTTAACGAATCTAGTTATGTTAACCTACGCTAATTTTATGTCAACAACTTCCTTTGAAGGAAAATACAGGATGCCATGTCTTCATTGATGCATGCTTGCTATACCGGTACATTGTAATATGAGTAGAGATGGATTTAAACACATTTTGAACACACCAATCATGTAAAAAGAAGTGGTCTTATCGGTGTTTTGCACAGGCTGCAAACTCAAAGTTAAACTTCAATGTGATAAAACTCCATCTTTTTGCTGAACTTGAAAAAAGTCTGAGCTGAAAACTTGAACTCGCAAATATTCTAGGCAGAGAACTTAAATTCGAACTCGAAGATATTTTAACTGTTTAAGAAAGCTTAAATTTATTTTCATTTGTACATGCTCAAGATAATCACTTTTTTTTGTAAACTCTTAAAGAACTTGATAAATTTTCACTGGACGCGAACTTAAACAGTTGAACTCGCAAAAATGAAAATGCTGAACTCGAACTCAAACTTGTAAAATAAGCTGAACTCATACTTAAATTCCATAAAAAAAATCAACCGAGTTCCCAGTCCTGGTTTTGCAAAATGCACCACAAAAAACATTTTAATTTAGATTGACAATTAGCCTACTTGCAAATGAGTATGACCTGCCGTCAGTATAGATGTATAAACACTAAACAATTGAGTTGCAACTATGACATTATAATACATCTGTAACCACCACTGTTCCCTCTAAAGTGCGAAATTTGAGAAAAGTGAGAAATTTTGGGCAAAATTTTTTCCTTTTTTTTTTAAGTTTGCCAACTGCAATGGTGGTATTTGCCTGAATTTGAATCGAAGTGTTCAATAGTTTAATGCCAAACAAATGTTTCATACTCAAGGAAACTCAACTTTGAAGCAAAAATTGAATCAAACTTTCTTAAAACCTAAAAAATTTTGGGGCAAATTTTTTATTGAAACTTATATTTGGGCAAATTTGCACTGACTAGAAGCTTGGAGGGAACAGTGGTAACCACTGTTCCTTCCAAGTTTTTAGCAAGTGCAAATTTGATCAAATACCGGTATAACTTCTAATGAAAAATTTGCCCAAGTATTTAGGGGTTAAAGAAACTTTGATTCAGCTTTTGCCTCAAAAGTGAGTTTCCAGACTATGAAACCTTTGTTTTGCATCAAAATAGTGAATCCTTTCATTCAAATTTGGCAAAAATCACCATTCCAGTTGGCAAGCTTACACAAAATCAAAAAATTTCGCCCAAAATTTCTCATTTTTCTTAAATTTTGTGCATTAGAATTAAAGGAAAAGTGCTCCTAATGATGTTAACATCCATAGAGAATATTTTTCGGAAGAGTGAAGGCTTACCAGCAGTGTTCCCTCCAACACGCAAAATTTGAGAAAAATAAGAAATTTTGGGCAAAAGTTTTCAATTTTTGTGGCAAGATGCGAGTTGCTATAATGATTTAAGAGCAAATTAGTCAAAAGTGCTCAAGGTTTTTTGTGCCAAGTGAAAGTGTTTTATCATAGAAACATACGTTTTAGACAAAAATTATTCCAGACTATAAATACAACCATGAAATGTTTGGGCAAATTTATATCAAAACTCATTCATTTTCTAGACCCGCTTATCCTTAGGGGGTTGCGATTCGTGGGGGCAGCATCTCGAGTTGTAGCCTCCAAGCATCTTGATCCTCTGCAACAAAGGACAAATGCTCTGCTGGGATGCCAATGCGAGACCAACAAAGATCTTCTACCATACGCAAATGCTATCAGGTTCTGGGACGGCCTCTAGGCCTTCGACCAATCGATGTTGAACAAAGCAGTTTTTTGGCTGTTCTTTTCAGGGACATTTGTGCCATATGTCCATACCAACGCAGTTGCGATTTTTCTAGTTGGAGCAGCAGCAATTTGATGTTTAGAAATTCGCGAATATCTGCACTTTTACCCTTGTCCAACAAGGTCAAACCGCTAATTCTTTGCAAGAATCCTATTTTGGCTGCTTGAACTCGCGATCTCACTCAAAATTCATATTCAAGGAAATTCACACTAAATAAAATCTTAGAGGGAACAAGGCTTAGTGTAGTGTGCATACACACTCTACTATTTTGCTAAATCGTTATAGCCAAAAGCCCGAGAGCTTTTCAGAAAACTAACCGTCATGTACGATAAGATAGCCATGGTTTGGGTTCGAGGGGTTGGGCCCTAACCCCTACTAATAACTCACTAGTGCCCCAAGCGATCCTTGTGCTGGTGATACGGTATATCTGCCTTATTATATGATGCAGCTTAAAAAACAAGCTCCAAAATCTACTGGTTTAGACTGTTAAGACTACTACAGAACAGGTGCTGTAGGCCTACCTAAAACTACAGTCTAGACTCTAGGTGAAGCACAGTGTTAAGAAGCACCCATAAGCAAAACTTTTGCACCCACTAATTCTATTGTACAGAGTATTGAGGGTAGTCGGATTCCAAAAGCCACTCTAGCCTAGGGTACAATACTCAAATACAAGTTTGCTTGTAATAGCAATTTTCCTATGCCAAACCGAATAACTAGATCAGTGATAAAAATTTTTTTGACCAATTTTTGCATTTTAGCTGGCCACACTCCCCATTTCTATGGCGATATAGCCCTAAATCAAGATATTGCTCAATCTTTGAGTAGGATTGTCGTATTGAGTTGCAATTAGTGTCAAAAGAATCAGGATACCCAAGTTTATATACCACTTCAAGAGGAACTATAAGCCTAAACCCTTCAATTTAAAAGATATGTATATATACCAGCAATTACCTTATGTCCATTTTTAACCAGAAATTGTGTGTTTTCAGTTGTTGACTGTTCGACAAGAATAAAAATTCCAAAAATTGACAATTTTGCTAATAACTTAAAAAGTAAAGAGTTTAGGCCTATAGTTCCTCTCGAAGTGGTATATAAACTTGAGTATCAATATTCCGATTCTTTTGACACTAATTGCAGCTCAATACGACAATCCTACTCGAAGATAGAGCAATATCTTGATTTGGGACAAGTCGCCATAGAAATGGGGAGTGTGGGGAGCTAAAACGCAAAAATTGGTCAAAAAAATTTTTATCACTGATCTAGTTATTCGATTTGGCATAGGAAAATTGCTATCACAATAGTTTGTAAGATGGTCAGTAAAAAAATGTTACACCCTACTAGCCCTTGCTTAACAAACCAGTAACGCATATCAAGGCATGTACAGGCCTAGCCTTTACGACAGGTGTGCGAGATATGTTTTATAAATTCAAGATTTTGAAACTCGATGATTTATACAATTTAGAAATCACCAAGTGTATGCAGAAGTTTTCACACAAAAAATTGCCCATTAACATTAACGACTACTTTAATTGTATTTCTGAGGTTTCTTCACATACAACACGTCATGTCTCTAATAATACCGGTAATATCTTTTTACCCCGTTTACACACTTCTTGTAGTCAACAACAACAAATTTATTTTGTCGCAGTGCGAACAAGATAAGGTAAAACAAAAGATACAGTAAATTAAACAGTAAATACACACCAGTACAATAGTGTGACTGGGAAGCTGTGAAGTGACATTATGTCTTCTGGTCAAACAGCTCCCCATCAAAACACATTTTGGATTGATGTTATATGCAGCATGTTAAAAATTAAAATGAAACAGCAGTAAATTGGTTTGCCAGACCCTTGGACAGCAGTGGCGTTTAGTGACCTTAAAACTGGGTGTTCACTTTTTAAAAATACCTATCATACCCTGGGGGCTTCACCCCCCAGACCCCCTGTTGGTCGCAGCATTACAGCAAAGCCCCCCAGGTATGATAGGTATTTTTAAAAAAAGAACACCCAGTTTTAAGGTCACTGTACGCCACTGTTTGACAGGGATTCAGAAAAATTTAGAATGCTGGTGCTCAAATATGGAATATTCCTTCTGAAATAAAAAGCTGTGTTTTCATAAATTCAAAAAGATTTCCAAAAACTTTCTTTTGCACAATTACAGCCTAATGCCCAAACAATACTATCTTATTTTACAAGAATTATTACTGCACATCTTTAAACCCTAAATTTTATTAAAATTACGCATTGCCTAATCACTGCTCTGCTACTTGTGAGCTTAGTACAGTATATTACCTTTTACTCCTTTTTTTTAATTGTTTTTTTTTTTGTGAATATTAATAACTGGGCTGCTGCTTTACTCGAAGACCAATGGTCCCTTCGCAGTTGCCTGTTGCTTCTATCATTCTTGTGCTATTGTATGATGCTTTTGTGATTGCGAGTTAGCGACAAAAACAAACTTGTTCTGTTCATTATGTCCTGGCTGAAACCACCTGACCAACGACCAGTGACTGACTATGCTGAGACCAAAATCGTCAGAATCAGAGTTCAATAGCATTGATCAAACTCATTTTTCATGTACCTTGGCTCTTTTGCGCTACCATGTGACATAATTATTTAAGCAATTTCCGTAAAATAAACTTTCGAAAAATAGCTCGGAATCATAACAAGAGTAATCACAAGCAACTGATCCATAAATCAACTAACAGACTATGAACATAACTTGCTATTATTATGACAAGAATCTTGGCCAAAATATCAAGCTACAGTTATAAGCCAAGCCAAGCTACAGCTTTCTACGCTCAGCATTGAAGGGAGAATGTGGCAGACAAGCTGGCAAGTGTACTGGTTGTGCCATTGGGAAAAGCACTTAGCGGAATTCCCCCATCTTAGTGTGGCAGACAGATGGTCTGCAAGGTTGCCAGTAACTTCGCCACATGGTAACTTCGCCACATGGTAACTTCGCCACACTTACATACATCGAAAATTCACCTTGCCTACACCGAAACAAGACTTTAAATTCCCGGTAGTCGTAAAAAATTTTATCGGGCTTTTCCATAGTCCAGTTAAATTTATTAAGGTAACATCGTCACGTGGTAACTTCGCCACATAATCGAAACTGTGGGGGAAGATGTGAGGAGAGTGCATGGGGTGAGTGGGGAAGTGTGTTGGGGTGTGGGCGGAGGTCAGGGGAGCTGTGGGAAGAGATGTGTGGGGGGTGTAGGGAAATGTGTTGGGGTGTGGGGGGAGGTAAGGAAAGATGTGTGGGAGAGTGTATGGGGTGAGTGGGGAGGGGTGTGGGAAAGTGTAAGGGAGAGGAAGTGTGTTGGCGTGTGGGGAAAGGATGTGGGGAGAGGAATGGGGGAGGTGTAGGGAAATGTGTTAGGGTGTGGGGCCCCAACACACTTCCCCACATCTCTTCCTTCACCTCACTTTTCCCTACATCTCCCCTTACCTCCTTCACACCCCAACACACTTTCCTACACCTACCTCTTCCCACATCTCCCCTTCCTCGCCCCACATTCCAACACATTTTCCTACTATCCCCACATTTCTCCTCACCTTCTCAAAGTGTGGCGAAGTTACCATGTGACAAAGTTTCTGTGGCGAAGTTACTGGCAACCGTCAGCAACTTTTAAGCGAGCTCGTCATAGCGCTTTGATTTCTTTCTCGTGATGAGAGGATAAATATGCAACTAAATTATACAAATACAAAATTTTGAAAAACGATCACCCTAAAATTAGTGGTTCTCAAACGGGAGCCAATTGAGTGGCTCACTATTGGAGGAATTTTTAATTTCTGGGGGAAAATTTGTTTCAGGGAGGAAAATCTCTAAAAAAATTTTTTGCAGCCCCTTTTTTGTATTCAAGAAATGATTTTCTAATTCTTAACTTGTGGTAAACTAACTCTTGTTGTAAATTTCTTAGCTTTGTGGGGTAAATGAGCCTGCTGTGTTAATATTAACGTTAACACTAATAACACTGTGCAACACAAAAAAAACTCAAAGAAAAAGTGAGTTGATTTTAGTAAATTTGGGGGCGCTGAAAACGAATATGCAATTAGTTTTTTTCTAGCACGTCGGGTTTTTTCAGTATTTTACATTTTAATCTGAAAACGCAGGCCTGAATTTTCTCTTCTTGATTTATGAGTCATCTTTGGCAATATTGCTGACATTTATATTTTTGTATTTTAGCTGCATATTTATCCTCCTATCACGAAAAAGCGATCAAGCGCTGTAACGAGCGCGCTTGGAGTTGCCAGCCATCTGTCTACCACACCAAGATGGGGGAATCCCGCTAAATGCGTTTCCCAACGACACAACAAGTGAACTTGCCGGCTTGTTCTCCAAACTGTCCCTTTAATGCTGAGTGTCAAGCAGGGAAGCTGTAAATACCAATTTTAAAGTCTTTGGTTTGACCCGACTCGTAATTAAATCCGAGTCTACAGCTCCAGTAGCAGACGCTCTTACCACTCGGCAATCTGAGCCGTTAAATCTCTACAAAAAATAGCGATTCTGGTTACCCATGATTCAGTCAGTTAAACAGAAACAGACTGTCACAGTTGTTGTTGCTTACAGGTAGTTAGAAATCAATAGTCCTACTGATTTGGCTGCAGCAGATATTCTTTTAATCATAATTTTTGCATTTAAGTATGTTGTAAGCAAGCTATAAAAGACAAGTGTACTCATAGTAGCCTATTGCAGGTATTATACAGTAACACATTGATTTTGCCCATGAGAAGCTAAAATGCCAAAAAAGAGACGATCTTGTAAGAATGATCCCGACACATTTTGCTGTATTTGTGGACAATTGATTCTGCTAAAATATTTAAGGAATTTAACCGACAAGATTAAGCGTTTGTGTCATGCTTATTGTGGATGCGCGGTTGGAGACCAAGATAAAGCTTGGTCTCCTTTATTTTCAATTTAGATAATACTGAAACTTGTAGTTGGTGGAAGAGTAAAAAAACTATAATAAAGACTAAACAATGTTGCTATTAAACCATAACTAAATTGCTTTGGTAAAATGCTACTAAGTGGCTGAAACATTTCGGTCGAAATTTGAATATTTTATCACCAATTATGCCAGGTTTTTTCAAACAAGGGGAACTGCAATCATTATAAATATAATTGACTTGTTGCAACTCATTAAAAGACCTAATTAGAAGGTATATTAAATAAATTTGTTATGGGCAATAGTGCTCGAAAATGTAAAAAGCATCTATTTTAACCAAAAATTCAAATGCTTTTTTCGGAAAATCCTGACGTCTACGTAAAAAAACAAGTTCAAATTCGGACTCAGTGACCACAAATTCCCCTTAAGCACACCTGTTCGTTCTTGAGTTTAATAATCAGTAATTGTATGTACCTTTGACAATTTAGTAGGCCTACATAAATCTTTCATCAGCAGTTTTATTCAAGCAACATTTACACTCTTTTGCTCAAGTTTTGTACATATACTCTTTAATTTTTTTATTTTATTTTATTTTAGTTATTTAAATCGTCATAATGATGTTTGTAACAAGGTGCAACGACCATGCAATACTCATATTAGAAACAGTGGGCTATTTCTTGTATATTCAAGCATGCAATAACGTAATCGTTTTGTGGTTGTTTCCTTTTTCTGTACATTATCTTCAACGTAACTTTACATTGTCCAACCAGAAATAAAAGAAAGAATGAATGAAAACTCCGTTAGTCTTTCATTAGATTTTATTTTATGAAGTCATAATTAGGCCTACACTACTTATTTTGACCAGTCGCCTGGGTTATGCTATAACTTGCACGCCTAGGCCTAGTCAGAATTGTAAATTCTAGTTCTCACAGTTTTGTACTGCCTTGCATACACTGCTGATGATGACAGCTGAATCTATGAAGTCAAAACGTCCATTTTTGAGATTTACTGTGGCTTTACTTTTCCTCCTTAAACTTCATATTCAAGCATTCACCAAAACATATGCCGTAAATTATGAATAAGCGATTAGAAACAACCCGAAAGCAAAGCGCAAATTCGAAAATAAAAAAGATGTAATAAAAATGTGTTCAGCTAGATAGCTTTTTCCAAAATACCCTAGGCCTACTTACAGGGGCGGATCCAGAAAATTTTGGTGGGGGGGATAAAATTTAGAATTAGGTTGAATGTTAACCAAGTACAAAGAAGTTAGACCCAAAAAAGGCGTAAATAAGCCCTTTGAAAAATGTTTTCATGTCTGGGACGTATTCAGAAATTTTTTCAGGGACACCCAATTTCGACTTATTTTTAAGCGCAGTTTCTTTGCAGATTTATTTCAAAGCATAGTGAGAATGAGAAAGGCTGTAGGGGGGTCCGGGGGCATGCTCCCCCGAAAATTTTCTGAAATTTTACATGCTGTTGGGGCCATTTTAGTACTTTTTGAACAAGTTTTAGGCAAATTTTGTTTAAATTTTTTGTCCCTAATTCTGAGTGTTGCACCAAATATGATGCATTTTGTTCGCACATTTTCCATTATGCGTAGGCTACTTAGGGCATAAGGTTTATTGCTATCGAAGAGGTTCGAAATTATGGAAAAGTTGTATTCATCAAAAACATGTTTGAAAATGGCTAATGGGGGGGATGCATTCCCCACATCCCCCGCCTGGATCTGCCCCTGCCTACTTAGGAAGCCGCAAAGTGACCGTTTCTATACATCAGTGGTCGGCAATCTTTTTCGCACAGCGGACCGGTTTGAAACTGAATTGTTTTTGCGGACCGGCCTTTAAAAATCAAAAATGTTTAAGCAATAAAACACTCATATTTATTCAGAACTGAAAATCTCGATCTTGCATTACTCTGACCAGAGTATTAAACTTTTTCAATCTTGCTGCAGCAGCATTGCTTAATTTTTTTATAGTGGCTTCTCAAACCTGATTCTTAACGTTATTCTTTCTCTTAACCAAGCGCTGTTTGATTTACAAAAGATTTACGATAAAATGACAGCATAATCAAATGTTCGCTGTTCAATTAAAAGATTTGACTTTTCAATTTGGTTAGTTTTGTGATATCGAGTAACTTTGCCATACTGGATCACCAGAATTGAGTTGTTTAGCATTTTTACAAAAACGTCCCAAAATTGCGTCTCACGTTATAAAAATGTTTTAAACTCAAAGCATTTATTCTGAAAACGCATAGGCTACGGACCGGTAACAAACTTCACACGGACCGGCACCGGGCCGCGGCCCGGTGGTTGCCGACCACTGCTATAGATCATCATGTCAAGCCAACACCCGTTTTTAAAGAATGGAATAGAATAACTTGGCTATTGAGACTCGAATGCTGAGGTAAAACCAAAACAACAAAAAAATCAACTTCAAAATGAAGGAAATGTAAAAAAGTCAACCCTTTTTCAAGGAAGGAAAGATCAGATCTGTCGTAGTACGCTCTTGGAAAAAAAAGACTTGGGCCTACATCCAACAAGCGCATTATAATGTATCGCAAAACAAGCCTGGTATAGCGAAGAAATGTAGAGTTCAATGGCACAGGTCAAGGCGCACGTATTCATTTTTTCAAAATCATATTCTGAATTCTGCAGTTGTATTTAGCCCAATGCGAATAAATGATGACAAAAACAGAAATATTGTGGCTCGCCCTTCCACTGCACGAGACGCTACGTTTACAGTGTACCGAAACCGTGCAATCATGGTCTGTGTTGCCAAATATAAATCAGATGGTCAGTTTAAGTTAAAAAAGAAAATTGAAATGATATAGGCTACCAAACACTAAAAACTGGCAACCAAATACTAAAAATAAACCAAATTTGAGTACGTATACCAAACAGAAAAAGTCAACTATCAAACGTAAAAAAATGAATCAAACTTGTGAAATTTGGTATATAAATATGCCAAATGGCAACAATGATCATGGTCGTCGTAAAAACGACGCTCCAAGCAGCTTGTTTGTGCATTTGTATTCACGTGTGTGGTGTGACCTGTTCAGTGGCGTACGCAAGATTTTTCTATGGGGGTTTCGGTGACGTCACATCGTGATGACGTAAATATACTACATTACAATTATAGTAATTTAAAGGTATTAAAGTGCATCGTATTGTAATGTGTTTAGCCTAAATTGCAGTTAACCATGATTAAGCTATATAATGCCATAACTAAGGAAACAACAAAGATATTTCATTCACACTTTTGCTTAATGCTTTGCGTCTCATTTAAGGAGAGAAAAGGTTTCACAGAAACTCAAGCTGTCAGGCCGTGGTTAAAAACTTTCTGAAAAAATTTTAGTTGAAATCATTTTTGGGCCATAGAAAGGTTAATTGACGTAAGCATAGGCTAGCTGTCGCAACGTCACAAACAGGGTGCACCCAGGGGGTAAAACAAGCAATTTCTTCTTTCCAAAAAAACTTTTTTCAAGAACCAACATTAATATAAACAACGCATATGTATAGGCTATAAACCTTGTTATAAACAGTCAATATACGGTACACTCATTATGAAGAGGGAAGTTTCTCGCTTGAAATTTGAAAAGTGAAGATATTGGAGCATAAGAAAAAACTGCCCTCCCTACCAAAACGTTTTCAAAACTAAAATATATTATGCGCGAGAGAAATCCCTAAAAAACAGCGTCGATATTAATATTATATAAGCATTTTTCTGCTAAATCACAGCGTCGATATCAGATGCTTTCAAACACATGATCGGGGAGTCTATGGGAAACGAAGAACTCTAGCTCTTGAGATAGTCAGCTTACGGTGCGAAAAAACAATGTTGTCTCTCCCCTCGTTCCGCCCCTAGGCCTCTTCAAATCTTTTGTTGGTCTATGGTCGTCTTTGGCAGTATTTTTATCTTACTTTTGGCTCTTAGAGCAGTGTCAATTTAGTTTTTTTATATTTTAATAAAACTTTTCAAAAAACCGGGCGATTATAGCGTAGTGTTAAATGATTTCGCTATCGATGCGGAAGGTTTGGGACTCAATTCCCAGGCCGGTCAAATCGGACACAGTGTAGCCAACGGCTCGCAACCGCTGCGACGTTTCTTTGAAGCTGCGTTGCCCAAGCGCTAAGCCGCGGGGTCAGGCCGTGTCACTCGCTAACACGTTTCGGTACAACAACGAATTTAATGAAACGAGTATAATCAAGATTTGATTTGATTTTTTTAAAATAATTTGTGTGCAGCCATAGTTACTGCAGATACACCGCATTTAAGGAAGCTCCTTCTTCTTAATTGTTTCACAGCAACATCAATGACAAAAATGCACTTCAAGCAAAACATAACAGAAAAGTTGGACTACCGGGTACCGATATTGTAGTATTGCATCGTAATCAGTGCTCGAGTTGTAAAAACACTTATGAGGAGATGGTACAACTTTTCACGCAGACGTAAGGAGGGATGATCATTGTACTTGTAAGGGAATGGTTTACGCTAAAATGTTTTGTGGGGGATGGTGTTGTTTGGGATGAAAACATGATAGCAATTTCGGCAAGCTCCGCATGAAGAAAAGTCGGTTCGTTTTGAAAAAGAAAGGTTATTTTTTCTGCAATTGTCAAGAGGGAAGGGGAGTGCTGAGTCCCGACCCCTGCGAACATCACTGGGGCCCATCTCTTAGCGCTAGGGTAACACAGAAACGTCGCAGCGGTGGCGAGCCGTTGGCGACACTGTGCCGATTTGACCATCCCGGGAATCGAACTCCAGACCTTCCGCACCGATAACCTGTGCGCTTAACAACTGAGCTAACGGCTAATACCGGCCCAAAAATCGAATCCAAAACCTCCCGCGCCGATAGCGACGTGTTGAACCACTACGCCAACTGGCTGGTTTGGCTCAAAATTATGACATCGCAAGCGGAATATCTGCATGCGTTGCAACCGCTCTCTTCCAAGAATGCCTTCTGCGCTGAAACGTTGTCTTGTCCGGCATCCGTTAAAAACAACGTGTTCATGACATCACAACACGACTCCAGCTTTATGACCTTGTCCAGGGTTGTATTTTCAGCCAGCCAGCATTCACAAAAACAGCTCAGATGGCCGAGTGGTATAGAGCGTTTGTCTCTTGAGCTGTAGACTCGGATTTGATTCCGAGTCGGGTCAAACCAATGACTTTAAAATTGGTATTCACAGCTTCCCTGCTTGACGCTCAGCTTTAAAGGGACAGTGTGGAGAACAAGCCTGCAGGTTTACTTGTTGTGCCGTTGGGAAAGGCACTTAGCGGGATTCCCCCATCTTGGTGAGGTAGATAGATGGCTGGCAACCAGGCAAGCCGAGAGGGGAGGGAAGAAGGGATCATCGCCCGGGGGCCCGGAGACACAGAGGGGCCCTGGGTTCAGAATTGTCAAAATAGAATGCAAAACTACGGCCTACGGACGCCACTAGTGTATTTAGGGGGTGCAATTGTGCTATGCACCCCCCCCTTTTGACTCTGCTTTTTAGTAAAAAAGAACAAAACCAATGGTGCCAAGTGACTGAAATATGCCATATCCTTTTAATGGTTTCCGTAGCTTATGGCCAGGGGCGGATCAAGGGGGGTAGGATGAGGGGTATGCATCCTCCCACCAGCCATTTTCAAACATGTTTTTGATGTATACAATTTTTCCATAATTTTGATCCTCTTTGATAACAATAAGCCTTACGCCTTAAGCACGCATAATTGAAAATGTGCGAACAAAATGCGTCATATTTGACGAAGCACTCAATATAAGGGTCAAAAAATTCGAACAAAATTTGCCTGAAATTATTCAAAAAGCACTAAAATAGCCATTACAGCGTAAATTTTCAAAATTTTTCCGGAGGAGCATGCCCCCTTTTGTTTTTCTCAATCAGCTTCAACTTTGTTCTGCCGAAAAAAAATGCGCTTGAAAAAAATGAGGAAATTATGACCCCCTCCTTTTAAAGTTTCTAGCTTTGCCACAGGCGATAATGTTTTTTTGATTTCGGGCCGAAATTTGAACATCTGTGGACGCTATGACCTTTTCTTTTGCTCATCGCTTGATTTTGGAGCACCACTGACCAAGGGGCCCAAACGAAATTTTTGCCCCTCGGCCCGAAATTTTTCTAGGCGCCCCTGCTGGCAACTCCTAAGCGAGCTCGTATAGCGCATTGATCGCTTTCTCGTGATAGGAGGATAAATATGCGACTAACTAACTAACTAACCATTGGTTCAAGCGCTACATAGGCCTACCAGAAAAGTTTGACTACCGGTATTATTGAATCACAATGAAAGTTTTTCGAGATTATATAGACAATTTGATACAGCAGACCCAATCTCTGTAACCACAATCTCTGCATGAAAACACAATCTCTGCATGAAAAAACGCAATCTCTGCATGCATGAAAAAACACAATCTCTGTATGAAACACAATCTCTGCATGAAAAAACGCAAATCGGTTCAAAAAGAACGGTTTTTAATTTTTTCCAATCGTCAATGGGGGGGGGGGGTTGACCCCCGAAACCCCTCCGTGCGTACGCCACTGTACCTGTTTCCTTCTTATTTTCGGGTTTAACCGTTTCTTTAATTTTCTGATTTAACCTTGTTCAAGTGTAGGCTTACGTCTACTCCGATTTACAGCGTAGTGTTATATGCTGATTTGATTGATTTCTTCATCTTTATCCTCCTATCACGAGAAAGCGACGGAGGCGCTATGCGTAGGACGAATCCAGACTCGCTTAGGAGTTGCCTTTGTTTCCAAGTTTTCCGCTTGAATTTTCTTCTGACTTCTTTAATTTGCTGCTTGCCACATTCCACCAAGCAGAGATAATCATCGTGAAGCATCTTATCCAAGGACGCAACAACGAGTCTAGGTTGGGAGGTGAACCATCAACCTTGCGATCATGGTCGTCGTAAAAACGACGCTCCGAACCACTACGCCACGCTGCTTAAGGTGCAGTAGACTAAGTGACCAATTATGGTCTCTCACTGCTACCTGCCTGCGTGAATTTTGGCGTTATGAATTATGATATCGTGAAATTACAATTACCAATCGGTCTGTGCTTTTGTAAGCTCAGCAATTACCTACCCCGAATATATTTTTAAATAATATACGTCATGCATGAGTGAAAAGAAGAAATGGTGTGAAAAATTGTTCGACCAGCAAGTCTTTTCGCCAGGTTTTGGGAGAGGATTTAGCAAAGAAACTTAGGTTGGTAATTTCTATAGTTTTGCATGTTTTTATGGCTTTAGATTGTAAATAATTCGAAGAAGTAGACTTCAGATGTTTAGGAAGGGTTTTATTACAGTTATTTAATATGACTATATGTTAGAGACTTGCTGGTACCTGCTAGCCGATATCCCTAATTAGCTCAAAGCTGGCTTAGTCCAGTGACTTTGTGAATAATAATCAGTAGTAACTAGTATGCTTAAAAACTAGGCTGTTGGCAATCATGGCAAGTCACAAAACTTTTGCCACTGGTATCGTATTCTTTTGGGATAACGTCAGATTAGGCTGTCACTGAACTACCGGTACTGGTATAAGCAGGGTCTGATGATTGATTGATGTCCAGAATTATCCGGTGTTCTCCCCGTCAACGGAGGTGGCCGGATTCACCCCATTTGACTGCATTTCCATACCGCCCGTCTCCATTTCTCTCGATCCAAGGCATCTTCCTTTTCTAACCCCAACTTCTTCACTTCTTCTTCAACTTTTCTCTTCCATGTGCCTTTTGGCCGACCTCTTCTTCTTTTACCCATAACTTCCAAGTCTAGAGCCTTTCTCAAGATGTTACCATCTTCCCTTCTCAGCACATGGCCATACCACCTCACAGCATTCGCCTTCGCTATCATTTCCAACGACTCAACCAAACCCAACATCTCCATCAATTCTTTCGTGATTTTCTTGTCCATTAACTTAACACCACACATGGCTCTCAACATAGCTCTCTCTGTTCTTCTCAAAATCGCAACTTCTCCTTCCGTTAGACACCACGTTTCACTCCCATACAGAATCGCTGAACGCACACAGCTCTGATACACTCTTCCTTTTATCTTAAGCGAAAACCTTCTACCATAGAGCACCTCACCACATTCTCTGAACTTCAACCATCCAATTCTCGTTCTTGCTGTCACCGCCGCCTCAGATCCACCACTCGCATTAAGTCTATCGCCCAAATAGCAAAAACTTTTAACAGTCTCCACTCCATCACACAGCTTCTCCTGTGGCAGCCGCGTTCCCGTCATCCCACGCCTGCATACTTCACAGACAAATCCTTTTGCAAGGGCCCTTGACACCCTCTTGATTTTCGCACACCTTCCATGAATCCAACAACCACATTTAGTACATAGCAAAGAGTTCACCATCACTCTTCTCCCACACACTCCGCATGGATCAGTCTTACTCTTTTGTATCTCTCCGTCTGTTCCACTCACCATCACTTTCGTTTTTATGTTGTTTACCTTCAAACCTTTACATTCCAGAGACTCTCTCCACCTTCCAAACTTATAACGCAGCTCCTCCATAGAATCTCCCATTAGCACCAAATCGTCTGCGTACAGCACTTCATTCATCAAGCCCTCTCTTGCCTTTTCTGTCACAACATCCATTACAATGGCAAACAGCAATGGTGACAGTACTGAACCTTGATGTACTCCTACTGTCACAGAAAATTCGTCAGAGTATCCCGACCCGACTCTTACTTTTGTTGTGGCCCCTTCATATAGACTCATCACTGCTTTCACCATTCCCTCCGGTACACATCTTTTTCTCAGTGCCCATTCTACCACTTTTCTTGGAACTCTGTCAAACGCCTTCTCCAAATCAACAAAGCACATGTACAAACATTTATCCATCTCGCGGTATACTTCTTGCAATCTCCTCACTACAAATAGTGCATCTATCGTCCCCCTTCCAGGCATAAATCCAAACTGCATATCATCCAGAGCTATCATCCCTCGTATCCTCTTTTCCAATACTCGTTCTACAACCTTCATTCCGTGCTCCAATAATTTCACACCTCTATAAGAAGCACAACTCCTTACGTCACCCTTTCGTTTGAAAATTGGCAACATTACACTTGTCTTCCATTCGTCTGGCATACCTGCTCCATCCAATACTTTCTGACATAGTTCTGTCATCACCTCTACTCCAACTTGGCCACTTGCATTTATCATTTCGATGTTTACTTCTGACAAACCAGCTGCTCTTCCTGTTTTCATAACCTTTATGGCATTTAGCACCTCTGCAGGAGTAATCCTCTCTATGGGTCCTTCTACCATGTCTGCATCGGTCACCTGATCCCACACGTTTTCTTCGTTCATAATCTTCTCCATGTGTTCTTTCCAAACTCTTTTCCTGTCATCCTCCGAGAAAGCCAGCCTTCCAGCACTGTCTCTTAAGCAACTTCCACCTTCAACATCTTTCCCATCTCTTTTCATGGACTTTAAAAACTTAAAAATGCTGTTCGGGGTCTTGCCCAATTCGTTCAGTTCTTTTTCAGCCTCTATTTTCATGGTTCTTGCCACCACTTTTTTTGCTTTCTTCTTTAAGCTATTGTACACCTCCTTGTTCTCTTCAGATCTTGCATTGCACCATGTCTTGTACGCTTCCTTCTTCCTCGCAATAGCATCCTTAACATTATCATTCCACCACCATGTGCTTCCTCCATGTCTACGTAAAGTTTTCTTTCCACACAACTCATCACATGCTTTCAAGACTCCTTCTTTGAAAGATTTCCACAAATCAGGAGCTTCCATATCCACCAACTCTCTTACTCTCTGCTTAAAGTTGCTTTTTGTCTCCTCTTCTTTCAATTTCCACACTCTTCTACATATGATGTTAGTTTTCCTCCCAGGTCTTTTCAGTCTTCTACCTCGTACATTAGCAACTATAAGACCATGCTGTAACTCTCCCGGAATCACCTTTACATCAGTCACATATTTCCTTTGATTTCTTCCAACCAGCACAAAGTCAATTTCTGTTCCATTTCCTCCAGATCTGTACGTTATCTTTCTCTCTTCCTTCTTCTTAAACCATGTGTTGGCCACGCATAACTCTTTCTCATCGCAGAACTCTAATAGTAATCTTCCTTCCATATTTCTCTCACCTACTCCATTTCCTCCATGTACATTCTCAAATCCATCGACTGATTGTCCCACATGTCCATTAAAATCTCCCAAACCCATCACCATTTCATTGTTGCTCTTAAGGTCCCATTCACAAGCCAGTTCATCATAGAAGCGTTGCTTCTCTGCCACTGATCTTCCACATTGAGGACCATACGCACATATCACTCTCATGATCTCTTTTCCAATCATCATCACCATCGACATCACCCTATCGCTTCTTCTTCGAACTTCCACCACATTGCTACATAGTTCTTCTTTCGCCAAAATACCCACTCTGCCTACCCTAGCATCGTTTCCTGACCACCAAAACTTGTATCTCCGTTCTTTAACACCCATAAATCGAGCTCCTTCACCTCTCCATCTCACTTCCTGTATGCAGCATACATCTACGTTTCTCTTTCGTAGCTCTTCGCAAACCTCCGTTCCTCTTCCACATATACTTCCCACATTCCAACTCCCAAACTTCATTCCCCCCAACCCGGAGATTCTTCGCACCCCCTGCCCACTTAAGGGCTGCCGGGGACTAGGGGCCATTTGTTTTTTATTTGCAGTCATAACGAGATTTTTGGAGCAAAGATTTAACAGCCGCATGCCCTTGCTGACGCCAACCACAGTTTTCGGCGGTGGGCCTAGCCTTCGCCTCAATAGGCATACTCCTACAAGGCAGTAGGGTTGCTGACATAAATTTAGCCAGTCAGCCGAGACTGTCATCTTGAGTAAGCCGTCCGCATCTTTCGTCACCTTACCCAGACGGGTTATTCTAGATGCAGACGGCTTTCTCTAGACGAGACCCGTATCTGCAATCAGTGTAGTGTATGGTGCCTGGGTACTGTTATCCCGGACAGTTGTTAAGTTGCATGAATTTATTCACTGTTTTCAGCTACTAATGCCGCAGAGGTTAAGTCTGTTAGCAGTTAGCTACAGTATTTGATACCGGTTCCAAGTTGCTTTCAACTGTGTAGGCTACTGTGTTTTTGCTATTACTGATATGCTACTAGGCTAACAGCGCTGTCTCCTACCATTACTGTTGAAGTCTTATAACGTGCCAGTAAATCTGTTCTGGTAAATAACTTAACTACACTGCTACAAGCATAATACGGTAACATAAATATACAAGGAAACATGTGTACATTTCAATGGTTGCCAGTAACTTCGCCACATGGTAACTTCGCCACAGTAACTTCGCCACAGAAACTTCGTCACATGGTAACTTCGCCACACTTTGAGAAGGTGAAGGGAGATGTGGGGATAGCAGGAAAATGTGTTGGGGTGTGGGGGAAGGAAGGAGGATGTGGGAAGAGGTATGAAAGGAGGTGTAGGAAAGTGTGATGGGGCGTGGGGTAGGTAAGGGGAGATGTAGGGAAAGGTGAGGGTAGGGAGATGTGGGGAATTAAAAGTGTGTGGGGGCCCCACACCTCAACACATTTTCCCTACATCTTCCCCATTACCCTCCCCACATCCTTTCCCCACATGCCAACACACTTCCCCACTCACCCCATACACTTTCCCACACCCTCCCCACACTTCTCCACTCCCCACACATCTTTCCTTACCTCCCCCCACACCCCAACATATTTCCCTACATCTCCCCCCACACCCCCCATATCTCTTCCCACAGCTCCCCTGACCTCCCCTTACACCCCAACACACTTCCTTATTCACCCCATGCACTCTCCCACACCTCTCTCCCCACATCTTACCCCACAGTTTCGCTTATGTGGCGAAGCTACCAAGTACGGTAACTCGAAAAGCCCGATAAAATTTTTTACGGCAACCGGGAATTTAAAGTCTTGTTTCGGTGTAGGCAATGTAAATTTTCGATGTATGAAAGTGTGGCGAAGTTACCATGTGGCGAAGTTACTGTGGCGAAGTTACCATGTGGCGAAGTTACTGGCAACCCATTTCAATTACCATATGTATTTGAAGTGTCTATTTCAGTGGAATTCATTTGACACTTGCACATATTTTCAAGCAATACCGTATATTAACAGTTCAAATGACTGAGTGGTAAGGAGCGTCCACCTCTACAGCTGTAGACATAGGTTTGATTCTTGAGTCGGGTCAAACCAATCACTTTAAAATTGGTATTGACAGCTTTCCTGTGTGATGCTCAGCATTAAAGCAACAGTGTGAAAAACAAGCCTTACTTGTGTCGTTGGGAAAGACACTTAATGGGATTGCTCCATCTTGGTGTGGTAGACAAATGGTTGGCAGTTCCTAAGCGAGCTCGTATAGGGCATTGATTGGTTTCTCGTGATAGAAGGATAAATATGCAAGTTTCAACCATGGTAACGGTAATACCGGTAATATATTGCAACATTGTGGGGGGATTTGTTGGGTTGACCATCAGTATGCTGGTATATACATTTGCAACTGTGATGTCGTAGCCTAACAATGTGAACAGCCGATCTGAAGCATTGCTTGCAATTTTTGATAAAAAACAATTCACCGGTAGTGCCTTCTGTATCTGTGCATTACCAGTTGTTAAACTAAACTTTTGTATTGCAGAATCATGGTGGTCTACAACATGGTCGTCGGCTTCAACAAAGGCCACAAGGTGACCAAATACAATCAGAAGCCAAGACATAGCAACAACAAAGGAGTAAGTAGGCCTAGTTGGCACCATTATGTACTGTTAGTACCAGTAGTTGTGTTTATTTTTGTAGTAGTTTTGATCAGTACCGGTAAGTAACTAAAGTGTTTTTATGGAAGTTCATGTATTTTTGTATCTTTTTTATTATAATGAAAAAATTAGTAATAGCATATATTCTGTTTCATAAATGTTAATCAGCCAATAATGTACCCAGTGTTTCAAGTCTCGTAATGTGGCATTGGAAGAAGTTTTTCAAAAGTAGGTAATTAGTTAATTACCCTGTCCACATGTGCAAGTTTTGTGGGCTTTTGGCCTGGGGTTCTTGGGTCTGGTTTCTGCATCATAATTAATTTTTTGATGCCATGGTTAAAAAAAGTGATTATCAGATTATGATGCAGAAACTAGTACCAAGAGCCGCAACCCTGAAGCCCACTCAATAGCACATGTAGACAGAGATGGGCATTTATCGCGATAATTTATTATCGTTACCGCTCAAAATCATTTTGATTTATCGATTACTGATATCGCTTTTGTTATATATTTTGTTATCGTCGATAAATTATCGCGTGGTTTTTTATGCACACAGTGTTTAAACTTCAAAGTTAGTGAGTTGGCGCAATAGAAAAACCACACGTTGTCCATTAAAATTGGTTGTAATTTTAAAAAATTATCTCTTTGTTTTGTTTAATTTTACGGCAGAGTCTGTGAACTGCTTTCTTTGCTTGAAAAATTTAGAAAAAAAATAACTTCGTCAAACACATTCAAAATTTATCGCAACATTCATCGGAAAAATTTATCAGCAATCATTTATCAATTACTGATATCGCTTTAAAAAATTGAGATTTATTGATTATCGGTATCGCCTAGGGCTTTTTTCAAGTTATCGATTATCATTATCGCTTTAGTACAGATAGGTTTATCGTGCCCATCACTGCATGTAGACAATAGGCACCAAGACAGGGCCGTTTTTTTACCAAAGCACTTATTCTTCATGAAGTTGTTCAGTTTCCTTCCCACTTTCATGTTGCAAAGAATCAAAAGTAAAAATTCCCAACACATGCTCCATAAACCTGAATTTCAAGTTTAATTAGTGCATGTGGAGTTTCTGCTTATCTGTTATAGTGGAAATTTTTAGGGGGCATGGTTATCCATTTAGTAGTATCCATGGTTCGGACTAAAATGGGTTCTTTCCGGTAGATGTTGCATGGGTCACTGAGAAGCATAAAGATATGGATAATATTGTGACAGTGATTTGTAAACAGTAAATGCTGCACAAATATCTATTTTTTTCATACCACATTTGTTTTCAACATATTTCATGCTGGTTGCCATTACTTGTTTGAGCAAAAGTTTTCATTAACTCAGTTGGGTTAGGTGATGGTATAAAACTTTGCATTTATTGAGCCATCCAGTATGCTTTAAAACCCTCCCAACTCATTTAGTCATCAATAAACAATTCATGTAAGTACACCCATTGTTCACAAATTCTGATTATTTTGCAGAAGCTTTTTTGGAAAAACTGATGAGTGTTTACAATGCATTATTGCTTAATGTAATGCAACTTATCGTATTTTTTGATCCATAAGGTGCACTTAAAACTTTTTAATTTTCTTAGAAATTGAACATGTGCCTTATACTCCAGTCCTTCGTAAGTGTGGATAAGGTTGTGCTTTATGAGCGAGTTCTAAAGTTTAAACCAATTATACTGTAAGCACAGTAGTTTTTATGTAATGCGCATAAAAACCCAGTGGGCCTTATGTAAGCAATGAATGTCATTTGTTGTTACTGCATCTTTTGGTCTGAAAAATATGATATCCAAACTATGTGAACATTTCATTAATGCTATTGATCCTACCATGTATAGCTTGCATTGCAGCAGCCGGCGAGAACAGATATTTTGAAACTGCATCTTGTCACAGTGGATAGTTTTCTTTGATGCAGCGAGTGAGAATAGGGTTTTTATGACGCATCTTAAGGTTACCCATCCACTGTAGTATGATGCGGTGTGAAAATGAAGAGCCTTGTCAAACTGTTCTTTATATTTAGTCAATGTTTCAACCACAATATGTATAAGCCGTTGCGAGAAAGTGACTATTGTAGAGTTTAAAAGTTACTTTATCGATGCAGCTGACAGAATGATTAAAAATAAAAATGTGTTATTCACTGGTTATATCTCTCAATTTAGCTTTAAGCAGTAAACTATTAAGTTTTGGTGTTTTTTCAGCAACGATTTCATTAATTTGTTCGATCTTTCCAGAAATTGACCAAAAAGAACAAATTTATTCGAGATTTGGTTCGCGAGGTCTGTGGTTTTACTCCTTACGAAAGACGTGTCATTGAATTGTTGAGAATTGGAAGAGATAAGAAAGCGTTAAAGTTCTCCAAGAGAAGGGTAATTAATTCACTATTCCCTAACTTTTTTCGCTTGCCAGTACAATTTGCTGCGTTTTTATTCGACAGGAAATTCGGTCGGCTCCAGTTAACAACTACTGGGCTTATAACAGCATTTATCGCTAGGTTTCAAACAGGGTTGTGAACTCAAACTCGCTTACCTCGGTCTTTGTTGCCGAAAACGATATCGGAAAATGTTTATTGAGTTTTGAACTTATTTTAAACTTGACAAAAATTGCTTGAACTGAGCCTAAACCTGATAAATCCCACTTGAATTTAGCATAAACTCTGCATATTTTCAGTGAACTCAAACTTGAACTCGCTTAAAGACAGTGATGGAGTCGAGTACTCAACCTTCGAGTACGAGTAGGCTGCTTGCCTTGAGAATCTTCGAGTACGAGTAGCGTACTGGTGGTTGGCTTCGAGTACAAGTATTACAAGCTCGAGTACAAGTACCGAGTACATTTTGATTTTTTGCAGTTAAACTTTACACTTTAAAATCAGTTGCAGGCATTTGCTGCATATATCGGAACCACTTTTCTTGAAGTTATTTAATTTTTGGTCACTTAATTTTGTCTCAGAGTTTATTGGCTGATGATTGACTCACAATAATATGCACGAAAATTTATTTACATCACATCCACAACTGAAACAGCTTGCTCATTGCACTTCAAAAACAGCAAAGTCTCTACCATCTTGGCAGATAGTAAAATCGCAACAACGTTTATTTGAATGAAGCCGATCGTGACATCTCGGAGAAAAAATATCAAAGTACTCGTGTACTCGTTCTCGAGTAGGGGAGAGTCAGGCGAGTTGGGCCACTAAAATATATTTTGAGATATCTTGCGATGTACTTGATACAGATTCATGAAACTGATATCATTTGAAAGAGAAACGTTAGTAGTTAGTTGTGTAGCTTTGCTAGAATTTTATTGTGAGCGTGCGAGTTGTAAATGACATTTTTTAAATTTTGGTAAACTGGCCCAAGTGACCGGCATTGATTTTAAGTTGGGCCACCATAGCTGGCATGTTGGGCCATGCTTTGTAAGTTGGGCCTATCACTTGTCATCCGCTTAAGAACTTTTGCGAGTAAACTAAAACGTCGCTTTCTTAATTTTGACATACTTTTGTCAATGAATGACTCATTCTGTCTTAATTTAAACTTTCTTAAGTTTTCTCCAATAGTTAAAAAGCATTGAAAGTTTAATAACGCCTCAACGAAAAAAGCATGTAATATCACAAAGGCCATAAGAAGCACTAAATAGTTTAGGCTGCTCTCGTTTTATCTTGGCTTTACGCAGTTTTTGCAGTGCCAATTCTTTCTGCTGCCAGTGCAACGAGCATGAGCCCATCGAGTGCATATCTGTGCTGCTGGTTCATCATGTTTGTTGCAAAACTTGCAGCTTTTGCACCTGCATCGAACCCACTGTTCACCGGGCTTACTGTTGGAAAATAAGTCGCCACAAAAATCACACGAGTTAGCATGCTATTGTAAAAAGTCATCGTAATCATCCGAGAATTCGTCGCTCGTGTTAACTTCAAAGTTCTTAGCCAAATCTTTGCTCATCACCTCGTTCGAAGAAGAACTTGCTGGGATTGTGTTTTTTGGTTTATAATTTTTTTTCTTGGGATTTTTTTTCTTCAGCCAGGTCTTTTTTTGTTTCTTTTCAAGTTTTTATCTTTTTCTTGCTTAGACTTGAAGAGACTCTTTTTGGACTTCTTCAGCCTTCTTTCAATTTCAGTTTTTTCAGGAGTAGCTGTTATGACTTTGGAGTTTTCCGCTTTGCGCTTTGCTGATGCAACTTTATTGCGTTTCGGTAACGGCATCAGTTCCTTAGGAGATACCACCATTTGGGAAACTTGGGAAGCACTTAGCTTTCGCCAGTTGGACTTGGCAATTTTCTTGGTGCTTGGAGTATCATGCGAATTTTGGGAATGATGGGTAATGCTGTCATTACTGGTCGTGGTTTCAGTTTCTTCAGTTGGCCTATTCTCTGCAATTTCAGATGTGTTTTCTTCCCCATCGATCTGGCTGCTTGCATTCGAAATTGCGGAAGTTGATGGCTCATCATTTCCAATCGTAATAGGCCTATTGCTATCCAAAACATCAATATTTTCATCGCCAGAGCGAAGCCATTGACGAAGAGAGGTCTTATCTGACTCCTTGTTCGGCTCTTCTGTCGCTGTCGAGATAATTGCTCGCGGTGAACCTTTTTCGTTTTCTTCGTCGCATTGGTCGCTTTGAAAATCTGTGGTAGCGGAACTGGCTGCCAAGAAATCCTCATCGGTGTATCTGTTCGAGTTTACAGGATATAATTCCAGTAGATTCAAATCCAGCGATAATATTTCTTCGCGTAAATGCGGTGTCGATAGCAACATTGGCAGCATATGCAACCTCGTTGATAGAAAACCTTTTACCGTTGTTGGACACTTGCCAGTCGGCAACAGCTTTGTTGTAAGCATTCTTCATCGGGCCGAATACGCATTTATCAAGAGGTTGCATTTTGTGTGATGTGTGAGGAAAAATTGTAAGGATATGAATCCATTTTCTCTTGCAAATGTCATCGATGGGAGTGAAATGTATGAATTGTGATTGTCAATAATCAGCAACACCGGGCTGTCTTTCGAGCATTTGGTTGATTTCACGAAGTGCTTCAGAAATTCCAGCCATAGTTCCACACTGATCCACCCGGACTTGGAACGAACGCCAACTGAGTTGGCGGGTGCCCCAGACATAAATGCAACTTGAAACCTTTTCCGTGAAAATATAAACATCGGGGGAATGCTATTTCCTAAAGCGTTGATAGCACAAACAAGAGTGACTAATTCCCCACGTTCTGCTGCGACTAAGCCTCCAACTTGCTTTTTTCCTTTTGCGTCAATCACTCGAACTGGATCATGCACAGTTCGCACTCCGGTTTCGTCGGCGTTGTACTGTATATATCGCCAGCACTGAAGGAGCGTTTTGTAACAATTTCTGCTAAATTGTCATAAAACAGCTTGCATGTTTCTTTGTTGAAGGCGGTGGCACGTGCAAGAGATGTTGCTTCAGGCTTGCGAATCGACAAATTATTTCTTTTCATGAACTCCTGTAACCACGCCCGGCCTGCACGCTCTTTGACTTCCCAGTTTGGTGGCATAACCAGATCATTAGCTTTTGCTAACTGATAAGCTAAAAGCTTCACTTTGCCGCATGTCAAGCCATGAAACTTATTTGACAGGTCTTTTACGTGTTGAACTAATGCACAGTCCATTTCTTCAGTTAACATCCGAGGGATTCCTACATTGTAGCCCATCGTTGCTTGTTTCAATCCGGATTTTTTAACTTTTGACATAAACCGCTGTAGAGATGTTCTTGAAAGACCTTGAGGCTTATACTTTTTAGCGACTTGTCTTAATGGTTGTCCACCTAGAACTTCGGCTGCTGCATCTCGATACACGTTGATGCCAATTTCACCTCGACGAGTTTTTTTACAGCGAGTCATTGGAATTACAACCAAGAGCAATTTCACAGAAAATCAAACGAATAATAATTACTGATAAACGATAATGTATTAAACTTCTGTAAAATGCAAACGAAAAATATTTTTACTTAAGAAAGATCCTGCCAGCAACTCTTGTTCAGATGTTTTTCTGTACCCTACTTTCTCTACTGAAAACTTTTATATTCGTTTTCACTATAGCTTATATTCGCAGCTATAAACAGCAATGAATAATAACACACAGTAGCCTTCAGTTCTTAATAACATACACTATGTAGCAAGCTCAAGATAAATAAACTTTATTGCAAAAATTATTACTGTGGGCTTAAGTCTGCGATCTAAACACTGTGCAGCCATGAAATTATTTGTAAATAAGTTGCTTGTAAGTTGGGCCAGTCCCAACCTATCCCTGTTCATAAGTTGGGCCAGGCCCAACTTACAAACGAACAACTGGCCCAACCTGTCGACAACGACGCCATTGCAGTTTTTTCTTGGCTTGTTAAAACTGACTAGTCCTTTCGTAAAATCAAAGCTTTTCTTAAAAGCAATAGCTATTAAGCTTTTTCACAACATTTGTCCATGATTTTCAAACCTCGACTATACTGCTCAAACAGACGTATCTTTCTTCAGAAAAGTTACAAGAAAATGAATAAAATTGAACTTTTGCTTCTCCTTCTGTCAGTACTTGCACTAACTCGACAAAATTTTATGTGATGAAGAAATGAAGATGGCGGCACACTTTGGAGGTGTCACGTGAATAAAATGACCAATCACATCCCAGATAATGCGGTGGCCCAACTTACCTGCTGGCCCAACTCGCCTGACTCTCCCCTACGAGTGCAGTACTCGAGTACTCCATCACTGCGTAAAGATGCTAGCTAATTCGCAGCCCTTGTTTCAGGTATTAAGCAAATCTTTCCTATGGGTTATCCTAATTGCTTTCAGCTTGTAGGGTTAATGCAATTTAAAATAGGAGCTATAGTGCTTCCTAACTTGGCTTGCCAAAAACTGTGTCTCAGCAAATTCCTCTATTGTTTTACTTAATGATTAATGCTGTCTTTTTAGCTTGGAACACACAGACGTGCGAAGAGAAAGCGTGAGGAAATGAGAAAAGTGCTGCAAGCTCAAAAGAAAGCTACCGCTGCTCATTAATTTTCGTTCGATTTCTCAATAAAAAAACTCCACGTTTTATTGAACAGCTTCCTGGTTCTTTCATTCATCGTTCTTAGCGTTGCCGGGCTGGCGATTACTAAACCAGTTATAGTCGAAAAAAGAGATTTTACTGTACCGGTACATTAGGCATTTAGTTGCATGTGCATTGTTATCCTCCACAAAAAGCGTTCAAAACGCTTTAACGAGCTCGCTTAGGAGTTGCCAGTCATCTACACCAAGATGGGGAATAGGTAGCTTTTTCAACGGCACAGCTGGTAAAGTTGCCGGCATGTTCTCCACACTGTCTCGTCAGTACTGAGCATCAAGCAGGAAAGTGTGAACACCAGTTTTATAGTCATTGGTTTGAACAGCTCTGCATCAAACATGGAATTACAACTCTGTAAACGGAAGCTCTTGCCGTTGGGGCTAAAGTTTGTAGGAGAAATCGCCGTGACGTTACAGATGTTTGGGCCGTGATTACAGCTATTGGTTAAGGACTCCCTAGGACAGGAATGGGCAAACTTTTTCGGTACGCGTGCTGAAATTAACTAAAATTAATGGTCAAATTTTTACGCGTGCCAACCGACAGTTCGTGTTTTTCCCTGAAATATCAGTGAAGAGCAAAAAAAAAGGTCGTCGCGTCCACAGATGTCCTGTTCTCCTCTGCAAATGTCAGTGAAGAGCAAAAAATGGTCTTCACGTGCTCAGATGTCTTATTCTCTCCTGAAAACAGTGACGCACCCAGGGGGTTCGGGGATCGACCCCCCCTTTTAAAATGAAGTCCAAGCTGTGCAAGTGCAGTACCGGTACGTGCTGTTATTTCAAAACAGCTGTGACAGAATTTGCCTCACATCATACTGAAGCCAAACCAGCTGGTTGGAGTAGTGGTAAGACACATTGTTATCAGTGCAGGTAGGGGCAGATCCAAGGGGGTTTGGGTAGTGATGTAAGAAAACAGTCTTTTTTTTGCACTTGCTTTTTTTTTCCTCGTTATTTTTTTATTCCTTCTTAAAAATTTAAAACAAGTTTGTTTGTAATATCAAGCTTAGCAAGCAGCATTAAATCGTGTTAACACATTGAACATGACTGTAGGTCGTATAGTGATATTGCTTCATTAAAATTTGTGGAGTAGTGCTTATCTAGCATCAAGCTTACCATGTGGGCCTATTTTGTGATTCCGAATGACGCCTACAGATGTAGTACAAAAAAAAAAAAAATAGCGCCATATGTTGGTCAGTAAGACTTCTGCTGCTGCTTTTCCGTCATCTCACTCGTGTGCCAGGGGTTGCCTTATCTAACTCGAACTTGAACTCGCGTAAAACTGTTCGAGTTCATCAGACAAAAGATCACTACGAAATATAGTTTGTGGTTCAAGTGGTCACAATCCCTGTAAATTGAAGTTTGATTTTACCAAAAGAAAAGCTGCATGTCGTTTATTTGTTCATACCATTGCGACCTATAAATTTCAGGGCTGCGAACTCGAACTCTGTCATTTTTGCCGAACTCGAAAAATAAAATTCTTAGAACTCGGAGTTGCAAATATCTGTTGAACTCGAACTTGAACTCGGTTAAAAATCGATCGAGTTCACGGCCCTGGTTTTAAAACGCAATTCCATGTAAGCTTTAAATTTTTATAGATCAACAATCGTCTTTATTGTTTCGCCAGTTTACTAAATGTGTTTTGGTCTATGATGTCACTAGGTCCTTACGGGGAAAAGGAAAACTCCATTATTGTAAGTGGGATTACGTTCCGCAGTACAAAGAAGGGCTACCGCAGTCACTATAAACGAACAACATGCTCTGGGGGATAAAAAAAGAGTGTCGATAAAGGCGAACTGACGATATAGTCGAAGTCGATATAGGCGAACTCGAATGTGCGTAGAAGATAGGAATTTCGCAGGGACCAACAAGAAAGTGTCAATATGGACGAACTATCGATATAGGCGAATTCTACTGTATTGAGCGATTACATGCAATGAGCGAATGATAATTCGTGAACGAAAGTGAAACTTATTGGATTTTAACACCTTTCTTTAGATGCTAACTCCATTGGTTTCAAAACACAAACTTTTAACACCGGGCATATTCAGGCATTTGCACGTTGGAAAACGACAGGGGGCAAACTCCTGCGCCAATAATAACCTCATGCTCTATCAACAGGTCTACACACTGACAGTTAGTGCGAAAGTAGAGTGCGTTAGATGTTAACTTTTACTCTGAGCGTGACCAAACAGTTTACTGCCAAAGGCATAACCATAAACCACACTTTATAATGTACATTGAATTCTTCATGCCTCCAATGCAGACCAGCAAATACGAAACGTTGCACTCAAAGAAAAAATGGAATAAGCTCAGCCTATCTACAAAATGCAGCCATGCCAACAAATGGGCTGCGTGGCTGCATCAGCCTACTTCATTGCAATATCTCGAGCCAGTTCGCTTTCTCTTGCAATTTTCAAAATTCCTATTCCGCATAGAATGCAAGCTGCAAGAGCAAGCACAAAGCCAACCCAACCAAGAAAAAAGGAATAGCCATAAACGGGATCAAAAGCTGAGAAAAAAGGGTTGGACTCCACATCGCCTAGCCCCATTGTTGGAATTCCTTTAGAAGCTTCGCGCTTCGACTTTCCAGAGTTGCCAAAATTTTTTGCGAATCCTGTTTTGTGAGAGTCTGACTCTGGTACATCTCCGAAAGAGTTTGGGGGAAGTCCAGGATTTCCAAAATCCATACTATTAAACGATTCCGAAAAATCTCCAAAAGAATTATCGGTGTTGCTGATGCCCAAACCAGCAAATGGCGAATTCCCATCATTTGAAAGTGCTGGAGAGCCATCTGGTGAAGTAAATATATTAGCCATTGAACTGGAAAAGGCGCTGCTCATAAATTGAGTCAAAAACGCAGGAAAATTGTGGATGGTGCCTTGTTGTCCAATTGCGTATACCAGCATTGCAATGAAGAGGCAGAGAGCTAAAAAAATAAAATTACTTTGCAACTTTAACTGTTAATTGGAAAAAATACCAGTAGGCTAACATACGGCATATATCGGTTTTAAAGTTCATATTATATAATTAGCCTATTGATTGTTGAAACCTTGTTTTTACAGACATGGGATCTTTATTTTCTTATCACGATAAAGCGACGGATTCGCAATTCTTTTGACGATATGGCTCCAAAAGGAACGGTTATTGAATATATGGCAATCCCAAAAACATGGTTTAAGACCATATACTTATCGTATCTGTATAGACTGTCTTGGAATTGAAATAATGCGACCCGAACTGTGTTGGTTAATTAGACCAACAACTAAGCCTCCTTTAATGTAAATTTTACACCATACGCCTGCAGTAGGCTATACACTTTTCTTGAAAAGAAAGTAGCCAGTTTTACTTGTTCTTTATACTTATTTCCAGGGCCGGATTTACACATGGAGAGGCCCTAGGCTATTTCCAGTTTTTTACTTTTTCAATAGAAATCAGTGAAGACAAAAAAAAGGTCTTCATGCCCGCAGATGTGTTTTCACTAAAAATATAGGAAAGTCCAAAAAAAAAGATGAGTCTCCTCATTTTCTCCGAGGCCCTAGGTTCCATCCTATTTAGCCTATACATAAATCCGGCCTTGGCCGGATTAAGCAATGGGCCAACTGGGCAGTTGCCCCGGGCCCCGCGCTTGGACGAGATGACCCTTTTTTTGGCCTTCACTTGATTTTGAGCAAAAAATTGGACATCTAAGGACGTGTGACCTTTTTTTGCTCTTCACTTGACTTTGGGCAAAAATTGTGTGGACTTCACTCTTATCTGCCACGGGCCCTGCGATCCCTTGCTTACTTCCAAACGGTAGCATCGAAACTCCGAACGTCCTGAAATTTGCAGCTGATGATTTGCTTATATTACAAGTTGTATAAAAAACACCAAGGTCCAGAAAAGCAATGGCAACAACCAGTGTCAAAATTCCAATAATCAGCAGAGCGATGGTTCCTCGAACAAAAGAGTCGTGAGAAGTAACTAAAAAATTCAAGTCTCATAATTACATTATACCTCAAGGGTTTTTTTTAGCTTTGCTATGAATAATAGGTGGTCTACTCATATAGGAGCGCCTTTGTTTCCCTCATACACGTCAAAAGTGGTTACCACTTCCTCAGTTTTTGCAAAAGAGCAGGAATGGACATATAGTAACCGCAACGGGCAGCACGGTGTAGGAGCAGCCATGGCGGAAGCATTTGTAAAGTGGGCGGGGGGCCAAAACCAATGACCAAATTTTCTTCACCTACAACCCATATTTAGCCTGTCCACATGTTACATGTCCAACTTATGTGGGCTTCAGACTCACGGTCCTAGTTTCTGTTCCCCCAACCCACAAACAAAATTTCAAAAAAAAAACATCTCTGGATCAAAGCTCTTTCCTGTATAATTTCGATGGTAGGCCTATTAAGTTTCAAATACATTCATGCAGAGGTATTATTGTAGAAATAAACGCGTAAATTAGGGCCCCCAGGGCCCCCCGCTTCCGCCATTTATGTGTTGGGGGCAGCACACCGTCACACTTCTTTAAATTGTCTATCTCTTGGCTTAAAAATTTTTATTTTCTCATAAAAATGTTGTGATGTATTTAGGTCACACACTCAGTAATTCCAGAGTACGATTGTGAGATCAAACTTGTAACTTTTGGAATAAATGAGACGTTTCGAAAATGACTAGGAATTGTCAAGGATTTTTAAATATTTTTCTCAACAGCGTGCAGAAAATTTTAATATTCCTTAGATATTACTAGTAGGGCATATGGCAGTCATTTGTTAATCGTGATAGCTTGTGTGGTCGTTGGAGATATATGCTTCTAGATTTAGACTTAGTAGTCAGCAAAACGACGAAATACTGTTGACTTGCGTTTTTCAATTGCTTTGTGTTTAATTGATTTTGTTGGTTAACGCGGTTGTGGGCTATATATCAAACCGTGGTCGCATTCTTATGCTTATCTTCTTTTCATTGCTTATTTCTAAATTAATCAGAAACTCGCACTAGGCAGTAGTTTCTTTGTCACGCCACTTGCGCAAGAAAAAAGAACTATCATTTCCATCTATTAATATAACTGATTTCAACAAATCAAACATTAGCCAAGGTGTCTCAAATTTTACTTCTACATTCAATTCTGTGTTAGACAAACACGCTCCATTAACCGTTTTGACTAGAAAAGAAAAACGTCCACAAAAGAAGCCATGGATAACCCCTGGTATTCTCGCATCGATAAAGACAAAAAATAATCTTTTTAAAAAAGTTTTCAAAAAAAATTCCACTAATTCTGAAAAAGAGCACTATAAGAAATATTTGAACAAATTAACTCATATTAAAAATGTTTCCAAGCAACATTACTATCAAAATTTACTTAGCAACTGCAAAAGTTCTTCAAAAACATGGTCGACAATTAATGAAATTATTGACTTTAAAAATTCTTCAAACTAATCTAAACTGCCACATTCAATAGTGATTGAGGGCGAGTGTGTTAAAACGGACTCCCCTAAATTTAGCGAAAAATTATGCGAATACTTAGCAAACATTGGTACAATTATGTCCAAAAATCTACATTTTTCCAAAGGTTCTTCCTTTAAAATCCACCACTCGTTCTGTGTCCAATCTTTTATGCTTGAAGAAATATTATCAGAAGACGTGAATAATTGTATAGACAAACTAAAACCCTACACTGCTCCTGGGCATGACCAAATTTCTCCTAAATATGTAAAGCTTTCCAAGTGTGTTTTAGCTCCACTTCTTGCTAGATTATTCAATAGATGCATTGAATTAGAAACCTTTCCAAATGATTTCAAAGTAGCTAGTGTCATTCCTATTCCGAAAAAAACATCTCCAACTTCACTTGATGAATTTCGACCAATCTCGCTGCTTTCAGTATTTTCTAAATTATTTGAAAAAATTCTTGAAGGCAAAATGACTAAATTTATTACTAAAAACTGCATCCTCACTCCTTCGCAATTTGGCTTTACAGAAAACAACTCCACCGAATTAGCTATCACTATTTTCTATGACAAATTATTAAACAACTTAAACGGAAAATTAATATCATGTTCGATTTTTCTCGACTTGAGAAAAGCGTTTGATTCTGCAAGTCATGAAATTTTCCTCAAAAAACTTTATCATTACGGTTTTCGTAGAAGAATGTTCAATCTATTATCATCATATCTTTCTGGGCGCCAAATTTGTGCAAAAATTAATGACAAATTATCTTCACTACGTCCAGTTAAATATGGGGTTCCTCAGGGTTCAGTTTTGAGGCCTTTACTCTTTCTTTTATACGTAAATGACCTTCCCAACGTGTCCAAATTCGAAACGGCGCTTTTTGTCGATGATACAACTTTGCATTTAGCACATCATGATTTCAACATACTTCAGCAACAAATGAAGGAGGAAATTGATAAAATTGAAAATTGGGTAACCTGCAACAAATTAACTATCAATTACAATAAAAGCTGCTTCATGATTGTCTCGGGTAACAAAAAGAAAATTGACACAAACGAATTTAACGTTAGTATTAGTGGCAATGTCATTGTAAAATCCGACTATGTCACGTATCTTGGAGTATTTTTAGACGATCGTCTGTCATGGAAAATACATATTGATAAACTATCAAAAAAACTTTCCAGAGCTTGCGGTATGGTTTACAAACTAAGACATTTCGTTCCCCCATCCTCATTCATGTTAGTCTATTACGGTCTTTTTCACTCTCATCTTCAATATTCCTTATTAAACTGGGGTAGAGCCGCCTCTCCTCACCTACAAAAATTGATAATTCTCCAAAACAAGTTCATAAGAGCAAGTCTTTTTTGTGCGAAAGAAAAACCGATAAACTTTCTTTACTCTAAGTTTAATACACTTATGCTTACTGACATGATTAAAATAGAGTTCGCCAAATTTATGTTTAAATATAATAACCGTCTGTTACCACCCTCTTTCAACAATTATTTCACGAAACTTGATGTAATACATCATTATAACACTAGACAAAAAGTAACTTCTGAATTTTTTCAACCTTTTATGGCTTCGGAAACTGGCAAAAAATCTTTTCAACATATTGGCCTGAAAATATGGAAAAACATTCCCGAAGAATTTAAGCACTGCTCCTTTTCTTCTTTCAAAAAATACGTTAAGTCTTCTGCCGTCTCCAAATATGTATGAAATCACCTTCTCACACAGCATTTTATCTTGCCTTCATCAGATTATCAATTTTATACAAATGTCACCACTTAAATTGATATTGTAACTAACTAGTTGATATCTGTATCTTTTTAAATGTATTTTTACCTTCTCCAAAACCAAAGTTTTTGTTTTCTTGTGCTTTGTGTATATATTGTTTTCTGAAGTTGTAATTTATGTTTGCTGAAGTATTGTAGGATGTTGGTATTTTAGCTATTATTTTTTTACCCTATTTTTTAAACACTGCTTTATATTAGCTTTGAATCCCAAGCTAAACTCCCCTTTCTGATTGTCGTAAAGTTATGCCGTCGCTGACAACCTGCTCAACCTTTTATAATTATTTTGTATGTGTGTGTGTTTGCGTTTACTTTTTACTAATTAACGTCAGAGTAAGATATGGCAAAAAGGTGCAGTTGACCTAGATGACCGAGTAATGGTCTTTTCGCTGTTTCCTACCTGTGCTTTCTCGTGCGTTATGGTAAAACAAACAAATAAATAAATACAAAAATATCATGAAAAAATCACAAAGATTGCCGTGCGGGTATATTTAATGGTTTAAATGCACTTTAGGATAAGCTTCGCCAAAAACGGAAGAGGGGGGTGACCGGTGCCTCTGCTCGGCTACGCCACTGCCGCGTGCCGTTGGGGAAAGGTCCCCTTACGCATTTCCCCGAAGATCAAACGTGGCTTGATCACGTTTGCTTAAGAACTTTCCGTGCTGTTCTTTTAACATTAAACATCAAGCAGGAAGGCTTTCCTTTACACAGAAAATACAGTGCTGCCGTCGAGGGTAGGTAAACGTAGGCTCAGCCTGCCTACTTTTTGGCTAGGGAAGGCTCCAATTATTTTTTCCTTGCTATAACGTAAAAGCGAAGGTTTATAACCCAAACAGAGGTGAGTGCCATCCTACGTCCAAAAATCTTGAAAAGACTGTGCGTTTGTTTTGTCAAAATTGCAACAGTGGATGATAAGTGCAGATGCTCCACTATTGCCTTTAATTGTCATCAATCTCACCGAAATTGAAAGTGGCTTTTCGAAAATGAACGCAACTATGACTTCCAGGCGCAACTCGCTAGCAATTGATAATGTATCATAGTATCAATATTATTGTTCATTTCAGTGAACAGACCACCAAGCCAATGGTGGTTATCAAGGCGCTCGCTAATTTTAACGACGCCATATATTGGCTATAGACAACTATATTGTTGGTTTTGCAAGGTTGGGGCTTTTATGCGCCTTTTTTTTAGGAAGATTTATCCTTTTTCTTTCGAAACAATAAATGCTCAAAAAAATGCTACTGCTACTACTACTACTACTCATCCTAGGGCACTCAAAAGTAGCCATGTGTTTTCTTTTTTGCCATTAGGTGGAAACCCTTCGAAATTTTGACACTCTAGCTTAGGGAAAATGAATGCACGTTGGAGCATAAAAACAATTACGTTGAAAACAGAGGCGTCGTGCTACCAAAAAAATTTGCAGGTACCCGAGTAACAGCTTAAACAGATACTGATCACAACCTTTGTAAAAGCCGTATAGTATTCAATATTTAATAGCATCACGAAGAAAAGGATAGGCCTATTAGTAAAGATACCAAAATATTTCGTGATGCCCCAAATTTTGGATAAAGAATCGAAGTTTACTTTGATGTCCCCGACTGCTTCTTAATTAAGGGCATTACGCGCAATCAGTGGCGCATCCTCGATTTAGTAAGAGGGGCATAGCTAGAGTGTGGGTCCCCGACATTTGGGCGCAAATAGTTGTGCGCGAGATATCGGAGCGCAAACATTTAAGCGCGAGGACGTTTGGGCGCAAGGACATTTTGGTCGCGAAATACCGCCGACTCTTATTTTATTCTATCAAACATCCATTTCAAAGAATTTACAAATCACAGTTACGTTAAGCATTTTATTATAATTTTTTTATTTCGCTGTCTTGTATTGCGTGGACAGTATCCTTTTAAATCTAAAACTTTTAATCACTCTCTCAGGCTTCTAAACAATTGATCGCAGAAATGAGTCTTTATCTATCGCTAACTTGACATTTACTTTGCTCTATCTTTTCGATATACGTACGTCAATTAGCACATCGTAATATTTTCTATAAGATCGTTGCAAGCACAAAATAACTGTCATTAATCCAAGGAAAGCTGACAAAAAGTTGATACATAGTGCGTTTCCAAGCGGACGTAGGCCTATTTCGCCCTCAAATGTTTGCGCCCAGATGTCTCGCGCCCAAATGTCGGATTTCGGCTGCGCCTTGGCCACGCTATGTCTTTTAACTGTTTTCATGTAAGACCCTGTCTTTTAACTGTTTTCACAAAAGACCCACTGCAGTACTATTGACGCAGGTAATAAGAATTCCTGAAGGTGCGATGGGCTTCGCCCCCCAGACGTTACTTTGACATTATCGGTACTGCTGAATAGAGCCTACTCACTTATTTCTTAGGACGGCAGCCCTGAGTAAACTGGCCTACCATTTCTTGCCAAAAAAAAAATCATACAGCTCGAGCTATAAACAAAAATATAAATCTTGAACTCAAAAATTTACACAGCACTCACTTACCGTCTATAGGTGTTGAAACGCTAGCAAAACTTTGGTCAATTTCGATCGAAAACAAACCCAAGTTGAAACACATTTTTCGATTGGCGTAAGTCTGTCGAGCTGAGTCTAATATGCTGGTATCTATTTCACTAGAAACTAGTCCAAATATATCATTGAACGAGGCGCAGCTCTGCAAAACCAAATAGTGCGATTGATAGAACACTGTAAATTAAAAATACAAAAATCATGTACAAAATATTCAACACAGCAATGGCGCACAACTACAGGTATAGGATGCTCTACTGATTGTAAAGTACAACCCCTAAATTTTGTTATGATAACAATTTACTGCTCTTACTTAACACTAGAACGGCCGGTGCGGTCATTTTGACGGTTTTGCAATTTCAAGGTGGGATATTTTTGTACAAAAGTCGTATTGGTGTAAAATTTCTTGACTTTTCCTAGTAGCAGGTAGGAACCATAATGCTGAGTATCAACCGAAAATTGCTTCCACAAATATTTTAGATGTTTTACCTCCAACGGCCTTAAGCGGTCATTTTAAGCGGTATAGAAAAGAACGTTGATCTGAACTTACTGCGATACTTCATAAGACCATATCCGTACTACTTTCAGACGAATGGATCTCACCAGCCGGTTAGCTCAGTTGCAACGACATTGCTATCGCTGCGGGATGTCTGGGGTTAGTTCCTTGGGCTGGTCAAATCGGACAGTGTCGCCAGTGACTCGCCACCGCTACGATATATTTTCGGAGTTCGAAGCTGTGTTGCCTAGGCGCTAAGCCGCGGAGCCCAAGCCCTCGTTACACGCTTCGGCGCATAATACCGAGAGTACAATGAATATTTGATTCTTTTGATGAATGGATTTTCTTTGTGACATTGTAATATAAATTTTTCAGTTTTCACTGTAAATATGTAAGACTTTAGGTTACGAAGGAGTTTGTGAAACAGAAACGAACCATAAGGCAATATTTCTGTGACAAATTCGAACTTTTCATGGGCATTCTACACCGTGGGCTGTCGGCGAGGAAGGCTGAATTCCCATGAATGTCCTATTTACTTGCGCAGAATCGTTGGTATTTTGCCAACTATACTGGATAGATATAGTAACCAAAGACCACCCTGCGCTCTTCTTCAGGTAGAAAAAGCAGCGTGGAGCATACAAGCAAATTCTTTAGCAGCGACTTGACTTGGCGGCACCGCGCTCGAATGGCAGATCTCGCGAGACGTGTTCGCTTCGCGGCTGGAGACGATCGCGTTTGACTTATGTACACTGGGTGCTGCTCACTTGAGCGCAAGCTTCCTTCGCAGTTCCCTTCAAAAAAAGGTGAGAAAAAAGCGTAAACAAGTGCATCATAATTTTTTTGTAATGGAAACACCGTGCACCTGCCCAAATGATGCTAACCTGTTGGGGTACCACAAGGGAAGTATTGACTGACAAATAAAAGCCGAGACTCATTCTCAAGCTATTCCATTCTCAATCTACCAGATACTCAGCATCAGACCACTTGAAAATCCCCTTATGTAAAACCAATCGATTGCAACGATCCATTAAATTTGTTGGTCCTAAAATTTGGAATTCAATTTCCTTAAAAGTTCGAAAAACCTCGTATACAAAATTTAAAAAAGAATACAAAACTTATTTACTAAACACAACTGAATAGTCATCTAGTTCCATAATTATTATGTTAATTTGTTTAATTCCATTCCTACTCCATCCCTTCAATCCCATTTGCTGCCTTCAGTTTGTGTTGCTACTTAGTTTTTTATTTTCTTTATAAGCCGGTTTATTGAAATTGCCATTAATTATCTGATATTATGACAATTGTTGATTTAATTAAATTTAAGTTCAGGAAAGCTGCTTGACTCGAAGACCTTACGGTCCCTTCGCAGCCTTCCTGTTGCTGTTTTCTGATTATTTTTTGTTTTTCTGTGGATGTAAAATTGTTATTTGCAGCAACGAAATAAACAAGCTTGATTGATTGATTGACGCTAAAACAGTGTCGAATAGCAGTGAACTGCACTAAAAACAAAACCGCCAAACTTTGTTTCAAGCGCAACAAAACTGTATGTGACAAGTGCACCGCCACGGAGTTTTATCATGCGACATGGCTTAGCGATTCCGCGCGCAGGAGACAAATTCTACGCGACGTGTTCAATTTACACCATCGCGTTTGACATATTTACACCGGGTGGTAGCCGACTGGAAAACCACAAGCTCTCTTCGCAGTTACCCTAAGCCACTGCTGAATTTTTGGTTCACAATATTTTAACAATAATTGCACTTGTTATTATTGTTTAAATGGATTTTATGTCAAGTCAAGTCACTTCTGTAGTCCTCGGACCGTTGGGACACTTAGAAGAGTTAACCACATACATTCTACTATTGTTCTTCCTGACCACCTCTTAACATCATTAAGTCAATTCATCTTGGTCTTCCTTGTCCTCTCATGCCGTCGAAGGTTTTATGTGCAGCAACTTAAATTTTGGAAACGATTTTCAAATTTGTGTCCAGTTTTTGCCTTTTTTTCGAATACAACTGCTTTTTGAGAATTGAGTTACACGTGAACTAAGTATTTTTCCGACAGTGTAATTGCCACCACACCTAACACCACGGGCGCCGACTTAGGCATTTGGTTACATCATGAAAAATACTTTGGCAATGTTTTTTCTTGGTTTTAATAACATAACTTTCTGTTAAATCTTCTTTTCCGCCGCTTTTCATGATGTGAGAATTTTACGATTGAACGCCCTTACAAACAGGGATGTGGAAGCGGAAGCTGGAAGCGGTCATAGTTTAATGGAAGCCGAGGCGCGAAAAGTATACCGCTTCCACATCATTCAAAAAAGCATACTGCAAATAACTTATTAGATATTATTTTATTCAATTTGTTAGATATTATTTTACAATGCTAGATTCGCATGGATGCCAGATCTCATCATAGGCCATTACTCTTTACTTGACTTTCAGTTAGTACTAAAGTAGAATCGCATTTTCTTTCAGCTTTCTCTAAATTCAAAAAAGAGCAACTAATTTATTAATAGCGCTAAAAGCAATAGTTGGCTCTTTTCCAATTATAATCATGTCACGAAATAGATGGAGTGCTGTCACGAGCGTATTCAGGGGCGTGGGATTTTGCCATAGCCCCCCTTTTGACTCTGCCTTTAAGTAAAAAAGATCAAAATTAATGGTGCCAAGTGACTGAAATATGCCAGACTCTTTTGATGGCTTTTGTAGCTAATGGCCAGGGGCGAATCCAGGGATTAGGATTAGGGGTATGCAATATGCATCCTCCCACCAGCCATTTTCGAAAAGATTTATGATGCATGTAATTTTTCCATAATTTCGAGCTTCTTCGATATCGATAAGCCTTACGCCATAAGCACACATAATCGAAAATATGCGAACAAAATGCATCATATTTGGCGAAGCACTTACAGTAGAATTGGGGTCAAATAATTTAAACAAAATTTGCCTGAAAGTTATTCAAAAAGCACTAAAATAGCCATAACAGCATGTCAATTTTCAAAAATTTCCCGGGCGAGCATGCCTCGTACCCCCTAGAGCCTTTCTTGTATTTCAATCAGCTTCAAATTAGTTCTGCCGAAAAAAATACGCTTGAAAAAAATGTGGAAATTATGGCCCCCTCCTCCCTTTCAAAAATTTTCGCTCCGTCACTGAGTGCTTCGTATCAACATTTTTTTAACGAAGGGAGTAAGTTTTGTAGCAAGTTGCAGCAAAAGACTCTCAGGATTGCAACTCAATCATTCCTTTACACTTTTGTTTGCTTTTTGCAAATTATCTTTCAAAAAACGCTCGCTAAAGTTTGACCAAGAGCTTTCAGCAAGTTGAAAAAAGATACGGTTTACGCTTTCGGCTGCCAACACACTTGGTCGTATTTTACAAGCAAAATTTCGGAGAATCTGTGTGGAAGCGGAAGCTGTTTGCAAATATACCGCTTCCACATCCCTGCTTACAAATAGGTCTTGTACTCCCTACTCCCACCCGCGGTTTGACAAATTGTAGTTTTGGCAATGAAAGTCTTCGTTTTCGTGTCAGTCTAAAGCTTCGCTTATGAGTGATATAGTTGAAGTATTGTGCTTTGCGAACTAAAATTCGTTTCTGTTTGTTAATGCAATGCTTTTGATTTGCGCTAATTCTGCTAATTGTATAATACTAGGTGGGCAAACTTTTCGCACGAAGAGCCGCATTGGAAAATATTTTGAAGCTGAGGGCCGCACTGATTGGAAGAGCAAAAATAAAAAAGGTCATCACGACCGCAGATGTACTATTTTCCACTCAAAATCAAGTGAAGAGCAAAAAAAGTCGTTAAGTCCGCAAATGCCCTATAGTATTTTTGTATTTAGTTGCGTATTTATTCTCCTATCACGAGAAAGCGATCAACGCGCTATACGAGCTCGCTCAGGAGTTGCCGGACATCTGTCTACCACACCAAGATGGGGCACAACTATAGTAAACTTGCCGGCTTGCTCTTCACACTGTCCTTTTGAGGCTAAGCGTCAAGCAGGGAAGCTGTGAATACTAATTATGAAGTCATTGGTTCGATCCACCCAATTGTGCAACAACAACAGAAACAGTCAGCAGAGAGACAGTCAATTATAACTTGAACACAGCATTGTCATAAACATAATAAACTTAATAATAAAACAAGATCTATGGGTTTTGAGTGGGGAAATCTCTAATTTCAAATGGGCAGCATGAAGCAAAACGATGAAAATAATCGCTTCGCAAAATATCGCTTGCCCTCAAGATTTGTTATCCATTTTTAAGGCACGTACTTTCCTCAACAATCAACAAATTCAAATCTCAATCTGTTATTTAGCTTTTTAATCATATTTCTATCCTCCCACAACGATAAAGCGACTGGAATTCTTTTATATGAAATTCGATCGCAACAAAAAGCGACCAAGATGCTACAATGCGTTCGAATTGAAACGAAAAATGTGCATAATTGTCACTTTGTACAGTAATTTTTCTCCTGGTGCGGCATAAAACATCTGAACATTGAACAACTTTTATAAAATCCAACTTGCTTCAACACTTTGATAAAATGAGGCAGCGGAGAATTTGGGGGGCGAACTAAAATGGGTTAGAGATTACGGGGTTTTATGAGAATGCTTTAGACATACTCAGTGGCGCATTTAGGAGGGGGGCATTGCGCCATGCCTCCCCATTTGACTCCGCCTTTTGACAAAAATATCAAATGATGGCTTTTGCAGTTTATGCCCCCCCCCCTTTAAAATTTTTTGCTACGCCACTGAGCATATTTCAAACTATGGTTCTGCAAAAAAAGGGGGGCCGTGCCCTAGCCACCTCCTCCCATCTACGCCACTGATTCAGTTCGTTGCAAAGAGCCAAAGTTTGTTTCAGGTGAATACGACAACATAGTATACGGCTGTATAGTGCAACGTCACAATACCCTTTGTTTGGTTGCAAGCAAACCGGAACCTAGCTCTTAAGGCTGGCAAAACACATTTAGTTAAAACGTGCTTTCACTAAACTCGTTATATCTGTCGAATCACGTGCGTGCGCCGGATTTACCGGTACTTCTAAATTAGGATGGTACCATGTTTTGTTCCCGACTGCAACCACTGAAGTGAGTCCTCGGATTGCAAATTTTAGAAACTTTTCAAAACTGTTATTGCGACTCCAATCGGTATTTGCTTCTAAATTCTGTCGGTAATTACTCCAATCAGTATAACGTTTTGTCGCTGTTTCCTTATTTTTAACCCAGCTGTTTTTTGTGTTGATGATGGCGTTATCTTATGGTTAAAAACAAAAAATCCTGCTACTACCACTATCGGTAGTAAAACATTTAACCATCCGAATTTAGAAGTAAATCCCGCGCACGCATCGTAATTCGACAGATTTTTTATAGAGTTTAGTAGAAGCAAGTTTTAACTAAATGTGTTTTGCCAGTCTTACGAGCTAGGTTTTAGTTTCTTTGGAACCAAACAATGGATATTGTGAGTTTGTGGCGTTGCTCCAAACAGCTCTATTTGCGTAAACGAAACATTTCCAATCGTTTGACTTTGCTTAACAATCTTCACTGTATCACAGGAAGTAATTGAACGGTCAAACACAAATGGCAAGAGTTTCACCGGTATTTTTATTATCCGGTCTTTTGTGACTACAAATATACTTTAAGCATAAGGAGGAAATATAAGCCACAGTATTTTTGGTAACCGGACGTTGAGATATAGATTCAGCTGTCATCATCACCAGCACAAAGCTAGGAGTTTCATAAATGCAAAATCGCAGTTTTGTGCAGTAACCCACTCAATACAACACCGCTAATGATGGCAATTGAACCGATGTAGTCAAAGCGCCCAATTAAGCTAAGGCTCCACCGAAAATTGTTGGAATGTTCCAAGTGGAGCCGCCACTCTTCAAATTTTCTTGCCGCGGCTTTTTTTAAAATGTGAGAGAAAAGCGAAAAAAGCAAACGATTTTCGCGAAAATTACAGAACGTGCGATGGATTATTTTGAAATGTGACGATCGGAAAATTTTTGTGGAGCAGGGTCCGGAAAAGTAACAATATTCGTGAAAATTAGCTTGGAAAACTTATCAAAGCGTGTTTCATAATTTTTGCGCGAAAATTGTCAGAGCAAAAAGTTCGATGGAGCTGCTGCGGTTCCACCAACAATAGAAAAAACTCTCGTCGGTGCGAAGCAAGTTTTCCTGCGAAATAGAATTATAAATTTTACTGGTGGAGCTTTAGCTTAAAAAAACTACCGTGGCTTTATTCAATTCTGTCACTTTTGAAATTTTTCTTCACCCTCCAGCCAGATGACAAAACTGTTACGTTCTAAAAAATATCATATTTTACGTTCTAAAAAATATCATATTTTGATACATCTTATGTAACGTAGCTTACCGCAATCCAGTTGGATGTACCAAGCCCAACAATTGCCATTATCACAGCAAGAGTGGCAAATCCCATACCAGCAAGAACAAAAGCTCGTGACATTTTTCTTAAAACGATTAGTATTTACAAAACAAGTTACCACTGAAAAGCAAAATTTCGAAGATACAAGCCCATCAGAGAGTACGAGTAGCTGTTATTGGGGTTCTGAGATCCCATCAACGATGCAAAAGCGCGTCTGCAAGAGCGTATTTGAGGGGGGCAGTGGGCTTTGCCCCGTTTTCTTTTGACTTTGCCTTTCAGCAAAAAATAATAAATGTTGCTAAATGACTGAAATACGCCCGACTTTTTTGATGGCTTCTGTGGTTTATGCACCCTGTGGAGCACAATTAACTTCCTCTAGGTACCTAATGGGGCGCTTGATAGAAAACGAATCGGGAAGTAGCCAATTAGAAAATCACAGCTTTTGCTAACAAAATATTTCGCAAGCAACTCCAGCGCTTGGGTAAAAAAATATGAAGACAACAATTACCTGCTCGCTCGGCGTCCGTTTTCTGAACGCTCTCTCGAAAGCAGTTGGTCATTTTTTTGAAAAATATTACAAAACTTAGATTTCTTAAGACCAAGAGAGCGAATCTTATCGCCGAGATCTGATAGCATCGCCCTGGTAAAATTTCCAGGGCTGTCTACTCGGCAGTTACCTCCACGAGTCTGGCTTTAGCCTCTCCTGTTACTCCACACGGACTTCGATTGCCATTTGCAGCGGCAGAAGCAATTTGTCTACCGCTAACTGGGAAAAAAAACTCTTCATCATATCTGTTTAAACATATGGAAAGATATTCCACACGGATTTCGGCATGGTTCGTTTTTAAAGTTCAAACAATATCGTCAAAGTAATGCTCTGTTACAATATAACTATACTTATTTGGATGAACTGACTGGATTCTTTTTAATCCTTAAACACGGTTTCTAAATAATTTTTTTTTAGTAATGCGTTAAAACTTTGTTTTGCCTACATTTCGTCACATGCTATTGAAATAGCTGTATTAACCGAATCGAAGCTATGTTAATTATCGAAGCGGTGTTATTATCGTTAAATTATGCTACAACATTATATCACCTACTGTATGTATAATGTGAGACTGATAAAACAGTTGCATACGTTTTTGTTTGTGTATTTTTATTTTATCTTTCTTTTATGTGAGCGTGAATTTCACTGTTTCATGTTTTCAAAGCTGTGTTTTAAGCTCTTGTGCATTGTGCCAGTTTAAAAATTGTAAGTTGCTGCCGAAGGTGCGGCTGACTCAGATGACTGTAAGGTCTTTCGCCGTTTCCGTACTGCGCTCTTTACTACGCGTTTTGGTAAAATATACTTGACTTGCTTCTGATAAATACAAATTTTGCATAATTTCAAACCTCTTCGATTAGGCCTACAATAAGCCTTACGCCTAAGACAAGCACAATTGAAAATGTGCGAAAAAAATGCACCATATTTGGTGAAGTACTCAGAATAAGGGTTAAAAAATTTAAAAGCTTGTCTGAAAAATGTTAAAAAAGCACTAAAATAGCCATTACAACATGCAATATTTTAAAAATTTCCCGGGGGAGCATGCCCCCGGACCCTCCGAAGTTTTTGTTTTTTAATCTGCTTCAATTAGCGCTGCTGAAAAAACTACGTTTAAAAAAAAATGGTGAAATTATGCTCCCCCCTCCTTTTAAGATTTCTTGCTACGCTCTTGCGTCACCCCATGAACAATAAATACCATTTTCGCAACATTGTCTCGTTATTTGGGTTCAGAATTCAGGCAAAATTGTAGACAAAAATATACCTTCAGTAAAAATTTTCTACTTCGCACACTGCCTACGTCTGCGCGATGTCAAGACCTTTTCTCTTTTAGAGAGTCAAATTTTGGTACCGAGGGGGCCCGCATCATATCTCTGCCCCGGGGCCCGGATTTTCTCTCGACGGCCCTGCGTTAGCGGGCAGTTGTTACCTTGTGGAGTTTTGTCAGCACGCAATCTCTCTGTAGAACTGCTGGCTTTGCCGTCGCTGCTCGCTTGGAAATTGCTGATTGATTGAGTTTTATCAGCACGCAATCTCTCTGTAGAACTGCTGGCTGCCTCGCCCAAAGTAGTTCTTCGTTTTTTTGCCGTCGCTGCTCGCTTGGAAATTGCTAATTGATTGAGTTTTGTCAGCACGCAATCTCTCTGTAGAACTGCTCTGGCTGCCTCGCCCAAACTAGTTCTTCGTTTTTTTACCGTCGCTGCTCGCTTGGAAATTGCCGATTGATTTGTGATGTTGAAAACAAATTACAGACACAATTGAAACAGAAATACTCGCTACTTTTTTCGAGCGCTGACTTGCTACGTTTGAAAACTTGTCGTCGTCTTGCCTGGCGGTAAAGTAGCGTAAAAATTGTTTGTGACTCCTATGCAATTCGTACCTAAAGGTAAAGGTGCGGGACAGCGGGTGCAAGCACACATTGTTTAGGCCATTTTCAATCGTCGGCCCATTACAATTTTCAATCACAAATGATTGAACGCTGTTAAGGGACATACATGACGAACAACACTTACACAAAACCCTTCGCACTTCCGCTTGTGCCGAGCGCCTGGCGTGAAAGCTGCGAATACTATTTTTAAAGTTTTTAGTATGACCCGACTGGGAATAAAACCCCAGTCTGCCGGCTACTAAGTGGACGCTCTTAACCGATACACCAAGCGCCGGTTGATGGGCTTCAGAGTTCGCTTTGAAATTGTGAACCTGAGTTTTATTCTAAGACAGGTCGGTCAATGATTGTTACTGAAGTATACCTAGAACTTAGCCAAATGCTGAAAACGCATTTAAAAATAGCAGTGTCGAAACAGTACACGCACTAATGTTGTCGAAACCGTTTAAGAACTAACTGAAACATGTGTGCCTTTGATTTGTGAATTTTTCATTTGAATTAGAATTCCCAATCTATGCCAGAATAGGAGACACCGTTTTTACGCCATGCGCGATGCAACCTTACAAACTGATTTTTAAGCTTTTCGTAGGCAATTATCGCCACACCAAGATCTCAAAAATAGATTTGCAATTTTTCCAAGAGAAGACTGAAAAGTCGATTTCACACTTTAGAAGCTTAACCATACTTATTAAATTTATTAATTTCTTATAATTTTGTTAAATTGTTTTTTGCATATTCCGCTGTTCTGAAGGTTAAATGCAATATTTAGATCTTCTACAGGATTAGAGCTCAGTCTTGTTTGAGCAAAGCAAGGAAATTGAAAGCCAATCTTGATCAATTAGCTGATCCAGCCTGTGATTAGTTATTTCGATAATATGGGCTTGTGCGCTTTGAATCAGCAACCTGAGAAAATAGGAGTCCATTGTCCAACGAAGGCGGGTTCAACGGAATCAAATCCAATTCGAAAGGTCTGAATTGTGCAGCGGTATCGCAAGTTCATGCCGTGGGTGAATGTTGAAATACCATTTTGCATTTGTAGCTGGCTAGCTGCGAAGCCTTATTTTCATCAAAGTATTACAAAATCGGGATTCTTTTTCTGCTGAGCCTCGTGTATGCACCAAAGAAGATTCAAGAATGCATGGTGCGAAATTTAATTTGAATATACGTCTATCATCGCCGTAAGACTGAGAATCTATCGTGCGAAGTATTAGACTAACGCATAACTTGATATTCAAGCAGATTTATTCCTATGGCCTGCAGTCTTTACTGAACGGACATTGGAACAACCTTTTTCAAAAGCGGCGAAAGAAAATCTAATGCCAATCTTTGTTTAGTCTTTTAAGATGCATTTTTTCAGAGTTATAGGTCGAGTTTTAAATTTTAGCTTCAAGCTTTGGCTTGGATTGAAAAAATTGATTTGGGGGAACTAATTTTTGATAGAGGCCCGATGCATTTTCGTTTCCATTAGTTTGGGTTTGAGTACGCGAAGCGCTCAACAGACCGCGTTCACGAATTATATCCTACACTGTCACTACACAACATGCTTTTGGCAAAGCAATGCCTGGGTTTAGGCTAAAAAGCGCAACACTACCTGTTTTCTTCAAATCTATCAAAAAGCATGTCATCGTTTGCAAGAAATACACACAACAAACAGGAAAAGTTCAAAAATATCAGCTGCGGCGCAACGAGGCAAGCAACAGCAGGGCATGCTAAGGAATGGAATGGAAAATGGTGTGGAATGGAAGGAGAATTTTGTTATGAAATATGGAAAATGCTCAGAATGGAATGGAAAATTTGAAAAATGGAATAGAAGATTGTCTTCTATTCTTCCATACTAACTACATATACAGTACGTATCAAAACTTATAGCAAATTACAAAGTACTACCAAACTAGAATGATGATAATTAGTCACTTTTTGGTTCTGCACTCTGCAGCGTAAGTTTTTGGCATGTTGTGACTGCATTGTTCTTTTGCGTTAATCATCATGTTTACGTCTATGCAGAAGCGTATTTAGGGGTAGGCATTGTACCATGCCCCCACCCCCTTTTTGGACTTCGCCTTTTAGTAAAAAAGAACAAAACTAATGTTGCCCCACAGTGACTGAAACATGCCACACTCTTTCAACGGTTTCTGCACCTCATGGCCAGGGGTATACATCCCTTCACCAACCATTTTTAGAAGTGCTTTCGATGTATACAATTTCTTCATAATTTCCCACCTCTTCGATAGCAACTAAGCACGCACAATCGAACGTGTGCGAACAAAATGCATCATATTTGGCAAATCACTCAGAATTAGGATCAAAAAATTCAAACAAAATTTGCCTGAAAGTTATTCAAAAAGCACTAAAATAGTCATTACGGCAGGTAAATTTTCAAAGTTTTTCCGGGGGGGCATGCCCTTGGACCCCCTACAGCTTTTCGTGTTTCTCAATCAGCTTCAAATTTGTTCTGCCGAAAAAATATACGCGCGAAAAAAATGTGAAAATTATGGCCCCCTCCCCCCACCCTTTCAAAATTTTTCGCTACGCCACTGCATTTATGTTTACATGCATGAGTTTATTTATTGTTTTTTGCAATGTAGGATTGTTCAACGAATTAGCATAACTTGTTTGGGATTGCAAAGTTTATCCTGCAGATAACGCGCATGTCGCATAATTCATAATAGTGGATTTTTACCATTGCGTTAAATTACATTAGTATGGAAGAATGAAATGGAATATGGAAAAAAATTTCAGTATGGAATGGAAGAAATTTTGCTACATGGATTACGGAAAAATCGTCTTCCATTCCATTCCATAGCATGCCCTGAGCAACACGTTAGGTGTATGATGAAAAATTAGTTTCAATCTTAAGTAGCATGGACCGAAAAATTGTTTTTTCCTCTACCATGGTTTTTTTGTCATCATACAATATTGCTGGTTCTGCCTAAGGAGCGAACCCAGAAGTTTTTTAGAGGGGGGGAGACTGGGAATAAAAATTGCACTTTGGGCCAACAACATATTTAGGAGGAGCATTGTGCCATGATCTCCCCTTTCGACTTGGCATTTTAGTAAAAAAAGAACAAATACTGTTAATAAGTGACGGAAATATACCACACTTTTAATGACTTTTGCAATTTGTGCCTTCTCCCCCACCCTCTTTTAAAATTTCTCGCTACACCTCTGTATCGAGCAGTTTTGCCCGTTTAGAAGTATGAAAATACTGATGTGTTAATATGTATTATTTTAAATTTAGGAGGGGTTTGAACAGCCTTCGAGTTGACGAGGATATCATCCTTCCGGAAAACAACACAGTCCCTCCATATAATTATTTAGCGTAAACCATTCCCTCACGAGTATAATGACAATACCTCCTTACGTTTGTGTGAAAAGTTGCACCATCCCCCCATAAGTGCTTTCACAACTCGAGCACTGGGCTTGAACCCTCTTAACACCCCCCGAAATCGCTAAGGGGCCTTGCGGACAGCGACAAGTGCACATGAACAAATCAAGGATGTAAATAGCAATTTTCTGAGGGGGGGGGCGTGAAGAAGTTTTCCCAAATTAAGGCACGATTTCAGGAGAATCTCAGCAAATAATGGGGAGGGGGGAATGATGGTTATGTTCACCCCTAGTTTGGTATAAACCACTGATGATAATTTAAAGCATTAAATTAATACAGGGCAAGGGTAAGTGTAGGTTATCATCTGCGACTTATTTCTCCTTACAATTACAACACTCACCAAAAAACACGCGCACAAATTCAAAAGAAAACCTGCCCAAGCAATATAAAAAGAATAACAAAATTCTGGATCTAATTGTTGAAACAAAAGCAGGCCTGCTTTTTCGCTAATATCTGATATATCATTTATATTTATTCCATGAATATTTGGAATGAATTTTTCCGATTTCCAGTCGTTTAAATTTTCCGAAGCTTTGGGAGGCTTCAAATTTGCGATTATTTCTGCAGATTCTCCACAAATTTGCTGGAAAAACTGGGAAGGATTATGAACTATGTTCAGTTGAGGAATGGTATATAAAAGAGTCCCAGCACACAAACACAAACCTGCAGAAATACAAACGGTTATTGCAATTAGGTGACATGAAACTCTAGGAACTTCACAAAGTAAATGATAAAAGTGGTAACCTCCACCTAAGAAGGTAATTTACACCTCATAAGTTGTTTTGTAAAGTTAGGAATCTTAGGACAGCATTTTATTAACCTTAAAGGTGGAAGTTGGAAGCAAGAGTGGTGAAACTCACATATGGGTGTGCTAAGGTGGTAAAATGTACTTTAACATTTTATCTTATCAACTTACATCCAAAGATCAAGAAAACAAATCCTGCTGCTGAGTTGGGATGTGAAGATAACGTGTTTTTCTTTGCCATGCTTTGCTCCTTATTAAAAATATACAAGCTTTTTCCCATCAGATACGCACCAATTGCAGTGAATGCACAACCAACTATCAAGAGCACAACGGCTGATTGCAAAAACGGATCCAGAACATAAACTGAAAAATATCGATAATAGTTCAACTAGTCTTCGTGTTTTGTTCAACCAATCACAGCGCATACAACATCGCACTACAAATCCGTCAATAATTTTCCAAATCCGTGTACGGATCTTCATGGACCACCAAATTTTTTTGAAAACTACTGAAATTGCAGTTAACCTCTTTATTTCTATGACTTTTGTAGAAAACTTTCTCCATGTTGGGTCATGAAAAAAACTCATAGGTCCAGGAGATCTGGCCATCAAAAGGTTACTCCATTGTAAAAATTTTTATCAATACTGATATTCAAAATGGCAAATTTAAAAGAAATTGTCTCTATGCCAGACCAGTAGTGACGGTACGCCAAAAAGCAATGCAAGTATATGCACAGAAGACCACTGATAAACGTTGATTTCCGTGAATTTTTTTTTGCAAGCTTCTTTTCCAAAATCAAGCCTCACAAAGTTTTGGGTTTTGATACTTGTTTATTAATTTAAAAGAACCAAAAATTTCATCTTCACTGTACTTGCGGTGTTACTGCAAAAGGGGCCCATATCCGAGCCTTTGCGCCTGAGGAAGACATCTCCAAAGTCCGAAGAAACGTTACAGCGGGAGAAAGCCCTAGGCAAGACTGTGTCCAGTTTGATTGGCCCAGGAATCAGACCCCAGACCTTCTGCACTAATAGCGATGCCGTTACTACTGCGCTAATCGGCAAAAAATATCGTTACTTACAAGGGATTGGACTGGCAAAAACCTCAGGGCCTCTTTTCAATCCTAACCAAAAGAAACCGGAAAAAAGGCAAACTTCGCGGTCATTTGAGACGTTGTGTGAGAAAGATTCCGATTCTTCGATAGAATAACGGATAAACAGTCGCAGCATTTCATTCTCGGAAACACATCCCTGTAAATGTTCAAGGAATGCTAGTAGATATCGCTTTTTTGGTACCGGTAGGCCTAAACCATGCAGAATTAAGCCTTGATAAACTACAAACCGATATAGAGTTACGAGAAAAAATAAAGCGACAGTAACGCTTGTAACTGAACGTATCGACATTGAACAACATAAATTCATCTGTCATCATCAGCCAGTGGCGTACGCAGGATTTTCCAATGGGGAGGGGGTTCAGTGACGTCACATCGTGATGACGTAAGTTTCAGCGACGCCACAGCTATTATAATGCCATAACGAAAAAAATCCAGATACTTCATTCACACTTTTGCTTGATTCTTTACACTTCATTTAGGAGCGAAAAGGTTTCACAAAAACTCAAGCTATCAATCCGTGGTTGAAAATTTACTGAAAAAAAAATTTTAGTTGACCTCATTTTTGGGCCATAGGCAGGTTAACTGACTAAACCATAGAGAGAGACAGCGCTGTTTCGGGCTATTAGCCCTCATCAGCCGTACTCAGGTAAAGGTACACTCATCCTTTGGAATGCTTGACCTTGATCAACCAAACACCCCTCCGGATTTGCCAGGAAGGACGATGTTCGTTTTTACTGTTAACTAATTGAAGTAGGTTAGCTTTCGCAACGTCACAAACAGGGTGTAGCCAGGGAGGTAAAACAGGCAATTGTTTCCCTCCAAAAAATCTTTTCAAGAACCAACATTGATATAAACAACGCATATAAACCTTGATAAAAACATTTAATATGCACTCATAATGAAAGGGGCAATTTCCCCTGTCTTGAAAACTGAAGACGGTGAAGCATGAGCAAAACTGCCCTACCTACCGAAACATTTTTAAATTACAATAAATTACGCGCGAGAGGAATCTCTAATCATCTGATTAAGGTCAAAAACAACGTCGATATTATCTAAGTATTTTTCACCCAAATCACAGCGTCGATATCATGAGATACTCTCAAGCACATTATGGGGGTGTCTGGGAAACAGAGCACTCCAGCTCCTGAGACAGTTACGGTGCGTAAAAACGACTTTGTTTCCTCCCCCCCCCCCCCTGTGCCTCTGTAAATCTTTCATTGGTCTGGTCTTCCTTTGCACTACTTTTATTTTCAGCACTTAGATAGGGCAGTGTCAATTTAGGCTTTTACATTTTAATAATTTTTCAACCAATTGGCCGGTTATAGCGCAGTGTTAAAGATGTTGCTATCGATGCGAATAGTCTAAGGTTCAATTCCCAGGCAGGTCAAATCGGACACCGTGTAACCAACGGATTGCCGCCTCTGCGACGATTCTTCGGACTCGCTACCACGCTTCGGCAGGGGCGGATCCAGGGGGGGATGAGGGGGATGCACCCCCCCACCCGCTATTTTCAACATGTTTTTGATGAATACAACTTTTCAATGGTTTCGAACCTTTCCGATAACAATAAGCCTTACGCTCTAAGCACGCATAATCGAAAATGTACGAACAAAATGTATCATATTTGGCGCAACACTCAGAATTAGGGGCAAAGAATTTAAACAAAATTTGCCTAAAAGTACTAAAATGACCACTACAATATGTGAATTTTCAAAAATTTTTCGGGGGAGCATGCCCCCGGACCCCCTAGAGCCTTTTTGATTCTCAATATGCTTCAAAATAATTCTGCCGAAAAACTGCGCAAAAAAATATGTCGAATTTTGGTGTCACCCAAGGCCGAAACTATGCAATGTGGCCCCCCACACGAAATCATCTTTCGGGGCCCCCTAAAAACTTTTCTTGGATGGTGATACAAAAGAGCGAGCCCCGAAGGGGCGATGCCAATCTAGAGGGGTTTGGGGGCATGCCCCCCAGAAAATTTTGCGGAATTTGACCTTCTTCTGGAGGTTTTTTGTGCGTTTTGAGCCTTTAAAATTCCTCAGTTTTAACAAGGTTTAGTAGTCTGCTGTTTTACTAGGTCCCTTCCAAACCCACTAAAATAATGCTGCAAGCAAACCCTACTTTAACATTTCGCTACCTATGCGAAGAAAAAACGTTTTTTAAGCTTATTTTTGCGCCTTTTACTTGAGGATGAGGGGCCCTTGGTATGCTACTAAAATTTGTTAGGTAGTTTTGCGACTGCTATTTTTCGAAAAACTTGCAGGGGCCTCCCATGGCCAAAAGCATAAATATGGTATGGGGGCCCCACATCGCGCGAGTTAAGACAAAAAATAGGCATATTGAATCTTAGAATAGGCCTATTTAAGGCACCTTTATTATACGTTGAGTAAATAGTACTACGTACTGACTATTTACGGGGCCCCCTTTTTGTGCGGGCTCCCCCCCCCCGGTTGGGGGTTCGGGGGGCGCTAGTTTCGGCACTGGTGTCACCTCCCTGAAAATTTTTCTGAATACGCTTCAGACATGAAAGCATTTTTCGAAGGGCTTATTTACGCCTTTTTTTGGGTCTAACTTCTTTGTACTTAGTTAACATTCAACCTAATTACAAATTTCATCCCTTCCCCCAACAAAATTTTCTGGATCAGCCCCTGCGCTTCGGTACTACAGCGAATTAATGAAACGAGTAGGCCTACAGCGAAGACTTGATTTTTCTTTTAAAATTTTGTGTGCGGCCATAGTTACTGCAGATACACCGTATTTAAGGAAACTTCTGCTTATCAGTTGCTTCACAGCAGCATCAATGACAAAAATGCAGTTCAAGCAAAACACTTCAGAAAAGTTGAAATTCCGGTATTGTTGCATCGCATGGTAATAAAAGTTTCTCGAAAGTAAAATGAGAATCTTGGACCGAACAGAAAAACATGACAGCAGTTTCGGCAGGCTCCGGACCAAGAAAACTCGGTTCGTTTCAAAAACGAAAGGTTTCACTTTTATTGCAATTGTCAACGTCAAGCCCAGCGCACCAGAAAAGTTTGACTACCGGTAGGCCTATTATTGCTTCACAATGAAAGTTTTTCAAGATTTTATAACCGAGTTGGATAGCACACAAAAACATAAGCGAAATTTCGGCAATCTCTGCATGAAAAAAGGCGGTTCGTTCCAAAAAGAGAGGTTATCATTTCGTGTAAATCTTCAATGGGGGGAGCGGGTTTGACCCCCGACCCCCCATCCCCGTAGGCTACGTACGCCACTGTCATCAGCAATGTACGTCTAACTTTATGTATAGCAGGGTGGGGCAAGTCGGACACCTTAAAGACATTGACGTGAATTTCGAGAAAAGCAATGCAGTAAGCCGGTAATCAATAATTTACTTTCGTAGTCACTCCGGTCACCAACAATATGCATAAACAACAAAACTTCAAAAAAGCGAAAGCAAAAAATTTTGACGTATTCTAAAAGCAAAATCCCTTGGTCAGTCTCTACAAAGCTGATGTTTTGCCTTCATTCGGTCGGTATAATGCGTATATTTCTTTATTTATTTGCATTTTTATCCTCCTATCACGAAAAAGCGATGGAGCGCTGTAAGTGGTAAAATCATAAATGGCCTTATGTTCTGTTGGCGCTTTAATCACACGTATTCTAGAGTCTCTTAACTTCTAAAGCAAACTGCTGGAGATACTTCGATAGACACCTTTTATATATTTGAAATTGTTCTAAATTACACCGTCTTTGTTTGGCAATTGTTTTGTTTGTGAAGTATGGTGCATGACAGTAGTACAAAATCATTTTTAAAATGCTCCTAATTACTGGTGTCTGAAATTACATTGTGTTAGGACTATTCCTTTTGAAGTGCAGTTAATTGGCCTTTTGTGTGACGTTTGAAACCCCAGACTCTTTTTCCTGTTAATAATTGCGTTGACGACGAAATGAGACAGTATAAAGACCTCGACCACATTATTTCGGGATTCCAGAAAGATAGTTTTGCTGCTCCGGGTACAGACGAAGTTGTCTTGTGTTGGTATTGATTGAGCTTGGGTAAAACGTTATTTTACGATCTGATCCAAAAACAAGTTGGTGTATCTTAGTTCAGGGCCCAGCGTCTTCACCGTTGTTTGATGAACGTGTGACAGTGACCATTTTTGAACCCCCCATAAATTACCGAGTTACGTAATGTACAACTGCAATAAAATTGGTAAAATCTAAGACAAGTGTGATACAAGTGTTGCGCTAATAATTGGAGTTATTTTGTGGCAAGCTGACATTTCATACATAGTTGGGGCATTGGGATCCGGAGCTGGCTTCGTGAGTTCGATGCGCAACGAGGTCATCTTCCATGATGCGCATACTTCACTAACATAAATACCTAAGCTGCAATTGTGTGTCTTGCAAAACAAAAAATGAAAAAGACGGACAAAAGCTTTTAAGATTTTGCGATTCAAGCTAAACAATTTAAAATTTAGCCAAGACGCTATGCCCCAGAGATGGGCCTCGCCACTCGTTAATCGCATCGACGTAATACCTCGAGTATAATGAAGATTTAATTTTTTTTAAATATACGAAAAAGTCTATAGTTTCACAACAAAACAATGTCACCTGAGCAAATTCTAATCTTGACTAAGTAAACATCTAACACACATACATCTTGAAGATGTTGTTAATTACAAGCGTATGAGCAGACGCTTTTCTTGAAATTTACACCTAAATTTTTAAGAGCGGAGGTAGACCAAATGGTCATTTTCAGTATTTTATTTGCATGTTAAATTCAGACCAAATTTTGGCTAAGAATAAGACAAATAAACGTTAGAAGTCAAGGTTTCTGCTCCAAGTTGTTAACTGTTTCCATAGCTTTCCAGCTGCGCTCGATAGTAATCAGAAGAAAGCTCCCATGTGCGCGTTCCTCTCTCAGGCTCCCTTCGATACTCGTTAAAAGCCATTATCGTTTAGTTTCTCGTAGAAAAATTATTCCTTTATGTGAGTAATTTGTAAATCTTCTTCACGTCCCAGAAAATTTTGGTGTTCACCCGTCGTATCACCATTCAAAAGTAAGTACGTTCTTGCAGAGGCGTTGTCAGCGAAAAATTTGGGTGGGCACTGCCGAAATTCGGCAATGAGAGGCCCCATTTTTTTCGCCCTTAGTGATCGATCTGTGTACGTCGAAAAGGGGAATTCATTGCCCCGGTCTCCTCCTGGTTACAGCACTGCGCTCTTACTTTCAAGTAAAAATGATGAAATATGAATTCGGCGAATCAAAAATTAAGTAGTCTTAGCCTATAATACAAGACCCAGTTTTTAAAAAGTGGCCAGAAACAACCTGCCTACATTAGTAAAAGCTTAATTTTTTCGTACATTAATTTCACCAAGTAATTTGGTCACAACGTCATTGGTTGAGCCTCTGTTATAGCTTTATAGCGAAAAAAAAATACGATGCCATTCTCGGCTTGGTGAATTTCACCAGCAGCAAAGGTTGGTGCTGGCCCTGTACGGGTTAAAAACATCGTTATCAGTGCGGGTTGTCTGGGTTCGATGCCCTTGCCGCTTAAATTGAACACAGTGTTGCCAATGGCTAGTGTTTCCTCCCGGGAAGTCGGGACGGAAAATTTCCTGGAAACTTAGGGTTTTAAAATTTCCCGTTTCCCAGAAAATTTATGTCGGGGTTCTGGGAAATTTTTTGCATTAGTAAGGATTTCAGTGGTACTGATATCTATCATTTCGACATAAATAAATAAATAACTGAGGCTATTTTCAAATTATATTGAACTGAAAATTCAACAGTAATTGAGGGAAACTGCGAAGTGAGCTTGCGCTCTTTGAGTCAGCAGCCACCCGTTACATTGGTCAAATGCAATCGGCTCCAGTCGCGAATCGAACCCGTCACGTAGGATCTGTCACCTGCGCGCGGTACCGCTAGGCCATGTCGCTGACAAAAAAATGCATAAAAAATGCGTTACAGCAAATTTAAAAATTTTTTTTGCTTACTACAAATTTTTTTCAAAATTCGCGAAATTTTGCGGGACGAAATGCTTGCAAGATCAAAATTTTTTCCTCAATTTATCGAAAAGATTGAAAAACTTAAACTTAGTTTGTCAAAACAACAAAACGAAATGCTAAAGATTAGATCTGAAATGCTGAAAATCATGAAAAATGTCAAAATAATCAAGCTCGGAAAAATTTCCGAATCCCGGGAATCCTGAGAATTTTTGGAATCCCGGAATTTTCCGCATCCCGGGAATCCCGAAGATTTTCGGAATCCCGGTAATTGGAATTCCTGAGAAATTTTTTAAAAATTTCCCGTTTCCCGGGATGTTGAAAATACGGGAAAAAAGGGAAACCCTACCAATGGCTCACTGCAGCTGCGACGTTTCTTCGGAGCTGTGGTGCTCAGGCGCTGTGCCGCAGAGATGGGCCCCGGGTACTCGTTACACCCTTTTGCGAAATGAATATTTTTTATGTAAGACTCACTGGACAGCAACGAACGACATGTTTGAGGCGCCGTTTGGAAAAAAACTATTCGTTTCGTGACCCTTGTTTTTTTAGCTTATTTAGACCATTATTTGTCCGATTTATCTAAGTCGGACCAAAAAACACGCGCAAAATAAGTCGGACAAAATTGGTTTTGTTCAAACGGTGCGCCATTCGCCATTTGGAAAAAACGATTTTGTGACCCATGTTTTTTAAGCGTTTTTAGACCATAATTTGTCCGATATATATCGGAAATATCCGACTTAGATATCGGACAAATTGTGCTTTAAGTCGGACAAAAAAAAAGTCGGTTATTTCTGACTTGTATGTCGGACAAATTCTGTGCTAAGTCGGACCAAAATACCCGCGAACTAAGTATTTTTGTCTGACTCATTTTGTCTGATATGGTTCATAGGAGCTATCTCACTCAAAAGGTAACAGTATCACGTGAGTTTCATGAGATGCCGTGTCACAGAGCGTTTATGCACTACTAACAGCGTAAGCACTCTCTGTGCTCAGTGTCCTGAACGACATACTCGGTGCATTTTTTTTTCACGAAGTTTGCTAAGAGTTTCTAGTCTAGTCTACTCTATTGTTGAAATAATGGCAACCATTGCTATTATTTGTTAGACTATGAACGTACGTTAATAGAGCTTATACATACTTTTATTTCCCGTATGAACTACCGCAATTTCGCGCTAGCATGACACGCTTGATTGAACAACTTTCACAAGCGTCACGTCTACCGTCATGTATTTCAGCATTTTGAAGTGAAATTTCTGCTCTCTTCCAGACAGTCCAGTCAAACTGATATCAAGATTCACAAATTTTTTCTTGTCACGCGGCACATCACAAAACTCACGTGATACTTCTAGATTTTGTGTGAGATAGCTCCTATGAACCATATCAGACAAAATAAGTCAGACAAAATGACTTAGTTTGCGCGTGTATTTTGGTCCGACTTAGCACAGAATTTGTCCGATACATAAGTCGGAAATATCCGACTTTTATGCGCGTGTTTTTTTGTCCGACTTAGAGTACAATTTGTCCGATATATCAGTCGGATATTTCCGATACATATCGGACAAATTATGGTCTAAATAAGCTTAAAAAACATGGGTCACAAAATCGTTTTTTCTATGGGGCGCCGTTTGGAAAAAAACTTTTTGTTTTGTGACCATTGTTTTTTGAGCATATTTAGACCATTATTTGTCCAATATATCTAAGTCGGACCAAAAACCATGTGCAAAATAGTCAGATTTTTCCGATGTATATATCTGACAAATTCTATGCCAAGTCGGACCAAAAAACACGGGCAAAATAGTCAGATTTTTCCGACTTTATATCGGACAAATTCTATGCTAAGTCGCACCAAAAAACACACGCAAAATATTTTTTGTCTCATACGGTTCATAGGAGCTATCTCAGACAAAATCTAGAAGCATCAATTCAAAGCGCTGAGATACATGACGGTAGACGCGACGCTCGTACAGACTGCTCAATGAAGCGTGTCATGCTAGCGTGTTAATCAAGCGTGTCATGTTCGCGAAATCGCAATGGTTGAACTTCATACAGGAAATAGAAGTATGTATAAGCTCTATTAACGTGCGTTCATAGTCTAACACATAATGACAAAGCTTGCTATTATTTCAACAGTAGAGTAGACTATACACTAGAAACTCCTTGCAAACTTTGTGAAAAAAAATCTTGAAAACAAAATTATAAATGGCAACACGCTGCATAAACTAAGTATTTCGTTCCGGACACTGAGCACAGAGAGTGCTTGCGCTGTTAGTAGTATGTAAATGCTCTATGACAGGGTTGTTACAGACTGACCCTGCCTATAACACGGGGCCCAAGAGGAGCGCCTGGGTTTTCACCTTCTGTAGATCAATCCACTAGCTGCCTGAACTTGAACCTCAGAGTATCACCCGAGAAGAACAAGTAGAACGACTCTATTAATTGATCGAACTAAAAACTCCCACGGCGATGTAAAACCAAAGGGAAAATAGGTAGGGAAAGGTAGGTAAGTTCAGGTAAATCATGTAAAATAGCGAGGGATTCAGGTCTTTCAAAGGTAAAAAACAACTGAAAGCTTCTCGGGTATAAAATAAATAAAAACTGCGCTGTGCAGGGATATAACTTTGAACAGACAAAAGACGTCCTTCCGCCAACTGAACTCAACAAAACTAATGAAATGAAATGAAATGTTGTGTGGTTTCATGGCGCTTTATAACTACTAAGGTCCTTTAGCGCCAGGACTAAGTTTTGTCAACAATTCACTGACGTGTTTTATTCTCTGTTCATTTCATCCTCCGCTAAAAAAGGATGACTGATCACACAGTAAAACGAGAAGTGCACACGTGACCACGTGATCAACGAATAAAGAATTTTCTAGAACAGTGGAACTGCTCGCGGCGCGCCAACAGCCTAACAGCACAGTCGAGACTGTGTTAACAGTGCAGCGTTCGAGCTAATTAAATGCGCTGAAAGCAAAACATGTGACAAACAAAGCGAAAGACTAAAACCCGAGTTAGTTTCCGAAGTCGGTGCTGTAACAAGGGTATCCCATGAAAGTCACGTGATATTTTTAACTGTTGTCTGAGATAGCTCATAGGAACCATATCAGACAAAATAAGTCCGACAAAAAGTTTTGTCTGACTTGTTTTGCGCGTCTATTTTGGTCCGACTTAGTGTACAATTTGTCCGACTTACAAGTCGGAAATTTCCGACTTATTTTGCGCGTGTTTTTTGATCCGACTTACAAAACAATTTCTCTGATATATAAGTCGGATATTTGCGATATGAATATCGGACAAATAATGGTATCGTATAAATAAGTTGAAAAAACAAGGGTCACAAAATTGTTTTTTTTCAAACGGCGTGTGGCGCGCCGTTTGAGCAAAAACAATTTTGTCTGATTATTTTGCGTGTGTATTTTGTTCCGATTTAGAGTACAATTTGTCCAATATTCAAGTCGGATATTTCCAATATATATATATCGGACAAATAATGGTCTAAATATGCTCAAAAAACATGGGTCACAAAACAAATAGTTTTTTTCCAAACGGCGCCCCAGACGAAAAAGCAAAAAATAGTTTTAATCTAAAGCCTGTTACATCTGCTTCAAAATGACTTAGGTTGCCACAGATTTTTGTCTCAGTAAGAACTTAGAATCAATCAGTTGCAATACCTTCTCATTTCTTTTCGACACCCCCTGCAGAGATATATGACCAAGCACGTTCTGAGTATCGTGCTCATCCTCTAAAATGGTTTGAGACGTAATTTTATAGTCGAGGGAGTTGTAAATTGATGACTAACATTGCTAGCTTTGTTGCTGCGCTTTGATGATCAACTATAGTCAGTTTTATTGACGAGGCGTGCTCTATTTGGGAGAAATTAATGTTGTTGGTTAAAATGGCATTGAAATTTTTTGGCATTTCAATTCCTATAAAAAACTTGTCATTTTTCGATGTGTGATTTCGAAATTTATTTAAAATTTGTAATGCGGTACATATGGGATGACGTTATAGCTTAAGCAGAAAAAACAGAACCACAATAAATCTTAAAACTTGAAGTTTTGACAACATGGATTCAACAGTCATCATCAGCAATGTAAGCAAAGCAGTACTACAAAGCCTTGCTTACACTGCTAATGATGACAATTGAACAAGTTGTCAAAACGTCCAGTTTGAAGAATTGCTGCGGCTATTTAAATTTTATTTCAACGCATATCTCTGCGAGTTAGATTGACACTGTCTGTACAAATATCATTGTACATATATCAATTCAGAATACCAAGATAGGAATCGAGCTCGGGACCGTGACGCGATACCAAGAAAGTGAGACACTTAAAGCAACACTATTTGATATAAATGGACTACATGCATCCTCAGTGTTTTTTTTTAAGGTTTGGCTTGAGGAACCATTAAGCAATTTTGAAAGATCATCCGCCGAATTTATGGAGTAAAACACAGCTTTCTACACTGCATTGTTGAAGCAGATTTTGAGCTACCGGAGGACAATTTTGAGAGACCGGTCCACTTCGGTTCCTCAAAACGCCTAGAAAAAAACACTGAGCACCTTATCAATTGGCAAGACGCAGCAACCAATCATTTACATATAATTGTTTAATTAATTAACAAAAGTTAGATTAATTTTTTGGATAACTTTTGCGAATAATAAGAAAGTACTTTATGATAAACAACGTAAAGATCACTAAATACCTTTTGAAACTAACTAAAACGCAGTAATTGTTGTGAATCGAAAGTTTTTTAGAATTGAGCGTAAACTCCATCTAATCCGGTCAGACTGCTAGCACTAAAGACATTACGTTAATAACTCAGAAAGCCTGGTTCCAATTATGCCTATTACTGTAGTTTTAAACTGCAGTACAAGGTTGAAATTTTATAATTTTAGCTCTATTTCATTTTTTGTATGTAGTTGCAAATTTATCCTCACACCACGAGAGAACGATCAAAGCGCTATAACGAGCTCGCTGAGTAGTTGCCGGTCATCTGGCTTCCGCACCAAAATGAGGAAATCCCGCTAAGTACCTTTTCCAACGGCACGCCACGTAAATTTGCCAGCTTGTTCTCCACCTTGTCTTTTTAATGCTGAGTGTGAAGCAGGGAAGCTATGAATATCAATTTCAAAGTCATCGTTTGATCCGACTCGGAATCAAGCCCGAGGCTACTGCTCCAGAGGCAGACGCCCTTACCACTCGGCCAACCGAGCTTACGGTCAATTTTTACCGTAAGTCAGGCGGGAAAAAAAAGATTCTGCAAGAAGACAATTTCTTCTTCGACAAGCGTATTTGCGTCAGCTTTTGACTGATTGACAGATTTCAATAGAAAATATTAACTATCTGCAATGGCGTAGGCTGCAGGGCCGTATGAACACTGATTTTGCGGGGGGCAGATCTAATTTTGATGTCAGCAGCAGACCTCTTTTTTTTCAGAGGACACGAATTACCAAGGGGCCTCACCCTCCTCTTAATCCGTCACTGAAAGGATACATTCAATGACTTGCTTATGCCAATCATGAAAATTGAGGTTATGACACAGATTTAATCCCAAAAAATGCTGAATAAAGAAGCCTAGATGCTGACATACTGTAGCGTAATCGCTTTGTCGTTAAAAAATTGTAGTTGCAATCTCTACAATGCAGTGTTATTTAAAATTCAAATAGAATTTAGCTCTATTTTTGCGAAAGTAAACACGTTTTTCTGGATTTACTGTAAAATGGATTTCTTTCAACTAAATGATCTCGCAGCAATGTAATGACGATAATTAATCGCAATATGCAAGAATCTTTATGCGATGAACGAATTACGATGCGATAATTATAACGATAAATTATCTCAACAGGTACAAATCTTTGTCTAATGAGATTGGACGGTTAGATTTTCAAGATTTAGCAAGTTTTTATATTTAAATTTTTGCAAATTACGCGAAATACAGCGTAATCGAAATACCAATTAAGGTAAAGCGGGATTTAAAAGTCATAACATCTTGCGCCACAACAGCAAGATTATTATGCAAAATCACACATAACTTTGCATAGAAGAAAAAACAAGGTGCATCTCCAGATTTAAGTTTGCATTTTAGCCTTCACAGGTTATGATGTTCTTGCAGGGCTGAACTTTGGTTAAGTTAAGAGTTCAGAACACGTTGCTGTTAACACAGCACATTACATATGTAATCCAAAATCTTTCCTTCCTACAAAAGCGGTTACACGAATGAAATGTCGTTTCTTGTCAAAAGGAATATCAATTATATGTTCGAAGCTGGTAACACATGACAACTACAGTTTTTGACTCGTTACAGGCCCGTGTAAAGACTCGTTCACCGTATTGTATTTTTGTAGGTGTTTCAATATTTTGCTGATTCTTAGATCTATTAATAGATTATAGTTACTTTAATAGTTTGAAATGTTTGCAAAATCGTCAAGTATACTGTATGTCATTGGTTTGCCGGCGATTCTCCTCTGCACGAAATGGTTCACGATTCCATAGGTCTATTAGTAGTTTTTTTTTGTAGGACAGAGCACAAATTTAACCATTGGTTATATCTCACACAAAACATTCTTTTCGGTTAACCCAACTCAACTCAACTTACTTAAGTTCAACAAAATTACGTTCTGCAAATAGTACAGGGTCAGGCAAAATGATCGGACACATTTGAAATCGTCAATACCCATTTGAAATTGTCAATATGACAATTTGTGTCAGACGGGTTAGTTAAAGTTAGTTAAAGCAAAACGGGTTAAAGCAAACGTATTAAAAAAAACGGGTTAAAGTTAGTTAAAGCAAAACGGGTTAGTTAAAGTACAGAAAGTGGTTGGGAGAATAGCTATAGGTTGGGTCAAAAGGGTTTTCATGGCGTGGAGTTGCTAGTTCCCTGCGGAGTAATTTCATTTTCTAAGTTTGACCATAGGCCATCAAATCAAGCTGATTTTCTGAACTTTAGAAGTTTATGACCGTACATCTTCAACATCAGCCAGAGTAAGTTGTTTTTATGGTTCTCAAAACTTCAAGATATCTTATTGTGACCACGATGTCATCTTGCGTGGTGATGTAAACCACTTCATGTTTTCAATGTTGCCTTGTTAACATAGCGTAGTTTGTGGAATTAAGTAGACAGTTTTAATCGGTCGTCCCTCTTTTTGATTCCTGTCATGCTGCACTGATGAGATTTTTCGAAACAGTTGTAGTCTTCGCAATTGCAGAGGCTGCAGTTGTCTGTATTATCACAATTTGTGTCAGATCATTTTGCCTGACCCTGTATAAGGAACTCTTGAAGTAATTTTAAAAACAGAAAGCTGCGAAGGGACTTGGAAGTCTCCGAGTCTACAGCCTCCCAATGGGGAAAAAAAAGAAAAACAAAACAAAAAAACGTTATAACGTTGCTTACGCACACATACAAAAAAATAGAACAAGGATAGAGTTAATTCCAAAAATACTTAATAAGTTATATTTAGTTGCATAACTTACTTGAATCCATTTTGATGATGATAAAGCAATAATCACGCAAATCAGCGAAAAAAAACTGACTCCAACAGAGACAAGTAAAAGTTTTTGAACCATAACTATTTCAAATCTTAACGTCCAACTAATATTAAAACAGTGCAACAAAATACTGCAAAATCAAAATCAAATCTTCATTACACTCACAGTATTACGCCGAATTGTGTAACGAGTGGCCGTGCCCATCTCCGCCGCTCAGCGCCTGGGCAACACAATTCCAAAGAAACGTTGCAACGGTGCTAGTCGTTGGCGACACTGTGCTGATTTGACTGGCCCGGTAATTGAACCCCAGATATCTTGCACCGATAGCGGGTGCTTTACAACTTAGCTAACCGGTCGGTGATTAAGTGTTTCAAATCCTTGCTGATGCAAGACAACGACATGCAAATATGAAGAATGCTTGTGATAAAAATACAAAAATTCGATAAAAATTTCATTTTGCATGGCAGTCAACCAACTAAATTCTTGCATCTTCTCGCAGTTTATAAATAGCCTTGCCCGCCTAATATCACTTTATATAGCCTCACTAATATCATTTCTGTTGTCGATATTTTTGCTTTGAACACCGATTCTTTAGTCCAGCTGCTTTATTATGCAAGCAATGATGATAAACATAATATTTGTGCGGTTTCGCTTTCTCTCTTTCGGATAGGCCTACTCCATCAAAGTTACGTGTCAAAACGTCACAATTGTCACTGCATGACGGCGAATTTGTATAAATGGTAAAAACACATGCTAACACAACAAGCTGTTTAATTTAGGCTGCGTTATGCTTTCAGTGGATACAACCTAATGGCAGTTTGGAGTAACTTGTCTAACACAGACATAGCAGTTGCAGAACGTTGCAAATTTTTGAAATTACAGCAACTTTTGACGATATTGGCAACACTTTTATATGTACGCTGCCCTATAGGGAAACAAATGTATCAAACTTCTCAACTTCCCGAGACCCCAGCAGTACTAGCGCAATAGCAGCCTGGGCTATGAACTCGAACTTGACTCGAACTCGCTGAACTTGAACTCCAAAAGCAAAAATCCCTGATCTCGAACTCGAAAAAAGGTTAATTACAAAATTGCTAGAACTTAGCCTAGACCTGATAAAACCCACTTGAAGTTAGCACAACTATAAGCAAATTTAGCTCGTCGGCAACTGTAAGTTAATGTTAGGTTGACTTAACCTTTTCTAAAATTAAAAAAAAATTGTTCTTGATTAATATGCTGTATCCGTAGATTTTATTAGCTTTTTTGGAAATGGCTATTTAGAAATTTAAGTCGAAACAATTGCGTGCCTTGGACCGTACGTGTGGGCTGATGTCCAACATAGATAATCCACTTAAAAATACGAATAAACTCCTGGAAACGAATTATCGAACTCTGTCAAAATTATCGAACTCCTTAAATCATGCATGGGCAACCTACGGCCCTGGGGCCAAATCCGGCCCGCCAAGGCTTCTCATTCGGCCCGCCAATAAATTTTCTAGGGCTGTAGGCCTATGTAATATATCGATATTCATTTATTTTATATAATGTGTGTTACGAAAGATTTAGCCCGAAAGAAAATGTCACTATTTGAGAGTACTTATATCTGCGAGCAACTGTTCACCAAAATGAAGCACACTAAGTCAAAAACTAGATCAAGACTGACAGATCGTCATCTTGAAAATAGTCTAAGAGTGGCCGCCTCCAGCATAGCACCAAAAATTGACACGTTGGTGAAAAAGCACCAAGCCAAGATTTCCCATTAGAAAGTAATTTAATTAAACATTACCATTAGTTTTATAGCATATCTGACATATTAAGATTGACAATTCATTGGGTTCAATAAATTTTTCATTTTCATTATTGCAATTATATGTCAATACAGAAATTACAGATAAAATATGGTGAAAATGCTGCCTATATCAATATAGGTATACATTTTTTATGGATATCCCTGTGCAAACAAAATTGAAAACACATTGCATGTAAAATAACATTACATGAATACAATCCAAACCCCACAAAAATATGTACCTAGATTACACTTAAAATCACAATTACGGCTCCGGCCCTCAGTCAAGTTCCAAATGCACATTTTGGCCCCCAGTGACAAAAGGTTGCCCATGCATGCCTTAAATTATAGTAAAAGTTAGGAACTTGCACTCAAGCTCGGCTTGTACATTTTAAGTGGATAAAATGCTAGTGAGTTCGCAGCTTCAGAGCAGCTGTTTGGCTAGGACGGGGCATTAAAGCCGAAAACTCCGCTTACAATGAGCTTCATCCTCTGCCTATCCTAATCCGGTAAATATTTCAATATCAGACTTTTCTAATCTATCGTACTCTTAAACTTTGTTAATTGTTTTGTGTGAACTAACTAACGTTGTTTTTTTTCTAAACAAAATAATCTGAAAAAAAATAAAAGCCTACAGTAATTAATTTATCAACTACATGAATAGTTTCTTACCCATTGCATTACAAGCAAAAACGTTCTTGCATTTATGACAATGGTATTTTCTATTAAATTGCTTTTAAATGTGCATTTTCTTCTTTCACGTTTTGGCTAAAATTATCTTTTACGCGCCGCACTAATTTGAATATAGGAGAAAATTTTTAGATGAAACAAAACAATTTGTTGCAGAAAGTCATGAGAGTTAGATCACTAAAATAGAAAATTGTTTTTACGATTTTGACGCCGAACACCAAGCTCAAAATTTTTTAATCAGATGAAATCGAGAACCTCGCTATCGGCGCGGAAATGCTTGGATTTGATTCCTAGACCGGTTAAAATCGGGTTCATTGTCGCCGACGGATCGCAACTGCTTGGTGTTTTTTCGGAAGTGTTGCCCAGGCGCTGAGCCGCGTAAATGAGCCCCGCTGCCCCGGCACTCGTTAACACGTTTCATCGTAAAGCCGCGAGTATGATGAAGATTTGATTTGACCTTTTCTGCTTATTTCAAATCACGTTTAGTCCCCAAAGCCACATCAATTTAGAGTCATGCGCACTTTGAACAACACTACGCTAACTTAAACTACCTGGGAATCGAGCCACCATGCGCACTTTGAGCAACACTACGCTAACTTAAACTACCTGGGAATCGAGTCATAATCGTCTGAACTAAAGTCACTAACTCAGGCTTCGTTTTAGAAACATCGGTTGGCCCTGCAAGAACTTCATTTTCTTTACCCGAACAGCAACCATGCCTTGGAAAACTGACTAACTTCAAATCTCCAACAGCTTGCTATAATCTTTTGTGTTGTCTTGTTTTGCAGAATTTGCAAATACACAGAAATAGCATTTCGCTTTACCAGCTGCTGTCTTTCGCGGAAAATGTAAATGAACTCCCATTTGATGCTACAAGTTAACATACCACACAGCTTGGTTATTAATCAATTCATAAAAACACCATTGTACCGTTAAGTTCAATGAAATTCAAAAAATAGGTGAGCAAAGTGTAACCAGTCTGACTGGCACCGAAACGATGTTATTTGTACGAAAATGGTATAGCTAGTACAGTTGCCAAAAAGAAATTTTACAATGTGTATTCTAAGAAAATTTGTAGTGATTTTAACAGTTTAAAAGTGCTCATTAAAGTTTATTGCTTGACCAACTATAAGCAAATTTAGCTCGTCGGCAACTGTAAGTTAATGTTAGCTTGACTTAACCTTTTCCAAAATTAAAAAAAAATTGTTCTTGATTAATATGCTGTATCCGTAGATTTTATTAGCTTTTTTGGAAATGGCTATTTAGAAATTTAAGTCGAAACAATTGCGTGCCTTGGACCGTACGTGTGGGCTGATGTCCAACATAGACAATCCACTTCAAAATACGAATAAACTCCTGGAAACGAATTCGCATACCGGTACGCTGAATTTTAATCGTTTCTCTTTAGTTTAAAATAAACTTTAGTTACTTTTAGTTAAGGAACTTGAAATGAGCCAGCACTTCAGGGCTGCAATGTATTCGTAAGTTGGCGTAATGGTTTAAGACACCGTCAACGATGCAGGAGATCTGTGGTTAGATTCCCGGGCAGGTCAAATCGGACACAGGGTCGCCAAAGCGGCCACGCCACATTTCTTCGGAGCTGTGTTTCCCAGGCGCTAAACCGCGGTATGGATCTCGCCACTTGTTATTAACACGCTTTGGCGTAATACCGCGAGTATAATGAAGATTTGATTTTTTTTTCATAACTGGTAAGTTTCAAAAAGTTTTTATGTGTTAAGACGTAGATCAAAAAATTATCTTTGTACTTTGTTATTAATGAATTAACGTTTTTATGCCCATCTGTGTAAACATATAGGCTATAAACACTTTTTAGGTTGCGTTTTCTTTACACTCGTTGTTTGTAACAAAAGTTAAGCAGTAGGTCTTACCTCGCGAAAAAGCGCTTTTTTGAGCTGGACTGAAGGTTCCAACTCCGCATTATTTAGTAAAAGCATTCAACCATGTCTTCTTTTCAGCTCTATTAACTTGTTACTCGTGCTCATTTTTAAGCCAGCTTAAGAAAATTTAGTTAGTAACTTAAACAGAATTAATTCGGGTACAAATAGATCTTTTATTCAATAACACCAGATGCTATGTTGCTTTCAGTTAACTTTTGAAAATTGGATAATTGCAAAAGTAATCTGCATACCAGCATGACTTTAAATAGGCAGATTAGGCACATATTTTTTGCGTTGCTGGGGCTAATATAAACAATTTGTTTAAATTGGTTCGAATATGCAAATTTTCGTTTTAATAGATTTTAATAGCTTGTTTGAATTTAATATGCATTAATGTCGTTGAATTTAGTCAAATATTACACAGCCTGCCTGCAATCGGTGGATTTGGATTTTTTTCGGTAAGAAGAGCTGAGAACGTAGCCTACCGGCAGGGATGCTTTGGTAAAATTTGAACTAGGGGCGCCTTGTTTAAAGTTAAAAATTCAGTTGTTTTAAACGCGAACAATCCATAGCATTTGAATCGTGTTAAGCTTAATTGCTGCTGTTTCAGTCACCTACAGTTTACAACATTTGTTACAAGCTTATTTCCGATTCCAAAAGATTTGTTTATGTCAGGCATGGGCAACATGCGGCCCGCGGAACCATTTTATGCGGCCTGCCTTCACTTACAAAAACATAAAAACCTAAAGGCAGGGCCCGCGGAACCGCCCTCCGAACCCCCCCAGTCGGGGGGGGCAGACCTGGTCAGGGGCCCCGCCCTGAATATCGCAGCGTTTTTTTTTTTTTTCATTGGAAATGATTTTAATTTGTCTACGTTTTTGTTGTTGAATCCAACTGTTTTTTTTTTTTCATTGTTAGGGTCACGCAGCCATGCCTAGTTTTTTTGACGGGCATGCTTCAACGATTACCCGTTTTGCTACGTGTGCCCTTTTCCGTGCTTTGCCAATACTTATTGAACTGATATGAACGTGCGTTTCTAACGTTATGGAGTGCGGAAATTAAAACGAATTGATTGATTGATTGGCGTGTTACGACGCAACCTTATTTTGTTTGTGTGCGTGTGTTTGGAAAGATGAAGGGGGTTGAAGAATGTTGGACTCCAATTGCGCCGCAATTGTTTGAAATGTAGGCTGCTGTAGGCAAAATCGCTTGTATGTAAACGGTATTTTTGGTCTGTTGAATGTACGAAAGCATAATTTTCTTCTGTCAAAATTTTTACTGCCCTCTTGCGATTATTGATGCTTGGTCTTCAGCGAGCCTGGTTTGCTTCTTCCCTGTTTTACCTGCGATTTGTGAGGACGCAGCAAATATTATTTATCCCGTTGAAGGTAAAGTGCTCAATGTAATGTTACGAGAATTCGTTATTGTTTTTCAGCACTAGTCGACGTATCTTTAGAATCGGCAGTACTACCGTCGATCTGGAGGCTGCTAGGCCTACATTAATGGTGATATCAGTGGCGTACGCAGAATTTTTCAATGAGAGGGGTTTCAGTGACGTTACACCGTGATGACGTAAAATTCTACGTCATCGCGATGTGACGTCACTGGCAGTGTCAATTGTCAATAATAATGTCAATAATTTTTCATCAAACCAGGCTGTTATAGCGTGGTTTTAAAGATGTCGTTATCTATGCGGAAGATTTGGGGTTTAATTCCCAGGACGGTCAAATCGGACATAGTTTAGCCAACGGCTCGCCACCGCTGTGACGTTTCTTCGGACCTGTGTTGCCCAAGCACTAAGACGCGAGGTCGGACCCCGCCTCTCGCTACCACGCTTCGGCACTACAGCGAGTACATTTAATGAAACGAGTACAGTGAAGAATTGAGTTAATTAAAAAAAAATTGTGTGCAGCCATAGTTTTTGTAGAGACACCGTGTTTAAGGAAACTCCTACTTACCAACTGCTTCACAGCAGCATCACTGACAAAAATGCAGGTCAAGCAAAACACATCAGAAAAGCTGGACTACCGGTATTGTTGCATATCGCATCCGACGCATCGTAATGAAAGTTTCTCGAGGTTAAATTGGAAAGTTGGACAGAACCGAAAAAACGTGAAGGCAATTTCGGCGAGCTCCGCACGAAGAAAAGTCGGTTTGTTTCAAAATTAAGAAAGGTTTCATTCTTTTTGCTATTGTCAAGTGGGGGGGGGGGGTGACTTCCGGCCCCCCTTTTTTACATACGCCACTGGGGTCCATCTCCGCCACTTAGCGCCTGGGAAACACAGAAACGTCGTAGCGGTGGCAAGCCGTTGGCGACACTGTGCCGATTTGACCAGCCCGGGAATCAAGCCCCAGACCTTCCGCACCGATAGCCTGTGCGCTTAACCACTAAGCTAACGGCCGGCATCGGCCCAGAAATTGAACCCAAAACCCCCCGCACCGATTGCGATGTCTTTGGTTAACCTTAACTGGCTGGTTTGGTTAACTCAAAGTTATGAAATCGCAAGCGGAACATCTGCCTGCGTAGCATCCATTCTCTTCCAAGAATACCTTCTGCGCTAGAACGTTGTGTTGTCCAGCCGTGATGGCCCTTGAGAACAGTGGCTTTATGACATCACAACACGTCTCCAGCTTTAACAATACCCATCGACTTTGTCCAGGCTTGCATTTTGAGTTAGTCGTTCCTGGTCGTTCGTTCAAGCGCAGCCCACCAGAAAAGTTTGACTACCGGAATTATTGCATCACAATGAAAGTTTCTCGAGATTAGTAAGCAAGTTGGATAGCACAGAAAAACAGCAGCAATTTCGAAAATCTCTGCATAAAAAAAGAGGGATCGTTTCATAATGAGTGGTTTTCACTATTTTTTTCAATCGTCAATTGAGGGGGGGGGTTGACCCCCGAAACTCCCCGTGCGTACGCCACTGGGTGATATGCTTGGCCTACTTGCATTTTAACTATTGGTTTGTTGCGTCGGTGAGCGTTTCACTGTGCTGCGGGAACCTTCCCTTTTTTCTGGGGCTTTCTGTTGGGAATTTAGTATAGATTATCCTTCGCGCTGCGAGTAAGCAGTTCTTGTGCTGTGATCTGACGTTTGATGCGTACGATTTTGTCTGACTGTGTGGGTGTCGCGAAATAGGAAATTGTATTACTTCGCAGACAGGACGATTGATTAGAATTGTATGACAAACCGTAGGAATTAATTCGTTCTTATCCGACCTCACGAAAAAACCAAGACCTTCTTAACCAAACGAATATCATAATCGACCCAATTTAACTCACTTAGCTACGGTACTCACCATACTACTTTTCAATAAATACAAGCACCACTGCTCACTTCAGTAACACCATACAACAAGGGCTATACCCTTCAGCATACAACAATATTGCTTACTCTACGAGTCTACGCACACTACATCTCCACTCGAAAATTCACGCCTATTTATACTCTAAATTTAAGTTCGAAAAGGTTCAACTACATTCTCAAGAAGAAACAAGAAGAGAAATCATATGACATGCAAAAACTCACACCAAACCACAGTACACACGATTGTGACGTCACACAAGAAGAGAAATCATATGACATATAAAAATTCACACCAAACCACAGTAAACACAATTGTGACGTCACAAGCTCAAATTTTAACCCAGTGAAATTACGTAACGGAGAGATCTGTTCAGAATATTTACGAAAAAAATACGTCAGTAGAAAATTATGACTTCATAATACAACCTTGCGAAACAATCCCACGAATAAAACTTTGGAAAACAACGCATCGGTCTAGAACCTTCTACAGTAGACAAACCATTTAAACAATAACATATTAAACAGTTATATCGTTACAGTGACGTTTAATATGATGTTAATTTTTTGTTCGACTGGCTGTATTCGTAGTAGTCAAATTAGTGCTTCAGATAGGATCCGTTTCGGTTGAGCATTATTGCTTGATCGTTACGACTAACACTTCGTTTTATCAAATGAACAGCTGTTGTTTCGATGCAATTAAACGGATTACGCTATGGGCTCATTATACGAGTACTTTTAAATGATTGTAATTAACATTCGCGCCTCCCCTAAGAATAGTTCCCGCATACCTGGGGAGAGGCGCGCCTCCCCGTTTGAAAAACGTTGCCATAAATCATAATATTTTACTTCGCTAACTACAACATTATGGCGTACGAGGTATGCCCTTGGACTGGTTTTCCAGCTATTTAAGTAATCGCTTTTAACAAGTTTTCTGTAATGATCATCTATCAGACAAAGTATTAATAAATTGTGGTGTTCCTCAAGGTTCTATTTTAGGACCACTACTCTTCTTAATATACGTTAATGACTTTTCTAGGTGTATTTCAACTGGTAAAACTATAATGCTCGCTGATGATACTAACTTTATTTTTTAGTGATAATTCTTATCAGGGCTGCGAACTCGATCGATTTTTAACCGAGTTCAAGTTCGAGTTCGAGGTTAAGAGATATTTGCAAGTCCAAGTTCAAGTTCTAAGAATTTTATTTTTCGAGTTCAAGTTCGAGTTCGGCAAAAATGACCGAGTTCGAGTTCGCAGCCCTGGACTTTGTAGGTCGCAATGGCATGAACAAATAAACGACATGCAGCTTTTCTTTTGGTAAAATCATAACTTCAATTTACACGAATTGTGACTGCTTGAACAATAAACTATATTTCATAGTGATCTTTTATTTCGTTTCAACAATTTTAATACCTTTTTAATGAACTTGAACAGTTTTATGCGAGTTCGAGTTCAGAAAAATTTTTTTTTCGAGTTCAAGTTCGAGTTCGGCAAAATGATCGAGTTCTTTCGAGTTCCAGTTCAAGTTCGCAGCCCTGATTCTTATAACCAACTGTTTCGAGTGGCCAATGAGGAATTGACAAATGTAGATCAGTGGCTTACGGCTAATAAGTTGTCACTAAATATCAGCAAAACGAATGAGGCTACATTGTGTTTCGTACTCTCAATAGCAAACTGCCTAGCAATTTTCCAAGTTTAAAATTACGTAATAACATTTTAAAGAAAGTGAGTAGCCTAATATTAGGTTTTTGGGTATTGTAGTTCGATGAGCATCTATCATGGAAACCGCATATGGAAGTACAGGTATTACTGCAAAAAAATAGATTAACGATCAGCGTTGTGAATAAAATTAAGAACCTTTGAAAGAAGCAAATTCTGTTTACGCTTCATAATTCGTTGATCAAAAGTCACATTCAGTATTGTAGGCTATATCAATGCGGTGCAATGGAAATAAGGCAATGGTGCAAAGACTTCAAAGTCGGCGAATAAATTCGTCAGGTTAATTTTTAAACTAGATTCAAAAGACGGGGTTAAAGATTCAGTGCAGCAACTCGGGATTTTGACCATAAATCAATTGGCTGAACTAAAAACTGCTAATTATATGTAGGCTACAGGTAATTGCATAATAAACTGCCAATACAATAAATATGGGACGAAAATAGCTTAAGGAGGAAAAATAAAGCCGCTGTAAATCTAAAAACTGGACGTTTCGACAACACAAATTCAGCTGTCATCATCAGCAGTGTATGCAAGGCAGTACAAAACTGTAAGAACTAAAATTTACAATTTTAACTACAAGTAATAGCATAACCCAGGCAACGGGTCAACATAAGTAGTATAATTATAACGTCATAAACCAAAAGCTGATAAAAAGACTGACGGAGTTAAATTAACAATTAAACAAGTAAAGAGGAGCGGATTTGGAGTCAACGTTAAGCAATGGCTCATATTTTTGAATAAAAAGTGACTCAAGAATTAATAAGCGTGCAGAATCACCAGAGCTACTAAGAATGTTCGGTTTGGCAAAGTCCACTTAATGGTCAGGATTGTCCATTAAATGTCGGCACACCTTGGATTTATCCGAACTGGGATGCTTCTTAAGTCTGTTAATAAGATTACGTCTAGTCTGTCCTATATAGCTAGAACCACAAGAACACGTAAATTTATATACAACCCCATAGTTCATTAAGGTCTTTTGCTTATCTTTCAGACGAAAGTTGTGTCCGATGTTTCAGGTGGTATCGATAATCCGTAGAATAACTCGGTTCCATGTCTGCTTTTCCACTAAGGCGGACAGCTTTTTTCTTGAGTTGCATTGACATGCCACCTAAAAAGGGCAACCAAGCAATAACTGTTCTGCAATTTTTACGTTTTTCAAGGTGACTCAACATCTTGTCATATTTACGATTAAAAAATCTCTGACATAACTATCTAATAAGCAGGATAGCCATTGCAACCAAGCATAACCTTGATATTATCCACCGTTGGACAAATGCTTTCATAAAAACTAGAGATCTTGAAAGCACGATCGAGCAAACAATTTTTATTCAAAAATATGAGCCATTGCTTAACGTTGACTCCAAATCCGCTCCTCTTTACTTATTTAATTGTTAATTTAACTCCGTCAGTCTTTTTATTAGCTTTTGGTTTATGACGTTATAATTATACTACTTATGTTGACCCGTTGCCTGGGTTATGCTATTACTTGTAGTTAAAATTGTAAATTTTAGTTCTTACAGTTTTGTACTGCCTTGCATACACTGCTGATGATGACAGCTGAATTTGTGTAGTCGAAACGTCCAGTTTTTAGATTTACAGCGGCTTTATTTTTCCTCCTTAAACTGCCAATAGTTTTTAACGGAATGTTAGATAACAATACATGCAGTGAAAAAACACATGATACCAGAAGCCAGTGGCGCCGCCAGGAGGGGACAAGTTGTCCCCCCACTTTTGTTTTGGGCAAAGGCGTAGCTTAGGGGGGGCAGTGGGGTACATATGTCCCAGGGCGCCAAGGTAGAGGGGCGCCAAAATGGAACTTGCAGAAATTTCACGACAAGGGTAAAAAACCTGTCACAAGCAAGATTGCTCCGGAGTTACTCTTACCTGCTTTAGCCTACGTCAAACAAAACAAGTCGATTTATCATTGATTTGGGCTTCGCCCCCAGACCCTCGCTTGTGGCTTCTCTTTGCCAAATCCTGAGTGGGTCTCACTGATCTCTCCATTCTTCTTGGTTTCTTGCTTTGTTAATCTTTCTCTTTCGTAGTTCTTTTCCAAACCGCGATTCATTAGCAACTTGAATGAAACACCAAAATTCACTGTCATTTTTATAATTTGTGCAAAATTCGGAGTGAAAGCAGGGGCGCAGAATCCCTTTTTGCCCCCGGGCGCAGGGTACCCTAGTTACGCCACTGGTTTTGGGTTGTTTTTCCAGTTCGTGCAAATCCGTTGGGAAAGTTTTTTCGAAGGTATACCCCCCGACCTACCAAAACTCTTGTCGGTTCGTTGTTTCACTGATGAAACAAACCGTGAAAATGTACTGTTTGATTTGTGCATTTTTGTGTGTCTCGAAGTCCTGTCCAGTTTCGGAGGTTCTAAAAGCAATTTTCTGCATCATAATCAATTTTGACGTCATAATAAAAAAGTCGTTATGACGGTATCAACATCAATTGTAATGCAGAAAGCCCGAGGGCTTTTAGGAACCAACCAGGAACCACTTATATTAAACATGTGGACACTGGATAGGGTAGGCTACTGTTAGTACATGTGTGACAAGCAAAACTTTAACAGTAGTAGCTCCAACAGGTAAGCGGCAGTGAAGGCAGTATGGCTCCTGCGAGAAATTGAGAAGCGCTTTGATCATTACAGGCTGTCAAGAGCTGCAATTGGTAGTTAAACTTATATTTCATGTGGACAAATAGGTCCTTTCTGTTCGCATGGGCATTTTTCGCGGCCGAAAAGAAGCAGACTTTTTAAAACCCAAAAGAAAAGTATTGTGTAACATTGAAACTGAATTTGAATGTTGAAAACAGAAAAACGTTTGGGCCGGAAAAAACAGCCAAAAAGCAACATTAGCTTACAGCTAAACTACTTAGGATGACAGGCTAGTGGGCTACCCATTTATTACAGCCTACAGAAAAAACTACAACTTGCAGTACCAGATAAGTGAGGATGAATAGGCTTAAGTTATTTATAGCCTGGAAGCATAGACTAGGCTACTGCTGGAAGTAAGACACAGATTTTGGTCAGAACGAAATCTAATTAATTGTTCACGGTTTGGATTTGCTCCCCAATCTTCTTGCACTAGTCAACTGCTAGAATATTTAGAAGACGTCACTTCTGCTTTAAATGAAAATCAATTGGTAGATGTTGCTTACCTGGACTTCTCCAAAGCTTTTAATACAGTACCACATCAGAGACTTTTGATGAAACTCTCTGCTCTTGGAGTCAAGTGCAATATGCTAAAATGGATTTGCTCATTCTTATCTGATAGAAAAGAAGTTGTTATAGTTGATGGCGTTAAAAGTAAACCGAAAATAATGAAATCTGGTGTCCCACAAGGTAGTTGTCTGGGCCCCTTGCTTTTTATCGCCTATGTGAATGACATGAAGTTTTTCTTAAACTGTACAAGCTTTTAGTTCAACCGCATCTGGAATATGCTACAGCAGCGTGGAACCCACATTTTAAAAGAGATTTTCAATCAATTGAAAAAGTCGAAAAACGAATGAGTAAAAACATACAAGACATGAAGGACTTAACGTACGACGAGCGATTAATAGCATTGAATTTGTACTCCCTGGACAAACGCAGGCCGTTAGCTCAGTTGCTAAGCGCATGCTATCGGTGCGAGAGGTCGGTGGTTCGATTCCCGGGCCGGTCAATTCCACACACTGTCGCCAACGACTCGCCACTGTTGCGATGTTTCTTCGGAGCTATGTTGCCCAGGCGCTAAGCCGCGGAGATGGGCTCCGCAACTCGTTACACGCTTCGGCGTAATGCGGCGAGTATAATGAAGATTTGATTTTGAAAAACGCAGGCACATCTTTGATTTGATACTTAAATTTAATGAATAACCTTCCAGTATCTGATTATAGTAAGTTTTTTACACTTTCCGGTGTTAAGTACCCTCGTGGGCATAACTTCAAATTGAAAACAAATTTTGTTTGAGTTGATTGTCGAAAATATTGTTTTTCACAAAGGTGTATGCAGGATTGGAGTAATTTGCCACGGAATGTTGTGAATAGTACTTCTGTTTCTCAATTCAAACGTCTTGTTTCTGAATACTGCTGATTTTTGAACCTTTGCATTGTCATGATATTCCATATTTTGACTGATTATTTTTTTTTACCACTGCAATTTCCGCTAGATTTGCACATGTGCATATTTGCAGCCTACCCCCCTAGTTCCTAAGTTTAGCTAATGGTATGCATGCAGTTAGGCATCAAGCTATTTTATTTATTAATTTATGAGCGTGTTGATTTCTTGTTTGTTATTTTATTCGCTGTGGTTAGAGCTATGGAATTGTCAGTTGATCCGTCTATGACTTTTTTTAATTTTTTTTTTTTGGCATTTCTTCATCTTATTTTTTGCTACTTATAGATAGATGCACTTTGGTTAGAGTAATAGAATTGTCAGTGGATCCATCTTTGTTTTTTTCTGATTTTTGTCATTTCTTCATCTTTTTCATTATTTTTGCTGGATGCACTCTGTCGTATGCTTAGTTGTTTTATTTGATGTTATTTAACATTTGTTTGGTTTTATGGTTGTCGTCCCGTAGTGCCATGTGTGCACTAGATTCAGGAAAAATACATTATTATAGATTGAGGCAGCCTATCGGTACCGGTTTTTATTTTTGCACTTACCGGTACTATTTTAGGGGTTAAAAAATCTGAGACAAGCATTGCGTATTTCTTAAACCAGCTTTCAATTTGGTTTTTATTTTTGGGCTTACTATTTTAAAGGTTAAAAAACCTGAGACAGGCATAGCGTTACTTGCTTCTATTGCATGGACACCCTGGTAGCTAATTCCAAATTAGTTTCCAATCAGCATTACGATGAAAGTGTAGATGTAAACGACGCTGAAGAAGTGGCAAGCACTCGTGGTTCGTCACCTGCGACTGAAAAACCACTCTTGACAAATCAAGCTATGGAAACAATGTCTGTTTTGTCGGATGCAGAAGTTAGCGCCAGTGAAAGAGGTTCTAAAGAAAAAAAAAAGACTCATTCGGACGGCTCGAAAATGCATGCCGGCCGAGATTCATCCGGACAAAAAAGCATTTGTGAAGGGGATTCTGAAGATACTGATTCATCCTCATCTGATGATAATGCTGAGGCCTTGACAGGATCGTACGATCCTACTGAATACGAGCACCTGACTGTAAGCCAAGAAATTAAAGAACTTTTTCAGTACATATCAAGATATACACCACAAAGCATTCAGCTTGAAACTAAACTGAAACCATTCAATCCTGATTACATACCTGCGGTTGGAGATATTGATGCATTTCTGAAGGTACCCAGACCTGACAACAAACCAGTTTCACTAGGCTTAACGATATTGGATGAACCAAATGTAAAGCAGTCGGATCCAACGGTCCTAGACCTTTTGCTTCGCAGCGTCTCAAAGACATCTGGAGTACGGGCGATGAAAGTTCGGAGCATTCAGCGTGCAGCGCAAAACCCCAAAGCAGTAGATAACTGGATAGAGAGTATCAAGGAAATGCACAGATCCAAACCTCCACCTTGTGTACATTACTCAAAAAGCATGCCAAAAATTGATCCCTTGATGCAAGAATGGCCCAAGGAAATAGAAGTATTACTAGCCAAAATTAGTCTTCCAACAACGGAACTAGACTGCTCTTTGCAAGCTTACTGTGATATAGTTTGCAGCATTTTGGATATTCCTGTGTACAAAAATAGGATACATTCATTACATCTTTTATTTGACTTGTACGCCGCTGTGAAAGAGTTTAAAGCTGCCCACAGCCAAATTCCTGCTGAAACTTTGCTGCCAGAAGATGCAAACCAAATGGTTATTCATCACACATAAATATTTTGCGATTGCTGTGCAGCACACCAATTTGAGGTAGCCTATCCTTGTTAAAGCTTGATGTTTATGATTCTGCTTTTTTAACCGACGAGTAAACGAATATTGGTGTAGGTTATTGGAATGTACAGTGGCTTACTCTTGTAGAATTGTTACAGCTAATTATAAACGCCACCAATAACCCTGTACAAAAATCGTATTTGTATATATAAGTTCATTTGTCATAAACTAGAAAGAAAGAAAACTGAGGTTATTTTCAAATTATATTGAACTGAAAATTCAACAGTAATTGAGGGAGACTGCGAAGTGAGCTTGCGCTCTTCGAGTCAGCAGCCACCCGTTAGATATGTCACATGCGATCGGCTCCAGCCGCGAATCGAACCCGTCACGTAGGATCTGTCACCTGCGCGCGGTACCGCTAGGCCATGTCGCTGACAAACTAGAGGCTGTACGGTCCGCGCTTTCTAAACTTTTCAACAGAATGAATGTAAAAGTTGTATAGAAAGCAACCTATTTCGCCAGACACATTTTTGCAAGCATCACACTTGAAAGAGTACGGCCTATCCTTCAACTACTTCGATAAGACGTAGGCATAGGCCAACTGTTAACAAATTTTCCTACTTTTCAAAAAATTATAAACTGCTTTAAAGCATCTCTCTTTCTTCGATTGTGGAGTCAATTTTTTGTTTCTGCTGTTTTCCGATTTATACTTGTTCGTTTAAATTCTGTATTTTTTTCATGTATTCACCAAAACTCATCTTGATATATTTGGAATTACAATGTATGATTATTACTACAGTTTCTGCAACACTTAACGCTAAAAAAAAAAAAACAACAAACAGTTCTTGCATAACTTTATTGAACAGAAATTTGACATTTTTATTGCAGGTCTCTATGTGCCCAATAACCTAATTGCACCTTTTAGCGCCAAATACCTCAAATTCACCAGGCATTCATACAATACTACATTGAAAAAAATGAACACGTATTTCATCCCAGTTTAAAAGCAGAAAGAAAGAAAGTACACAGCATCTATGAGTATGTGATGTAGGCCTACACAGATTACATGGCTGATGAAAAAACAATAAAAACTATGTTACCGACAAACAGATTATGCAATTATACCATTGAGCAGTAATTTATGGTAAGTATAAAATTAAAATCTCTAAACAATTGCCCAAAGTGGGTGAGCCACCCATTTTACCATTCAGTTGACGAATTTCAAATGTTTTTGTATGTTTGACCAGCAGTGACTACAACAGGAGAAGGTACAACACACTTCAGCACTTACGAAAGATTTACGAAGTAAAATAAATAGTTGCAGAAGATTTACAGAAGATCTGTAGCAACATGCAGAGACGGGCAAACTATTCTCACAGTGACCGGATCTGGCAATTTAAATCACGTGTAAGAAAATAAATTTATTTAAATTTGTTTGGACTACAGAGGCTCTTCAGTGTTTAAATGAATTCCTACGATTATTGCGACTTGACAAATTATTATCACAGTGAAATATCGACAAATCTTTGCTGCTTGTTTCAAAAATGTTCAAACAAAAGATAGTTTTTTTGTTACTGAGACATTACATCAGCAGAAAAGCTTGCTGAAAGTAGACAAATACAAGAAACATAAAATTAAGTTCCGCTGAAGTTTAGCTATGTCGCTTGATTGTTTAAAAAATATTTACAAAATTTGCGGTACAAAAGCCAAAGAGAAAGTGGAAAGCACAAAACGAAACACATAGTAGCTTAGTTTTAACACAAAATCACACGAGCCTGAGAGCACTGCTGGCCAAAAAGTTGACAAGATGACAAATGCGATATGAAATTTGAATAGGTGTTCATCAACAACAAAAACACAGTTTGAGGACCAGGTTTGCCATAATTTCTCGATCACTTCCGGCACCCTCTTAATTAAATTTACTACTAATCATCAAATTACAATTTACTTAGTATCACAAGTGAAAAAGTCTGACATAGGATACAAGGCTGGAAATCCAAAAGTACCATAAATGAAAAATACAAACTGTGAAGAACATGGCTAAGAATTTTTACTATGATAAGAAAATGTCCTTTTAGAAAGAAAACAACGAAAAAGTTAACTCCCAATGCAAAGCAAAAAAGCCTAGTTTGAAAACCTTAGCCCAAGAGCATCACAAAGCATAAAATCGAAAAATTACAGCAAAATAATGACTTTAATCCACGAGGTGCAAATTCCAGTCGTAATAAAAAAGTCAAGAATAAAATGCAACTTGTGAAGCGCTAAAGAAATAAAATTTTACAACAGATGGATAGTTTTTGAGTCACCAAAGACATACAGGTGCTAATTTATAAACAGCAAGTTTTAAGTTAAATTTTACATCTGGCAATCCCATTAAAAAATACAGCGAATTTGTTAAAAGGCACAAGTGATTTAGCATCGTCACTGTTTTGAAAATTTATTGGGGGAGCTTAAAGCACAGTAAAGTTGAAATCCATTGGCAATTAATGTATCTTTTTTTGGGGGGGGGGGGGTGCATGCATAGTCTGGTTGAAATTTGCTCGCATTGGAATTTGAATTCTATGGTTTTCACTGCACTTTAATGGCGCCAGAGGCGAGATTAGCTTCTTAAGAAGTAACGAACAAGTACTTTTGTAACAACACCACGCAATGAAAAGGGTATACAGTTAGTATAAATGAAAGGATAAGCAGAACACTGTCCATATATGCGGTACATCATTTTTAGTCGCAATAGTAAAAGCACTTCACCGTCCATATTGAGAGTCCGTACATTGTAGGTTTTTTAGATCAGTTCTTGTTTTTTGCTCTCCGCACAAAGTCGCTTCGATTAAGGTATAATTCTACATAGATATCACACACACAACACCAGGGAGTATGTACAAGGAGCTACCTAAACCAGAAAACGTGTTACAAATTACAAAAAGCAACTTACCATTTTCGGCTTGGTAGCAGCACCCCAAAATGACTACCGTTATGACAATATGGTATCATCATAAAAACACTGGTAGCTCCTAACCAAGTGATCGTGTTACACGAACACTTCACAGAGTTATCGTTTAAAATTTGTAAATTGCGCATTCAACCAACAACAATGTAAACCTTCACCAATTATGAAAAAGTTACTAGAAATTCATGATGTGCAACAGAAGTACAGCGCATTAAGCAAATTTAGAATCACCAAAAAAGTCGCCATATTGAGAAAAATTTCGAGTAGTACTCTTGCCAGTTGCTCACATTGAAGCAATTATTGTAAAACACTTTATTCAAATGCGCAACAACGAAATCGGTGAAGCTTGTTGGGTTACTTGTTGTATATCAGGCAGTCGCAAAAATATAGCTCCATCTTTTGCAGCATGCAACAACAAAAAACACAGCTCACTAACAGTCAATTATCTTACCCTCACTCTCTAATAAAAATCGGAACCAGAAGAATCATCTCCAAAGAGGTAATGGTTTTCTAAATGAAAACCATCAGAGTCGTCTTCTCCAGAAGAAAAAGAGTCGTCTCCGAGAAGATAGACGACGTCAAATAGATCAATATCATCTCGGAATATATCCATGAGAGACTGAACATCAAAAACCGACTCGCTTCGTTCTTCAATAAAGTCCCAGATGGTGTGAGAGTTCAACGTCTGACAAACGTAAGACAACTTTATTATAATACAAGCAAAAGCAATAACCAACTAGAAAGCGCCGGTAGCGAAGGGTGACGGCAGAAATGTCACATTGTCAACGAAAACCTAACACAGTGTATTTGAAACACACTTTGCTTTTAAATAGATTACAAATCTATCAAATGATATAATTATTTTTCCCATTGTTGCGTCACTTTCACGCAATACTATGCTAGTTTTGTCCCACGATTGTCGTTTGTGACGACACAATCTTTTTGCCGCTTCTGTACTGTTGATTGCTTCTTTCATCCTTTTTTCACTTCGCGCCTCGTGTTCAGCGGCAAGCGGATACGTCCAGCCAAATTTAACTATTTATGACTGAAAATACAAGTGTCGCATTATTTTATCTGCCTGAATCTAACACCGACAACATCACTTCTTTTTCCCTATTTTCTCTCAGGCTTGGTTGAGAAAATTTTTGCAATTTTTTTTAACAGCAGTATTTTATTTATACTTCATTGTAAATCTTCCCATTTAATAGGAATCAAGCGAAAGTGGGGCGCTTTTACATGGTTGAACCCAAGCTTGTCAAAGTGAAGCTAACCCACCAAGTGATAGAGGCGTAAGTCATCAAAACTCTGATTAGAAAGAACAACATATGCAGGGCAGTAGGTAAGCATGAGTTTTTAAAACTAATTCAACAACTTTTGAAACGAAAGTTTTAGACAAGCTAAACATGTTGTAGCTTTCATTAACACGACTTCGATACGTTACGTAACACAGTACAAAGTGTAGATTCTTTACCGATATGTAATGTTAATTAATTTATTGAATAAAAACGAAGCATAATAAACTCAACAAAATTGCAGCAGGAAATGCTGCTGTTTCGTGGATTATTACAAAGAAATTACTTTTATGAAATAAGGTTTTTTGCAAAAAAGGTCTGCTGTGATCAAAGAGGAATACTTCATGGACCAATTGGACCATGGACCTACACACTGTCAATCCAAGCCCTGATAACACATTGTTTAGTGGTTATCCATGCAAGCCAAACCATAACGGGTTTTAGGTAACATTTTCAGATACATATTAACAACATCAATGCAAACATTTCGAATTTTCATCGAAGACGAATACAAGTATAAAAATACAATAAACACCAAGTCCAACTTTTAACAGTAAATTTGCCCTTGAAGACACATTAACACAAACATTACAAACTACGATGCACTTTTTTTAAAAACTCAAAACTTACTTTCGATCCTTCTCTTCCAAACACCCGCTTTTGCTTGATTTTACTTCGGTCTTGTTTAGTACCATCAGGGTAAGCGTGCAAGTAAAAACAATTAGCTCCAAAAGGACATTTTCCTTTCCCTTGGTTGAAATAACGGCAGGGCTTAGCGCTAAAAACAACAAATGCGCGAAGTTGGATAATGTACTACTACATGTTTGAAATAAATCAACACAAATCACACCAAAATTTCTGTATGCTGTGATAACATACGACGCTAAAACTCAGTCTAATCCATAAACATCAAACATGCAGAAAAACCTTAAAGAAGTGCATATTTGTTATGCCAGGATAGTCATTAAACTCAACTTACCGTTCCAAAATTGGGACAAGCTAACAGGTTAATGGCCTAGAAACTTTCAGATTTTCAACATCATTAAAAAATCAAAAGACAATTTGGCGCTGCCGTGTAATTGTTTATGTTTACATAACGACGTAGATAATAGCTCGGATGCACTGCGATTAACACGTCGAAGAGGAAGCAACGACGTTTAATGCATTATTAATACATTCTTCGCACTGAGTTGACCTGAGCAATGTAATCCAGTCATTTAGTGAAACATTAATGTAACCGAACTAGCAACTTCGTTGAAGTTTCAATCCTTTCTTATACCATTTAGTCAAATTGACAAGGTTCATGATCACAAAAACTTTTGAAAAAAAATAATGGACACACGGCAAATATTTTTTTCAGTTTCTGGCAATAATTTTTCCATTCGGATCATGCTTAAATCTTGAAAATCCCTCAACGTAAGTGTAGTTGCTTGGAAAAGCTACCTTAAATGCTCCTTGTATCCCTTGATCAACTTCTTCTTTTCTTCTTCATCTTCAACCCAAGTATCGCTCGGTGTAACAAAAGCAGAAGAAACACGGCATTGGGGGCACGCTCTATATAACAAGCCTTAGTATTACATCACCGATTTTTTTTAAAAGATTCCATGTGGTCGGTTTGCTACATGTCGACGTGAGCATGAACCATTTTGTAACTCGCAATTAAGCGCGATCAACTTAGCACGAAATGCACGTTTGGTAGCAACATTATAACGAATTCCCAATTAATCCTAATCCAAAACTAAAGTCTTGTATTGACATAACGGAGAAGCTGATATTTCTTTCGTGAGCAACATTTTTAAGCAGTCTTTGAAATTAACAGTGTTTGATGGTAAGACAAAAGCAAGAGGGCAGTCCCAGCATTATTTTGAAACAAAAACAGCGAAGTAACGAGTTTTTTTGAAGATTAGGCCAACATCTTTTGAGTGCAGCACAAGAATGAGTGACCTTTGGCTTGATTTTGAGGCAAAGCTTGCACCTTACATTACAACCAACTAGAATTACTTTTCAAAAATGAAATGCAATTATAGTTAAAATGTTCTGAATCGAGTAGTAAGAAAAGATCATGGTAGTTTAACATCGTTATTGGACTGGAAACAGTACAATTTTTTTTACATTCCCGTAAGTTCAGAAGGTCATTCGAGCTTAACCATCAAGCGATATTATCACCATAACATACTTGACAACTTTGTTTTTAAAGGCCTTGGCGCTTCGCCACTTTCGGATGCATTCCAAACAAAACATGTGATTGCAATTTTCAAGAATTCCAAACTTTCGTTTAGAAACATCACTCTTTTCCCAGACCTTGACGCAAAAAATGAGTTGGTAAGTCACCTTATTACACAATTTATCTAAAAAAAAAATCATAGATATTTGGGATACAATAGATTAGGGCCAAAAAGATTAAACTGAAATGCTTGGAGAGTAAAAAATGAACCATAGGTCAAACTATATCCAGGAGAAACCACCTTAACAAAATAAATTATATCAAGTTATATACTTAATGTGCATATTTCAACAGACTCTGCTGGTCTGGTAGCCCAAAAAACTAGCACTCTCTCAGAATAATACGAAATTCTACAGCAGATTCGGTAATAATCTGTATAAACAACTAGAATATTTACATAGTACGTATTAATACTTTAAAGCACCGCTTTCGCAGTAAAGTGCTTTTCTACAGCACGACTAAAATGGATAGCAACTAGATCAACTTTTACTTTGTTACAGTATCTACAGCACGTTTTGAAACATACGTGTTTATATAACTATTGCGAAACATGCATTTAGTTCAGTTTAAGTACATAGAAAATCGTGAAATTCAGGCCTCGCCTACGGTTTACAAAACAGTGTAAACAAAAGTTTAGTTAAAACATGTTAACAGTAGTCATTCTAATCATGTAACAGCCGAGATCGCAAAATTTAAAAGTTGGCAAACTTAAATAGGCGAAATTTTATTTCGTAATCAACTGAATTGTCATTGAAAAGGTTGCCCAATATTCCCATTTCAAATCGTTATTCAAAGATTTTTGCATTTAATGGAAGTTGAAAGATTAGCAAGCTAAGCAAAAGTTCACGGCAACACATCTCGCAAACCACAATTCTTGAACCGTTATTGCTTTTTGCGAAGCTGTTGCGCAAGTCACTATCATTAAAACCGAAAAACGACATATTTAGACAGGACATAGTACTAGACCTGAAATTTATTAGCTTAACACTCAGATTGGTTTGGAAACTTCTGTTTATGGAAAGGAAGCTTGACGGCTATTTCTCAACGAAACCTCTACATTCAATGGAAGCCAAGTCCAGCGACTTGACAACCTGTAGACTCAAAATCCAATAAAGATTACCAGCAACCCAGTATTAGTTATAATCAGATGAACCAATCGCATAGTAGTTTGTGAAAAGTAACTTCAAACTAGAAAATAAGCGGTTATTTTTACGCAGGTGATTGCAATATTTCGGTCCTTCATCTAATTATTTACTTACCACTTCCATACAAATACCGCAAGTAATTTCTTTGCTTTCAGCAATTTTAAACGATTCTTTCATATCTTCTTCGTGGTATTTCATGCATTCCTAAACAAAAACAACTCTTGTAACACAAAAGTACGAATAAAACGCCTGAAAAAAGAAAAAAATATTGGAAACCAAAATAAACATGAGAGACCCCAGCCAAAAAAATTTTCACTCTCCACAATTTTTCTGATTCTAGAGATCCGTATTATATTTTCAGGTGATGAGCTGAATAGCTGATATTCGATTCAGATAATCATATCACCCTCCAAGAGCTAGTGCTTATTTGAAAACATAATACATAAGTTATTCTATCAGCCACACTTGTAACTTCGAAGACAGTAAGTTCACGACACGTTACTCGCATTTCTTTGAGGAAAAACGAAGCAGCATAACCAAAGCATTCTTTTAATTACAAATTTTTAACTTATGACTCACGACTTACGAGTGTAATCACATACTTACATAATTTCCCGTTAAGGGACAAGTAATTTTGCAAAGGCTTACTTACAGCTTTATGTTTTTCTTGCTGAGTCGAATCTGTGGGATGAAGAATATACAGACCACACATGTCACAGAATAAACCATGAAGAAAGACACAGCTATCTCCATTTCTGGCAAAAAACAAAATCAAGAATCACGCACAGAGCCACAAAAAATGATAGTTATTTATAGTAGCGAAAATATTCGCTTAGGAATGCTAACGACTTAGTAAACTACGGTAAGATACTTTCCCTTCGGCATTGAATTTTAGGTTTGACAAAAAATTGAATGGAAGCCGATAAAGTCGTACGAATATGCCGTAACTACCATACCACCACTGCCAACAGTTCGGGTTACAAGCGGTACTATGCAAGATTGATGGCAATTACACTAGGTCAAAGGACAAATGAAAATGCATCATTTTAGTTTAATTTCAGCACCTTTGATACTGTGAACTAAGCTAGAAGGTTGTAAATATAACCATAAACATCTTTCGATGTTACCCATGTGAGCACTAAACCACTGCTAACTGCAGATAGCTCTCGTGGAACAATAAAAGGCCAATAACCTAAGGTAAGCAAGCAATAGCAATGAATGAGATAGGCTGACTAAGAATGACGTCACGCAAAAAAAAGGTGCAAAAAGTAGCAAAGTATAGTCTCGTTGGTAATGAGTAAACATTATATTGACGCCTCCGTATCATAAAGTGCACAAAACAAACCTGAAAACAGGAATCAAAACAAGCAGCACTTCATAGCTTCCTAATTGAATTAAAAAACCTACAACTCTTTTATACTGAAAATTTGCATAGCCTTAGGCAGAAGACAATTCAAAAACCGATGGATCCAAACATAACTTACATGCACTCTCCGTTCAAAGCATAAGGGCAAATCTCGTCAACCTTAGATGGGGTCGAAGAAGCAGAAGGTGAGTCGATTTCTAAACCTTCCTGCAGAGCTGCACTGTACGTGTTTACACCTAAAGCAGGTTACATCATGTTAGAAGAGTATATAATTAATGTTACATACAAAAAAATATCAGGCGCATTTCATTAAGCTCGAGAAAAAAGAGTGTGTAGTAATAATGACAAAAAACGAAGCACTTACTTCGAGGGGCATATTGCTTTCCCGGGATAAACTCAACCGCATTTGCCCAATCTGTATCATGACGTGTGCTGGGGAAAACCTTACTGTAAAAACGAAAATACGTCAGTTTTAGTTAAAGTTTCAAGTCTAGACAAATTAATTATCCACATAACACGCCAAAAGGTTAGAAAGCATAAAAGATTTTTTTGACATCTTTTGATCAGCTATGAGCTACCCTTTCAATAGCAGCACACAGCAGTTGTGTAATTTCACTAAATACTAAAACCATTTCCGTTGTAAAAATGTAATCAACAACAATCACAAAGTATCCCAAAACTAACCAGTCAAGTAACGCTACAATTATCCAAAAATCAAAAAGGTTCAATAACCACCTATTTGACTTGGTTCTTTCAACAAAATGATAGTTTTTAACTGTCTTTTATTAGACAAATCAGTGGGTAATCAAAACTCCAAGTTTGCATTAAAATTAGTGAAGGCTGTGACAAAGAATCAAATGAGCTTCTCATTTAAACACGCTAGTCAGAGGCTCCACCTTTCTGTTAGTAAATTTACATTTGCATAACAGGTTAAATATTAACATGTCAGCTTGAAAATGCTTTAGCTGGCTTGATTGCATGTTCTCCTAATGTTATAGATCTATTATAAGACACATACACCAACTCTTGCAAAATGACACAACAGCCTACTAGGCTAGCAGACAACATAGTTTCTACATGTCCAAAACACAAGCCTTGTAAGTCTTTATTCACTGCAGCACATACCTATCGCTTGCACGTAATGTTGCATTTTTATCATCTCTCTTCTTAGCCTGCTTGTCGAGACGAATGTGATCGTATCTGCAAAGATACCTGAAGTAAATCAATTATGCCAGGGCTGGGCAATTACGTATATGCGAAGGGCCGCATTCGAAAACATTTTGAAGCCGAGAGCCAACTCAAATTACAGTGAAGAGCAAAATAAAAAAGTCATCACGTCCGCACAGTGGTGCAGCGAGAAATTCAAAAAAAGGGGGGGCATAATTTTCCAATTTTTTTTGCAAGCCTATTTTTTTCGGCAGAACTAATTTGAAGCTCAGAAACAAGAAAGGTTCTAGGGGGGTGCGGGGGCATGCTCCCCCGAAAAATTTTTGAAAATTTACATGCTGCAATGGCTATGTTAGTGCTTCTTGAATAATTTTCATACAAATTTTGTTTAAATTTTTTGACCCTAATTCTGAGTGCTTCGCCAAATATGAAGCATTTTGTTCGCACATTTTCAATTATGCGTGCTTAAGGCGTAAAACTTATCGCTATCGAAGAGATTCGAAATTATGATAAAATTGTATACATCAAAAACATTTTTGAAAAAGGCTGGTGGAAGGATGCATACCCCTCATCCTACCCCGCTGGATTCGCCCTAGGCCATAAGCTACGGAAACCATCAAAAGAGTCTGGTAGGCCTATATCATATATTTCAGTCACTCGGCACCATTAATTTCGTTCTTTTTTACAAAAAAACATAGTCAAAAGAGGGAAGCCATGGCACAAGGCCCCCCCCCCCCCCCCAAATACGCTCCTGCATCCGTAGACGTCCTTTTTTCACTGACATTCAGCGCAGAGCTGTAGAAAAAAATCGTCTTTGGCTTGATTCACTTTAGAAGTGCATATTTCCTTAAGTGCCCGCAGGCCGCATTTTGCCCACCCCTGAATTATGCAATACAAGCTTCCCAACTGTCCATAATTTTTTTTATCACTTTGAATTTGCTAAAGACTGTTTTCCAAATGAACAGCATATACAAGGGTTAGTGTTTTATTTAACTTTCAAATAAAGTTTCAGCCGACAAGGTACTTTTAAGTAACGTTTCAGCCCACAATGCGCAAAATCCACTTACCGACACTTTTCTCCATAACTACATTGACCATTTTGATAATATCTACAAACCAAATTGGGTGGGGTAGTTAACTCATGAGAGTACTTGCAGGCATCCCCATTTTTGCAAATTCCATGAACAAAATATCTGAAGGAAAATAATCGTGAGTTAGCCTTACCACATAGATCATTCTGAAAGCAATAACATGAGATATCTATGGCGCAAAAACTCAGTGCTGGTGATTAAAGTGATTATTGGGTAATAAATTCTAAAAATGATGAAGGTACTACTACACTACTGGGGTACAGCAAAATGTTCTACGAAGTACAATCCAAATATCTCATTTTAAGTTTATCTAAATGAAAATGGTACAGAACAAAGTATAATTCAATGACTTAAACACAGAAACTAGGCATTTATGTAATTTAAGCCAACACTTTTTCAACGAAACGATCCTAACCTGCATAATACTTGCTTAGTCCAAGATTCAACATTTTGTTGATTACTTTCTGACTGAGACGTAGCCATCAGCTACTTAAATCCAAAATTAAATAAGAAACTTAAGTGACTCGCAAGTCACAAACCAAATTTAAAACAAAGTTATGCTTCCTGACGAGCCTGCAGCTTACAATAAGTACGCCACAAAAATGCTCGCCAGTTCACGCACAGAAGCTTCAAGACAAATGGACAAGCACAAAATTAATAAACCATAGGCAAGCTAAAATAACTACAAGCTAAAACTGCAAAAAATAACAAGTTCAAAGATCACAAATCATGATAAAAAAGTGAGTTAAAAAGCTTGCAAAACAGGAAAAATTTCAGAATAGAAATGCTCTCGATATGTCACTACATACAAGATTCTGAGATTTCAAGTACCGGAACGTACTACAAGTAACATTTGCTGTCAGAGGCCTTGCCTCATGAAAATTTTGGGAATGTGTAGGATCTGCCATAAGTACAGACAATTGCAACTGTGATGTCATAAGACAACAAGATCAATGGGAACATAACTTGAAATTTAATCGTTGCTAGAACTTTTGTCAACTGGTCTTTCGGTCAAAAATTTTTCATCACAAATCGCTTGCCCATAACTATGAAAAAATTCAAGCTGATCCTGTTATTTGAGTTTTCATGTAACTTTTACAAAAATGTTGAAATTCTCAGTTCTAGAGCTAATGTTTGATCCATCCAAACTTTGATTTTATTATCCATTCCATATCAATCAACTATGGGTTTTGACTACATGTGTTCAAGGCTTTTGATTGATTTATTCAAAAGCTTGGAGCCTCACTTACAATCAGAAGTTTGACCCCTTGGCCTATGATTGTTTTAAGCAACACCTTACTGTTTTAATGGCTGACACGGGTCAAAAAAAGTCAGGTCAAGTTGAGCAAAAAACTGTTGAAGAATGATGTGAAAAAAGGTCTGTGACACTATTTCCTTTAAGGTGCAAAATTTGAGAAAAACAAGAAACTTTGGGTAAAATTTTCTAATCTTTTATCAAGCTTGCCTACTGGAATGGTAATTTTTGACTAAATTTAAATTGAAGTGCACAATATTTGGTGCAAAACAAAAATCTCATTCTCTGGAAACTTAAATTTAAGAGGCAAAAATCAGACAAAACTTTCTTTAAACCCAAAATTTTTGGGCAAACGTTTGTTAAAATTGATAATTGAAAAAAAATCGCACTTGCTAAAAACTTGAAGGAACAGTGGTCTGCGACAAAAGTCCAGGTGACGAGAATACTGACAACCAAATTAATATTGGCTTTGCTTGTTATTTGACCCCATATCATCTCTCTGCAATGACAAAGAAAACTTATTAAGGCTTGATACATAGAATCAGTGGTGCAACCAGGGAAGGGATTTGGGGGTCGAACCCCCCCTTTTGAAACCGAACTCTTGTTTTCAAAGTTAAGTGTCCAAACTGTGCAAGTGCAGTATGTGCTGTTATTTCAAAACAGCTGACAGAATTTGCCGCAGATCATTAGGAATTAAGTCTCTGGAGTATCGTAGATTACAATTTGATATTATTCTTATGTTTAAAATTTATCACAAGCTTTCTGACTTACACTTTGACAATTATTTTGAACACTGTGATAGGAAGTATAATTTCCGTTCTTATAACTTTAAAATTAAATCCAAACTTTGCACCAATACTGAACAATTTCGTAATTTCTTTTTCATTCGTAGTATTAATGTTTGGAATAAACTATCTCAAGACTTAGTTTCTGCACCCAATATTGTTATATTCAGAAACCGTTTGAAAAACTTTAACCTTTATTCTATTGCTTCTCTTATGTTTTGAATTATATTTTGTTGCACAGTTGCTGCTTTTCATTATTATATTTTGCTATTCTTTACAGTTATTTATAGGTTTACTTTATTTATTTGTAGTTGTATTTTTGTTGTGTTATTTTTTCCTCACTTGTTGGTGTGCTTTGGCTTGTGACCAAGCACCATTGTGTTGTATCTTAAATTAAATTAAATCATACTGAAGCCAAATTGGCTGGTTGATGTAGTGGTACGACACATTGTTATCAGTGTGCACAGTTCAAAATTAACGCTTGCCCACTGGCCCCAAGCCAGTTGAAATTGTGCCAGGCAAATCTAAAATTGGCAGTGTCTATTTTGTCGTTAACAACATAATAGCTTTTAGGTCTATTTTGCCGCAGTTACATAACCCCATGTCACACGAATATTACATCTTATTCTATGCTACTGTCTTCACGAACCTGATTGTTAACCCCAGGTCACACGAATCCGAATCGAAGTGAAACGATCCGATACGAAGCCACTGAAGCGAAATGAACCAAAGCCGCGACAAGAAACAAACCCAAAACTAGTGCAGCGCTTCTCTTTATACGCAGCACTCTATCCACTAAGCTGTAGACAAGTCATGGCAATCGAGCACAAAACGGTGCTAAAAACCCACGACATCACTTACGGCAAAATAGACCTAAAAGCTATTTTGCCGTTAACAGGTTAACGGCAAAATAGACACTAGCATACCTTTGAAATTGATACTGTGATATAAGATTGTTTGGTGGCCAAGCACTTCCACATTTTTTGTTTTCCATCCAAAAAGTTTTTGTTTTTTTAAAATAGAAAATTTATTCTGGTTCTCACAAAGTTATGAGGTTGTTACCAGTAGATTACTAGCGGTAAAATTATATTGATGATCAGTGTTACCTCTAGAGTGAGAAATTTGAAAAAAATCCGAAATTTTTGGGCAAATTTTACCCGTACTGATTTTGAGCCAGAAATTTATATTATAAAAGGCAAAACCTAAAACAAAAAACTTGAATATTTTTATGCAAGACTGTAGCTTGTATCTTGGAAAAGCAAATTTAATGCAAAAAATTTGTAAAAGGGGTCCTCAAAGTAGTGAAATCTTTGGCATTACATTCACAACACATTGCAAGTATCTGTAAGTAGCATACTCAGCAGTCATGAGAAAACGCACAACCCCGCTACCTATCCCAAGTACACTACAACCTGGAGTGCACGATAAAGGGTAACCGGTTAACATTTCTTTGGGCAAAAATTTTAATGACTTTATCATTTGGGCGAATTCGCACTAGTACACCTGAAAATTTAAAAGCTCAGATGGCCGAGTGGTATAGAGCATCTGTCTCTTGAGCTGAAGACTCGGGTTTGATTGTGAGTTGGGTTAAACCAATAACTTTAACATTGGTATTCACAGCTTCCCTGCTGGACGCTCAGCATTAAAGGGGCAGTGTGAAGAACAAGCCGGCAAGTTTACTTGTTGTGCCGTTGGGAAAGGCACTTAACGAGATTCCCATATCTTGGTGTGGTAGACAGGTGGCTGGCAACTCCTAAGCGAGCTCGCATAGCGCTTTAACCGCTTTCTCGTGATAGGAGGATAAACATGCAACTAAATAAAAAAACATAAATAGTCAAAAGCCTAGAGGGAACACTGTCAATGATTATTGTCACAATTATCCTTACTTTCATATGGTACATTGGCATGGATTTTAGGGATTATACTGATAGCACAGTAGCATTTAACAGTACCAGTAGCCTAGTCGTTAACAGATCAAAAGAACAATGCTGAATTAAGTGTTGCTGGCTAATTCATACTGGTACCAAAAGTGATTCTCTTAAATTTTGAAAAAAGTACCAGTACCGGTACACGGCACACCTGAAAATTTTTGGCAGCACGCAGTTTAGAAAACACTGGTGTAGGCCACTTGCAGCTCATAGACACATACCACTGGATATGACTACAGGAGCATTCTCTTTACTTTAAATGACATTTAGTCAATTATCATCATTATAGATTATATGATACAGGTAGTTGTTTTCTTATAATCAGATGATATTAAATAGTGGCATGTAGTAGGTACCGTACCATAGACTATCGATACCACAAACCACAGGAGAACTGGGCCAGCCTTTAGTACAGTGCAACTCCTGAAATACAAGTTCCGTATGGTAATTGACTGATTCCTTCTTTAATACCAAGTACCGTAGTCTATATCGATAATATACCATTCATACCCCCCTTGGGTCAGATCTAGTATCAGCCCCCAGGTTTGATTAGGATTGGTTAGGGTTAAATTTAGTTAGGGTTAGGTTTGGTTGGGGCTAAATTTGGTTAGGGTCAGGTTACAGGTTACAAATAGGTTAAGGTCATAGATTGGGTTAAGGTTGGCAGACGGAAAAAGCGTGGGAGCTTATTCAGTTGCCATTAACTTCGCCGCATGATACGGTAACTTTGCCACAAAAACTTTGTCACATGGTAACTTCACCACACTTTGAGAAGGTGAAGGGAGATGTGGGGATAGTAGGAAAACGTGTTGGGGTGTGGGGGGAGGAAGGGGAGATGTGGGAAGAGGTATGAGAGGAGGTGTAGGAAAGTGTGATGGGGTAAGGGGGAAGTAAGGGGAGATTTAATTTAATTTAAGATACAACACAATGGTGCTTGGTCACAAGCCAAAGCACACCAACAAGTGAGGAAAAAATAACACAACAAAAATACAACTACAAATAAATAAAGTAAACCTATAAATAACTGTAAAGAATAACAAAATATAATAATGAAAAGCAGCAACTGTGCAACAAAATATAATTCAAAACATAAGAGAAGCAATAGAATAAAGGTTAAAGTTTTTCAAACGGTTTCTGAATATAACAATATTGGGTCCAGAAACTAAGTCTTGAGATAGTTTATTCCAAACATTAATACTACGAATGAAAAAGAAATTACGAAATTGTTCAGTATTGGTGCAAAGTTTGGATTTAATTTTAAAGTTATAAGAACGGAAATTATACTTCCTATCACAGTGTTCAAAATAATTGTCAAAGTGTAAGTCAGAAAGCTTGTGATAAATTTTAAACATAAGAATAATATCAAATTGTAATCTACGATACTCCAGAAACTTAATTCCTAATTTATCTAGTCGATCAGCATATGAGCAAAATGGAATATTGCAGCGTAAAAACACATTACGAGTAAACTTTTTTTGTACAGATTCCAAAAGGAGTGTGTCTTTTTTAAGATATGGATTCCAAACTGGGGAATTACCGGTACCGGTATATTCCAATTTGGGGCGAACATAAGTAATAAAAGCTTTAAGTAGAGTCCAAACATTTTTAGAAGAAAAAGCACACAAGATCTGATAAGCACACACAGAAGCAGTAGAATGAATGTGATGGATATGTTGAGACCATTTAAGATTATTTGAAATAAGAACACCGAGATCTTTAACAGTTTTAATACTGTGAGAACAAACTTGAAAACCGTGGTCCAAAGAATTATTAGAATGAGAAATATGCAAATGCTCACACTTAGCAGGAGCAAGGTTTAGTTGACGAGAACAGAGCCAAGCAGAAAGTCTATTTAATGCTGATTGAAGATTGTCACAATTATTGCTAAAGAGTTTAGCATCGTCAGCATAAAGATACATACCATTACTAGTGCCATGTAAGTTCGATGTTTTAACACCTTCATCAATATACGGTAAGCAACAAACAGCAAAAGACCAAGTATGCTGCCTTAGGGAACTCCACTAAGAACAGGTACCGGTAGGTAGGATGAAAAATGATTGTTGACACAAACACACTGAACGGGGTCATAGAGAAAACATTTGATCCAGTTTAGAACTTTACCGGAGACACCCATGGAAAGGTGAGGTAGTGAGGAGATGTGGGAAATTAAAAGTGTGTTGGGGCCCCACACCTCAACACATTTTCCTACATCTCCCCCATTCCCCTCCCCACATCCTTTCCCCACACGCCAACACACTTTCCCACTCACCCCATACACTCTCCCCACACATCTTTCCTTACCTCCCCCCACACCTCAACACATTTCCCTACATCTCTTCCCACAGGTCCCCTGACCTCCCCCTACACCCCAACACACTTCCTTATTTACCCCAAAAACTTTCCCACTCCTCTACCCACATCTTACCCCACAGTTTCGATTATGTGGCGAAGTGACAGTGTGATGATGTTACCTTAGTGAATTTAACTCGAAAAGCCCGATAAAATTTTTTATGGCAAACGGAAATTTAAAGTCTTGTTTCGGTGTAGGCAATGTAAATTTTTGATGTATGAAAGTGTGGCGAAGTTACTGTGGTGAAGCTACCATGTGGCGAAGTTACTGGCAACCGCTTATTCTAGATGAAATCCCCCCTCCATAGTCTACGGTACCATTGAATTGTGACACCAGTAGTAGCCTATATCAAGAGTAATCACCGGTGAATGACCTAACACAAACTAATATGTAAAATCCAGCTATCTGTTCTGCAGTATGGCTTAGGGGAGTATCCTGCCTACTTGACAACCTTCCGAGTTTAACTAACATTCTGTCGCGTCCTGACGCCTTTCATCAAAGCAAAAAATTTCAGAGAGAAAATGTCCCAAAGCAAAACGGATAATTTTATAAGTTCAAACTCCGTAACCTGAGTCGTTCTCCAATGGCAACTGTAAGTAAGCACGTGGAATCTTCAAATTTCAATGAAGTATCTTCCAGTTATTGCAATTTCGTTAAAACAGAAAATTAGGCGCCTAAACTCCAAAATAATACGATTTTGACCTGGTTATTTACTTTCTTAGGTAGAAACTTTTAACAGACTCAGATGTCTTTTCTTAGATATTCTCATAACGAGTGAAGTTTGACCACCTGGAAGAACGGGTTATTAATTTTTTAGCTGTTGATTTTTAAATTTTGTCAAATGTATTATAAAATTTCACTGCTCTTCCTTTTCTTTTTTCATAGCCTATTAATTAACACACTCACGGGGTTACAGCTCTTCCTTTTTTTCCGGCTCTGTTTTGACGTTAGTCGTAGAATGAATGAATATATATATGTACGTCACACATATATATATTCATTAATTCTACGACTAACAATATATATATGTACGTCACACCTATCGTAACGAATTTCGTGCTGTGAACTCATCTTTCAGCTGATTAATAAGCCTAGTGTTTCTTCCCGGTACGTCGGGACAAGAAATTTGGAGTTTTGAAATTTCCCGTTTTCCGGGAAACTTGTCAAAATCTCGGGAAATTTTTTTAAGGGTTTCAGTGGTACTAATATATCAATCCGACGTAAAAATGCGTTCATGTACAGTTAAAATTTTTTTTTACTCTTTGAACAAAATTTCCAAAAATTTTTACGACCAAATGCTTAAGAACATAAAAAGTTTTTCGTTATTTTGTCGAAAAATGTAAAAAACTCGAACTCAGTTCGTCAAAACAACATTAATTTTTAGAAAGAATGTCTTTGTTACTCCTTTTGTGGCCAAATAATCCATCTCGGAAAATTTTGCCGTAAATCTTCGGGATCCCGGAAAAATTTCCCGTTTTCCGAGAAGTTAAAAATCCGGGAAAAAAGGAAACCCTAAATAAGCTCAAGATTAAGATAAGGCTACAGATTGACAACAATTGCCAGCAGGCCTACTTCAAATTTCAAGAGTTGAATCTACTTTTTTCTTGCGAAGTGATATAGGCCTGCGTCTTTTGTACGTGTCGTTTTTGTTCAATGTGCTTCGCCGCGAGATCAAAGTCTGCAGCAGAGAAGTAACTTGCATTAGCCGAGACCCTGGACATTTTCCAATGGTTGAGCAAAAGCAAAGAGCGATGGGTCGCTGACAAATAAAAAAATACTTGTCAAGATTAGACCTGTATTTTTCGACGTAGACAGAAACGTCATGCTGTATGATTAATTTAATTGCATCAATCAAATCTTTTTTGTATTTCAATTTAGGCCCATAAAAAAAAAAAAAAAAACAGCCAACCAAGGGAGCTCAGCAAGCTTTCTACTAACCACATGAGCGGAGTGCAACTAAATTTTGGTAATTAAAAAGATAGGCTAGATGAACCGAAGCGCTCATGACCAGAAAAAGCGAGAAGCAGAGCCAGAACGATACCATATCTGTGAAAACTCGCGTTCAAAAATTTATGAAGTACAGTAGGCCTAGGCCTATTTATCCTAATAGGCCTTAGCAGGGGCGGCTCGTAGTGAAGGCTGCAAAGGCTGCAGCCTACCCAGTTTATCACCTCCTTATTTATTTTTTAAGAAGCAAAATTTTTTTACCTATTCTTGTCTTTCATACAACTATCGACAATATTTTTTTTGAAAAAAATAATTTTTGTACAAAAAATGGCAACACGTAAAGACAGCCACAGCCTTTCGTAGCAAGAACTAACCCTGTAGTGTTACGTCATCAATGCTTTATGGAAGTTTGAATTACGTTCAATGAGACGTGTTAAGGCTGTGTCAAAGCAGCCTTTTTGGTGGTTATTGAGGTGTAAAGCTTAGAGATTGGCTCTATTTAGTTGCAATCACATAGAGATACTGGGTTTAATGAAAGATATGGGATGTTACGGGTTGCATACAGCTTAAGCTTGTAATACAGTGGTAAAGGCTAGTAGACTTTAGTTATACCTTATTTGAACTAATAGATTGCGTAAAAAGAAAAACTTTTAAGCTGTTGATTGACCGGTACCGCAGCTTAGCTAGGTTTGTAGACTAGTGGTAGCTTTTTTGTAGCCCACTAGATGTAGTCGACTAGGTACAATAGCAGAGTACCGGTAGTGTACTTAAATAGAAAAATTTGTTTAGGCCAAACTTGTGTTTATTCATGTAGACTACAGGTGCAGGTTACCTAGGCTACAGGTACGCACAGAATCAGCTATTGGTACAGTGGCGTGATAAAAAAAAATTGTAGAGTAATAATAATTCATGGGAAACCTGCCAGTGTTCCTGCAGTTGTGTATAGCCCAAAGCCTACCGCCTTGCTAGTGAAATAAAGAGTTTTTTTTCATTTCAGAGCGAGTATTTATTCTGGCCAGCTTTTCTAATCATGTAACCTACCTGTTTAAAATAGTCACGAGCCGCCACTGGGCCTTAGGTCAACATAATGACTACGCTGTAACAGTGTGGTGCACTAGCCTACGATTGAGTCAGGATCAAAAGTCACCACATCCCGGAAATTTTGATCATAGGCTACACCTAGCAAAACTCGATGTTCCAATCTGACATTGTAAGCTACTGGAACACATTTCGCTCTCGTTAATTTTGCTTTTTCAAGAAGCACTTCTGTAGCATGCGAGCCTGTTTGTGAAGAAAGCTAGAGCGAAAACGCAAATACTGTGCCACAAAGCTGTTAACGCTCAGGCTTGAGCGACAAAATAACAAAGTTGCGAAATTAACATTTGGGAAAAGAAATTCTGCCGGCAATTTTCTTTATTTGCGAACGTATTGGTCCAAACATATACTAAAATAATTATGTTCCGAAAGCGAATTCCAAAGAAATTAAAAAAGAGAAAATTCCAAAACTCCACAACCATTTCTAATTTCAATGTAGGCCTATTTATGGCAAAGTTGTATAAGCCTGTTGCAGACTTGTATTTGAAAATACAAAATACGTATTTGAAATACAAAATACTGTATTTTGTATTTGTATTTAAACACTTTTTATGACAAGTATTTGTATTTAAAAATTTATTATACATTTTTTCCACGCAGTCGATATGAGAACCAAGCTGACTTCCAACATAAAAACGCCTTGTCTGTAATTATGTATTTTCCCACAGTAAATGCGACCGATCTTTGCTTACCTCCTATTGTGGAGTAATAACCGTCACAATACAATTTAATATCGCCGTACTTTCACATTATTCCTCGTTTCAACACATTTACGCAATTATTTACGTTACAATTGACTCAGTTTGAGTTATAGAACGGCATAAGTCCAGACCTGGCGATTGAAGCTTAGCCACACTAAAACGGTGACGGCGGCCTTTCACCTCCACAATCGAGAGGCTAAGCGTGAGCTTAAGGTCTGTAACATCGGTAAGACCTTACCTTTCTGTCCAGTTCCCACTTATCTTGGGGTCAAACTGGACAGATCGCTCACATATCGTCCTCACCTGGAAGCATTGCGCAAGAAGTTAAGTGCTCGCGTCTCACTGTTGAGGCGACTTGCCGGAACAGGTTGGGGTGCTAGCGCTAAGACATTACGCACAGCTGCCCTGTCTCTGGTCTACTCGACTGCTGAGTACTGCGCACCAGTCTGGTGCCGCAGCGTGCACATACGGCTTATCGACAGTGTAATAAATGACGCCTTGCGCATTGTCACTGAGTGCCTGCGTCCCACTCCATTGGTCTACCTTCCGGTTCTTTCAGGCATCCAGCCAGCTGAGCTTCGCCGCCAAGGAGCGACACTCTCCCTAGCCAACCGCAGCTCCCTGGACCCTGACCACATTTTACATGGCCAGTTTCATGAGTCACAGGACGTATGTAGGGAGAGATTGAAATCTAGACGCTCATTTGTACCTGCTGCTCAGAAATTACTAGACAGTCTTTCTGAGATGGACGTCCGTGCAGTCGAGTGGACGAACACGAAATGGGACATGGAGTACTCTGCCAACGCATTGTCACTCCACGCTTTCATTCCCAAGGCTAGCTCCAGACCCTTGGGTATGGGTCTGCCCAGGGCAGCCTGGGTCAAGCTCAACCGTCTGCGTTCTGGTGTTGGACGTTTCTGTTCGTCCATGTACAAATGGGGTCTCGCTCCTCTAGCGAATTGTGAGTGTGGTGCCAGTGAACAAACCGCAGATCACATCATCTCACTGTGTCCCATACATCGAGCACCCCGAGGTATGTTTGGTCTAATGGTTTTGGATGACGAAACAAGATGCTGGCTGAAGTCCCTTACAGTCAGCATCTGACCCAAGCAGTTTGGTGGCCAGGGTGGTAAAAGGATAAACCCTCGGCCTTGGTCCTTCCATCTGTCTTGGAAGAGATGCCCCGCCAAACGACGACGACGACGAACGGCATAAGGGCGCACGTAAAAAGGAAGGTCCCAGCTGAAAGCAATATTGTAATCAAAAACGACAGATATAGCAGGATTTGTGTAAACCGAGAGTAAAATGACCGCAAAAACGCCTTTCATCTTGAACGGAAAATTATTTCAAGTGAGTGAAGAGGGTTCAGATGGTAAAATAAAAGCCAAGTGCTGTCTCTGCCGTGCTAGCAAGCCACCTTTATCAGGGTAAAAAAAAGCAACTTCAAACTTTTTGTTACATTTGAAGCGAAAGCTTCCAGCAGAAGCTACTAAGTTCGAAAAATCAAAAAAAGCTCGTGAGGATTCTCAGAAAACACCAAAAAATACTCAAAAAACTCTACTTCAGTTTTGCAACTCCAAAAAGGTTACCCAAGATGCTGCTTCCAAAGCAATTGTTAATTTGATTGTCAAGTGCGGTTTGCCCTTGTGGTTAGTTGAAGCAGAACCTTATGAACATTTAATAGGTACACTGTCTTCCGGAACGTGCAAATCCATAAGTAGGAAGTCTTAGCGCCAAAATTGACAAATAGTTTGAGGCTGTTATGACCAGCATTAAAAATGTGCTTTCTTTAAAAGATTACGCTAGCACAACAGCTGACATTTGGTCACAGCGAAAAAGAAGCTTTCTTGGAATGACTGTTCATGTCGTTGATCCAGACACGCTGCTGAGAGAGTCCTTCGCAATTGCTTGCGAAAGATTTTCAAGGACACACTCATTTGATGCCATTGCTGAAAAAACTTAGGAGGTCCATGATAGATTTGGTCTTGATTACAAAAAAATTACTCATACCATAACAGACAATGCTATTAATTTTGCAAAAGCTTTTCGTGAGTTTGGATTCAAAGAGCGAAGTGAAAATGATGATCAGAAAAATAGCGAAGATGAAGTAAATTTTGAAAGCATCAATGGCATAGTTACGTTCAATGGCGAAAATGATGAAGAGCTTATTACTTTGCCCACGCAAGAGAGATGTTTCGCTCATACACTCAGTTTAATAGCAACTACGGACATCAAAACTTCTTACCCAGCACTGCACAAAAAAATTTTTATGTCATCATTTGCAAAAGCCACCGCAATTTGGAATAAATGCAATGTTCCTTAAGTCGGCTGAAATCATTTTCAATGTTTGCAAGTGAAACCTAGTTACACTATGTATTACAAAATGGAATTCTCTTTTCGATAGTTTGCAATGTCTTCTAAAATTTGAGCTGTGCACCTTGAAAGACTTATGTCAAAAATTTCATTTTCCAGAGTTAAATGAAAATGAAGTTGAATTTTGCGTGAGTATTGCACTGTGCTTGAACCTATCACCATGGCTATTGACAAGCTTCAAGGAGAGCAACTTTCGTTTTATGGCTATGCAATCTCTGTGCTACGACAAACAGAAGCTTTACTGAAAAGAGTTGAGGATCAGCCTCTGAAGTACAACGCTCTACCTGTTCAAAATGCTTTAAGAGGAATGCGGAAAAGATTCCAGCCATATCTTCAGCAAGATTTTACGGTGGTAAAAGATGCCCTTTTAGCCACAGTATCACATCCTTCTTTCAAGTTGACGCCTATTTTGAAAGAAAAGAGATCAACTCAAACAAGAACTGATTGATACAGCTAACGAACTAGTTTCAAATGTTTCAGAAGTATTTGATTGCAGCAGAAACAGTGACACCTACTTTCAATTGTCAGACGATGAAGAAGAAACTCCGCAAACACAGAAAAATCTGACTTCGATCGAAGTACTCCAATATTTGGAAGACCCAAATACTAATCTGGAATCACTTCATCGTTATCCAAAAATAAAAAGTGTGTTTTTAAAATTCAACACGTCACTGACGTCGTCAGCGCCCGTTGAGCGTCTATTCTCATTCGCTTCTATTATTTTGCAAGGACGTAGGGGAAGAGTGACTGATAAGAATTTTGAAAAGTTAACCTTACTGAAAGCAAATAAATGCGAAGCTGCTGAGATGCATTAGTGGATAATCAATTGGTAAAGAACTTTTTTATCGTACCATCTCAAATGTCTGAAGCATTTGCTTAATGCTGTATTACCAGTTTAAGTGGAGACAAAACTCCCTGCATGTATGCGTAGAGATGCTTTCTTGTACATATCCTGTGGGCTTCTTATTATTTCGGTGATTGTTGAGTTTTGCTTTCAAGCTTGCTCTAACGTAGTATTATAATTGCAGTTTGGCTATCTTTATATGTTTATTGTAAAACAAAAAGTGATTGTAGAATAACCAAACCAATTGATACACAGATAAACCATCTGAATTAATTTTGACGAAACCCACTTATTTGCTGCATTAGTTGCCATTCTAATGATTAATAAAACTATTCTTTGTTCATTCCGCAGTCGTATTTATTTCGTTTTTTAAAAAGTTTTAGACTGAGATACGTCCGATCTTACACACGCCACTCCCGAAGGTACGATCGCCAGACGTTGCAATTTCTAAAACAATGTAAATACAGAAAAAAAAGTCGATAACGTCACTATGAGTTTGATAAAGAAAATGAACTGGCACATCAAACCGCAAACACTATGCTCGAGAAACAAGTTTAATTAGCACCGGGATGCGAAACTAAGTTACTGGCCTAATGAAGAGGAATATTGACGGGAAAATTAAATAACGCAGACATACATTTCAACAGCAAATTAAACACAGTGAAAAACTATGTTTATTTTTTGAAAAGTAGCGTCAGCGCCCGCTGTTATTTCACGCAGCAGCGGAAGCGCCGCTACTCTTGAAGCAGCGGCTGACTAAAGCTGCATTACGCAGCGCAAAAAACACGGTAAATATTGTGTTGTGTACGGTAAGTTACAGCAGAATCAGGTTGCCAGCAGCTTCAAATGCAGTGCGTGTCGCCATCTGCAAAGCAGTGCGACTAAATATCAACAGGGTACCAACTCTGACCCTACGCCCTAACAATGTTGAACTGAAGAAGCTATAATTGCCTTCTAGCAAAAAATCAAACTAAAATGCTCGTCTTGAGAAAACATAAAAATTGATGACCACTTTGGCATCAATCATTGTCTCGTCTGTACTGGCCTAGTTTTTATTTAGTATACCGTAGCCTTCATGATATTTTTCGTTTTTCAGAAAAGTATTTTTAAATGTATTTAAATACATTATTAGAGTATTTGTATTTGCTAGTATTTCCGGAAGTATTTTGCCCAAGTCTGACCTGTTGAAGTTCATCAACACAAAAACTTGTGCGCAGTATACTTTGGGCTAAAGGCGTGAATACCTGGAAAAAGACCATCGGGCATTTTGAAAATAACCCTGGGCATTTGCCGCCCAAAAAAGACCTAGTTACGCCACTGGTCTGTAGGCTACGCGATTTTTTACTTTTTCAATCACCGAAGACGAGGAAACGTAACTTAATTTTAGATGATGATCAGCAGAAAAAAAAAGCATAGGTAGGCCCATGCTACAAGCATCAAATCTACACTTTTCTACATCAACGAGAAAAGAATCGCATCAAAAAATTAATCAATATTAATGCAGGACATTAACCTACCGGTAGGCTACGTAAAAAAAAACCACATAATGTTTGATTACCTTCTTTGAACGTCGTAGCCTTAAAGATAATTGAAACGTGAAGTGCCGCAGAGTGCAGCCAGATGGTAATAAAGAATTACAAACATGGTAGCAGATCTGACGATATGCTACTTGCTCGATCCAAAACATAATCCTACATCGAATAAAACTTGCACTAATACAAAAAGTCAATTGAAAAAGTCGTTTGCATTAACAAAACACTAATATTTCTTTTGTTCCAATATTGTTGCTCTTAAAACATGGAGCTCATTTCCGCAAGGCAGGTCACGGGTCATTATCTTGCACGTGGTGCATTTGAAATTCGTTATGTATTTAGGCCTCCTTGCAATTTTTTTTCTGTGATGCTTTGTTGACAAATCTTCAGGGTCTTCATATTTTCAAAGAACTAAAAACAACGGTTACTGCAAACTCAAGGAATCGATCAAACTAAAAACTCCAAGCAAACGCAGACAGCCCTACGTTTTCTCCTACACAACATTACCCTATCATCAGAAAGCAATGGCGATATTATACACTGAATTCGAATACGCATAGGTAATTCCGGTATAAGCCTACATACCGTCGTTTGAAGAATTTCGTAAATAAAGTTAAGTTTCGCCAATTAATATTCAAAAAATCAAAATCTAATCTTCGTTATATTGGCGGCATTACGCCAATACGTATATAGCGGGGTTTATCTCCGCTGCCCAGCGTCTGGGCGATGCAGTCCCGAAGAAACGTCACAGCAATGGCGAGCCTTTGGCGACACTATCCGATTTGACCAGCCCGGGAATCAAACCCGACACCTCCTGCACCGATAGAGAAGTGCTTAGCAAATGAGCTAACCGGCCGGTTACTCTCCGCTTGCAAAATATCGGTCAAATGAAATGTTTTCTAAACTATCGATTTAAAGACGCAGTCGCCATCAAGTCGAACTAACACAACAAAATTCAATCAAAGATTTCGGACCTTCAACAGAAATACATCCTCCATACCAGAAACTTACAACCATGGGCCATTGCCCCCCTTAGGGGGTCAAGGGACATAAACCAGGAGCCACAAACGCAAAAATTATTAATGGTGATTAACCACTTATCAGGTCTTAGGTCCAGCGGATGGCTGATGAGTGTTGCTACTGTGGATGAAAACACCAACATAAAATTTCATTGCTGAGCAGGGGGTCACAAGCCACAAAAGGTTGAGAAGCACTGCTCAATACAAACTCATTACTTTTAATAGTAAATCCAGTTGATCTCCAACTTTTTTAACTGTAGATCCCAAGGTCGAAAACTGGAGAGGTGATTTATCGCAGTAAGGCTGGAAATGGTTGTCAAATATTTGCAAAAACGTCGTTTGCAATTGATTGAGATCGTTAAGTGTCACCTCAAACGATCGATTCAGTTTAGCTAGCAACGAGGCATCATCTGGGGCTGTAGATAATGAAGGATTCTACAAAACATTTATTCAAATAAAGGAAAGAAAACTGTATCTTCAAACATTACTTTGACCTCAAAAATTGTTCCGGAAAAAGTTTATCTTTTTAAATTAACCACAGCTACTGTACGGTTTAACTCATTACCTCTAACCTAAAACAATTTACTTGACTTTGAGTATCAAGCTGCTGCCCATCAGTATTGTAAAATGAAACTAAAAAAGTAAAGTTAGCAGTAGGAATGTAATGTTTAAATTAAACTGCAAACACATTCGGTTACGTTTACGAGTAAAATAAAAACCCGGTCATACAGAATGTGCTGCCAAAATAATTCCTACGGAATCAAAAACTGCCTATTAGAGCGCACGGACTCACCGACTGCTTTAAATTGCGCAGAAGGACAACATATTTTTCGAGTTCACTTTGAAGAAGTTCTAGTTTCTCAGATAGGTCTTTGGCTCTGGACAACGCCGAGCTAAACCATAAAAATTTCAAATACAAATTATTATTTCGCAGAGGAATTTCAACACTAAATTCAACAAAAATAGCGGCAAGCGTTATTGAAGATTGTTTTGGCAATTACCCTCCATTGCTAATAGTTTTAACAGTACGCGACTATTCAGCATTGAGACACTTAACTTTAGTTTTAACTCGAACACTAACCTTTAATTCTAAACCTAACCCCAACTCCAAACCAACCTCAAATCTCTCTTTAAACAAGTCAGTCATGCCAATATATAATTCTTGTCCATACCCGGTTGCAGAGTACTTGGAAGTTTTCTGCGAAATCTCGATTTCCTTAGCAACGGCAGGTGATAGAATTCGGACACTAGTGGATAGAGCAGAAGTCAAATTACAAGTGCGTAGTATATTATCTGTCGCTTCATAGACGAAATTGGTATTTTCTTCCAAAGAATCTGCAAATAACAAAAGTTAATCGGTTTTGATATGGATGGATAATAGATATACATTTGCTTTGAATTGTATTACCAAGTAAAATCATTGAAATGTGTAGAGCCGATGCAAGTCTTTTGTATGAAATATACATAGATATTATGGTAGGCCAGAAGACTCACCGAATAAACGCTGTAAAAAGCAATTCTACGACTAGTTTCGCGGTTACTCTCAATCACAAGGTCCTGGGTTTGAACCGAGTCTACCTGATGAGCGGTCAAACCGTGAAACTAGTCGTAAAATTGCTTTTTACAGCATTTATTTAGGGAGTCTTCTGATCTACCATAACATCCAAAGTAAAATCACTAATTCACAGAACCACTGCATACTGTTTCGTCGTTGCCGGCTCTTCAGGTGGTATAAACTCTGTTTTATTCAAAGAGAATCCAAGCTAGCTCTAGCGACTGAAAAAACACAATAGCTATTGAAAAAAACACTCTCAAAAATAATACAGGCTCTAGGTATTGAGAGTTATCAAGCATTTTAGCAGAAAAAGTTGAGCCTAGCTTTACTTGTAATTTGCTTTGAATTAAATTAATACCTCCGCTTTCTGCAAGTGAAGTAGCAACAGTTAGCAAATTTTTCCATAACGCGATATGGGCTTCCACAGGTGCTTTGCCCTAAAAATAATATTTATGTCACGAAGCACAACAAAACCAAGTATCAGCTAAGCAACTAGATTAACTTTGCAAACATAATAATGTAATGGTACCGCGTAGCTTTTTGAGCAAGGGCATTGGACTTAAAAACCTAAAGAAGGTTGGTTGTCGAATTCAAGCATAATCTTGGCATAAAGTTGAATAACTAAAATCTCTGAAAGTGAAAAGCAACTCTCGAGGTATTTCCAATTAGATCGCAGCATCGTAACTTCGTTCAAGCTCTATGTCAGTGACAAGGCCTAGCATTACGGCAAGCAGGTGACAGATCTTAAGTGACAGGTTCGATTCGCGACTGGAGCCGATCGCGTTTGACATATATACATACTGCATAGTCGGTGGCTGCTGACCCGAAGAGCGCAAGCTCATTTTGCAATCTCCCTCAATTAGGCTACTGTCAAATTTTCAGTTCAATATATTTAGAAAATGACCTTATAATGATTGGTTGCGACACCGAGCAATGCAAGCACGACATGGGCCGGGTGTACTGTACACAAACGCTTAATGCACGAAAAAAGGTAACCGGTTATAATTTTCTTTTTTTTTGTCCTTCCAGACTCATCAGGTGCACAACCACGAGAGCCAAAGCTAGCTTTAACTAAACCAGGCATGGCCAACCGTTTTGTTTTTCAGGACCGCACATAAAGCCTGGCATATGCTCAAGGGCCGCAAGTTTGTCTTAGCACGAAATACGTTGCGATAGCGTCACCGGGCCTCCCAGGATATAACAAGGGGGGCAGGATATGACAAGGGGGAAATCTCATCATGCTTTTGCTCATGATGTCTTTTCAAATTGTACGACTTAAGCTTGTCAAATGAGTGACGACCATCAAACAGACGGCTTTGTCTTTTACCTGAGTAAAAAAATACAATTTTTCCAATTCAACTTGAAACGTACGATTATCGTCTTCAATTTTTCTCTTTCTTCGTGAAGCCATATTCAGGCTATACTATCCTCGCTAGCGACTTGTGTACTTTTATAACTCCTCACTAACTAACGCTCTACTAGATACCTCTTACAACACGCAATTTTAACTAACAATATTGTTGTACTTTTACATCACAGCGTACGACCACGTAACAATAAATTTCTAATATTGCAAACGAACCGAAACAATGCTAAGTCAATGTAACTCAAAATAACGAAACTTCGTAAAATCGCTCTGTCACAATATTGAAAAATTACGGCTGCAACGAGCAGTAAAATGAAATATACAATGATATGGTTGTTTGGCGGACACGAACACTAAAAAATGACAACCAGTTCATTATAATAATTGAAAGGGTCTTAACTGGGCCGCACAAAAACATCAAAAGAGCCGCATGCGGCCCGCGGGTTGGCCATCGCCGAACAAAACTAACAAAAATAGAAGGTTATACAGTTTGAACTCAACTGCAAAATCCACGATAACATAAACCGCAGAAGCACGGTGAAGCAAAACGCGCTCGTGAATCAGAACACAATTACCTAAGGCAATGAAGTGTCATGCGCGCGTGAAAACGCAAATTTAGTTACCTGTAGAAATGGAAGTCGAAATTGTCTACTAAAGCACCATAGAAACTCGTGAATAAGCACAAAAAAATAACTAGGGAAGCAATAAACGAAGCCGAAGAACACATTATTTTTAACAACTACGGTGTTAACTTTAAACCAAGAACAAAAGTTCGTAACAAAAGTCAAAAGCAGCCCGGGATAATCGAAAACCAGCAAAGCTAATGTTTCGTTTTCATGCGCATGAATAAACGTATGGAAACAGAAAGGCACAAGAACTTCCTATAAAAGTAGGTTCAGCCCAGTGAGGCGAAGCCAGTTGGTCTCACTGTTTTTAACCGCCGTTGCCATGGCGTTTCAACCGCTGGCGACATTAACCCACTTGGGGTCCCACTAAACACCGCAAAAGACTGAAACACCGCAGAGGACGACAAAGGACTTCAAACTGATGTACTAAACACCCCAAAGATCGACAAAGGACTTAATAACCTTAACCCTAACCTAACCCTAATTTAAAGTCCTTTGTCGTTCTTTGCGGTGTTTAGTAGATCAATTTGAAGTCCTTTGTCCTTCTTTTGCGGTGTTTGGCAAGTCCTTCGTCGTCCTTTGCGGTGTTTAGTAGGATCGACCAACGTGGCCTGGCCACCAATAGTTCAATGCATGAGAAACTGATTAGGCGAATGGCTGTGGACCCAAGTCGCAGAGAATAAACACTGTACACCTACAGTATATACTCTGAATGAGACAACACAGCAAAGTCCTCAACGAGGAAGGCCGCCTGATTTCAAAAAAATTAAATATATCAAACAAGTATTAGAAAAGGTTCTCCATATGCCCAGTGGATGAACATAATGAGTCTTAAGAGTATAAGAATAGCCAAAATTGATAAAAGTTAATCTAATTAAAGTAAGCACTCACTCGAACCAGGCCGTAATCTGTCGGTAAACATATTCCAATCGTTGAACCAATGTCAGTCAACAATTGAACATCTTTATCGACTTCAATAGAACCTTTGAATGCACCTGGGTTTCGATCAAAATAATCAATTTCGTGTTCGATATTAATGTGAATTCTGAAACGATAGAAATGCCATAAAATCACACCAAAATGTAACATGCAAACATAGGTGTGGAGCCCACTAGGTATACGTGATGGAGCCAACTGCATTGACAGCTGAAAGCCATTCTAATAAAGACTATCTTTCGGGCACTTCAAGAATTACGCACTTCAACCTATATAATATACGCCTACAGTTTATTGTTAAAACATATTCTTTATTATTTTACGAATATGCGAAGAAAAATTCGTCTCACTATCTCGACATTCTCACAAACATCTGGTCAGTATAAGTTCATCACAATCCTTTAAAGACTGCACTACGAACTGCTCAACAAGCAAATGCTTCATACCTTGAAAACAACCATGATAAAATTCGCATTCGTTGCTGACTTGGAGTCAAAAGCAAATGGGATAAATAAGCAGAATCTACTTCAGAAATATATGGACATTCGATACGCTGAAAAAGTATATAAATCAAATCCCCTTACAAAATTTTTTGAGTTTAGCACTTATTTCACTATATATAACTCAAAAAAATCAATGCGAAGCATGTCACATCACAAGCAGAAAAACATACGTATTTGTTAGTCAACCTCAAAAAATGACTGTTGGAAATCTAAGTTTAAAACACATACTCATTGAAAACTAGATAAAATTTAAAAGAGGTCTAAAGCCAATAACCTGGGCAGAAATCTACTCATAAGCAATAGTATATACGATTGGACTATTTTGCAGATATGGTAGCTCTGGTTTTCGACCTTTTATAGGAGATAATATCGAGAAATCATGCCAATTCTCTGATTAAGCCTCGACATCCACAAAATACGTTACCTCGAGAAGCAATAAAAATTCTTCAGCCGTTTCTGAATCCATTTCACAAAATCGTGTTTTGACATTTAACAAAATTAAAAAAAACAGTTTTTACAACACGTGTACCTATTTTCACTTCTGTGTCATCAATAAGATTGAATTGCACCAGAGCATTAAACCATTTTGATTTCCAAGCCATTTGCATGCAAATGCAAAGAAAATACAATTAATCAATTAAAAGTACCACAAAAACAACAGAAAAACAAGAAGCTTGATTATGATTTATTAGAAGTTGTATAAATACTGAAGAAACAACTGCCATAAATACAATACATGTGGGACAAAGATAGCTTAAGGAGGAAAAGTAAAGCCAAAGTAAATCTGAAAACCGGACCTTTCGACAACATAGATTCAGCTGTCATCATTAGCAGTGAAAACAAGACAGTACAAAACTGAAAGTGATAAATTTTCTTTCAGTGTTGTACTGCCTTTTTTACACTGGTGATGCTGACAGTTGAATCGATACTGTTGAAACGTCCAGTATTGAGATTTACTGTGGCTTTATCTTTCCTCTTTTAACTGCCATAAACCATTACACTGGTCACTCTGATAAGGTAGACCAACAAAACTGCTATTATGCTAAGATTTTAAGCAACAATTCAGGAAGACGCATATCAAAACAAACTGTTCCACCATCCACACCAAGTTAGTTAGTTTATGTAAATCTGACCCAAAGTACACTAAAAACTGGAAATACAGTAGCCAGTTAAAATCACTTTTGGTATTACTAAAACGACAAATAGTATATACCTTAAACGTGGTAGCGTCCACATAAACATTTACAATATCGCACGGCGCCAATAGTTTGCTTGCAAAAGACGGTATTATAATAAACATTTAAACATAATATTGACACAGAAAAAAAAATCAGCAACTTGAATCTTCACGAGAAGCACATTGTGGAAGGCAAAAATTGTAGAAAGAGGATTTAACAAAAGAATCTACTTTTCTCCATGACAACCAGCTTTCTTCAACTATGCTTTTTAAACTTGGTTTTGCTGAACAATGAGGGTCCAAAATCAACAAATGGCAATCTAAAGTATTTTTTCCACATACGCCCAAAACACATTTTGACGCAGCATCTGAATCTCCTCCCATCATTACTGGGCTGGCAAATTTTTCAAAATGGGACCACAGAACATCGTAAGCTTCAAAAACATTTTCATTCGTTCTAACGTGATGAATTTTACATGGAACGTCGTAGAAATGATCAAGACACAAACAAACTTCAAACGAGCCAATCCATTCTCGAGAAGCTGAAAACCTACTAGGTTTGTCCTTCATAGATACTAATGCATTTTGAATCTCCAAGATAGAAGGAACATTATGCTTCTTCACACTTGGGTTGTTGTAGCAACTGGAACAGACAAAACTGCATAAAGTTTGCAAAGTTCGGTAGCCACAACCCCAACCAATATCATTAAATCCATCACATAGATAATGATAATAAGCGTATTGGCCGACAACTGTCTTTGAAGGTTGACTGGGAGGTTTCAGTAAAGAATGCACATCATTAAGTAAATTTTCAGGAAACCTAGCCATTTACAATATGTACCGGTAGCGTTAGTCTATCCCAATATTGCTTTCAAGCTAAACCATAAACACAGAACAGATAAATATTGTAATTATTGTATGAATCAAAATTGACTAATGAACCAGTACAGTACCAGTATCAGTATGCCAAAATAATACATGAAGATGTTCAACACATCTTACTACATCATGCAGCACAAAATGAAACATAGTCTACAGGTAGCATACTGGCACAGAGCCAGACATGGCCTAAACTGTCGACTGGAATATATGTATATATCAAAGAGAAATGTGCATATCATGTGCACAGATAACATCCACTACATCAAAATCAAAAATAGAAAATAACGTAAATATCATCAAAAAAGTTCTATATACTTATATCGTTTGAAGAGTTAATTAATATCAGTACTATTATGCATTTTCAAACCGAATTTTTGCGTGTTAAGATAAAAGTTCAGAAATTGATACATATTGAAGAAAGAACAGTAACATCAAAAACACGCAAAAAAATGTAAGTTTAAAACTATTCATAACTTTTAAACAACCCTTGAAAACGCTATATAGATGAAACAAAGTTTAAGAACTACAACAGTGAAAGGAGTAACGATGAAAAGTGAATAAAAATACACATCAAGAGTGTAATAAAAAGCAGCATACGCAAACGCACCAAGTTACAATTTCTAAATCTTAAGAACAAAATGGCTGAGAAAATAAATTATATTGGACAACACAAAGGAGCATCTTAGAAATTGCAATATAACGCATTATACACTTAGAAAAAAAAAATCATTCTCATGCAGAAAAAAAAAAAATTTATATCGATTGGCAGTACAGAACTTGAGAATAGCTTTGAAAAAAGCTGTTTTTGCATCAGGCTTCAAAAAACCCTCTGTTATAACTCTTTTAGAGTAGCTTTGAAAAAAGCTGTTTGTCCCAGAAGCTTTTCGTGACACACTCATCAGTGGGTAGTCATGTCAAAGTGAAAACGAGAAAGCAAGGTCTGGCGATTCATAAATGTCTGTTTCGGACGGCAGCAAACTGGCAAAGCGATAGTTACACTGGCCAATCCAATTGAACACGGGAAAGTCACGCGCAGTTCTGATTGGACAAGTCGTGCAAACCTAAATTCTACTTGAACAGCTTAAGAGCATAGACAAACTCTCTCTGTTTGCATAGATTATGTCGCCGTACTTTAATATAGCTGGCTTCGAGCAGACTGAGATGAAAAAAACTGTGCGCAGTGTCCAGAATAGAGAATTGATCATTGTTGTAATTGGCAGCACATTGATCGTTTTCTAGTAAGTGTTGTCCAATTGCTGAGTCACATTCTGGAGCCAATTGTTTTCGCTTGTTTTTTTGGTTAGGTTGCACTCGCTGGGAGGTTGTGTGCTGTCGTAGCCATTTCGGAACATGCTGCTTGATGCAGCTAGAAGTCGTTGAGCTGTTCTACCTACGTACCGACTGTCATGTACTAACAGCTCAACGACTTCAAGATCGCATCAAGCAGCATGTTCCGAAATGGCTACGACAGCACACAACCTCCCAGCGAGTGCAACCTAACCAAAAAAACAAGCGAAAACAATTGGCTCCAGAATGTGACTCAGCAATTGGACAACACTTACTAGAAAACGATCAATGTGCTGCCAATTACAACGATGATCAATTCTCTATTCTGGACACTGCGCACAGTTTTTTTCATCTCAGTCTGCTCGAAGCCAGCTATATTAAAGTACGGCGACATAATCTATGCAAACAGAGAGAGTTTGTCTATGCTCTTAAGCTGTTCAAGCAGAATTTAGGTTTGCAGGACTTGACCAATCAGAACTGCACATGACTTTCCCGTGTTCAATTGGATTGGCCCATGTAACTACTGCTTTGCCAGTTTGCTGCCGTCCGAAACAGATATTTATGAATCGCCAGACCTTGCTTTCTTGTTTTCACTTTGACATGATTACCCACTGTCAAGTGCGTCACGAAAAGCTTCTCGAACAAACAGCTTTTTTCAAAGCTACTCTAAAAGAGTTATGGCAGAGGGTTTCTTGAAGCATAATTTATATTATTGAGGAAGGGAAATGGAAGTATTAAGGTGAGCCAAAAACATTCCTGAACACACTCGTCGACTGGAAATATATGCAACAGAGTGACACAGTTAAAATTAGTCCTGTACTAGTAGACTAGACTACCATATGTACTACAGTATGCATCAAAAAATTCTTATAAACTGATCTGTGATAAAGTCATAAACAGTTCACAAGACAAAGCTATTTGAACCTTCACATGCTTTAGAAGTTAACTTATCATACCCGTAACTACCGGTACCGGCAACGCAGTTTCCTCAGTCTACTGGTCTAGCTGTGCAGTGTATCACTTTTCTGTTGATCTCAGCTTCCAATTATCAACTTAAACCTGTTTGGTGTAGTTGTCATGGTTGTGATGTTGAGATACCATAATAAAAGGCAGTGGCTATTTGCACAAGCGCGTACAAATAAGCGCTTGGTTTCTTTTACAGTTTTATATATGAATTATCCCTTCGCACTCTCCCAGTTTTACAAGAGCATGAGGAAGTAATAAAATAAACCAAAAAGACAAATGTTACAGGTCCGTAAAGAGCCACTTTCTAAATATAAATCATTCAAGCTCAGCACTATAGACTATTGGGAGTAACGTCTAGTATCAGCCGCCAGGTTCATTTAGCTGTTTAGGGCTAGGTTTGGTTGGGATTAGGTTTGGTCAGGGTTAAATTTAGATAGGGTTTGGTTCAGTTACAACCCTAACCCCAAGCTGAACCTAATCCTAACCAAACGTAACCAAATCTGGGGGCTGATACTAGACGTTATATACCTGACTACCAATACTCTGTACCGTACTTGAAAAAACAACACCATTGACCATGCCCCCACACACATAACAGCATAAATAATGACCATCCTTCCTTTGTCTGAGGGAAAAACAGGTCTCATCTAAAATAAGTCCCCATGCTTTTTTTGTCTGCCAACCTTAACCAAACCTACGACCTTAACCTAACCAACTGGTATAACCTGACCCTAACCAAATCTAGCCCTAACCAAACCTAACCCTAATCGAACATGGGGGCTGATACCGGTACTAAATCTAACCCAGAAAAACTTGGTAGCTTGTTTGAATTAAGTCGCACCTTACTGGTATAACAGGCGGATATAGGCTATTACCAGCACAAGGACCGCTAGTGAGTTATTAGTAGGGCTGTAGGGGTTAGGGCCTAACCCTAACAACGGCATAATTAAAAAAAAACAAACTTGCATCATCCCCCATACCTGTTTTTACAACTCGATCATTAATAATAATAATAATAACAATGTATTACCCTTCCCGAATACAGTGCATGAGTGGATTGAGTGCACACATGGCACTACGGGTCTACGGGACAAAATAATGGCACATGGCACTACGGAACAAATGGCACATGGCACTAGGGGACAAATGACACATGGCACTACGGTACAAATTGATTACCGGTATCATTCTGCATTGCCCATGAGTTCACAAGTTCACAGCGTAGGCTGCCTTGTTCTTAAAATTTGACGGTCGATAGTCCAGACTTCGCTGACATAAGTTGGCGCAGTTATTTCAAATCACAATTACATCCATCTAATCATCTATCGCCACCAATCGACACAATTAAAACACAATGAAAACCCTCTATCGCCATCAATCAGCATAGTCAATAATGTTGTAATGGTGTAACAAGCAAGGACAATTGCTTTTTCCCAAGTGCTGTTTGAGTAACTTTATTGAGTTGAAAGGTCGAACTCCAACTGTGACTCCAAAATGTGTGCATTTTTAACCTGGCTTACGAGCACAGATGGGTATGTGGCGTACGGTGACCTTAAAACTGAGTGTTTACTTTTTGAAAATATCTATCATACCCTAGGGGATTTTCCCCCCAGACCCCCCCGTTGGTCGCAGCATTGCAGCGAAGCCCCCTAGGGTATGATAGGTATTTTTAAAAAGTGAACACCCAGTTTTAAGGTCACCGTACGCCACACTTGTCGAGATAATGTGGGTATTTATCTTTAGATAATTTGGGTATTTATCGAGATAATTTGTCGGCAGCGTGGCTCGGTGGTTTCGCGCGTCGTTTTTACAATGACCATGATCGCAAGGGTTAATGGTTCAACTCCCAACCTAGTCTCGTTGTTGCGTCCTTGGATAAGATGCTTCACGATGATTATCTCCCCTTGGTGGAATCTGGCAAGCAGAAAATTAAAAAAGTCAGAAGCAACCGGAAACTTGGAAACAAAGGCAACTGCTAAGCGAGTCTGGATTCGTCCTACGCATACCTCCTCCGCCGCTTTCTCGTGATAGAAGGATAAAGATGAAGAAATCGTCATCAATTGACGATAATTTAACACCGATTACACTGGTCTACACGATTTTTGCGGCAGATTGTCTTTAGGAGTTTTTACCTAATTCGGGGACGCTGAATCCAAATCTGGCAATATTTTGTTTTCATCACATCACCTTTTTGAGATAATAGGTATCTTCATTACAAAATAATACAAAAATGTAAGAAAACTGTCTTGAAATGCAGTAGCTGGTTTGCAGCAAGTCTGCTGCAACTTTTATCACAAAAAGACAAAACAAGACCCCAACATAACTGTGCTTTAAAAACATCACTGGACGTCATTCCTAGCAGTGCTGGATTAACCACGTAGCAGATGTAGCAGCTGCTACGGGCCCCGCGCTTGATCGAGTTAAAAAAATTTTGCAGGAATTTTTTTGAGGATTTTTTATGAGAATTTTAAAATTTGTAAGAATCCAATTTCTGAGTCAAATAAAAAAGGTTCTCAAGATACCTGATTTGAAGTCTTCTTGACTTACAAAAGGCTATAATATCGCAGCAACAACAAACGAACAAACGTTTGACGTAATAACAATGCGGGTAGCTTCTAGAAACCGCAGGCCTACATTTAGATCAGTGCCTCTAGCTTGTTGATTTCAGTCGATAAATAGGCCTAAGTATAAGTACTACTATGCATCAAAATGATTTGTATTAAGAGCTGTTTTATAAATAATGTAGGCTTAGTATACTTGGTCAGTTGGTTGTTTGTTAAATAGCTGCATTATTTTGTCTTCGATTTTAATAGAGAGCTATTTGTATGTCATCATTGTAAATTTATTCCAAGTTAATGTTGTCTAATAATACTTTGGTTGGTTTCCTGAATCACCCTCAACTTAGAACTCCACAGTAAAGAAGTGATGATAAAATAGAAGCGGTTTCTCAGCATTCGTATCATGAATAAATCTATATCAAGTACTAGTTTTTAATATACTTTTTACCAAATTTTATGTGAGGCTGGTTTCTTAGTTTTACTTGATATAGATTTAGTCTAATAATATCTTTAACTTTTTATTTTGAGCGAGATCTATTTTACAATGACTTCACGAGAAAAAGATATTGGAAGGAAGTATCCTTCCGGATCAGAAAAAAACAAAAGAAATAGAGCTAACAGAACAGCGAAATAAGTTAATGCAAAGAATGCCTAAACTAACAACTTTTTTTTCTACCACGGCACCATTTGCTGTTCATGATGATGCTACCTCACAGGAAACTTCGCACTGCCTGCAGCCTTGTTCGAGCTCAGGTACTAACCTGCAAGAGCAAGGGCAAATCGTTCCAGATCTGGCACTGGCAGCTCTATCCAACGACTTGGGGGAGTGGCCTCCAATTCTTGCACATGAGCAAAAAGGGGAATGGGCAGCAAGAGGCAGCTCGGAATGTCAACATATGAATAGTGACTTTACTAAATCAAAAAGATTCTATGAGACTGAAGGTTACAACAGGTTTTGTAAAAAACAGTATTTTACTCATGTCCACAAGACCACTAATGAAAAACGGCTTAGGGAGTGGTTATGCTACAGCGAGACCAAAGGCAATTTGTACTGCTTTACCTGTAAATTAGCAGCCTCATCCACCACTAAATTGCAGGCATTTTGCGAAGGTTTCAATGACTGGAAGAAAGCCCAGCTGCTCATTGAGAGGCACGAGTTAAGTTCGATACACCAAGCTGGGCTCCAGTATCTAATCAATCTACGAAAAGGTGGAGAAAAAATTGATGCTGCCCTGACGAAACAACTTGAGGACGAGAAAAAATATTGGAAATCCCTACTGGAGAGGATCGTAAATGTCATAAAGTTTGTATGTGAAAGAGGATTGGCCTTCAGAGGAACAGATGAAACAGTAGGATCTCCTAACAACGGCAACTATTTGGGACTGTTGGAGCTTCTTGCGACTGTGGATCCATTCCTGTGCCAACGCAACCAGCTGCATGCGAACCGAGGAAAAGGGCGCACTTCCTACTTATCAAAGACCATTTGCGAAGAATAGTCAAGATAATGGGAAAAGCAGTTGAAGATACAATAGTCAGAGAATTGAAAGAAGCTAAATACTTTTCAATATCACTAGATTCAACGCCGGACATTGCTCACACGGACCAGCTTTGTTTCACAGTGAGGTATGTCAAGCCAACAGGACCTGTGGAAAGGTTTCTAGCATTTCTGCCAATTGAGGGCCATACTGCTCAGCAAATTTTCGACAGCCTGGTACAGTACACCAGTGAGAAGGGTATCGATCTTGTTAATTGCCGTGGGCAGAGTTACGACAACGCGTCTAACATGACCGGGAAATATAACGGAGTACAGGCACTTGTTAAAGCAAAGTTTGGTGCTGTTGCAGAATATGTTCCATGCTATGCTAATTCGTTGAATTTGGTTGGTGTATGCGCTGCACAGTCGTGTCCAAAAGTAGTTCAGTTCTTTGACTTTATTGAAAATATCTATGCATTCTTCGCTGCTTCAACACACCGGTGGTCCATTCTAGAGAATGCAGGTGGTGGAGTGCTAAAGAGACTCTCTGCAACACGATGGTCCGCAAGAGCTGATGCTGTTAAGGTTATTAAAGAAAGTTTTTCTTCCATAAAGAAAGCACTGGATAAACTTGCTGATGACTTCGAACAAAAGGCAGAATGTCGACAGCAGGCAAACGGACTCCTCGATAAAATGGAGATGCTCGAAACTGGAATTTTACTGGTTCTTTGGAATAGCTTGCTCGAACGCTTACAGGCAACTCAAGCTTCTCTCCAAGCAAAGCAGCAACCTCTCAACAATGCTTCAGCGTTGTATGCCTCTTTGGAAGGATTCCTACAGAATTTCAGAGAACAATTCGATAAGATTGAGTCAGAAGCACAGGAACTCACTCAAGTGCAGGAATACCAACTGGCAAGAAGAATTACCCGGAATCGAAGGCGCGATGAGGCTGTAGGCAGTGGCCGTTCCGTTCCAGATGCAATGGATAATGAAGCACCTAAAGACAGATTTCGAGTGGAAGTTTTCTTTGCCGTATTGGACTGCCTACTCTCTTCACTGGAGCACCGTCGCAGAGCATACACGGAATTGGACAGGCGGTTTAGTTTTCTCACACATCTGCAAGAGTTAACACCAGCGCAGATTCAAGAAAATGCTGACCGAGTTTTAGACACGTGACCGAGATTTGGAAGAGGGCCTGAAAAATGAGCTACTTCAGTTTTCGGAGTTCATTAAACACATTGATGATTGCTCTTCTCCAGAACTCAACTATTTTATTTTGATTAAGGAAAACAACATCGACACCACGTTTCCAAACGTTGAGAATTTATTGCGCATCTATTTGTCAATGATGATTACAAATTGCACGGGAGAACGATCATTTTCCAAATTAAAGCTTATTAAAAACTACTTGAGAAACACGATGGGACAGGAACGGTTGCATTATTTAACCCTTTTGAACATTGAGAATGACGTTCTGACGTCCCTGAATTCATCTGACATAATCGCGAAATTTTCTGCTATCAAAATGCGTCGATAAGATCTAAGTTGAGCCAACTTGAGTGATATTGCTAAAGTATTGTATTTTCGTTGCAATACAGCATTCGTTGTACAGACTTTTTTGTAAAATGCAATTTTATTAGTGCTGCAGCTGAGGCCCCGCACACAAAATCTGCTACAGGCCCCGCACTTGATTAATCCGGCACTGATTCCTAGCACATTGCATTTGATAAACTAGATATCTCACAATCATCATGAACTTGAAAATTTTCTTTTGAGCGATTTTCGTTTGTGCACAGCGGTGGAATTCTCTCTCGTCAGGTTCCAGCAGAAATCTGCCCTCATATGGCAGTCCCATCGGCCCTGGTTGCGCTCTTCCATAACTCTAATGACTTGGTGAAAGCGCTCACCTTGTTCTTCACTGATGTACCCAAGGTTTTTTGGAAAGTATTCTAGATGGTTTTTCAGAAAATGTAGCTTTAGGCTCATAGAACATTGCATCTCTTGCATGCTAGATGAGAGTTCTTTTGCCAGGTCTTCATAGTTTTCTCGCTTTCTGTTATCAAAGAAGTTACTTGCGACCAAAGAAAAAGCATTCCAAGCCTTTGCTTCATGAGCTAATCACTTATGCTACAAAGTTTGGATCTCTGAGCGACTGCCTTATTTGTGGGCCATTAAAAACTCCAGCCTTTTTCTATCTTCACTTAGACCTGGAAAAGCTTGGCAAATGCACCTAGGGCAATATCTGTTGTGATCAAGAGCCTAATTAACATATTACTTCATCAACCCAAGTTCTATATGAAGTGGCGGCAAGATGATCTTAGCATGAACTAACGGTTTGTGAATAATGTTTTTATCTCCAGGTGCCAAACTGCTCTTTGCTGGCCACTGATCTCTTATCCAATGCTCATCTTTGTCTCTGCTATTTCAATAGCAAAGAAAAGAAGGGTATTTGGTATAGCCATCTTGCTCTTCCAAAAGAAAGTTCATCATTTTTAAATTCATGCAAATCATTTAACTATGATCATTGTATTTTAATGTTTCTAGCACATCCTTAACGCTTTCATAGAACTCTTTGAGTGTCTCAGAATACCCCACCGGAATCGATGCATATCTATTTCCGTTGTGGAGTAACACGCACTTCAGGCTTCGTTTTGAGCTCACACCTTAACGACTTACTGTAATCTGGCAGAGAAAAACGCTAATTAACACCGAATTGGAAACCTTGCTACAGAAATATCAGTAAAACTCAAACTGAGTTTGTTCTCTTATCACGCACACAAACTGGTCTCTAAATTCACAGCTGTATTATACTGCCTGCTACTATAAGAATATTCTTCCATACACGAAACTTCTAAGGCTGTTTGTTTTGATGGAATAAACGCAAAGTGCTGAGAAGGTTCCCTGATTTTCATGTGGTTACAAGTCAGCAAAGCGTATTCTTTTGATGACCAGAGTTGCTAACTGCTACGTAAACACTGTTTAAAGCATAGCAGTAGATACAGCGCGCCTTGTTCAGATATTTGAGTCATTCGTCAGCTCGCGCAAATGTATTCCTTTAAAGTTACAAACAATGTTTAGGTCATTTACTGCCGATGTTTATGCTTGCTGAAGAAAGGGGTTTTATCACAAAAAGCAGAGCGCCCTTAATCTCCAGACTTGTTTAGGATTCAGTGTTTCATCAAAGGTGATTTCGGTAAGAATGCTTGAGCTGCTGCCTTTACATGGTCAACATACCGCCACTATCAGAAGTGAAAATTTGGCCGGTAAGTGTAAAAATGGGCAAAAGACATAGCGAAAAAACCTGACGTAATGGAGCAAATCTGAGCTCAGAATTGGATTCAGCAGCCCAAAGTAAGCCAAAATCGATTATGAAAGTTTACGCCGCAAAAATTTTTTCTTTTTTTGTAGACCAGTGTTATCGTTATTGCTCAAAATAGTTTGGATTTGTTGATTACCGATATCGCTTTCGCAATATATTTGTTATCGCCGATAAATTATCGTGATAAACGATTCTTTATCCACACATTGTTAGAGTTAAGCTATGGTTCCACCGGAAAAATTAATAATATTCCATTTCACTGGAAAATTATCGACGCACAAACTATAATTTTACTGGTGGAACCGCAACGGTTCCACCAAAATTTTCCTCGGTTTAATTTTCCGTCATATTTTCCAAAATGGAATATTTGAATTTTCTTAGGTGGGACTGCAATAATTTTCTATAACCCGATCAAGGTCCAAAGCAAAATTTGCAGCGTAGGTTTAAAATTTGAGAAGCTGACGAGGCACTGCTTTCTGCCATGAGATATTTCATTCTTAATTGATTAAGTTTTGACTTAAAACAGATCCCAGCAGAAACAAACGGGGATCTCTATGGCGTTTAGTCATCCCATTTATGTGGATAATTTGTTTACCAAGTTGTACCGTGATGATTTTTTAACTTTTAACTCATCCATATTACACACCAGCTTGTAATATATATGCAAACCAAACACAAAATTAAAAAAAAAACTAGGAGACTTCTACTCCACCCATGAGCTAAAACACTAGTAGTATATTGTCATGTAACCAAAGCAATGTTGGTAAGTTACCTGATTTTGTTCTGCATCATTGTGAGATAGCTTAAATAGATGAAGTAATGACATTGCATCCCCCAAAAACTTGACTTCGAAACCTAATTAACCAGGGAGTCGAACCGAACCCGAACCTGAACCGCGAACCGGTAAAAACCGCATATTTTAGGTGAACCCGAACCGAACCTGAACCGTTTAAATTTGAGATCATTGAACCTGAACCGAACCTTTAATATTTCAAATCTGTGAACCTGAACCGAACCCGAACCTTTAAAATTTTATGCAAGCGAACCCGAACCGAACCCGAACCTATAATATTTTGTGTACGTAAGCCTGAACAGAAATCGTTTAGAAACAATGTTTGAACCTGAGCTGATTCTTAAAAAATATTAATAAAAATCTCTAGACATGTGCTGCGATGCGTAACATTTTTTTTGCTTTTCAAAATTTAATGAGTCTGAAACAAACAGGGAGTCGAACCGAACCCGAACCTGAACCGCGAACCGGTAAAAACCGCATATTTTAGGTGAACCCGAACCGAACCTGAACCGTTTAAATTTGAGATCATTGAACCTGAACCGAACCTTTAATATTTCAAATCTGTGAACCTGAACCGAACCCGAACCTTTAAAATTTTATGCAAGCGAACCCGAACCGAACCCGAACCTATAATATTTTGTGTACGTAAGCCTGAACAGAAATCGTTTAGAAACAATGTTTGAACCTGAGCTGATTCTTAAAAAACATTAATAAAAATCTCTAGACATGTGCTGCGATGCGTAACATTTTTTTTGCTTTTCAAAATTTAATGAGTCTGAAACAAACAGGGAGTCGAACCGAACCCGAACCTGAACCGCGAACCGGTAAAAACCGCATATTTTCGGTAAACCCGAACCGAACCTGAACCGTTTAAATTTGAGATCATTGAACCTGAACCGAACCCGAACCTTTAAAATTTGGTGCAATTGAACCCGAACCGAACCTGAACCCAAATTTTTGAAAAGTCTTGAATCTGAAACGGAACTGAACCGATAAAAACTAAATTTCTTGAACCTGAACCGGAACCAGAGCGATATTTTAAACGGTTCGACTCCCTGTAATTAACGCAATAACTCGAAAACTAAGCACAATAGCCATATAGTTCCTTTGTAAGTTAGATAGAAACTTGATGTTTCTGAGTCATTTGAGCCATTAACCAACTTTCTAGCACTAGTGGTTGAGGAGATAGAAAAATTCATTGCATCGATAGGCCTGTCGTCATGGAAATGAAAAGCGGAACACCTATACAATGTTCAATTTTTCCAAAACTTCATATCTGGAGTTTTTTCTGGACTGGTCACTAGGGTGGAGCGAAAAAAAATTTTGTTCAAGTTTTTTTCACAATAGCGCGGAAAACTTGCTTACGGGTAAATATACTTGCCACGCAAAATTTGAAGAAATTTATCAAACGTCTTCAGGTGCCCCCGCTGTGTGAAAAATTCGCTGCGAAATCAGCATGTTGAGCTATGTTTTATAATGGCTGGCTTGCTTTAGAGCTTGTTAATGAGAAAAACTGTCGGTTTTAATTTTGTTATTCGCTTAAATATGTAACTGGCATTGTAGTGTAATAAATGCGTAGTAATAAAGACCTGCCAGTGGGAGTTTCGTGGGATAAAACTGAAAACATTTCAAAGATTTCGCTAAAAGCAAAACAAGCACCAGATCTAGTGCACGTTAAGTAGTTACAGTCAAGCAGGCAGCAAAGAATATTGGTGTGTACCGTAGTTTATTAGTGAGCTGTGAGTTACCAAAGGTCATAGTTGCTCCATTTAGCAAATTTCAAATGTTTTTTGCAGATCAGCAATAGCGTCAATAATCACGATTACAATGATACTACAAGGACCAGGATCCTTTAAGTGCAGTGAAATAATATCCTAAAAATGACGAAAACAAGGAATTCAGTATCCTGTGTTGCTTTTGGCCCTCCCTGTAAATTACCCGGAAATATGCTTCCTACCAACGAAGACACCCTTAAGTATTACAATTTAGTGAAATTCCAACTGAGAGAAGCATCAAACGGAAAAGACCCGTCGCATTCGGAGATATCATCAAAAGTGACTGTAGAAATCGTAGCCTTATGGGAAAAAGCATCTCTACCTGTTGTGTCCCACGATTGAGTAAGGGCAATGCTAAAAACGTACCACCAAAAGTACAGAAATCTCCTGAAACAGTATCAAACCCGCAAAGAAGAAGATAGTTACAAAGCCAAATTATTAGCATTTAAGCAAGAAGCCATGAAGTTGTTTGCCATTTGCACCTGCAAATGCACTGGAGAATTTTGCAAATGCTCAAAATCAAGAAAAATCCCAGCAAAAGAAATAGCGTTTTTACATGATCAGAGAGGTGTTCGCAAAATGATTTTAGGAAGAATTGATGCAGTCGAAACTGCTGTACTGCGAAAACGGCTCCAGCGTAACGAGGCTTTCAAACGAAGGTATACCTCACCTTCTTGCTCTAGTGGTAATACATCTTCGCAACCTTCCATTGCAGCTGCAAATGCTGAGAGCATCGATACCAATAACTGTAATACGGGCTCCAATAAGTCTACATGTTTTAGTGATGGTGAATGGCAAGGAGAAAGCAATAGTCTACAGAAGAAGAAGCAAATGCGTGTGGCCTTGCCAACATTGGATGCCGCATGTGACAGGCATGGAGTTTCCGATCGAGCTGCAGCTACTCTTGCAACTGCTGTGTTGCAAGACATGCAAATTGTCCATAAAGGTGACACAACCAAAGTGATTGATAGGAGTAAAGTAAGAAGAGAACGGCACGAAAAACGCGGGGATCAGGCAACAAAAAGTAACGCAACTTTTTGTGGCTTGTATTTTGATGGAAGAAATGACCGAACCATAGTACAAAATAAAATGGATGATGGCAAGTTTCACCGACAAACTATTACGGAGGAGCATGTTTCCATCGTTTTGGAGCCAGGGTCCTCCTATTTCACTCACGTTTCTCCAACTAATGGCGCCACTGAAAGTATAGCTCGAGCAATACTTAAGTGTTTGGAGACCAAATACGTGGATATGGTTCAAATTCAAGCGATTGATGCGGCGAACAGTTGTAAATACCGGAGTGAAAAAGAGAGTAAATCGTTTGTTGGAAACGAGTTTGAACAGACCATTGCAGTGGCTTGCATGCCAACTTCACACGAATGAATTGCTACTGCGCCATTTATTCGTTCACATTGACGGAGCTACATCTGGACCTCAGCATAAAGTAACAGGGCTTACATAAGTCCAATTCTGTGCAAAAATGGAAAAAATGCACCATTTTATGGGGCTTTGGGCCACTTTAAAAATGTAAAACTCCATACAACATTTACCTAATGCTACTCTTGCATAGTTAAAAAAACTTTTTAACGCTGTTGACAGCAGATGTGATATTAACAATATGCAGTTAGCAATATTTGCAATTGCATCAAAAATTAGCAAAAATTGCTAAATTTCAACTTCGCGGGGGCACCTGAAGAATATGAAATATTTGAAAAATTTTTGTACACTTTTATTAGTACTGTAACAAGACAAATTTTTACCACTATTGCGTTTGAAAACAAAATAAAAAAAATTTTTTGGTTTTTTTCACTCCACCCTACTGGTCACCACATATCAAAAGTAATTTTGTTTTTGACCACATGAGGGCGTTTGCGACACCCTACTATACAAACCATTTCAGCAAAGCTTCTCTCTCAATCATGAGAAAGTATCATTGTGACATTGTTTTAACACGAGGTAAACCGCAATGAAATAATTTTCCAATAATTTTCCCGTCACAAATATCAAACCGTTATTAAAAATATTCTATCACATTTTTCCGGAAAATTATCGAGAAACTGGAAGATTATAATTTTCCAAGTGCGGTTCCACCAAATTTTCCAATCGTCACATTTTAAATTTTCCACCACGCATTAGAATATTCCGCGAAAATTATTTGACGCAAAATGACGCAAAGTAATGGAATGGAATAAAGTTCAGTTCCACCGGGAATATTTCAATAATTTTCTCGGAAAGTTATGGGAATATTCTCGGTGGAACCATAGCTTTAGTGAGTAATGAGTTGGCGCTGTGGAAAAAATACTCGGTGTCCACTGTCCAGGACCATAAGTTATTGTTGCAATTAAAAAATCTCTCTTAGTTTTATTAGATGCCTAGGGAGAGTCCGTGAACTGCTCTCTTTTCTTGAAAAATCTAAAAAATATTTTTGCAAGCCTAATTTTATACTTACAAAAACGAAAAAAACTTTGTCAAACATAGAGCCTACTGAAAAAACAGCAACATATATCGGAAAAATTTATCGGCAATAATTTATCGATTAGGCCTACCAATATCGCTTGAAGAAATTGAGATTTATCGATTATCGGTATCGCTCTGGGCCAGGGGCGAATACAGGGGTAGGGGATGTGGGGGATGCATCTCCCCCACCAGCCATTTTCAACCATGCTTTGGATGAATAAAATTTTTCCATAATTTCGAACCTCTTCATAACAACATGCCTTAGTCGCTTTAAGCACGCATAATCCCAACTGTGCGAACAAAATGCATCATATTTGGTGAAGCATTCAAAGTTAGGGACCAAAAATATGAACTAAGTTTGCCTGAAAATTGTTCAAAAAGCACTAAAACGGCTATTACTGTATGCAAATTTTCAAATTTTTTCCGGGATAGCATGCCCCCGCACCCCCCTAGAATCGTTTTTGTTGCTTAAGATTAACTTTGCCGGAAAAAACTGCCCTTGAAAAAGTAATGAAATGTGGTGCCCCCTCCCTGAAAAAATTTCTGAATACGTCCCTGACATGAAACATTTTCAAAGGGCTTATTTACTAGGGTGTAACATTTTTTTACTGACCATCTTACAAACTTTTGTAATAGCAATTTTCCTATGCCAAATCGAATATCTAGATCAGTGATAAAAATTTTTTTGTCTAATTTTTGCATTTTAGCTGCCCACACTCCATGTTTCTATGGCGACCTAGTCCCGAAATAGAATTATTGCTCTATCTTCGAGTAGGATTATCGTATTGAGCTGCAATTAGTGTCAAAAGAATCGGAATACCCAAGTTTATATACCACTTCAAGAGGAACTATGTGCCTAAATTCTTTACTTTTTAAGTAATTAGCAAAATTGTCAATTTTTGGAATTTTTATTCTCGTCGAACAGTCAACAACTGAAAACCAGGGCCGAAACTAGGCAATGCGCCCCCCCCCCAAAATCATCTTTCGGGGCCCCCTAAAATATTTTTTCTTGGATGGTGATGCAAAAGAGCGAGCCCCGAAGGGGCGATGCCAAGCTAGGGGGGTCTGGGGACATGCCCCCCCAGAAAATTTTGCGGAATTTGACCTTATTTTGGAGGCTTTTTGTGCGTTTTGAGCCTTCAAAATTCCTCAGTTTTAACGAGGCTTAATAGTCTGCTGTTTTACTAGGTCCCTTATAAACCCACTAAAATAATGCTGCAAGCAAACCCTACTTTAACATTTCGCTATCTATGCGAAGAAAAAACGTTTTTAAGGCTTATTTTTGCGCCTTTCACTTGAGGATGAGGGGCCCTTGGTATGCTACTAAACGTTTATTAGCTACTTTTGCGACTGCTATTTTTTGAAAAATTTGCAGGGGCCCCCTTTGGTCAAAAGTATAAATACGGTATGGGGGCCCCAAATCGCGTGAGTTAAGACAAAAAATATATTGAATCTTAGAATAGGCCTATTTAAGGCACCTTTATCATACGTTGAGTAAATAGTACTACGTACTGACTATTTACGGGCCCCCCTTTTTGTGCGAGGCCCTCCCGGTTGGGGGTTCGGGGGGCGCTAGTTTCGGCACTGCTGAAAACACACCATTTTTTGTTATGAATGGACACAATTGCTAGTGTCTCTTAATTTGAAGGGTTTAGGCATATAATTCCTCTTGAAGTGGTATATAAACTTGGGTATTCCGATTCTTTTGAGTAGTAGTAATTTATTTTGCCATTATAATAAACACACAGACGCTTCTCACAGGCAACAAAAATATTTACATTCCATTATAATGGCCAGGAGGTATCGAAAAACCTTTCGGTTATCGAGTCAAGATACCTCCTGGTTAGGTTGCATTGTAATAGTTTTGTGAGTGAAGGAGATTAACGGATAATTTAAACCATTGGGTCAATAATAATGATAAAGGTGTTTTAATGAGCGATAGTATAAATTTAGAATAATTTGCGCAGCAACGTCAAATCGATTAATTTTTATATAAAGCCGGTAGAAACCAAATCGGCCAATTAGAAGAGTAAAAATATGTTAAGATTAATAATTTTCCAATAACGATATTTTGTAACTTTTCTTGAAGTTAATCCAGCCCATAGATTTAAAATTTTTGTTTAATTCTCTTCATAATTTTGCAGCTCTGAATAAAATATGATTTTGCGAGATTGATTTTGAAAATTTAGGAACGTAATAAATTGATTCACTTGCTTGTCTTGTATTATAACCATAAACTTGTTCAATTTTGGTAAATTTGTCGAAGATGCCAGAGGGAAGACTACTTTGCTGAAGCGAGTACATAAATTTTGCCAATTCAAGTTTATAAATATCATCAAATTTTAACAAATTCAATTTTTTGTATGAAGGAGTTACGTGGCTGAATTTTTTGTTGTAAGTTAGAATGCGAATAATATTGTTCTGTAAAACACAAATTTCTCGCAATAAAGTTTTGGTACCAGTGGCCCATATAATTATGCCGTATTGTAACCTACTGTATACAAGACTATGATACACCATGCGCAAGACATCTTCAGTAACATAACTTCTTAGTTTATGAAATATTCCAGAACATTTTGCAAGCTGCAGTGACAACTCTTAACATGAGATGACCAGCTAAGATTTTCATCAATGAACAATCCTAGGTATTTGGCTGAGTTTGTCCTAAGTATAGGATTATCATTAATATTAATTCTAAAATTTTCGTTAATTGTTATTTGAGGCTGCTTATTGACTAAAACACAACAAGACTTCTTATAGTTAAGGGATAGTTTGTTTTTTTTAAACCATTGTTCAATTTTTGCTAATACATCATTAACTCTTTTTTCTAGAGAATTTAAATTGTTGTCGGACATATTCAAATGCGTATCGTCAGCAAACAGAGTAGTAGAGAAATTTGATGCTAAAGGCAGATCATTTATATACAATAGAAAAAGAAGAGGGCTTAAGGAGGAGCCTTGAGGGACACCACAGTTTATTTGGGTTAAAGTGGAGGCAGATTTGTTAATTTTAGAGTATTGGAAACGATTGTTTAAATAGCTTTTCATTACTTCTAACGCGCAGCCTCGTATCCCAAAATTACACTCAAGTTTTCTCAATAAAGTCTGGTGGTCGACTGTGTCAAACGCTTTAGATAAGTCTAGAAAAGAGGCAACAGTTATATAATCCTTCATCAATGTTAGTCATCAAGCCGTTGTGAATATTAGTCATAGCATGTATCGTAGATGAATTTTTCCGAAATCCATATTGATCTTTTGAGAGTAAGTCATATTTTTCAAGATAGTTGATTATACGAATAAATAATAATTGTTTCAAAAATTTTACTAAATTGTGAAAGAATCGAAATTAGTCGATAGTTAGTTGCTTCGGCAGGATCACCCTTCTTAAAAATCGGAATCACTTCTGCAATTTTAAGATCGTCTGGAAAAATCCCAAGTTCTAGACAAGAATTAAAAATTTTGCTAAGAAATTTGGCAATTGGAATTTTGGCAATTTTTATAAAACTAGTTTCAATGTCACAATTTCTAATTGCTTTTTTATCCTTTAACGTGTTGATGATTGAGATTACTTCCTCTGTTGTGGACGGCGAGAAAAAAATGGAATTGTTTACACCGATTTGCGGTGTAGTATATGATGAGACGCTATCAACCGAATCTATTTTTTCAGCCATTTCAACACCGACATTGACCAAAAAATCATTGAACGTTTCCGCTATTTCTTGAGGATCAGCAGTAAGATTCCCTTTGTTGGTTCTTAAATTAGTAGACGCTGAAGAAGAGCATTTTTTGCCATGTACAATCTCGTAAACAGTTTTCCATAAATTCTGTTGGTTATATTGATTCTTGATGCACGTTTCATTATAATAATTTCGCTTGGCATTTTCAATTGTCCTGTTTAGAAAAATTCGATAAACTTTGTAATTTTTTACAAGTCTAGTATCTTGAAAGTTATTACTCAAAACTTGTCTAAATAGTTTGTTTTTATGCTTTATAGACTTTAGCAACGACTTTGACAACCAGGGCTTTTGTTTTAATTTAACTTCTTTTCGTAGATGCTTTTTTAGTGGAGCGAATTCATTTATGGAGTTTTGGAGCAGCAGCTTGAACTGTTTCAGCTTTTCGTTTACCGTAGACTTGTTAGAATAATCGAAAAGTTCATGCTGTTGCTGAAGGTACGTAGCAAACAACGTAGGTTCGAAATTGGAAAAATCACGAGTGTGGACACTTCTTCTGTCGATTGCGGCGGATTTTAACCGAGCGGATTTAATTGCAAATACAGGAAGGTGGTTGGTAATATCGCATAATGCTATTCCCCCGAAAATTTGGTGTTCTACAGCAGTATTAGAAGGAACATAGATGTGATCTAATAAGGTTTTCAAAGTTTTAGAGATCCTTGTCGGGGCGTTGATCACACATTTGCACGAGCAGCCTATTAAATTGTTAGCATATTTTCTGAAATGATTACTATTAGCTGTTTGCAACAAGTCAATGTTAAAATCACGTAAAATTATGAAATCAGTATTATTGTGGTTTAAAAAGTGAAAAATGTCTCTCATTTTGTTAGTAAACTCATCAAGTTCATCCGCATTATAGACAGGATGTCTATACACAACTAGGGTTGGATTGAATTTTGAATTTGAATCCGCTCACGAGTTCTTCATGAATTTGAATTTGAATTTGAATTTCGTATTTTCAAAATCAATGAATTTGAATTTGAATATCGTTTTTTCAAAGTCAATGAATTTGAATTTCGTTTTCTCAATGTCAATGAATTTGAGTATTTTGATTATACAATTGACGAACTTGGAGTGTTTCGATTTAAACCTTACAAAGCAAATGTAGTAATTTGTAACTGGTTTATACCAGTTAATGTTGCAAACGTTCCATAACATTTTATCAAGCCAACTGGTCAATCCATCCTTAATCATCCAATTCGGGCCTAATTGTCAACCCACCCTCTCAGAATTTAACCAAATTCGGCATACGAGGAGAACTTATTGAGAAACTCACAATTCTCCAAATTCAGCTTTCTATCTTTGGTACTTTCCGAGAAAATCAACTTTGAAGTTTCTTGACACTAGGTGGCTTTTCTTCACGCTTCAGTGATTTTTTGCTCCCTGAGCCTCCCCCTTACAGTAGATTGTTGCAAAACATGCTAGATGTATGTTTTTGGGGGTGTAGAATCCATTTTTTCACTTAAAAATAATGCAATATGATCAGGAAAGTCGCTATCAGCGAATATTGGTGATTGAGTTTGCGCACAATTTTCTCAGCTCTCCGGAGGTTTGCAAAATTTTGAAATATATCATTTCAAATAACATTGAAAAGGTTTCCTGGTATCTACTCCAAATTGACTTGAAGGTAGAATCTAGGTCAAAAATACGATACTCCACTCAAGCAACCCCCACCTCTAGCACCCACAAGGCCATCTACCCAAATCGACCTAGCCTAGGAAAAATGATTCTCCAACCAGTTTATTTGTGGCTTTTCTCCAAGTCGTTTGCCCAAGTCATGTCAACCTGAGTAACGTTAGATGTGAGCCTCTTAGCAGACTGAGTAACCTGGAAGTTGGCATATATGATTCTACCTTCAAGTCAATTTGGAGTAGATACCAGGCAACCTTTTCAATGTTATTTTAAGCATTTGACATCTTTTGAGTGATCGATCCTATTGAGTTCTTGATCTTCAATGAAACGGTGTCATTACTAAATTTTTCTATATATCATTTCATTCACGATTGCACCCACAATCCAGAAATACAAACATAAGTCTTAACAAAGTTGAATAACACTTTCAAATCCAATTAAGTTTGTCACTGTGCAAGAATATCGTTTTTTTTATGCAGACTTACAGAGCACACTCTAAGATTTCTTGACAGTCAGGACATAAACATGTTGCTGAAAACTTAGTTGTAAAATGACGTTGCTGCAGTGAAAATTTTGATGCTTACATCAAGTGAACATCTAGTATATCAATATATTTTTTTTCTAGTAATATCCATTTCCTCAAAGCAAGTAGCTGTTACTTCGCTTTATCGTCTCAAAAACAAAACTTCATTAATAGTACATATCAGTAGTTTAGCTATCATGAATTTCAAAAATAGATACCGATATGAAAAAGACACTCAAATTAGGTGTTCACATTAAGGTATAGGCAGTAAAAACTAAAATTATGTTTACTGTGCACTTTTGTACCAAGTAAGCTTTCAATGTCAAAGGTTTATTTGAAGTGTATATATTAAAGGAATTACAGTATCTATATACAGGGGAGTCAATCCAGCGGAAGGAGGGGGCGATGCCCCCTCAGGTCTAACACCAAACGAGGGGATATATTTCTGGCCCCCACAGTGTTTTGATATCTACGTTAAAAGTTAAATGCATGCACAGTAGCTAAAACAGCTTCAAAGTACAACAACGTAACATCGTGGTAATGTTTTGTCGCAATGTAACGCTCATGCTATACAAAAGGCGAAAAGAAAACTATCAGCATTGTGTTCAGCAACAATGCTACTGGTACCCTGAAAATTCGCTTTTAACTCTATTCCCCTTGAGCTTTTTTCAGAGCGTCGGAAGACTGGGGGGACCCATTGTGTCCGCTTATTTAGAACAAAAATAACTTTGCACATACTCTAAAACGACAATGAAAATTTAGGAAAGCCGATAATTTTATTGTTATTTTGCGCATATATTTTTTATAACACAACTAATATATTCATGCGCTAAATGCGCTTCATTATATCAGATGTCCCCAAAAAATGAACCACTTTTTGTTAAGTATTTTCTCGGTAATTATACAATCAAAATCATTCAAACTCTACACACAGTAATCCAAGTATATTATTTACGTATACTTTTACATAATATCTACAAACTTGGTTGCAAATTTGCAAGTGTTGCCAAATTAAAAAAGATGTTTCAAAAAATATATATACAGTAGTATCAGAGGAAATTTATGTGAGTAAAGGTCTAATAAACGCTTTGTTGCTGCGCTTTGTGACATGATAAATCTATAGACATTCGAAATAAACATAATATCTATAGAAAGAAAGATGCAAGAGCATTTCTTGTTGAAAGAAAACACCTTTGTTTAGTTGTGGAAGTATTATGGAGGTCCATTGAGCATAGACTGAAATAAACCACTATTTGTTCGTGATACTGAAAATTTTTAATTATTATTTTTAATTTGGCAATACTCGCATAATTTGCAACCAATTTTTTAGATATCATGTAAAAATGTAAATAGCATACCGGTTCTTGGATTACTGTGTAATTACAGAATTTCAATAATTTTGAGTTTATCATCACCGAGAAAATACTTTACAAAAAGTGGGTCATTTTTTCTGGGACACTCGATACACAAAAAACAAACTTCTTGTAAAAATTCTCGCCCCCCTACTATTTGCCTTTTTTAAGAAAAAATCGACGCCGATGCCTATACATATATAATGAAGAAAGTGTAGCTATATATTGAAGAAAGTTGTACCACACTGACACATACTGTATTTTTTAAAATTAAAATTTTTAAGCTGTGATTAAAAAATACATATATTGCTTTTCAAAAATTGTCATTATGGTTACCTGGGCAGAAAAATATTAGTACTGCACATGAAATGAAAAACATTCTCTTTATAATAGTCAGTAGGCTAGTCTCAATTCAGCAGGTATACAGTGTATAACAACTAGGTATATTTAAATCATATTAACAGCATCACAATATCAAATTCTTTTTTTTCTAATGGTTTTTAAGAAAGCTATGCTAAAGTTTAATGCCAGATAGATTGGAGACATGCTGGAAAGAAGTTTTAATACGTCAAAACAATTCAGTTGAATGTTCAAAGTGTTATTCAACTTTGTCAAGACTTATGTTTGTATTTCTGGATTGTGGGTGCAATCGTGAATGAAATGATATATTTCAAAATTTTGCAAACCTCCGGAGAGCTGAGAAAATTGTGCGCAAACTCAATCACCAATATTCGCTGATAGCGACTTTCCTGATCATATTGCATTATTTTTAAGTGAAAAAATGGATTCTACACCCCCAAAAACATACATCTAGCATGTTTTGCAACATTCTACTGTAAGGGGGAGGCTCAGGGAGCAAAAAATCACTGAAGCGTGAAGAAAAGCCACCTAATGTCAAGAAACTTCAAAGTTGATTTTCTCGGAAAGTGCCAAAGATAGAAAGCTGAATTTGGAGAATTGTGAGTTTCTCAATAAGTTCTCCTCGTATGCCGAATTTGGTTAAATTCTGAGAGGGTGGGTTGACATGCTGTTTGATCAAAGATGGATTGATCCCAACAGAAAGTTTATGATGGCAATTATGATGCTGCAAGGCGCTTTGAAGTTGTTTTTGGGCCACAGTAACTTCCCTAGTGCACTTGCTGGAGAACAGACTTTACACTCAATCGCTCGGATTTCATATCTTTAAAGGTTTTTTTAGCATTTTAAGTTGAAGTAAAGTTGCCGAGAATGAAATTCGTCTTTACGTCAGCAATTTTCCACATGAGATCAGTAAAGCTTATTTATTTCACCAACAGGCGAGCGAAAGAAAAGATACGAAGTTTCAACTTCAAATTGTTTTCGTAAAATTAATTATAAGTGCAAGATAAGAACGATTTACAGTAGCTTATTAATATAAAGGTCGGATGACCGGACAATGCTTTCTCCTCTCATATGGAGTAGAATGCACATTTATGCGCAGCGATCTTGAATGTAAAATAGCTGCGTTTGATCTATGGTTTCAATAGTAGTGGTTTCACTAGGCGCGGTCTATGGTTTCACAAGGTGCGGAGACGTTTCAGAGGCTGTTGCTTATATAATGCAATAAACATGTTTTGTAGTCGTTAAAGATTTGTGCGTGTGCTTGCTTTATCTCTCCGATTTCGTTAATTGTTCTTCGTGTTTTCTAATAAAAGTTATGTTTTTTTGCATTTTGTACTGTCATTTTTGAAGTTAGCTACACTTTTACTTTATTTTACGCATTTCTTGAGTGAAAATATTTTGAACAACATGCTACTCGCTAAACCTACAGTACTTAAAAATATTTCCTGTTTTAAACGCGTAATTATAATAATCTGGCTGACCTAGTATGGAATTAGTAGAGGTGGCTGATGAGTGGCGACACTGGTGAGTATACTGGTGACTGGTAAGTTGGATTGAATTTGAATTTAGAATTTGAATCCGCTCACAAATTCTTCATAAATTTGAATTTGAATTTCGTTGTTTCAAAGTCAATGAATTTGAATTTGAATTTCATTTTTTCAAAGTCAATGAATTTGAATTTGAATTTCGTTTTTTCAAAGTCAATGAATTTGAATTTGAATTTCATTTTTTCAAAGTCAATGAATTTGAATTTGAATTTCGTTTTCTCGAAGTCAATGAATTTGAATTTCAAAATTAGAAAAAAAAAATGAATGGATCCAACCCTATACACAACACCAACTGCTAATGTACCACTTTTAGTAAGGATGTTTATCCACAGGTCTTCAACAAAGGCAAGTGCGCAAGAAAGGCTACTATTGATATCAAAGTTAGTATTGTGTTTAATGTATAAGACAACCCCTCCTGCCCGAGTAACTCTATCGCAGTGAATAAATGAGTACCCCATTATATCAATGTTGGCATGTATCGCATTATCATAAAGTTTAGTTTCTGTTACGGCAATGACATCGGGAGATCTTTTGAGTTCTAATAAGTAGTTACAAAAATAGTCAAAATTTTTTTGCAAACTGCGAATGTTAAATGGATTAAAAATAAATCGTCACTTTCCATGCTATTTAGGGTATTATTCATAGCATCGATGCTGAAATAATTTGAATGCTTGAAGATATCTATGTATGCCTCTTGACTTTCTATATCATTGGAACTAACACAGTCGACCGAGTTAGGAATCAAGACATGATCTGAGGGATAAATACAGTTGGCGCTAACTGCTGGGACTAAGTTTTGATTAGTCTTGATAGTCATATCAGCTGGAGAGCAGCCAAAACAAATTTTGTTGCCAATAAAGTTGTTGTCAGCGCAGCTTGCAGAGATTCTGGTACAGGATTTGTGACTACGCTTAAGGCAGATGTCGCAAATTACAGAATTATAGTCGAAGCAGAGTTGAGAACAACAGTTACAATCAAATTGTTGCTTTGAAGAACCCATTTAAAGTGAAAAAAACAACCACAATTCAAAACACAGTAATGGCTTAGAAGCAATCAATTATTCTGACTCAACATCTTCATCGACATATTTTACATTAAATTCAAGAGGCGCGTAATCTTATTGAAATCACTGTCAATATGATGTTGGAAAAAATCGTTTGGGTTGGATATCCAAATCCAGTAACCCACTCCGGTATCTTTTTCATCGTTACGAATCAATTTACCGGCTTTGCCAGCTGATTTTTTCATTCTGATCTTGCCGTTGAAAGTATGACACATAACGAAATCATCTTTGAGTTCTCTTTTGACATAATTAAACAATTGGAGACGTAAAGGGGTGAGATCTTCAGTGATAAACGCTAGGCTAAATTCTTCACTATTCTTTAGTTTGGATTTAGAGTACAAAAACTCAATTCTCATTTTATAAGAAATAAAACGGACAATCACTGGTCGTGGTTTAGAGGCATTTGGTCTGATTCCGCCTAGTCGATGAGCTCTCTGAATATCTTCGGTCTTAATTTTAATATTCAGTTCATTGGCGATATTAAGCACAACAGATTCGCCGTCATCTTTGGTATCAAAGCTTTCAGGCACACCGTGAATTCTGATGTTTTCGCGGCGGCCGTATTGATCAAGTTCATCTAATTTAAACACCTGCAGATTTACAGCTTGCTTTAATCGTTCATTTTCAATTTTGACAGTTTTTAGTTCCGCTTTAGAAGTTTCCTTCAGCTCTTGCTTAAGTTCACGAACTTCTTTAATAAGTTCACGAATCGACTCACTGATTTCACCTATTTGTCGCCTGTCGTTCTCATTGAAAGACTCAACATTTGAACCTTTTCGCCCTTTTAACATCTTTTTCTAAGTGTTTTGAATAAAGGCTACCAGTTTAAAAATAAGCTCCTTCCAGTGGCAAAGCAACACGCAAAAGGTTCAAAGCAATACTAAGACGTCGTTTGACACTAACTACAGCTCAATACGACAATCCTACTCAAAGGTACAGCAGTATCTTGATTTGGGGCTACGTCGCCATAGATATGGGGAGTGTGGGCAGCTAAAATGCAAAAATTAGACAAAAAAATTTTTATCACTGATTTAGATATTCGATTTGGCATAAGAGAATTGTTATTACAAGCAAACTTGTATTTGAGTGTTACTTTGTATTTAGTTAACATTCATCCTATATCAAAATAACATCCCCCCTACCACAACTTTCTGGATCCGCCCCTGCTAAGAGCTTTGTGAAATTATCGATTTAACGTTATCGCTTTAGTTCAGGCGGTTTTATCGTGCCCACACTGTTTACGAGCTATAAAATTCTAAAAGTCATTTAACCCCTCACTAAAATTCTCGATCTATCCCTGATTTAAGGTTCATTCAATGGGTGTAGAGAGTAGCTACAGACTATTGATTAGCTAAGACTCTGAAGGAGAGATTTTTTCAACAAGTTGCGAATTTGAATTGAATCATACAACAGCTAAACTAAGACGTTGTATGAAACTGCTCTTAAATTAGGCCTACCCATTTCACAGGTTCCAAAGGCCCACGGGGTTTTTGCATCACAATTTCATGATGTCAAAATTAAATAAAACAATAAATTATTACATCGAAGATTTAATTGTGATACAGAAAGCCCCGGGGGCCTTTAGAACTAACTTAAACTGGACTTGTGGGCTGGGTAAATATGACCGTATCAATGCCATACTATAGCGTTTACCCAGCGATAGTAGAAGCATTTCTAAAGTGGGGAGGGGGGAGGCCAAAACCAATGACCAGATTTGCTTCACCTACAACCAGGGCCGGCAGTGGCGTAGAGAGAAATTTCAAAAGGGAGGGGTATAATTTCTACATTTTTTTCAGCGTCTTTTTTTCAACAAAACTGATTTGAAGCTGATTACGAGACAAGAAAAGCGCTGCGAGGTCCGGGGGCATGCTTCCCCGGAAAAATTTTGAAAGTTTACATGCTGTAATGGCTATTTTAGTGCTTTTTGAATAATTTTCAGGCAAACTGTGTTTAAATATTTTGACCCTAATTCTGAGTGCTTCGCCAAATATGATACATGTTGTTTGCACAGTTTTAATTATGCGTGCTTAAGGCGTAAAGCTTATAGCTGTCAAAGAGGTTCGAAATTGCAGAAAAATTGCATGCATCAAAACATTTTTGGAAATGGGTGGTGGGAGGATGCATACTCCTCATCCTACCCCTCTGGATTTGCTCTAGGCCATAGGCTACAGAAACCATCAAAACAATCTGGCATATTTCAGTCACTTGGCACCATTAGTATTGTTCTTGTTTACTAAAAGGCAGAGTCAAAAGGGGGAGGGGGCTATGGCACAATGGCCCCGCCTCTAAATACGCTACTGAGGGCCGGATTTAGACAATGAGAGGCCTTAGGCTATTTGATCACACTGATTGAAAGAGCAAAAAAGGTCTTTTCGTCCTCAGATATTCTGTTTTCACTGAAAATATCGGAATAGTGAAGAGCAAAAAAAGGTGTACACGTCCTCAGATGTTCTGTTTTCCACTGAAAGTATCGGTGAAGAGAAAAAAAAGGTCTTCATTGTTCGTGATGAGCCCCCCCATTTTCTCCGAGGCCCTAGGTTTTAGCCTGCTTACCCTATATGTAAATCCGGCCCTATGCTTACAATCCATATTTAGCCTGTTCACACGTGACTTGTCCAATTTATGTGGGCTTCAGACCCACGGTTCTTGCTTCTAGTTTCTGTTCCCCCCACCCCACAAGCAAAATTTTACAGAAGACATCTCTGGATTCAAGCTCTTTTCAGGGTTTTAATTTCGATCGTAGGCCTATTAAGTTTCAGATACATTCGTGCAGAGGCAATATTGTAGAAATAAACGCGTAAATTAGGGCCGTTCCAGGCTATGCGTTTACCGATAGCCTGTCTACGCTGCAACGCGACATGCTACAATTTTTTATGGTATTTTCTTTATTTCATTTCATTGTTTAGCGATCATACGAAAACCTTGGAAAATCGGTTACCATTTACTTGCCTCGTAATTTTTGTCGCGTAACTTAGCCTACTTGTCGTTGTCGATCTCGTAACGGTAAGTAAACGCGAAACCGTTATTCACCAGATATGTCGGCGGATTTGAATTAGGATTTAGGTGAGGCGGATTTTGATTATTTTACCGGATTTCGACCGGATTAATATTTCAATCAACCAATCAATGTTTTATTGCTGAAAATGCGAATATATAACCATGGATGAGGAAGCTGGAAGCGGTCATATTTCAATAGGCCTATACGCGGAAGCGAAAGCGCGAAAAGTATGCCGCTTCCGCTTCCACATCATTCAAAGAAGCATACTGTAAATATCTTATTAGATATTATTTTATTCAATTTATTAATGCTAGATTTGCATGGATGCCAGATCTCGTCATAGGCCATTAGCCTACTCTTCGCTTGACTTTCAGATAGTACTAACGTAGAATCGCTTTTTCTTGCAGCAAAATAAAGCTACTACCGTAATTTATCAATAGCGCTAAAGCAATAGTTGACTTTTCCAATTAGGCTATAATCATGTCACGAAATAGATGGAGTGTTGTCAGGAGCTTATTTAGGGGGGCATTATGCCATGGTCTAACCTCCTTTTGACTTTGCCTTTTAGTAAAAAAGAACAAAACTAATGGTGCCAAGTGACTGAAATATGTCAGACTCCTTTGATGGTTTTTGTAGCTTATGGCCAGAGGCGGATCCAAGGGGGTAGGATGAGGAGTATGCATCTTACCACCAGCCATTTTCGAAAATGTTGTTGATGTATACAATTTTTCCATAATTTCGAGCTCTACCCTTACGCCATAAGCACGCATAATCGAAAATGTGCTAACAAAATGCATGATATTTGGCGAAGCACTCAGAATTAGGATCAAAAAATCTAAACAAAATTTGGCTGAAAATTATCCAAAAAACACTAAAATAGCCATTACGGCACGTACATTTTCAAAAATTTTCCGGGGGAGCATGCCCCCTGGACCACCCTAAAGCCTTTCTTGTTTTTCAATCAGCTTCAAATTAGTTCTGCCGAAAAACAGCTCACTTTAAAAAAAATGTGAAAATTATGCCTAACTTCCTTTTTAAAATTTCTCGCTACGCCACTGAGTGCTGTGTATCAACATTTTTCTATTGAAGGGAGTAAGTTTTGGGGAATTTTAGATTATAAGCTAGTGGGGAATTTTAGATTTTCAGGTGGGGAATTAAAGACCCCCTGAAAAATAACACCTTCCCGCAGCACAGCACTGAAATACAGTGCATCTGAAGACGTGGCGACCTTTCTTTTGCTCTTCACAGAGGTTTACATTGGAATACAGGAAATCTGAAGACGTGAATACTTTTTTTGCTCCTCATCGATCAGAGGTGCACGAAGAGGGGGCACGGTGCCATGCCCCCCCCTTTGGCCTTGTAATAAGGTGCTGAAATCTAACTTTCAGACTATAATTTCTCAAACTAATAATGGTTGCAGCCTTTTTTCACTTAGTTTGGCCCAGCTTCTGCTCTTAGACATAAGCTACATTGTCGATAAAATATTTTTGCATTGTCCATAATGACTGCACTCACTGCATGCAATTTTTCGATAAAAATGTATGCTAAAATGAGTTTTTTGTAAAAATTGCAAAAATATTTAGGCGGCTTGGAGCTACGCCACCAGACCCCCTTAGCCTCCGGCGGCTGGGGGCTTTGCCCCCACACCCCTGGTTGTGCCCCCCATCCCCCTTTGCCAATTCCTGGGTGCCACACTGTCATCAATTGATTTAACTGAGGTAAACGTCAGTAAAAAATTGTTGTGGGGAATCGAGGATGATTCACATCAAAAATGGGTAATGAAGAAAAAAAGGTTGGGGACCGCTGGGTTAGGATTTCGAAATAGGCTAATTGAATTAGGGCATTTACTTTGTTCACGATAGGCCCAGCAGGAAGCCCTAGAAACAAAAAACAAAAATCTTGGTAGCCTAACATGAAAACCCTAAACACTCCTTTACCATTTGACTTCTGAGGAATCTGGGATAGTCCCTACTAGTCATGGTCATGGTCCCCACTTTTGGACTTCGTCTTTTAGTAAAAAGTCAACAAATAATGCTCAGTGACTGAAACATGCAAGACTCTTTCGATGGCCATAGCAGTCAACGACCCCCTCTTTCTAAAACTTCTCGCTAGGCCACGGGTCAGAATAATTAGACTATCTGTCAGTAACCAGTAACCTATTAAACATACTTAAATTTTTATCGTACTGTGCATCAGTGAAACAATTTGAGGATTTTCACAAAAAACATAGAAAATTTTCAAGCTTGAAACACTGGTGACAAGCATAGAGCTGCAGTAGAAGCAAGTCTATAAGCAGGAAAAAGACCAAAAAGCTTACTTGACGAGATATTTGGGATTAGAAACTTTTACAGCGTGTTCTAGTGCGATTATCATTAAAACGGCTCTATAGGCTCAAGAGTCAATCCGCGAGAATACTGATGCTTCCAGGGTTTTGTTATAGCGCTTCCCCGCTGTTATTGCATAGGTCACGTCGTTGGATACGATCGACACTTCGTTTCAATATGGCATTACCGCCGGACGAAGGTTTCGCTAACTTGAATCGTTGGAAGAGTGAGAGGTTTTTTCTTCGTTATTTCGGTGCTCTTGCAAAAGAATTTTGTAACTCTTTCCAACATCCTGCACGAAAAACACCAAAAATTAAGCTATCAAACATGATAGACCCGATGTTTTTTATTTGCTTAAAGTTGTGCTCTATCTTGAGCGTGCGATTCGACTTGCGCTGCTCAGCCTCAGCATGCAGTGGCGTAGGCAAGAGAGGGGCATCCCAAGTGCCTACATTTTTTTGACGACGTATAAAGACTTCTTTTCGAGATAAATCACTAAGGGCAAATAAAAACAGACTGTCATAATTTGGCTTTGCTCCCCAGAGTTGTCAACGGGCCGAAGGTGTTGAGCCTGACCCGACCAGAACCTAATCTGAGCCGGAACCGTAGCCACAGGGGGGCTAAGCCCCCCAGAATTTACTTCAGCCCCCCCCCCCAAAAAGCTATTTATGTCGAAATGACGACGGTACATAAAACCCAATGGTTCAATGTATTTTTTTTCAAGACAGCTGCTGCTTCAGTCGATGTTAAGTTTAAATCTCCAGACTAATTTCTGATTCGCATCCTAATACTAAAAGCATAAGTCTTTTCAACTTTTACCGTTAGACAGATTGATGTCGGAGTGTTGTGCAAATGTGCATTCATGCTGTTGACAAAATTTGAATTATGAAAACACAACGGCTGGTGAATAAGCAACTGCAGCCAGTATTGTGAGACAATGAATTCAAAGCTCTATCACTCAATTGTGGTGGTCTGAAAGCCAATTAGACCAAGTAAGCTTACTCTGCTGGCTTAAACTAAAGTTAGAACATAAACAAGTTTATCAGATTTTTTTCAGTGATCAACTGGAAAAGTAAAAAAAATTAGATTATTTGTAGGTTCGCTTCTTTCCAAAAACAATAGGCAAACTACGCCACGTTTTCCATAAGACTACAAACCACAAATAGTCAGCGAGAATCACTTTGCGTAAAAGGTTTGGGAAGCAATAAAAATAAAAAAAATTTAGGTTGATTTTTCAGCCCCCCCAAATTTAAAGGCTGGCTACGGCCCCGCCTGATCCCGATATAAACCCGAAATCAAAAACATCATGTTAAATTTTGAAGAAGTTCGCATAAAACAGAAAATGAGTTTTCCGTAGTCACACCAATGCGGCAACGCGACAGATACGGCAAGGTGTTCTGTTTGCTTTATTCCAGCAATCGCGAAAACCCTATCACTTAGGCTACTGAAAATCTCGATTTTGCTTCGGCGTCCGGCCCGATTGAAGGCCGACAAATTTTCAAAATCCAGCCGCGAAGCCGACTCGAAAAGCCCGAGCCCGATTAACAACTCTGTTGCTCCCCCCTAAATTTTTTGCCGGCTAGGCCCCTGCTGCGCAAAAATCATTGTGAGAGTGGATCACGAATTCGTTTCACACCAACCGACATGGCCAAGCGGTACTTTGTCAGCGACATGGCCTAGCGATATCGCGCGCAGGTGACAGATCCAAAGTGATGAGTTCGATTCGCCGCTAATGCCGATCGCTTATGACATATTTACCACGTGGCTGCAGACTCGAAAGGCGCAAGCTCACTTCACAGTCTCCCTCAATTACCGATGAATTATCGGTTCAATGTAATTTGAAAATAACCTCAGTTATCCATTTATTTATTCCAACCCACTATGGACCCCTGCAAAATCTACCACGGCTAAGCTGAGTGCAAGGAAGCGGTAATTTACCACCAGGCGATTTTATTTGCTGTGGTTCAGCGACTTCTGCGCACGATTCATAGCCGATAGCCGACGAATACCCCATGCTGTACTTCAGCCCAAGTTTTTTGTGGTGAGGCTGGGAACAATCACAAACTGCCTTTTTGGTCCAAACAGTCAACTGTAGCTTTTTTTACCAATACCTTAGCAATGAATTTACAATTTTACAGATAACTTAACAAGAAGAGCAGGCATCAAGTTCATACCAACACACACATACAAAAAAAAAACTAGTACAAACCTGGAGTATTCTTTTCGAAATTGTTTATTCATAGCAGCATAAACAATTGGATTGATGAAAGAAGTCAACCAACGCAAATTGGTAGTAAGAATGTGGACTTCTGGTGGTAGGCCTACACCCTCGTCAATGATGTTCACCACTAAACTAAAATAATAAACGAGTAACAGAAATAATCGGTACGTGCGCTCAAAAGCTGTTAGTCTTCATAAAGCAGCTTATTTTCACCAAACAGTATTTACTGTAATATCTTTGTTAGAACCGCTTACTGTTTTGACTAATTTTCAGCTACACTGTAGGCTTTAGAGGCGCGTTTAGTCAACAAGTCAGCAATATTAAAGAGACCGAAAAGTTTCCCACTTGCGTCATCCGGTTACACTTTGTATTCTTTTCTATTCTTAAGTAACCTCAAGTTATTCATTTACTCCTTCAGCAAGATTTTTATTACACAGTTTACAGTTAGTAAAGTTTAGACTAAAAAGTCAAAAACTGACCATATCGAACGCAAGGGTGCAAATCCAAGGGGGGTGTAGCCCCCCCAATAATTCGGCAGCATCCCCCCCAATATTTTTCATGGAAGTGGAAAATTCCCAATACGATGTATAGTAAACGTATCGTTCCGTTATGCACGATTGCTAATTATGCGAATAGTAGGCTATGGCGCAAATCAGTTTTGTAGGCAGCGTTTTTCGTTCATTCGGCGATTATTACCGATGAAAAGGCAATAGCCTACTGCTCTTTGTCATGTCAGATAATTACTTTTTATTCGTGCATCGTTGTGAGAATCTAGAAAAATTTCGTGATTTAGTGATTCAAAAATTTAGGGAAAGTGTGCCAATTTACACCCCCCCCCCCATATCAAAAAATGATCAATTTTGCTAAATCATCCCCCCAATGCTCAACATAGATTTGCACTCCTGATCGAATGCCCTAATATTTGTGTGCCGACTCCTACTTCAAAACCAAAACGCATTCTCCAGTAGGCTATCTTTACTATCTAATCAGTAACATCAATTACCATATTTTCATTACCTAGGTAATGAACAAATGGCAAATGCGGAGCATATAACGATGCACATAGATAACAACTTTCGTTGGGCTTTGGCGTGTCGAATTGAACGTCTAGTTTCCCTTCTTCTCGTCTAAAAACATAAAATGTTGATTTGGCTCGATTGATTTGTGATGGTCTAATAAAAAGGTTTAGATGCCAAGCACGCTCCTCTTGCTTTTATAAAGTGCCTCAGAATGTTGAGTTGATCAAGCATCTGCTCCTCAAGACTCGAAGATCGATTTCGAATCAAATCGATGGTATTCAGACCTTTCCTGCTTGAGCTTCAGGTTCAGCATTAAAGGACAGAGAGGAGAATATGCTGGAATTTTTGCTTGTACCGTTGGGAAAGGTTCTTAACGGCACTCCCTTGAATAAGAGAGTCGGTAGGTGCCCTGCAAATCCTCAACAACCTCGATGGAGTTGTTTATAGTCTCGCGTTGTTTATTGAATTCAATAAGCAAAACAAATAGTTACCTGAGGAGAAAATAAGTCTTTGATTCCGTTGAACGATGCTGACAAACTTCTATAAAAAACAACAACCTCTTTGAAATTACTGTGGAATGCAGATACCGGTATACTGTAATACAAAATTTACGAATTTGTTGTACTTACGGCCTTCGAAGATTCGGCAACGACAAATTAGCCTTTCTTGACAAGCTTCTTGGAGATGGTGGTTTGTTTACAAACCGATCAGGGGTGAGAGATAAATTTCTTGGTCTCTGTTGCTGGTAAATATTTGATTTAGCTTCTCTTGTTTTAGGACTTGGCGGCTTTTCAACATTCAATGATTGGGAAGAGAAGCTTGGTTCTACCAAGGTAGTAAAGTTGGCGTAGGTTGCCGATCTCTGTTTCTGTTCAAATCCTTTCCGAGTGTAGGGAACGCTTTGCGGACATTTACGAACGTTTTCTATTACACTGCTTGACCGACGAATAGCTGCGTATTTTAAATTTGCGGTTTGCCTTCTCAAAGTAGCGGTTTTAAAGTCGCTACTATTTTCTGTTTGCGATCGTCTTACAGCATTACGTTGTTTTTCTTGACTGCTTTTGTGTTTTTGGGCCAAAGGGGAAGTGGATCCCCCGTTGGGAAGAAAATCGAAGTTATATGGGGATCGTGGGCTTTTAGAGTTCGGCGAGGACGATGATCCAAGACGAAGTTGGTAATTCCGCTTTCCGCTTAAACTTGTAGGGGTTCCCAAAGGAGTGGTCGTAGTACCGTTGGTGTCAGTTGAATAGTAAAGACTTTCACATCTGTGAGCACCTGAAAAATGCAACGGTTTTAGGAAAATATTTACAAAACCTTTTATAAGCTAGAGCTCATTTATGTCTTTACGAAACTTTGTTGTTCCAGTAGTCCACAAGAATTGCGTAGAACGCCAAGCGACAAAATTTTCGCCTCGATATTGTCTTGTGGCAACAACACTGTAATCACATGTTACGCAGGCCTATAGGCACATCGCGTTGCCTCCTGTTTCATCCAGTAAAAGTACCTTTAAATTTATCCGATCAGCAATTTCAACTTTGTCTTACTTGTAGTGACTCTGTGAACTGACGCATGGCTTTTTTTGACGGATCGGATTATTAATCCGTAGATGACGATCATGAGAAGCAGAGGGAGAAATTGAAATAAGATTCGCAGAAAGAGTGAATATTCTCTGGCAAAATCGCTACCTCTAAACAAAAATTGACGCAACAGGTTAGAGAGTAATTATTCGTAGGCAACATGAATCCAGCAGCCGTTGCAACAATCTGGAGTCTGCCAGTCCAATCAACAAGGAATTGAGGGACTTTTCGGGTAGGCCTACTGTTGAGAGATACCCTGTCCACATGTCCAATTTATGTGGGCTTTAGGCCACATTAATGTGGGCTTGTTGCTGTGTGCTTGATGTCATAATCACTTTTTTAACTTACGACATCAAAAATTCAATTGTGATGCAGAAAGCCCAAAGCAACAAGCCCACATCAATCCGGGCCTGAAGCCCACATCAATCGGACATGTAGACAGGGTTAGTGATTTTCAGTCGAAAGTTCTTAAAGTGCTGGAAGTGGAATCCAGCACAAAACGCACAAAAATTTAACCGAGTTATCTTCACGAGAAAACTCTACGTGACGTGTTCGATTCACAGCTGGAGCCGAACTCATTTGACTTGTGCTCCGAGAAGCTGCAGACTTGAAGAACGCAAGCTCGTTTGTCTTCTTCAAATACTGTTAATTTTCAGTTTAGTAATCAACGGACAAATGTAGGGCCAAATATTCTTAAAAAAGCTATCACCTTGAAAATGTGCAAAGAAATGCAACATTCGACCAGGAAAATCCACTTTCAAACAGTAGAGGAAGGAGGCAGATTGGACTGAATAGCCAAGTGACTCCAACCATAATACTACGCCGTGTTTTTGAAAACATTTTGCTGTATAAAGTGTGGGGGTATGATACGTGCATGTATCTGAAAAAATTCAGTTAACAATTGGGGCTTAATCTGGATTAGAAATGCACACCATTGAAAAATGTTAATCATATCATGAAAGTACAGTACTGTAATGGATTTGATTCTGCGTTCAAAGTTTCAGGGTGTCTTTGACAAGTGCAGGCTAGTAAAATCTTTGCACCAAAGTTGTTGCCTGTGCTCTTTGTACCAAAGTTGCTTTGCACCAAAGTTGTGGCTAGTAAAATCTTTGTACCAAAGTATCTGCCAGTTGATTTAGCTCAATACAAGTTAAGCAAATTTGATTTTTTATTCAGTTTTTAGGCTTGAACATAGAAGATTTGAGACAGATTACGCCACATGCGAAGAAGTCATGATTGGCTTTCAATTCTTCTGCAATAGCTCTTGACCTTATCGACTTGCTAGGCAAGATTTCACAATTAGCTGCAAAAAGCTGTGACGTGTCTTACCTGTTGAATGAAATGATGACAAGAAACATCGCAGAAGTGAAGAAAGCAGCGTGATAAAAGTAGGCTAACGCGGTGCAGGAAGCACAAGAAAACCTCCATTTCATGTTAAGATAACCTAAAATAACTTCGTTAATACTTTAGAAGTCCAACCGAGGCCATGTTGGTTGTGTTTGTGAAAGCGTCAAAATTGGCTATATGCAGGAGCGGATCCCAAATTTTTTTTGGAGAGTGAAAAGCGAAAAAACGCGTATCTTGGAATTTTGTGGGTCTAGATTCTAGAAGTATAAAACTACTACTGTATCGATATTTACTACCAAAAATTTAGGGGGACACGAGCTCTTTAGCACCCACCTTGTATGCGTTAATGGGGTACATTTATCACCTAAAAGTTCATTTTAAACAAAGTTTTTTTAAGCAATTTTAAACAAAGTTTATTGAAAACAAAATGCGAAAGAAAAAGACCAAATGACGATAAACGTTTTCAATATTTAGGAGAGAAATTGAAAATGGTTGATAATGTCATTCTTTGCAAAATAAGATTACAGCAGAAAATAAATGATCTCTCACCGTCAGTCACAATCGGCAAAATAGATATGGAAATCAAGCAATCAACAACAGCCAAATTGACGACCAGAAGATTAAAAGATGTGCGGATTTTTGAATTTAAAGCATACGCGAAAATGGCCAAAAGATTTCCGACAGTACCTGCCAATACAAGAAACAAAATGATTAAAATAACTCCATTAAAAATGAACATTTGGAATACCATAAGGCAGGCGAAGAGTATTGCGTGACTGGGTCTAATATTCTCGAAGAAAACATTTGGGGTAACAATTGGGTTATAATGTTTCGATAAACAATCGTTTTACCCTTGCGCGATTCGATATTGTTTCAACAAGTTAATCAGGACCGGCGCTAAGAGGGGGGGCAAGGGAGCCTGCCCCCCCAATTAATCGACGTGCTTGGTCCCCCCAATTAACAAGCTTTCTCTTTTTAAGACAGCGGCTTTTGTGTTTCATATTTTGGCCCCCCCCTGATAAATGCTTGGCCCCCCTACGTCGACTGCTCTGGCGACGGCTGTGAAGTTAATGTTTAGATATTTGATGTTGACACTTGTTTTGCTCCAACGCTCTATTCTGTAAATAAATTGACTAAATGTGTAGGGATTGTTGGTAGTCTACTCTACACTACAGTAGCCTACTCTGTAATTGCTATCAATTGGGCGATTTGCTACTAATGATCACTAGATCGTTCGCTACTAGCTTAAAGTTGAAAAAAAAAACTAAAATGCTTCAAATAACGCAAACAATCACAACTTGAAACAATAAACTTTTGTGAACAACGATGCAACAATGGCTCATAAGGAAGGAAAAATAGCGACCGGTTTCAATACTGTAACTCAAACATCACAAATGTAAATAATCACAAAACTTTAGCAGCATACACATCACAAAATTACAAACTTTAGTTCATTTAATCATTTTGTAAACCAGTTTCAAATCCGTTATTTCTTCTAATACCAACCTGTTACAGAAACTGCGATACCGATAGAAACACTGAGATACCGGAAGTTTTCGATGGGATTTGACTCCATTTATCAGCCTACTCTTTGTTGTGTTTACCAATATAAGGTTGACTACAGCTCATACAAAAGTTTATATCATTTTATTACCAACATAGAGCAGGTAATAGACACACTGATGTATCTGCGCGAAAATTCAGAATCCGCTGAAAGACAGCAAAGATTTTCGCGGGTGTTTTAAAATCTCAAGATATCGCTTAATTAGTATGTCACGACTCAAGATAGCTAAACTTAATAGGCTACATAAAGTCTGTTTCCATCAAATCAATTATCAAGTCTGCATTGAAATCCTGGAATTACGCCGAAGCATATGACGAATGGCGGAACTCGTATTCGCGCTTTGGCGCCTGGGCAGCATACCTTCAAAAAAAGCATCGGTGGCTAGCCGTTGGCGACACTGTGCCCGGAAATTTAACCAAGCCTCCACGGCCAATAACGATGTACCGGTATCTAATCAGGGGTGCCGAAACGTCGTAAAGGCAAGGGGAGGGGCAGCTTTTTCAAAGGGCACTTTTAATACCAACGTACAGTCAATTATCATCAACATTGTTTTTTAATACCGCGAAACAAAAACTAATTATCAACAGAGCGAGAGTAGTAAGTATGTCGCATACATAGGCCTACTAAAATAACTGGTTAACCGGATAATCTGTTGAATGCTGAAGCAGTGTTGGCAGTGGCGTAGCGAGAAATTTTAAAAGGGGGCCATAATTTTAACATTTTCTTCAAACGTATTTTTTTGGAAGAATTAATTGAAGCTGATTGAGAAACATAAAAGGCTCTAGGGAGACTCGGGGGCATGCTCCCCCGGAAAATTTTTGAAAATTTGCAAGCTGTAATGGCTATTTTAGTGCTTTTTGAATAATTTTCACGCAAATTTTGTTTAAAGTTTTTGACCATAATTCCAAGTGCTTCGTCATATATGATGCATTTCGTTCGCACACTTTCGATTATGCGTACTTAAGGCGTAAGGCTTATCGCTATCGAAGAAGTTTGAAATTATGGAAAAACTGAGTACATCAAAAACATTTTTGAAAATGGCTGGTGGGAGGATACATACCCCTCATCCTATCCGTCCCTGGCCATAAGCTACAAAAACCATCAAAAAAGTCTGGCATATTTCAGTCACTTGGCAACATTGATTTTGTTCTTTTTTACTAAAAGACAGAGTCAAGAGAACAACACAAGACAGAGACACGGCACAATGCCCCCCCTTCTAAACACGCTCCTGAGTGTTGGTAAATGCAGCGGACTTGGGCTTGCTTAGAGCACTCGACACCGTTGGACTCGGTTTTTATCGAGCACGAGTCCACAGTCCAAGTCCAAGCACCCTGTATAAAAAAATTCAAGACCGCAATTTTGTGTCAAAAAAGAAAGCAGAATATACGCTCTTGATTTTCTTCGCCTGTATTTGTTGCTACCTGCTGGGATTGACAACCAAATTGATGAAAATGACGTAATAAAAATGCAAATTGTAGAAGTTATGAGAAATGCTAAATGTAACCTAGAAATTTTTACTCTCATGCTTACACAAAATAACCAAAACCTTAAGAATAGGCCTACTGCAGCAACCCTGGTCATTGAGATTTGATATTGCTATCTGTATGCCAGTGACTGTGATCTCATTTGAAGGCTCAAATATTTACTTAACACCCAAGAGGTGGTACAAAATTTTAAGATAGCCAAAATATGAAACCTCTTCATTTGCTCAATAACATGGGCGCACTCAGGAGTTTGTTAGGGGGTGGGCAATTTAAAGCCATGTCAGCAGGGCCAGATATGTTTTCACTGCGCAAAAGGAGGACATGTTAATTTTTTGAAGGTCATCACGTCCGTTTTCGGCCCAAAGTCAAGTGAAGAGAAAAAAAGGTTTTCAGGCTCTTAGATTGTCCTTTATGCGTATATCACCTTTACACCACGAAAGTTTTGTGCATTTGTCTGCCGGGGGAGGGGGGAAATACGGCAGACCCTGGACATTTATTGCCCTTCCAAAAACGCCTAGTTACGCCAATGCTTTACTATGAAATTTTGTCGTGCCTTTTTTCTGATGTATGCGATTAACGGACGTGTCCTCAATAACTGGAATCAAATCCTACTGAAGCTGGAATAACTGCAGACAATGGAAGCGAAACTGAAACTACTGATACCTTCGCTATACTATAGAGCAGACATTTTACTTTGTTACTGTCACAATGGAATGCTAAGGGCAGTACTGCCCCTCTTGCCCCCTAGTCAAAAGGGTTCCCCCCGTTCCGACACCCCTGTATCTAATTATATCTACGCTAGCCGTCTCACTAAAAAAGTGTGCGTGAATTATTATTTTTTAGGAAAGAGATCATCTAATCAAATAAAAGTTTCACTATTTTCAATTTTTACTGCTTATAATTCTTCACCTTTGCCTAGACAGCTGATGAAGCCAAAATGGTACCGAGGAAAGCTTGGGCGAAGAATAGTTTTTTTTTAGCCTAAAAGGATATGATACTCTACATCTATTTTTATTTAGTTTTGATGTTGGACTAGTGAGTCTAGCAAATGTAGGATCTAATTTTGAGCTTTCGTCGCAACTTCCAAACTCATACTGCAGCAATAAGCATAGAAGCTTTGTGTGATCGGATGTTAACGCCTCGGCATGAGCTCTTTTTTGACGTAAAATAAAAAGCTCCCTCGCAATCTAGTGGGCGTAACTGAGTCAGATTAGTTCAAATAAGCCAAAATGACTGTTTCAGCAACTGACTTATCAAATGACGTTTGGAGCTCTCAGTTGCACAAATATCGCAAAACTGGTAAAAGCAACCGTGCAAAAAACGGTCTTCAAAAGCCTATTTACGCAAAAACGGACGCAGTTATTGTAGGCTACATAAGTTACACGCGAAACTGTCAGGTACGATGACGCAGCAAATTTAAATAGATTCAGCAAATTTGAATAGATTCAGCGATGACGCAGCAAATTTGAATAAACGCAGCAAATTTGCGAAACGATGAGCCGGTTAGCTCAGTTGCTACGCACCTTGTTGTTGGTTGGGGGGTTTCGGGTTCAATTCGCTTCCTGGCAGTGGCGTAGCAACGCAATATGCCGCTCTTGGATTTTTGCTCGAAATGCCTCCCTTAACACCATGATAAACAAAGCCGGATTAACCAATAGGCTAGGCAGGCTGAAGCCTAAAGCCTCGGAGAAAATAATAGGCCTCATCATGAACAACAAAGACATTTTTTTCGGTTTTCACCAATATTTTCAGTGAAAACACGACATCTGCGGACATGAAGACCTTTTTTGGTCTTCACCGACTTTTAGCGGAAAAAATAGAATAGCCTAGGGCCTCTCATTGTCTAAATCCGGCCCTGATCATAGAGCTGATTACAGTTCTACACAACAAAATAACTAAAGTAGCGTTTGTTTTTAATTTTTATCGAAAGTTCAAAATTATATACCTGGAGCTTTCATTGAAGCAAACTTAGAAATTATGTTGTCAAAAGATAATGACACGACTTAATCATTTTCAAAGGACAGTATTGCCAGCGCCAGAGCTGCGAACTCGAACTTGATCATTTTGCCGAACTGGAACTTGAACTCAAAAAAATATTTTTTCTGAACTCGAACTTGAACTCGCGTAAAACTGTTCGAGTTCATTAGAAAGAGATTTAAATTGTTGAAAAGAAATAAAAGATCACTACGAAATATAAATTGTTGTTCAAGTTGTCACAATCCGTGTAAATTAAAGTTATGATTTTACCAAAAGAAAAGACTCATATCGTTTATTTGTTCATGCCATTGCGACCTATAAAGTCCAGGGCTGCAAACTTGAACTTGAACTCGCCAACCTCGGTCATTTTTGCCGAACTCGAACTCCAAAAATAAAATTTTTAAAACTCGAACTTGAACTCGGACTTGCAAATATCTCTTGAACTTGAACTCGGTTAAAAATCAATCGAATTCGCAGCCCTGGCTAGCGCAAACAGCCTGTTTTCTCCTATCGTCGATCTCAAGTGAGATTTTATTAACTTAATCTTTGAAAAACTTCTTTCGCAGCTTGCGATTGAAACCGCTACAGTGAGGTAAAATACAAGACTCTTAAATAAGTAAGGTGTTGACATTGATTCATATAAGCGATGTTTGCTTAACCACTGCAGCACGTCCGGCTTTGTAGCGTCATTTTTAAATGTAAAACCACTGAATTGCACTAACCGATTATGTCGTGACAGAAACCATATAGCGAGTCATATTCTAAAAAATAGCTGACTAATTTGAAGTGTAGCTTGTCAATAGTTAATTGTGCAAATTTTTGGCTTCACTTAGATCAGTTTTGACTTACAGTAGTTCGTTTAAGCCTGAAAATAAATTGATGTGACTGACTTAGTTCGTTTAAAGTGTTATCACAATTTGCCGCCCCCAGCAACTTGCCGCCCCTGGATTTACCCATAATATCCAGTGGGTAGCTACGTCACTGCGTCCTGGTCAAATCAGACGAAGTGACGCCAACGGCTCGCCAACGCTGCGACGTTTCTTCGGAGCTTCGTTGCTCAGGCGCCAAGCCGCGGAAATGGGCCACGTCACTAGTAGCACATTTCGACGTAATACCGCGAGCGTATAATGAAGATTTGATTTTTTTTACATAATTGTGGTATTTCTATTGCACACTTTAAAATGTGAAGTAAAGACATTGACGTTGACTTAAGTGTGTTTAAATTCGATCGAAAATTGAAAAGTATTTGTAACCCGGTCCTACTGAACACCGCAGAGGACGACAAAGAACCTTAAATTGATCTACTAAACACCGCAAAGAACAACAAAGGACTTAGAATCACACCATAACAAAGAACGACAAAGAACTTTAAATTAGGGTTAGAAGAGGGTTAGGAAAGGGTTGGGTTTTAGGGTCCTTTGTCGTATTTTGCGGTGTTTAGTTTATTAATTTGAGGTCCTTTGTCGTCCTTTGCGGTGTTTCAGTCCTTTGAGGTGTTTAGTAGGACCCTTGGTAACCCAATTAATGTTTTGTAGTCTACAAATTCAGCATTGCAAACATTCCACTGCTGTTACTGTGGTGCAAAATTGACAACTCTGTGCAATCTTGGACGGAAGGGGGAATAATAACCTACGTTATGTAAGCTTAAAACTCAAAAACAATAAGATCAAATGCGTTTCTTAACAGCGCAGCTGTATTGGATTGACGGAAAAAGGTAACTGTAGGACTGCTTTAAAATACTTGGAGATAAAAGGCTCTTGAAATCACCTATCATCGCTCATCTGCCAATTATAAAACGATTTGGAATTTTAAACATTGTTACCTTGTTACGATTTTAGAGATAGTATTAGACTGCGTAGTGGAGCAGTTTGTCATTAAGCACTGTAGAATTACGGAGTTATTTTACGTCAAGGTAGTCTTGGGTAGAATCTAATGTCTCGCCAATACATGTCAACGTTTCGTAACAAACTAAATCCAAATCCTCATCAGTTCAAACGTGATCTTATTTCTCCAAATTCGAATGAAAGCTTTGCTGCAAAGTCTTTGTTTCGAGACTTAAAGCCAAATGGCGGGAAAAATCCAGCAAGAAAAGAAGAAAGAAAAAAATCGCAAAAGTTTGATGAAGCAAGAGCCAGCAGCGCATTGACAAAAAGCAAAATTCAGGTAGAGATTTTGGAAACCGCGCTGGAAGATTTGCGCGAAAAAGAAAAACGCGCGCTTCGGGAATTAGAAAGTGAAATGCGTAGGTACAGAAGAAGCGTCGTCTCTGGAAACAGAACTTATCGAAAAACCAATCTAAGTCGATATAGCTGGCAAAATATTTTTCCATCTCTTGAAAACGAAGACGTAGTCTTAAAAAGAAGAGGACAAACACTGCAGGTTCAAAGTGGAAAAAGTAATCCCGGGACGACCGGCAGCCAAAAGTAAGTAAGCTCAGTCGTCGAAATTAAGCTAACGTTCAACATTGAATAACTTAGTCTGAATGTAATGGCAGTTTTAGCTTTAGGTAGTTGAAAACTGAACACAATTGCAGAATTAGAATTTCTAATTGCTAACAGTGATCTTAGCGTCACGTGATCAATTGCAATTTCCAATCTTTTGTGCCGAATTGGTGTGTAGGCTACTGCAAATGCGCCTATTAGGAAGTTTTTGAGCAAGTATATGCTGTAAGCTTGCTTCTTAAATTTTTTAGCAAGTGATTTTGAAATGGTATTGGAATAATGGGAAAAAATTTGGTTTTCCTATTGATTTTGCGGCTATTTCAGAAAAGAAAATGACACAGAAGAACAAAAATGGGAAGAACAGAAAGATAAAAATGAACGGAAAAAAAATCAAGGTGAAAATTTGTTTTCTATCAAGCTAATTTGTACCATTACAATTTCTAAAGGATATAAAATGCAATCAGATCCACCCGTATATCCAGTGGCGTAGCGAGAAATTTAGAAAGGAGGGGGGGCCATAATTTCCACATTTTTTTCAAGCGTACTTTTTTTTGCAGAACTAATTTGAAGCTGATTGAGAAACAAAAAAGACTCTAGGGGGGTCCAGGGGCATGCTCCCCCGGAAAAATTTTGAAAATTTGCATGCTGTAATGGTTATTTTAGTGCCTTTTGAATATTTTTCAGGCAAATTTTGTTTAAAGTTTTTGACCCTAATTTTGAGTGCTTCGCAATATATATGATGCATTTTGTTCGCACATTTTCGATTATGCGTACTTAAGGCGTAAGGCTTATCGCTATCGAAGAGGTTCGAAATTACGGAAAAATTGTATGCATCAAAAACGTCTTTGAAAATGGCTGGTGAGAGGATGCATACCCCTCATTTTATCCCTCTGGATCCGCTCCTGGCCATAAGCCTTAGAAACCGCACTTATTTCAGTCACTTGGCACCATTAATTTTGTTCTTTTTTACTAAAAGGTGGAGTCAAAAGGGGGGGGGGGGCATGGCACATTGCTTTTCCCCTAAATACGCTCCGGCGTATGTCGAACCTGTCACGTGCAATGTATTAATTGTAGATTGTACCGCCAGGCTACGACTTTGACAAAACATTGCACAGATTTAAGTACTGGGACGACATTATTGTTACCGTACTGTAGTGATTAGTTTCTTATCAACAACATTTTTTCCAGCCACAAGTAAAAACCCGGATGTGCTTAATTTAAATTATCGATTTCTTGTTGAGTTAATGAGATGTAAGTAATTCTTGTTTTGTAGTGGTGCTTATAAATTTATTCTGCACTTGACATGAAAAAGTTGGCTATTGTAAATATTGCTGACGCTATCGAAGTTTTGTAAATTCAAGATAATATCTGAATATCTACGCTTACGATAATATCACCTCTATTTGAATAGCATAATTTCACCACCCGAGGAGCCTGCAACGCGAAACAGGCTTTTGTAGTTTAATAGTGATTTTGTTCAAACTATAGTTAGGCTACAACTGAAGCTCTAGCTAGCAATAGTTAATGAGCACTTATTGTCAGTAGAAATACAACCTCACTTTGACTTGTGTCTGCGCTTACATAAGCCTCTTGCATATAGCTACAGTAGCCTACTAGTAACCTATTTTGTATTAAGCGATTATTATCGACAAAAATGCAGGTAGGTTTGAAAAAGAATTTACGGAAACAAACCAGAAACCAAAAGAACAAAATGATCTTATTATCGAAGAAAAATTGTCCGAATCTACCGATGAAGATTACCTCGGATTGATTAAGATTTTAAGTGAGACGCACGTTTCACAAATTTGCAAGAAACCATCCGAAGCCATTTCTCTCAACCATCAGAAAGACCAAAAAAACGTAGTGAAGACTTCAGATCAACCGACTCAATTGTCCTTGGAAACGGAAAACAAAAAGGCCATTAAGACTATTACATTGAAGGATTGTGCCACGCAGTTTGATCATGCATGTATCGTGGAAGAGGATAATGAACTTCCCAAAGAAATATGGCCTAGTTGGTATTCAGAAAACAACAAACAAGTACAAACGGATTCGATTGACAAACACCTCTGTGAAAGTAATATTATTCAACCTTCTTTGGTCCAAGGTCCTTACAGCAAAACCTGGCTTTCGCCCTCGTCTATGAAAAGCTGCAGTGAAGCCACTATTAGGTCCACTTGTGGAAAGTGTGACGCAATAGAGAAAAGTCAACAAGGTAATGTTGTCGTAATTTTTCGATTTAATGAGCAAGAAATATTTAATTTGTAGCCTACATATGAAAAGATATGATGGTGGGCTAAGAAGACTTATTAGACAAACGCTGTAATATCCAATTCTACGACTAGTTTCGCGGTTTCAGCGCTCATCAGGTAGACTCAGGTTCGAACCCAGAACCTTGTAATTGAAAGTCAACCTCTCGAACCACTCAGTACTATCATCTAGGACCGAACCAGAATTTTTTTCAGGTGAAAAGCTAAGAATGTAAACGCTTATCGTGCAATTTTAGAATCGAAGTATGTATTATTAATGTGTATAACTTAAAACAATGGGGGGGTCCGCAAGTGCAAATTTGCCCCTAGATCCACCAACTAGCGGTCAGTAAGTGCAGGTTAAAGCAGAACCATTTCAAAGACCTACAGTCTAATTAAGATTTCTAGCAAATTTGCACGAATTTAAATCATCACAAAATTGACTAAATTTTCGTGCGATTAACTTTTTAGGTCAATTGATTAACTTTTCAGGTCAATTGATTAACTTTTCGTGTGGAATTTGGAATTAGTATTATAAAAAAAAGTAATTTTTTGTCTGAAAGAAATTTGTGGTTTAATGCAGTGGAGCTGCAGTGTCGCAGTACGTCACTAAGTGCACATCTGACCGAAATCTCTTGCAAAAACTCTCAGCCTTGGTATGGTGAAAATTTTTCAATCAGTAGATTTAAGCGCGCATTTATTACTTCTCTTATTCGACTGAGAAAGAAGACGGTCATATACAGTAGAATAGGAGCAAAATCGATTTAGGATTTCAAAAACCTCACATTGCAGATGTCTGCGTCAAAACTTAGAAAAAGATCATCCTTTCGGGGTATTTTGAAAGAAACACCATACCAATTTTCACCAGGTAATTTAAACTATAGGTTGGAGTGGCCAAAAAAAAAAGTAATAGTCGATCATCAACAGAAAGAGCTAATCTTGGTATTTTTTCAGAAAAGTCCAATGCGCAAGGATGCTGTCAAGTCAATACATTGAATACTTTACAAAATGGTAGTGATTTTGAACGCGAAAAAAGTCATGTAGAAGTCAGAAAAAGGCAAACCTTTCAATCTGGTTATGAAGAAAGTAGTTTGAAGAACTGGGCAGCCAATTTTTCCAACCGTAACGCTATGGTGTTTAAAGAGCAAGACGTCAAATTTGCGCAGAAAAAAATTCAAAACGAGCAAATTTCTTCTGGGCAAGCACCACCATGCCTTGGGGCAACATATTCAGCCAAGGGTGTGAAAAAATTAGAAGATTTTCGTAAACATGATCGGGGCAGCGTGGGTAGAAGATTGCATAATTCATACGATCCTAATATTGAGAGCAGGTCTGCTACACAAACTCACAAACTTCCTAGAGTGTCAGCTCATTGGAGTCCTGTTTACTGCTTTGAGGGTGCTCGTCCAAGCACAGCTCATGTTGTTTCAGTGTGTAATCCACCTCATCATCGTAGCATAGTTCTGCAATTTGAATTGGGTGGTTCTCCAGAAAACGACGTTGATTGGGGTGATATCCACTGTACCGAAACGTCTACCTGCAAACAAAATGCAGATAGGTGTCCTCAATCACACAAGCCACAACAAAACCACAGGAATGACAGGTTTAGTGGCTTATCGAATACTTGTTTGCCATTTGTTGTTGCGAAACAAAATTCAAACAGCAGTGTGTCATCAAAATCACCAAATCAAGTGACAAATTTTCAAAATAGTATTTCTTCTTCGAAAGCAAGCTTGAGTCAGCCAAGCTCAAGGCTGTGCCAACCTAAAAAATGTGTTTCCATTAAATCAGAATGTTCGTCTTCAAGAAGTAGAGATCACCAAAAAAAAAATCAACACCGTCCTACGGTTCGGTTCGCTGAAAACGGTAAGATTTGGAACCTGATTGATGATGTAGATCAAAAAGAATTTACGCAGCAACTTCCCAATGTTCGGCCAAGTAAAGCAGGAATGTTGAAAAAACAAAATGATCACACTCAAGACATAAAAGGAAGGAAATGGCTGAACACGAATGCTCCAGAGAATGCCCACAACAAGATATCATGGAAACGACCGCGTATAAGGTAATAAGCTGTTTTGATACACTGTAACTTCTTGAACCTGCTAGGCCAGAGTTGCCAATCTGGTTCGGATTTTGAAAAAATTGTTGGGCTTCAATCGGGCTGGACGCCGAAACAAAATCGCGATTTTCATTGAGTCATAAGGTTTTCGCGATTGCTGACTAAAATACTGTTGTTCGTAACAGGTGTGACTGGGTAAAACTCATTTTCTTTTATATCTAAATTTCAAAATTTAAAGTGATGTTTTTGATTTCGGGTCTAAGTTGGGATCAGTCTGGCTGATAAATTGGGATTCGGGTCGGGTCAAGCTCACATCTTTGGCCCGTTGACAACTCTGTGCTAGGCTCAGTTATCCTTGGGATTAGTGGCGGATCGTGAAGGAAAAACTTGGGGGTGCTGCTAGGGTTACCAACTTTGTGTTTAACCATTCCGGAACACTTTAACGCTTAGAATTTGAAAACTGATGCAGTAGAAGCTTATACGACACACGAATGACATCAAAAGCAACTGTGCGTGCTGCACATCATAGAGGGATGATCGAGCACCGTTATTAATTAACCCACACCTCTAACTAAGTAATATTAGCATAATCAAAGAAACGTGTGAAACGGTGATTCATTTGTTTTTTTTTTATTTTTATCCTCCTGTCATGAGAAAGCGACGGAGGCGCTATGCTTAGGACGAATTTAGACTCGCTTAGGAGTTGCCATTGTTTCCGAGGTTTCCGCTTGAATTTTGCTTCTGTCTTCATCGATTTGCTGCTTGTTAAATTCCACAAGCAGAGATAATTGTCGTAAAGCATCTCGTCCACAGACGCAGCAACGAGGCTTGGGTGGGAGTTGAACCATCAACCTTGCGATCATGGCCATCGTAAAAACGACGCTCTAAACCACTCGGCTACGCTGCTGACTTTAGTAATAGGATGTAAGCTCACAATTAATTAATAATTATTGAAAAACCACACTGCAAACCGAGTGGTTTTGCAGTGTAGTTTTTACAATGAATTAATAGGGGTACAATGCACGAGGTACAATGAATTAATAGGGGGCGTTATGGAATCGTAATGGAACTGAAGAGGGCGTTATGGAATCGCCGAAAAACGTTTGATTAGTTTGGTTAAATATATCTGTACGTTTATCAATGTTAAACAATACACTATAGTCTATGGTTAAACCCAGTGGTGCTCTTAGCACCAAGCGCTATACGTGGTTTGTAAAAAGCACCTCTCTCTACCGAAATTATATCGTTTTCATTTGATTGACGCGTGCAGAATGATGTAAACTTATAGGGCGCCGTTTGAAAAAAACTATAGACCTACGTTTTGTGAACCATGTTTTTTGAGCTTATTTAGACCATAATTTGTCCGATATATATGTAGGATTTATATGACTTATATACTGGACAAATTGTAGGTAAGTCGGACTAAAAAACACGCGCAAAATTAAGTCGGACAAAATTGTTTTTTTTTTCCAACGGTTTGGATGTTGGAAAAAAAAAAAACAATATGCGCCGTGTGGAAAGAACGATTTTGTGATGCATGTTTTATCAACTTATTTAGACCATAATTTGTCCGACGTGTCTATCGAAAATATCCTACTTATATATCGGACAAAATTTACTCTAAATCGGACCAAAAACCACGCGCGAAATAACTGTACATTTTGTGAACCATGTTTTTTGAGCTTGCTTAGACCATAATTTGTCCGATATAATATAGAGGAAATATCCGACTTATTTTGCGCGTGTTATTTTATTCGACTTAGAGCAGTGGTCCCCAATTCGTTTTAAAGCCTGCACCCCTTCGGCAAGGAAAAATCATTCTGTTTAAGTTTTTGTTTTAGTTTTTTGACCCCAATTCTGAGTGCTTCGCCAAATATGATGCATTTTGTTCGTACATTTTTGATTATGCGTGCTTAAGGCGTAAGGCTTATCGCTATCAAAAAAGTTTGAAATTATGGAAAAATTGTATATATCAAAAGCATTTTTGAAAATGGCTGGTGGGAGGATGCATGCTCCTCATCCTACTCCCCTGTATCCGCCCCTGGCCATAAGCTACAGAAACCATCAAAAGAGTCTGGCATATTTCATTCACTTAATTGGCACCATCAGCGGTTTTGTTCTTTTTTACTGAAAGGCAGAGTCAAAAGAGGGGAGGGGGGCATGGCCCAATCGCACACTGACACATTTCAGACGTCACAAATACACAGCCAGGGAGAATCAACAGTACCGTTCATGAGCGGTAAAATTGGCGAGTTCGTCTCGCACCCCCAGAAGTCTCTTCTCGCACCCACAATTGGTAACCGCTGACTTAGAGTAAAATTTGTCCGATATTTAAGCACGAAATTTGCCATATGTTTATATATATCATATTTAAGTACGAAATTTATGTATATCGGACAAATTATAGTCTAAGTCAGTTGATAAAACGTGTATCACAAAATTGTTCTTTTCCTAACGGCGCATAGGCGCGCTGCCGTTAGTACCTAAAAAGTGACTTATATCTTAAGTCACTTTTTAGGTACTAACGGCAGTTATATCGGACAAATCACGATCTAAGTAAGCTTTAAAACATGATTCACAAAACGTATAGTTTTTTTCCAAACGGCGCACTGTATAAACTGCTTTTATTTACAAAAATATTCGCGTGAATTACGTCCGTTTCCAGTTTTAACCGAAGCCGACATGCTTACATGGCCTTATATGTTAGAACGCCTTGGTTGTCAGTAAATTCCGGGACAGACGTGGCCCGGTCCGGGACACCAGACGTCAATTCCGGGACTGTCCCGGGCATTCCGGGACGGTTGGCAACCCTAGGTGCTACAAGAATTATATTCAACGTAAAACAGCAACATTTTATACACGTAAAGCAACCGTTTTCACGTGCTGTGCGTTGTATGTTCTGGTCACTTTTTAGGTACTAACAACAATTAGCAACTGAAGGATACTCGACAAGAATGGCTGAATAATTTCATCCATAAATAACAGCACATTATAAAAATATCAACAAAAGCGATAAAGCTGTCTAAAAACATGTTTATGAAAATAACTACATGTTTATGAGAATATCTACCGATTGAAAGTCGGTAGATATCGAATAAGCCTAGCTTCAGTCATACCAACAGTCTACTGGTCAGTGGTATATGCTTAGTATTATTCTTAAATTAGTTACGGTAGCTACTAACTACACCGGAATATCATACCCTATTCGGTACCGTAAGCTCGCAGATACAAGTTCGCAGTTTTTTAGTAGTAGTAGTGTCTTTTATTTCTGCACCGTCAAAATACATAGAACGCAGCAATATAGGATTTCAAATACAAACAGACACAGAAAAGGGAAGAAGCAACAAAACGATCGACAATGTAACATGCTAGCGAGAATGAAACTTGAAGATGAGGGGATTAGTAGGCATGGTCGCAACACCAGATTTTTAGTAAAACCACTTTTAAGTTGAACTTTTTAGTAAAACCACTGGACCATGTGGGACAAGTAGCCTACACCTGTAGGAACTAAGCAGCTGAGCGGTTTTTCACTTCGCTCTAAATTACAGCTTCTACTGTTTCAACTATGTTACTCGACAAGTACTCGGCAGCGTGGCGCAGTGGTTTCGAGCGTCGTTTTTACGACGACCATTATCGCAAGGTTAACCGTTCAACTCCCTACTTAGACTCGTTGTTGCGTCCTTGGATAAGATGCTTCACGATGATTATCTCTGCTCGGTGGGATTCGGCAAGCAGCAAATTATAAATTAGCAGCAGCAAATTAGCAAGCAGCAAAAACAAGCAGCAAATTCGGCGAGCAGCAAATTCGGCAAGCAGCAAATTCGGCAAGAAGCAAAATTCTACCGGAAAACTTGGAAACAAAGACAACTCCTAAGCAAGTTTGGATTCGTCCTAAGCATAGCGCCTCCGCTGCTTTCTCGTGATAGGAGGATAAAGATGAAGAAATCAAATTAGAAATCAAACTAGGCCTAGAATTATAAATTTAAAGCTCTTTGAACTACCAGCAGTTAACAGGTTATATAACACCTAAATTATTTTTCAAATTTTACATTTTTTTCAGAACTGCCGGTACCGGTACCTGAGAAACTTATAGCTGACTAGCCTATATGGTAATGTTTTACCTGGCCTTAAAGCAGATAGACAATCTTACTGCCTGACAACACTGAACATACACCTGCTGCTACTACCTAACTTCTTAAGCTAGCTAAACCAGCACCGCTAACAAAAACCTAACCTTTAACTTGTTCAACGTTTGCACTCACACACAATCTCATGCTGTCTAATAGTGGCACCTGTCATTCAGTTAACAAACGTATTGTAGGCCTACCATTGTGACTACATAGTCGCTGCAAAGTCGAAAAATACTTCTGCAGCTCCAGTATTTCAATATTGCGGAAAGAAGTACATTCCGATCAAAGCTTCCTACTACGTTTTGAAAATTCATGGGATTAGTGAGAAAGCCACTAAACATAGAATGCTTTTTCAAAATAATTTGGTTTAATATTGATCTTGTTGATGCACTAAAGTGACAAAAAAAATGTCAACCGAATAGAAAACTTACAATCAAGCATTAACTTGCTTTGAAATGACAACATGAAAGCGCGGGAGTTGGCTCTGAGTAAATTAATGTTTCCATTACAGCCGCAGAAGTGTTGCCATTTTTAAGCAATTTCGTCAAAAATTAATGTACCCCATCCTTTTTTTTTTTTTTTCAAGAAAACTTTAATAGCACATAAGCATTGAATGATAATGTTGAAAAAAATAAGTAAAATTCATAAATTTTTGTTGGGATATTCTTGGGGGTGCTGCAGCACCTCTAGACGAGCCGCCCTTGCTTGGGACTTCCCGTCAAAAGCGCTGTTATAGGACGTCGTTTGTAATCACACGTAAACCTATAGATGGTACGTTTTCATCTTTCTATCAGGAAAAAACGATGGAGACGCTCTAACGACCTCCGTCTTCACTCAAAAGTGGGGAAATCCTCTTAAGCATCTTTCGCTAGGTCATAACAAGTAAACTTTGCTGCCTTGTTCACACATTATCTCCTCAATTCTGAACGTCAAGCACAGAAGCTGTAAATACCAATTTTTGAGTGTTTTTTTTTGACTGTATAAAGTGTATACACCGGTAGGCCTTCTTAGTATTAAATTTCGAGCCTGTTTCTCCACAGTCAGACGCTCTTACACACTTGGCCTAGCTGAATCAAGCTGTTGCCTTACTTGTGAATTTTAGTGACAATCGAGGAAAGTTGAATACACAAGATGAGTGCAAGAAAGTTTCCTTATCTTTTACACCTGAACAAGCTCAAACTTCGTGCACTCAGTGTCCAATTTTCTTGACACAAAAGCTGACTGAAGGTATGGCGGTAGATTAAAACTACAATTTGGTACATTGCAACCAGGGGCTTACTTAGAAATTTTGCTAAAGGGGGGGAAGCGCGGAAAACGCTTTACCACACAAGGCCTACTTTTAAGGGAATTTAAGTTGTAGCAGCTTTTAAAGTGTAGGCTTGAGTGGGTAAGCCTATTGCCCTCTCCCTGCAGGGACGGATGAAGGGGGCAATAGCCCCGAGTCCCCTTGTGATACGGCTTCTCTGCTAGAAGGTGTTCTAACGTTAGCATCAGGTCTGCAAAAAAGCAAATGCCCCCCCCCTCCCGAAGAACCGAAGAATTAACCTCGGGGCCCCCACAGTCTCAATACGACCCTGCCCTTCTGCATAAACCTCTAGTGACAACGCTTATGCATGATTGTTGGGCAGCTTGTAAAGGTGACGTGAATCGTATTTGTTTTACACATTTTTTAGTTCTCTTGGGTAAATAAATTTAACTGAGCTTATTTTAATTATATTGAACTGAAAATTCAACAGATGTTTTGACTTTGTCTTGTTGCAATTGCATAGACCCAAAGACTCCAGAAAAGAAGGCAAGATATCGATTATCTATGAACGATTTTCGTGAAAGCAAAGATAATAAAGCTGACGAGGAACATTGATAGTATCCTTCTGCTGATACTGATTTATTAAATCTTCATTATACTCGCGTTATTACGTCGAAACGCGAAAGGACTGGCGGGGCCCATCTCCGCGGCTTAGCGCCTTGGAAACACAGCTCCGAAGAAACGCAGCGGTGGCGAGTCGTATGCGACACTGTATACGAGTTGACTGGTTCGGTATTCGATTCCCAGACCTCCCGTACCAATAGCAATATCTTGGCAACTGAACTAGCCTGCCGGTTATATGATTGATTAAACATCGATAAATATTGTCCATATTTGAAAAAGTAACTGCAAATAACTGACTTAGTCAGCTAGTTTGGCATCAAACTGTTGATATTTAATCCCAGAGTCCGGTGTCTTATAAGCATCAGGCTAACTCTTCGTAACTTGGGAAACTGGCAAACACGAAAATCTAACAACTTCTGAATACAGTATATAAATATGGGACGAAAATAGGTTGAGGAAAAATATAGCAGTAATTCTTAAAACTGGTACGGAAACTATGGAGGGGCATTTCGAATACCGGTTCATAATTTCAACTGTCGTCATTAGCACTGTTAGCTAGGTAGCTTTACAAAACTTTAGCATCTTTGGGCCATTGTGTGATTGTTTTGTGTCTGTTTCATACGTATTATTGCCGCGCTTTATGAATTTTTATGACGCCCGCATTGCGTTGTTGTTGAACCCGAACCTACGGAAGTGGTCGATGTCTGCATTGATGTTTATTTGCGCCTAATGTCCAAATAAGTCCGAAAAAAATTGAAGCAGCTGATATGGAAAACCTTTCAATAAGAAAAAAAGAAGGCAAAAAATAATCGCACAGAACCAAATGGAGCGGCGGAGTAAAGCAAAAGACCCCATTTTTGTTTCATTCGGTGTAAAATGTGAGTTTCGTCTTGGTTACGAAATTATTGATAGTTAATATGGCCATAAAACTTGGGGCGGCAACTATTCAATCCATTATATGGGCACTATGTAAGTAGTACAGTCCCCATCTTTTTCTGAAATAAAACTACAAATCAAGGAACGGTGAGGGTGTATTTCAACAAAATCCAAGTAGACAGAAAAATACAATTTAAATTCAAAATCACTGATATAAAATTACTTAGATAAATATCAAGATAAGTGTGTACGCACATTAAGTCTTACAAAATATAAGTTTCAACATTAAAATCTGACACCATGGTATACGAAGAACTGTACCGTGGTCTAGTAACAAAATAGTTTCATTTGCGTAAAAGTTCAAACAATATACGTACCGTTCAACTACAAAAAAAGTGAAATATGACAACCAAAAAATGACGTATTTGCCACAAAAGTGCAAAGCCAAAACGTAGGCAAATAATATGACGCGATAATGCATGGGCCGTGTTTTGGTAGCTGCCGCGCTGACAAAAGAATAAAAATAGTTTACATGTGTTTTTCTTGAGATCACGATATTTGGCGCGCAAACTATATGAAATCTTACAATTTTGTACGGGAACCGTTTTCGGGAAAAGCTTGATGAATAAGCAGTGATTTTCCACAGGGGCGCGCCCAAGAAGGCATTAAGGAGGGGGAGGCATTGTGCCATTCCCCCCCCTTTTTGACTTTGCGTTTCAATTAAAAAGAATGAATGTTGCGAAGTGACCGAAGTATATCAGAGTCTTTTCATGGCTTTTTAGTTCACCCCCCCCCCCCCCATTTAAAATTTCTCGCTAGGGGGGACACTGGGCACAGCTCTCCTTTTTTGTTTAACGAACCCTAACCTGTCTGAAGCATGCTTGTTGTTGCAAAATATTGTAATATTTTCACCTTTGGCCTTCTGTAGTTTGCTCCGCAAATTTTCCGCTGTCTTGTGTATTTATGTCCTTTACTCCAGGGGTCCGCAAATACTTTTTGGCGTGACCCCAAAAATAATTGCCCTAAGTCTATACGCAACCCAAAAAATTTGGAAGCGTCATTTTTGTTGAACATTATTTATTTTAATTATCAATTTTTAAGCTACTGTCAAACGCAGCAATTTCTCAAACAGGAGAAAGTTAGCACAGTCGACAATCGTGAAGAATGAATCATTGTGTTTATTCTTCTAGTAGGAAGTATGAGCTTTGCGTTTAGAACACAATAAGCAAATTCGCGGTGTGATGCGGGAAAGATTCGAAATACAGTGAATGGTTCTGGATTGGCAAGTCAAACACGTAAACTGCAAAATCCAATCCAATTTTTCCTCCCACAGATGCCAATAAAACAAGTCAAAGCGAACTGAGACTCACTAACAGTGACTAGCAATAAAAACGTTGAAACTCTACATGCAGCGCCCGATTATCATCCATAACAATGGACGCTTGTTACGTAAGGAATCAATTTTTAAAACTTATGACTCAAAAAGATTCAAAATTTTTATATTAAACCGTAGAGTCAAAAAGTTTCAAAACCAAAAAGTTCAAAAAAATAAATGAAAAAAACTGAAGCAAAAAATGTCACGTCAAAGCATGTAGACCTACGTTTAAAATTTTTGCGACCCAAAGTTGAAAGTGTCGCGACCCACTATTTGCGGACCCCTGCTTTTCGCATAGCCTGTGGGTTACAGTAGTAAGTGGAGGCAAGCACTAAAATTTTTAAAGGTGGTACGGAAATTATGGACCTACTTTCTGTTTGTAGGCCTATTGGCTGCGGCCATAGCTGACTTCACAGTTTTTGATTTTTGCTAGCTGTGGCATAGTAGAGCACATTGGATATTTACGATACGTGAGAGGTGCTTGCTGATGAAGTACAACAACTTACTAAGCCAGAAATTATTTCAACCGAACAACCTATCCAGGTTTGTTGCAATGAAGCTTATTCTCCATTTTCAAAAAACTTAAGACAGTAGAATTCCTCTATTTGTCCGCTGGCTGGCATCTTTTGCAAGAATTCATATCGTCTGAATAATATTCAACCTGGATTGTTAAGGAATGGAATTCATACAAAGCTTTCAAACGTCTCGTTGCCCGCTTCAAGATTGTATTAGGATCAGCATATTTATCTGCAAAAAATAATGCACCAAGATCAGTGATGACCTATTAATCCGTAAAGGACCAAGGGCATGAGCAAAATTATTTTGAGGAGGGGCCACGTAGAAAAGATTCTACACAAGAAGGCACAATTTTTCAAGGAGAATGGGAGTAATTGTGGCTTTCAACGTGTAAATGGGAGCGATGGTGACTTTCAACGTGTGTTGAAGTAAGCCCGAGGGGGCACTCATAGCCCTCCCCCCCCCCCATGACGGTACCTACACCACTCTCTATTACTCAGAGAAAGGGCTGTGACTCATGTTTCTCTTTTTCCCGTTAACAGTTGACCTCAGTTTAGATTATGACAATTTTTTCATTGCTCTGGAAGTAATCGAAGCAGGTTCAAATTATAGCTAGCAAAACAAAGTTCTTGCTTATTTCTGCATTTACATAACATATTACTGTACTAAAAAAAATTTTAAATCTGTATCGCTTACCAATTGCCAAATGTCCGGACATTACAGTTTGGTTTAGTGTTAACGACCAAATTCTCAAGTCATGTACAGCTGTAACCCCTTCAATTTCTAGAAGTTTATCTTTGACGACATTGTATTCAATATTCACTGGAGAGCCTGAAAAAAAAATTCAACTTTAATCTTTGCTCGTGATTGAAGGCATATTAGCTTACGTCTAAACGCCGTAAGCTATTTAACTAACTACACTGCTTAAAGTTTATGAACATTAAATCTGAAAATCGGCTTTAATCTGAACTGATTTTGGGCAGATAAGAAACGTATTCTATGGTATATGCTTCAACCAACACTCAGATCAGACCAAAAGCATGGAAAACGTGTTAAATTTTACACACAGGTGCTGAATTTCACGTGCAAAAAGGACTTATTTGAGCAAAAAATTCTTGCTTTACCACAAGGTTGCATACTTTGGTCATGAAGATAATAGCATTGAAAAAATATAGCCCTTGCAACTAACAATTGTTTTCAAACAATGATATTTCTAGCACATCTCAACATTTAGATTTTAATACAAAATATTTTCGTTGTGAAATGCTTCAGGCTCATAAAATGTTGATGTTTATTAACTATATACCACCCTAGTTAAGTCTAAACCTGAATAAAAATAAGGCACAAATATATGACTGCTTAGGGCAACATAAGGTCACATCTGGTTACCGGTATATCGAAGTTTCGATTCACGCATTGACTAATATTCCATTTAGTTACCCTGTCCGCATGTCTCGTTTAAGCGGGCTTTTTGCGTCATAATTTAATTCTTGATCTCATAATCATTTTCTTGAATTCTGACGTGAAAATTTGAATGTGATGCAGAAGCTCGTGTGCTTTTGGCCCACTTCGCTAGAAATGTAGACTAGGTAACTGTGAGAAGCGAGTTCGATTCCCGGATCTGTGTTTTAACAACCTGTATGAACAAGAGCTGTTTACTATTATAAACATGTTAAGATCATTATCGCCGACTTTTGGATTTGCTCCTGGTCGAGATACTGCACGTCACAAGAGTTTTAAGTATACACCTGCCAGTTATAACACGTATCTTGTATCGGCACGTCAGATTTAAACAAGAAGCATATTTTATACAGTAATCAATTTCTTTACCTTCCATTATTATAATCATCGTATCCCTTAGAATTGTAATGGTGGTAATCAACACGAAAACAGAAAATAAAAACGTACAAATTGGGTCGGCAATCTTATATTCCGGCTAGAAAAGTAAATTGTAAATTAACATATCATAGCTCATAACCGGTGGGTTAGTGGCTTAGTGTTGGAGGTCTGGGGTTCGATTTCCGGCCCGGTCAAATCGGCATAGTGTCGCCAACGGCTCGCCACCGTTGCGACGTTTCTTCGGAGGGGTGTTGCCCAGGCGCTAAGCTGCGGAGATGGGCACCGCCACTCGTTACATGCTTCGGCGTAATACCGCAAGTATACTGAAGGTTTGATTTTAGCTCAAAGATTTTAAAACGCCATATTATGTAGTAGATTTAGCAGTTATCCAAACACATATAGCATAAATTGCCGCGCCTGTGCTTGATATTGCCAGTTTAAGCATTATTGCGAAAACTAAGTCCATGCGAAGCAAATGGTTCTCGCTTGGCTTGCTTCGGTTAGCATTGGCTACAAGTTTTTTATCTTATTTCGTTGCGTGTACATCCTCTTATCACGAGAAAGCGATCCAAGCGTCACAAGGAGCTCGCTTAGGAGTTGCCGGCCTTCCGTCTACCACTCTAGATGAGGGAATCATGTTAAAAGAGTCTTTCTCAACGGCATAGGTAAACTTGGCTGCTTGTTTTCCACGCAGTCCCTTTAATACTGAGCGTTAGGCAGGAAGCTGTGAATGCTAAATTGAAAGTATTTGATTTTACGTGACTCTGAATTAAACCAAAGTCTAAAGCTACGGAGGCAGAAGCACTCATCATTAGGCAATCTGAGTTGTAGTTTTTTTGTTATTTTTTAAATGTGATGCGTTAAAATCATTTTGGTTAAAACTCACGACAAATTGAATGTGTCTTCATGCCATTTTTCTTGCGAGATAAAATCTTGACTGCAAATTTCGAAGGCTATTTGTGTGGATTAAAGTTTACCATAAGTTTCATTGGCTTGTTATCAACTAAATCTTACTGAGCTATCGAGACAAAAGTTTTGATATTTTCCGGCGTAATTTTAAATCGATTTTGCGTTTATAACTATATTGTTTCTAGATGTATTAAGATATACTTATCATAAGCTGCAATTCTCAAAGGATTAAACTCAAAGCCGAAGAGCGCTCATTTGTGCATATTGATTCACAAAAAGCTAGCAGATTCTACACCACTCCATAATTATGATTCTAATTATAGTTATCACGAGGTTGCTGGATGTAAAGCCTACTGTCGCGTAGGCCCAAATAATACAGGTTATTGAGAAATTTAAATGGAAATTAATACTTATTTTTGTGATCAAAAATGCCACTTTGCGATGTTTTTACTTATGACTTCATACGTTTTTTTTTGAATGAATTTAAAGGCGTTGGAAACACGGGCGGAACCATATGATATAGGTAGGCGATCGGAGCGGGCCTCCTCCTCCTTACAAAGTCTATCACAGCAAACAGCTGTAAGTGCTGTTTCGTAACAGTGACACAATGATTTAAGATGCCCTATGTCCATGCATTATTACAATTACGTGCTGTAAAGTCATGTAAGGAAACCCCAAACAGGCACATCTGGTTATAAAATCATCAAATTTAACTAACTTGCCGTCTCAGGTCTTTTACGCTAAACAGAGCGACAAACTCGTTCAAATTTTATTTTCAAAATGTGGATCATCTGTTGTCGGGGCAGTAGCTCAACCCTTACATTTGGAAAAACCAAGTACAGTTTTTTTGGGGGGGGCTGAAAACTTAGCCAAAATTTAACTCTTCTAAGAGTGTTCTTTAAGAAAATTTAAAGATCTTCAAGGGGCATTACTAGAACGGTTTAAACGGCTGTCTTGAAAAAAACTTTGCAGGGTTCACTATGTACTAAAAAACTGCAGGGTTCACTATGTACTATCAACATCATTTCAATAAAGTAATGGGGCTACTAAAATCATATTAGGGTGGGGTTAGCCTTTAATAAGCCCTGCGTGGTTGTGGTTTCGTGTCTTGTACGACTCCAAACTGGGATTCGAACGCATGGTGTTACGTGTACAAAGTAAACGCATTAATCAATTTGAACTATTGTCAACATGAAATGCCTGCGGTCAGTTCTTACAAGATTTCTTTGTGCTACTCGACAAGATCCGGTCTGGAAGACGGATTTTTTGCACTCGGCACTGCACAGAAAGCAATTAGAAGTTTTTAATGAGATAATTTTAGTTGTGAAACGAGATTAACATGCCCAGTGTGTTGCTCAATTCCTTGTTTTTCTATTTCCAACTTTTGACGTACATAGATTGAACAATGCAGTGAACAAAATGCACACCTAAACCATACGTAAAAAGATATCTTCGGCCTAATTAAAATATCTTCATTGATGTAGATCAACGTCCAAATAAACTTGAAACCAAAGATGTTTATAAAAATGACATAATTTTGTTAATAGATTAGGTTAGGTAGGTAGGGGTACTAGATCATTAGACCGAAATGGGTGTTGGGGTACAAAAAATTAAAAAGCCTTGGCCAACTTGTTGTTTTCAGGTTGTTTTTTAAAAATAAAATATTACGAAATAAACTTACTTTGAAATAAATGATGAAAGCAGCAACCATTACTCCAAGACTTTGTAGTAAGTCGCCCAGTACATGAATAAAAGCAGCACGTACGTTTACATTGCCACTCTCATTCGAGTCTGAAATCAGCAAAGATCAAATCAGTATCGTGGCGAAAAAGACCTAGCGACTTGGCCTACGCCGAGCGGTACCGCAAGTATAGTTGCGCACACTTCGCGACTACTTCGATTCACAGCTGGAGACTTTTGTATTTGAGATATACTAAAAGGCTGCGGACTGGCATAACGTAAGCTTTCCTTGTCGTCTTCTTTAATTTTATTGAATATAATTTGATAATAAACACAATTATTTACATTTAAAACAAGAAGTGCTTGCAAAACTTTCCCCTCTCGCGTCTAGACTGATCAGGAACTTTTTACAAAGCACTCTTCTTTAACGTAGCCTTTTGGTTGCAACTAAATTTACCCAACTAAATTTGTAACGAAATACTCATTGATAACTTCAAGTAAAATTAGCAACCTTCTACCATAGTTTCATAGCCGTTACAACTCAATTACGTCACTACCATGATAACATTACGTCATTTTACGTAATGATACACGATTAATAACGACAGCAAAATAAAGAAACATCGTAAAAAACATTTCTTGGCATCATTGGATGACCGGAAACCGATATTTGGAATTATTATCACAAATCTAGTGCCGGGTGAAAAGTAATATTTTTTCGAAGTTAGGAATCATAGGTCAAAATGATCTGGCGGATTCGCAAATTCCAGCGAAGGAATTTATTGTTTTGTAACGTAAAATGTGATGTTTAGTGTCAGAAAATTCGTTGTTTTATGATTGATTTTTTCCGGTGGCCACACACTATCCGAAAAATTTGGAGGCATTATAATGCGAATATGTTTTATCTTTCGGTTTTGATGAGACAAATCTCCCTACTACGCAATAGCACTTGAAACTTGTGAAAGTGATAAATTGTCCTTAGTAGTTGTCAGAAATGTTGAACTTTCTGATTTAAAAACTTCAATTAACTGGTAAATATTGCAGACTTTCGCAGAGGCCGAGGGCAGTACATCACTTTTGCTTTATCGTTATGATTGAAAATAAACAAAAAAGTACTATGGCTTCTATGGATATTTTTTATGGCTTTTTGATGAAGCAATCCACATCTTTTCTATTCCGCAAGATACAGTAAGACCTGAGCCATCCTGTATCGGGATTACTTCTTTCATTAGTGATAACAATCAGGGAGGACCTTATAAAAACCGCAAAACAAAATTACTCGATCTGGCGTTTGGGCGTTCAATACATCGAAAAGGATAGCAGTTGCAAAATACAAAAAGCAAAGAACATACAAATGGATATTCTATATTATTTTCTTTCGGTGGTATTCTATTATTGATTTACGGTCAGGGTCAAATCCAGAAGTTTTTTATGCAGAGGAAGGCAAAGGTGCGATCACACCAACTGAGACGCTGGAACCTTTGAGACACTGCAGATTTATCTTATTGTGACATCACCTTTCCATGACTTTGTGCGGATGTGATGTCATAATAAGATAAACCTGAACAATCTCTTAGTGTCTCAGTGTGATTACATTTTAAGAATTACAATATGCTTGTTTTGTGTTTTTTTGTGTGAAGAAGATTCGAAGCTATGAATACGTATGGTTAAAAATTTGAGGAGCTTGCCCCTTATCCTCCCTAGATGCGCTGGTGACGTTATTTTCACAATGTCAAATGTAAGCAGGCAACTTGTAAGTTTAAAAACTAACCATCATCCGCTCCTGATGCACTGCTTCCTGCTTCATGGTCGTGATCGTGATTGTGTCCATGGGAGTGACCATGGGAATGTCCTCCGAAATGTCCATGCTCATGCAGAACAAGACCCATACTGAAATTGTAAACGTATCCATCAATGACTAGGCAAGGAGTACGCACATGGATCAAGGATCATGCTTGACGCGTTCGATTCTTGGCTGGAATCAAACTTTTTGAGACATACTTCATATGATTGATGACTTAATTTGCGCGAAGTTTAGTTTTAGAATGCGTTCCTAATAGGTGATATTTCTTATAAAAGGGTCAGCTGGTTTCTAAGCTTGCACCCAACTAAGGTCTCTTCCACCATGCACGGCTATCCAATTAGGTACATTATGTTCTCCTTTGAGCGGATTATATCAAAAGAAAAGGTATTTAATTTTACACGCGGTTGTGTTTTTTTTTTTTTTTCGGTCTTCTATGTTCAAAAAATTGGTTAATTCTGAATGAAAATGAATTTCGCAAAATTTTCTATTTGTCTGGATTGTCGTGGGGATTGAAAAGCTAACTTTCCAACTTGTCTTTCTTAGTTAATTAGTTGATTGGTACTGTGAAATAGATTGATGTTTGCTGGCACATCAAAGAAAAATCGGGGTCACGAAGAACATGAAAGGTTTATTCAAATCTTTACGGAAGAAGTGCATTCAATTACAACTGTCTACGTCTGACACTAAATGTCAATGCTGCCTTTGCAAAGCAACGAGATGCTAAACTTTGCCACAATGGTAAACTATCGCTAATTTCCAGTGGGACCCTGCGGCCGACCCACCAAGGTGGCCCAGTCCAGGACATGACCTGCAATGCAACAGGCATGCTACGATCTACTGTAACCGGCGCTTGGTGTATCGGTAAGAGCGTCCGCTTGGTAACCGGAAGACTGGGGTTTTATTCCCAGTCGGGTCATACTAAAGACTTTAAAAGCAGCATTCGCAGCTTCTCGCCTGGCGCTCGGCACAAGCGGAAGTGCGAAGGGTTAAGTGTATGTTTATTGTTCGTCTTGTATGTCCTCTAACAGTGTTCAATCATTCATGATTGATATTTGTAATAGGCCGCCAATTGAGAATGGCCTACACAATGTGTGCTTAGCACCCGCTGTCCCTTACGCATAATTATGAAATTTACCCTACACCACCAGAACCTCACATTCCTATTGTTAACCCTGGTCTTCACGAACCCGATTGTTAATCACATGTCACAAGCGAAGCCGTGACGAGAATCGAACCCAAAACTAGTGCAGCGCTTCCCTACATATGCTGCGCTCTAAGTCACCGAACTATAGAAAAGTCGCCGCCATCCCGCGAAAAATGGCCTTTATAAATCCACGCTTTGTCAGATGAAAGCAAGGTTCTGCTGGTGTAGAGCACATTACATAAAAGTGCGTCCCGTACCTTCACCTTTACGATCTACTGTACAGGGGCATATTTAGAGATGGGACATTGGGACATTATGCCTTGCCCCCCCCCCCTTTTTGACTTTTGGAGAAATATGACAGACTCTTTTGATAGCTTTTGCAGATTACCCTCTCTTTTTAAAATTTCTCGCCGCGCCATTACTACTGTAACTCATTTGAAGATTTTCAAATAATCGTTTTGTCGATAACATTGTAACTATGATCAGTGCTTGGCCGATAGTGGTACACCAGGCGTGGCTCAGTGTTACTCATAACTAGAGATGTGCTTAACTGTTACTTTTGAATAACTGTTACTAACTTCTGCTTCTTCGAAATATTTAACTGTTACTTTTTATTCGTTAAGCAAAAACAGCACTTTCGCTTGTGGCAGATACGAGAAGTTAGAGAAAGCAAAAAAGCAAATGAACTCCACCGGCAAATACGAGAAAAACGGATAAATTAACAGTTAACTAGTAGCAAAGAATGGATGCGGGAAATAACAGTTAAGAAAAGTAGGCTACTACTATATAGGCTTACTTAACACAACGGTAGGTACTGCTGCTACATTATCTGGAATATCTGCTACTGTTAAATGTGAATATTTTTTCGATAAGCGAAAAGATCACTTTTGCCAGACAGTTCTTGCGTCAAAGTGACCTGTTAATAACAGTTACTTCTTAACTGTTACTAACCGTTAAAGAAACTATCTGTTACTTTTTTAACAAACTTATTTTTTGCGCACCTTTACTCCTAACCCGTTACACCCCGGCTGTGTATTGAATTTTAGAGGCGTTGTCAACAGCTTCAATGAAGAAAATGTATGTTTTTAATTGGATACTCATCGCTGGAGACAACCCCGCGTTACTTCAATAACATGATCACTTACACAATGTTGAAACCAACAGCAAGTCCAGCAGTTATGAGCATGTTCCTTCCATGTACTTTGTAATTATCGTGTACGAGTCTTTCCACTGCCAGATAAACTAACACTCCAGTAACTATCCAAATGGCGAGCACGCTGATCAATGCTCCAATGACCTCTGCACAAAACAATTGGGTCAAAACAAGTCTGCAACAAGTCGCAAAACAAATGGGGGTGGAATCAGTTAAAGCGTACACGTTTTTTACGAGGATCTATTTTTTCAAGAATGTTTCACTGTTTTGGTGTAGAGAACCCCACGTTTTAAAAATCGCTTCGTCATCTCCGATATGACACCCCAAAGAGGACCCTTGCATGCAGTTTTTTCTATTTCCATCCATAACAAGTGTTTCCGTCGATAGTTCGCAGTCGCTTAACCTCAAAAACTCTACTAAACTTTTTTGATGCGCTATGGTAATTTCCTATGGTGATTATGTAAAAAAATGACTTTGTTCCGGCAAACAATGAATTGTTGAGGTCATATCCTGAACTACAATATGCACACGGTACGCAAAATTGAAAGTTTTTACTAGATTTCTTCCTTGCTCCAAGCATCTTCGTAGAATTGCGTTAAAAACGTCAAAACTACGTTCCACAATTTTGTACTTACGTACCTGCACGATGCCAGCCAAACGTCATTTTTTTGGATATAGGCCGGGACGCCATTTTTAATGCAAGAATGCTGATCATAAAACTGCTGACATCAGTTAACAAATGACTTGCATCAGTCATAACTGCCAAGCTATTGGCCAGATATCCACCTAAAAATCAGATTAAGGCGTTGAGAAAGCAATGACGTTTTGGAAATGGGAAGAGTTCCTCCTATTTAATTGCAATCACACATTATTATGTACAATTACATCACTTACGCAATTATGCTAGCATTTGGCAATTGCATTTTTCTTCCTTGATATTTAATCTACTGCTACAAGAACATGGCTATAGCGTATTCACAGCTACAAGCATGGCCTATCCAGTAGCGCAGGAGCTCAAAGTTTAAAAAATCATATTTTTTTCAAAAATATGAAGAAGTTATGTTAACCGGTTTTTGAGAAAAGACAAAAAGTCTTTTAAATTTTTCGGGCAGTAGTTTTCCTTTTAAAACTTTTCTTGAAAATTGAACGAGAACATTTGAGTTTTCATTACAAAATGTGATAAAATCTCCGATTTTGCTAAGCATTGAATAGTAGAACTACCCTACATATTACTATGTAATGTTATCATTCGGGGTAAAGATCCCATTACAGAATCATCTATGAAACTTATCAAACTTCCCAGTCATTTGAAGATTTAAAATCAAGTATAGTTGGACTTCAACGAAGTAACAGCAGTTGATAGAACTTCTGGCGATAGAATTATGCAATACGCCTGCAGGTGCAAGCCATGGGATATTGAAAAAAAAAACCTTATCATGTAAGTAGGGCAATGTTGTAAAAAGGAAACGCTTTTTTCAAACATATACGTCTTTTTATTAAAATAGCTATAACCGATTAATCTAATGTGAATGCCGACATTAATTGGTAAAGTGAACGATTTATTTGCCGTCGTAGTCACCTAACCTATGACTGCAATTTTCTTTTTGACAAATAATGTGACAAGCAATTTTGAAGAGCTTAATATAAGTCTTTTCCGATAACTTTCAACCGCACTTATAGGCTTATTGGTTCCTCAAGCGCATGTTGATCCGCTAGCACGCACAAAACTTTCACTAAAGGTAAAGGCACTTGAAAAAAACTTGCTTGCATCAAACTTGAAGAAATTTTGATCGTTTTGGAAATGAAATTTACAAATAAAACGCTCAATTTGTCATTTAGGCTGCTGCAGATACAACTTTTCAAAGCCCGAAAAATATAATCGAAATCAACCTTTTAAGAACTGGAATTAAAAGACTGCATTAGGCCCAATATCCACAGTGGAAATTTGCACGAAGGTTGAAAAAATTGACAAAACAAGATGGTTAATTTGCATTAGCGAAAAAGTATAAAGGCAAATTTTCAACATCATATCTTGAAAAAATAAGTCTTGTGAAGACAATTTGATATATTTCGTCGAAAGGTCTAGTTTTGATGAAAACACAATGATTTCCGATTGTAAAACGCTGCACCAGACGACAACCGAAACTTTACCACTTGATTTTTCAAACGAAACCTTCACCTAATCAGGGCAAACTGTCAGTGTCAGGATCATATTTATCTCCATATGAAACACCTTAAATCTTTCTCTTGCAATCTCCGCCCGATTTTGATTTTTGAGCAAAATAAAAATCATTGAACTCGCATTTTTACGCCGAAGTGTGTGACGAGTGGCTTGGCCCATCTCCGCGGCTTAGCGCCTGAGCAACACAGCTCCAAAGAAACGTTACAGGGGTGGCGAGCCGTTGGCGACAATTACCCTGTCCACATGTCCAATCTAACCCAAGTGTACAATTTAACCTAAGTCTTGATGTGGACTTGTTGCTGTGGGCTTCCTGCATCACAATTATATTTCTGATGTCATTACTTAAAAAAGTGATTATGACATCAAACCCACAGCAACAAACCCACATCAATTTGGGCCAAAAGCCCTCATAAATTGGACATGTGGACAATGCCGGCGCAAAGCTATTTGATGCCCTAGGCAAGCTTTAATTTTGACGCCCCCTTGCATACATATTTACCTTTAATAAGTGAGCGATAAAAGCGACAATGTTTTTGCAAAAACATTTTGATGCCCCCAAAAAAGGCATTTTGATGCCCCTGAAGCATGCCCTGAAGAGTGATGCCCTGGGCGGCAGTCTATTTCACCTAATGGACGCGGTAACTACTGCATGTGGACAGGATAACTACGTCCGATTTGCCCGACCCGGAACTCCGTCAAACCTCCCTTACCGATAGCAATGTCTTTACAGCTGAGCTAACCAGCCTGCTATTTTCGTAAATTAAAGACGAGAAGGGGGGGGGGCAAATTTTTAAATGTTTCTGTAGAAAGGTTGGTTATTTACGAGCACCAGCTAGATAACGCTCAACAGAAGCAGAGGCAAATCTTTGATTCGAATTGTGAACTGCTGTTAGTAATCTACTGCATCGAGTCTCCTATCGTTTAGGCTTGCGCCGTTCTGGCGATTACGTTGACGCGACCCCATCCCTGCTTATTAGAACCGCTTACAGGCCCAAATTTCTACTTTTTACTAAGTAAGGCTAGAGAGATGGGTTAATTATTTTTTTATAACAAGTAAACAACGCCAAGCTTGGGCAATTTTAGGTATTAAGCAACATGATTTACCAAGGCCTACTTTGGCAGCGTCAAGAAGGCTTTGAAGACAAAACAAAGACTTAATTGTGATCTCACAATAAAAAAATTGCCTCACCAACTACTTGAATTATGGCTCGATTGGAACTTAGCGATTCAACTCAAAACCGAAACGTCCCGAAAGAAATCACCTATTTCAACTTAGCAGTTCAGATGGCCGAGTGGAAAGAGCGTCTGCCTCTGAAGCTGTAGTAGACTTGGGTTAGATTCCAATCGGTTGGGTACTTAAGCGAGCTCGTCATAGCGCTTTGTTCGTTTTTTCGTGATTGGGGATAAATACGAAACAAAACACAGTACCAAAATACACACAAACCTTCTTACCAGCAACTTCTCCAACCATGAATAAAAAGCTCAGACCAGTCGCTACCATAAGTTTTCGCATCGCTTTTTGCCGCTTTTTCGCGTCCTTTTCGCTTCGTTCATCAGATGAATCATGGCAATGATCTGATTCCATACTGCTACGCCTTGAAACTGTGAAAAAAAAGATAATGCAAGTTCTCGCACAATTACCTTGTCTACAAGTCCAACTTTCCTGGGCTTTTTTAGGGCCGTAGTTCTTGGTTTTCATTTTTGCATCTTAATCAATTTTTTGATGTAATAATTAAAACCCAAGAACTTGAAGCTCACGAAAATTGTACAAGTGGACCGGGTAGTTGAGAAGCAGTAAGCCTATGTCAAAAATGCAAAGCTAATACATTGGGCAACCAACAGCAGGTTAGAGCGGAAATAAGACTGCTTTTTCTTCACACCCCGTGGTAGGTCAAAATACATTATTAGGATCGAGTAATGCTGTTCATGTTATTGCTGGGTGATACTCTGGTGCTCTTAGGTAAAGAAAATTTCTGGAGAAAAGCATAGTCTGTGGGGACTAAAAAATCAAACAAAAATAACGATTTCTAACTACTATGTGTACCGTTCCGATCTTTCAGACACCACCAGGGCTTTTGTGGACATAATTTGAAATGTTTTGGTAATTATTTTCGACTGCATTAATTTACGTTACCACTTTTAATTAATTACTTACAATCAACTTGATGCAGCGCTAAGTTTGGTGCTTATAGTTATAGATGCCAATTTTAGTATGGCTCGACGCAGGATCGAACCCAGATTTTTAACTTTAAACCAAACGCTCGCATTAGCAAACAAAGGCGTCACTGCATCGTGTTTTTCATTGAACCTCAATTAATTTATAACTTTGCAAAAAAGCGTGACAAATTCATTCAACATCAACCGCAAATTTTAAATGCCAGCAGGAAATGTGAATGAAGTAAAGCCAAACAGCGTTTCCTATCATTTTACATACATCAATACACGCCAATCGGCATAAGCTAGCAGGCTGCAGGCAATCTCTGATGGTTGAAGCGCCAAGTTATGCAATCCAAAATTGCTAACTACAGGTTCGAAACTTTACGATTCCGCGTTTTGTCGTAGATAAAGACACTTCCTTTCGACATTGGTCTAATTAACACCGAACAGTACCTAAAACGCGTCGAGAAGCTATCGAAATAACGCAGAAGTGCTTGGAGCCTTAGGCACTGAATAAAGCACATATTTTGAGAATTCTTTTGAGAATCGATTGTTTACGGTTTGGTATATTGATGTGCTTTTAACGTCATTATGACAATCACAAGAATATGGCTCAACTACCACTCACGCTTCATCGTTGGATCATCATACGAGACAGTTCAATCTCAGTTCGACGGATTTTTAAAGAGAATCACATGGATTAGAAGAAAAAAAAATCAAATCTGTCTATATACTCGCGTTGTTACGCAGATTCGTATAACGAGAGACGGGACTCATCTCCGCGGCTTATCGACTGGGTAACAAAAAAGCTTCGAAGAAACGTGGCAGCGCTGGCGAATTGTTGGCGCCACCATGCCCGATTTCACCGACCCAGGATTCGAACCATCGATTTCCCTCACCGATAGCAAGGTCTTAACAACTGACCGAACTGCCGGTTTTAGATTAAAAGAAATTGTATGTGATTATTATGAAACAACTGCAAGTTTAAATCGAGTGCCGATATATTTATTCTATGGCTTGGTTCCAATGTCGCTCTGACGTGACGCGAGAACAGAGAATAATTCCGCAAAATTTAAAAATATCGAATGCAAAATTTAACTTACAGTCATGGACGAAATCGCTATTACTGCTGTCGTCCGAGTGTTTGTGGTGATACGATGAAGGTTTGCCATTTTCTGCTTCATAACTTTTGTTGTAGTGTGCTTTAGAGTTTTTTTTCGCGTACGAATTAGTAAATGACATTTCTTGATACTTCTTTTCGGGATTCGTTGAATTAGCAGCTCCCGCTTTTCTGGGACTTTTTATGCCCTTTGGGCAATATGACGCAAGGGTATCAGCGCAGTTTAACTCGACAGTATTGGTTCCCCCATAAGCGGGGCAAGAGTCATCATTTTGTTTAAGGGAAGCTTTTGAATCTTTAGGTTTCTTGTTTTTCCGCGTTAAAGAGTTTGTGGAAGAGCTGCCTTTCCGGCGCTTGTGCTCGCCGCTGTCATCTGTTTCACAATCGGCATCACTCGCTAGAGATTTGTGGCGCTTTTTCGGTTCTTCTTTTGCATGGTACTTCCGGTTGGTATCATCGGACTCTGAGATTCCAGAAGATGAAAAGGAATGGCCATTTGCAAGGTCTTGTTTCAATGGCAAAGCAGGCTTCTTTTTGCTGTTGTTGTTTTGCATCTTGTCCTCATGCTCACTGAATCAAGAAATAATATTTTCAGAAAATCGGGTAAAAAGTCTAATATCAATCAAAACGTATTGCTTATAAATGTTGATTTTTTTTAAAGTATAACTTATCAAATTTTAAATGGACCCATTTTGCATGCCATGCAAATCTCTAATCTAAGTTTTATTTAAACTTGAAGAATCAAAGCAATAGATAAAAACAATACACTTTGTATAAACTTAGACATTGCTGCGAGAGCAAACAAAACTAAACGCACATCATTATTTACAAGGAAACTTTTGTGCATAGTTTTTTCTTCAGAGACGCAGTAATAATACAACCCAAGCTAGCATTCATTTGTTTTTTGCAGTTTACGTGCAAAGTAAAGCCATCAAAAAGAACTTTCATAAAATAATGAAAAGTAATCAATCACCCTGACAGTTTTTTAAAAAATTGTTTTGGCTAGGCCTGAGTACACGTTTTCTTACTTAAGCTATTAGGTAAGCTTATATTTCGTTAGAAAAATAAGAAATTGTTACTTTGAAATCCCATCTCCATTAAGCAAAGGAAGCTTTTCTCCTTTAGACCGTTTTTTGATTTTTTCTTCTATAAAATTATGAATATATTCTGGCTTAGGAAACGCCATTTAAAAAGTTCTCAGGAAAAAACTAATGTAAAAGAATAGAAAATGCAAACTGCTTTATCCAGATCTAAAAACTGCGTAGGCTATTCTATTAGGAAATTCTGAAATATACGAAAATAATAACATATTAGCACCAACTGCCGAGCAATTAAGTATAAGTACAGTATCTAGCATCATTATGGCATAAATCTCATCAAATTTAAAGTGAGGATTACAGATTATATTGACAAAGTTAACCGCAGTTTCTGAGAGAGCAAAGTCCTAAATGGGCCAAACCGAAATGTTAGCCTCTTAATTTAGTTGCACTTTTTTTCTTGTTTTGCGAAAAAAGCGAAGAAACCGCGCAGTAACGACCAGGGTAGGATCCAGGGGGGGGGGATGTGGGGGATGCATCTCCCCCACCAGCCATTTTCAACAATGCTTTGGATAAATAAAGTTTTTCTGAACCTCTTCATAACCATGCGTGCAAATCCATAGAGGGATGTATCCCCCCCAATAATCTGGCAGCATCCCCCCCAATATTTTTATGTCCCAAAACTGGGCATCAGTGAACGTGATGACCTTTGTTTTGGTCTTCACTTTATTTTGGGCAAAAAATTGGACATCTGCAGACTTGTCAATTTTGCTAAATCATCTCCCCCAATATCGAAAAATGGTCGATTTTGCAAAACCCTCTCCCCCAATGCTGAACATAGATTTGCACCCCTGTTCATAACAATAAACCTTGTCGCCTTAAGCACGCATAATCGAAACTGTCCTTACAAAATGCATCATATTTCATGAAGCACTCAAAGTTAGGGGCCAAAAATATAAACAAACTTTGCCTGAAAATTGTTCGAAAAGCGCTAAAATGACCATTGCAGTATGCAAATTTTCAAAAATTCTCCGGGAGAGCATGCCCCCGGACCCCCCTCAAGTCGTTTTTGTTACTTAAGTTGCTTAAAATTAACTCTGCGGGGAAAAACTGCGCTTGAAAAAGTGACGAAATTTGGTGCTCTCTCCCTGAAAAAAATTTTGAATACGCCCCCGACATGAAACATTTTGAAAGGGCTTATTTACGCCCGTTTCCCGGTCTAAATGTCTTTGTATTTAGTTTACATTCAACCTAATTTAAAATCACATCCCCCCCACCAAAACTTTTTTCATCCGCCCTGGTAACGACTTTGCTTACTAGTAACCAGCCACCTTTCCAGAGTAGAGAAATTCCGTCTCTTGTCAATGGAGCAAGTACCGGCCTGTTTGCCACGCTATCATCTTGCTGCTCAACACGAACCAAAAAACTGTGAATATACCAAAAGTCTTCGATTTGACCCTGCTAAGAATCGAGCCTTACGCCCATCGCTGCGAAAGCGTATTCCGCTCAACCTATTCCACCACAACGGCCATGGTTTTGATTTGTTCGGTTTAATTGCAGGTTTTGCCAATTAACCTTTCATTAAATCTGCGAGGGTGAAATAAATTTTGAGTTGGCCACACCTGGATTTATACAGCAACATACTAGTATTTAAAAATGGTGTTCGATTTTCAAAATTATCACTCGCGAAAAATAGACTTACAGCCTAATCCTAATACTTCAAAATTATTCCAATGCTCGGTCACAGTAGTCATATACCGATCAATGAAGAGATATACAGCTTCATAAACTTAACTTTCAAATGGTTTAATGACAAATAAACTTAAAAAGACAGAGCATGCAGTGCGCAATAAAGAACTCAATTTTCCATTTCACCAAATTTGAAATGGAGGAAAAATGCTCAAAAGGTTCAAGAGCACAACATTGCAGAAAGTGTTTCTTAGCTCAATCCAAAATTGCACTCCTGGGCAACTGCAAGTGCACAAGACACTACTCTTTCGAATAGCAAAGACAAGTATTTTGGCCTTTGATAATGAAATTCTGCTGAGCTAAGCTCAAAATATACGAACTATGCCTTAATCTTTGCAAGCATATTTGCATCTAAAAAACGAAAAAACTTTGTTTTGATCTGTGGGTTGATCACACCTAAAATGTGAGCTTCACCTTGACTAATGACATCTTAGATATGCTAGTCAAGAGCTTATATGTAGCGCCGAAATTGTTCGTGTTGAATAGAGTTAGGCTATTATGTTTTGTAAACAGTTGTATAAACAAGCCAAACAGCAAACAGTTCTTTAAACAAGCCAAAAACAGTAAACAGTTTCGTAAACAAGAATTTGTAAATGAATTCAGCTTAATGCATCAGATTTTTTGGGTGCTGCATCTCCACTTCATATTAGTTCTGTAGTCTATTCTTGCACTTGCTCTGTTTTGGCGCCAGGCGGACAGAGATGATGCCGCAACTGAACGGTTTTGCAAAATTGGATAAAGCTGAGGTTTTGTACTTTGGATAAAGCTTATGGCAAACCTGCACCATGCACGTAACACCTGCAAAAGAATGCAGTGCAAAAATGTGCAAAAAAACTTTGAAGTTTCGGTTTCACTCAACTCCATCACCATATTAGTGATTATGTTAATTACCGGGTAGGTAGTGGTTTCCAGCATTGAGGAAAACTCCACTGACGCAATTTTCGCAAACGCTATTTGCGCACGCCCGCAAACTAGTTGAAGCTGGATCTTAAATGCGTTTTTTTTTTTTTAAATCGCAATTTTATCTGGTAAGTTCAGATGCAGATTCAAAAATTTCGGGAAAAACGTTTATCTTGCATTTTTTTTACCTAGAAACAACGAAGTACTAATGTGTTGATACTTACTACTAAAAACTTGGGCAGACCTAGGACCTTCTGAGCCCCTTCCCTGAATCCTTGAATGTAATTTTATTTTTATTGAAAGCAAAAAGACACATTTGTGTCATAGTAGAATGAGTAGAACTGCAACTGCTAACTAGTTCTTTAACAAAAATTATCAAATCTACTCAAAAAATACAAGTTGCGCTTTTTTTGTTTGTAGGCTACAGTAGTTTTCTGTTTTACAAAATTGTCATTTCGAAAACGATTGTAGAGCAGGCGCTGCAAGCATTCTTCTTGATTTTCTCGAACTGCTTATCCAAAAATGAAAAAAAAATTTGAAAATACAACCATAAAAGAGCATTTTTCACAAAAAAACTTTTCCCTTAAGCCTACCCGGAAAATGCATCGTAGACTTAAATCTACTCTTGCACAGCTATGGACAGTAATTTTTGAACTACTGCTACAAGCTGGTTCAGTTCATAATTTTGCAAAATTTTTGCTACATCAACTCTGCCTGTCCAGCCCAAAACTCCTCGAAGAAATGGACACTTGTTGCGTGCTGTGCGAGGTGCGTCGGTTTTACGTCGAATGCGTGCGTAAAGTCGAAAGCTACCTTTTTTATACTCTTTCACGCACCAAAATAGTCCTTACGTTCACGTGACGACCACACAATCCAACGTCAAAAAAAACGAAAACTTTCTCGAGTGCAGACATACGCAGATTAGGTGTAAACTTATCCTTGCCATCTAAATACATTTTGATAGCAATAAATCCAAGCACAGATCAAGGAGTATCTATTTTGGTAAGAAATTATTTCGGCGCGCATAATTAGACGATTTATTTAGACCAGGGATTCTTAACCTTTTTTGCCTCGTTTAGGCCACCCCTTGCCTAAAGAAAAAAGTATAATTAACCCCCAGTGTACCGCTAATGCTTTTTCAGTACTAAAAATTAAAGTTTAAAGTCTTTAATTTAGAAAATTTACCCCCTCGGTGGCTAAAATTTACCCCTAGTGAGTAAATTTACCCCCGGTTAAGAACCCCTGATTTAGACGCCAAAGTTTTTGAATTGCTGCAAGTTGAGGCGTGAAAAAATGCTAAAATTAACGCATTTTTTGGACTGATTTATTTTACTTGAAAGCACTTTTATTACGTAGTGCTGAATCAAAGTCGTTACAGACACTTAATGGCATTTTGTGTATTGTGCGCTAAACTATAAACAACAATGAATATGTCGTTTTCAAAAAAAAGATGACCAAAAAAATCTGAACTGACAATACACCCTACGACTTGCTATAACTGCTAAAACGTTAGCATTGTCAATATTTTAAACATTGAAATCGATTAGAACTCTCTAAGGAAATTTATGCAATACTACTATATATTTGCAAACCATTAAAACAAACTAACATTCTGAATGTTCATCTGGTCTGAAGTAATCGAAATTTTGTCATTAACATTAATGAACTCATTAAACAGGTGAAATGGGTTTTAATTTATCATACTATCCAAAACCATCATACTCAATTACAGCTATCCGCAAGAATTCACATTGATGATGAATTAAGCTGATATTACTTTCGATAAAAAGTCCACAAGGAGTTCAAAAATGAGTTTGGTTACTCAATGGAAATAAAGTTGGCTAGAAAAAAGAGGTTTTGTAGTTTTTTTTTGAAAAACTGAAAACTTTTGAACAATCTCGTAAAAAATGAAATTGCTCAGAAAAATGGTGCCTTTTGTGGTAAATCTTCTTTGAGCGTCAGCCCCCTTGAAAGTTTCTGTTTACACTTCGTCTGCGGTGCAAAACGAGAATGGTACAACGGCAATTTTAAAGAGCGCGGGAAAATGCATAAAATTAAACAGACAACATGATATTATACGCGTTATTATACCCGTCAAGTTATAATGCCACGACCGATACATCTGCACTGATTTATATTTCAGACAACGAATGACAGTTTGAACTTTTTCAAGAATTTAATTCATACGTCATAATATAAAGCAACTTTCTGGGTATTTTGCCGCTACCTTAGCGGTGTCTAATTTTTCAAAACCTTAAAACTTTATTTTTGAAATTACTGGCTTGGGTATCCCTTGATTACCTTCTGCAAAGATTGGGAAATTATTTGAAGGTTAAAAGAAGCAGTTTGGCACTTTTTCTTGAGATTTCCCTGTTTTTTTTTACTGGTGACCCAGATAATAATCTCTAAACTATCTACAAATCACCAAAATATGGAAGCATAGGCCTACAGAGAAAACTCAAGGAGGTGGTTTTGATAGATTTCGGTGCCACTCAGACCTGTGCTGATTCAGCGAACCTCTGGCCCTCTCTAATGCTACTTGGTTGGAATAAAAAAGGGTAAGTAGCCTACTACAGGTGGTCAGGTAAGTATAGCTGTGCGAAATAAAACTATCCGTGAAGGGAAACTTTCGGTATTTTCAACAAAAAAAAAAAAAAATTCGGTTCAGAAAATTGAATTATTACGTTTTCGAAACTATCAGGATATACGAAAAAACATTCACTTGCTTTGGCCAAGAACCAAACCCAAAACTGTCAACAAAGTTACACGCCTTCATTCCGCATAACTTTGCTTGAATTTTAAACTATCATTGCTGCGGTTAAATCCAATATTTTACGTTGGCTTGAAAGAGCGTGAATGGCCGGCGTTGTAGAGTATGTTTGATAAATAATTTATCCGCTTTGCTACAACCACAGCAGAGCAATGATTTTTCATTGACATTTTTTCGATTCTTCTAAAATCTTTTAAACTGAGAGGCAACTTTAAACATGAGAAAATATGAAATCTAAAACAAAAATGGCCAGAACAAAACCTCCATTCTCTTACGATTTCCTATGGGCTTCAAACCGGAGAGAAATTCCCAAAAGTGGTATCCTTATGTTCACGAGCATATTGGGGGGGGGGGGGGTGGAGGGCATTGTGCTTTAGCGGCTTATATGATCTATGTCCCTCCTCCCCCCCTTCAACGTTTTTCGCTGCGCCACTACTTGTATTGTTTTAATAGAGTAGCATAATACCCGATGCCAGCATTAAAATCAGGTAAAAACTCTTTTCTCAAATCTGCTTCTAACATTTGTAATTTTGTAATCAAAAAAAGTTGAACTGTAACTTCAATTTCATTATAATTTTTCAAAACCTTCATTCCTTCTTTTTGAACTTCTACATTATTTTCTAATTAGTAAATAACTAACAACCGGGATTTTCTCCCTGTAATTTCTGACTGTGCTTCCGTTTACAAATAAAATGCTTGCGAATATACCACTTTTTGTTTACTATGCTAGCTATGGTTGTATTCAGATTTAAAAAACTCTTGTTTTCAAAACAAATAAGCTGTCCATCACAAGTATGAAAACGTTTTGATAACCATGACTATAAAGTGTTATCATCAGGGCTGTTAGCCTAATCAGACTTCAAATAAATTTGTAAAAACCAAAAACAAATCTTCAGTATTCAAAAAAGTTTGCTTTGGAAGAAGAAAATGCGAAATTTAATCTTTTTTGTCGCTTAATCCACCACAAAGGATCGTTTAAGGCCAACTTTTAAAATTCACAAAAGACTCCATTTTGCTTGGCCCTTTTAAGCCACTTATTTAAATGCTGCGACAATGCTAAAAACTGGTGATCTGGATTTGACCAAAATACATCTTAGTTTCAAACAAAGCCTACCTATAAGGTCATCAGTTACGGTGAAAATTTAAAAAATTTCGGGTTATGCGTAGGGTCTGGCGTTAGTATAGACAGTTGCAATTGTGACGTCATAAGAATGTTATTTTACCCATATTTCTAATGCACAAAAGAACTCTTCTCGCTTTCCAAAAATGCACTATTACTCCTTCCATAAAACATGTTTGTCATCTCGGTCGTTTTTGTTAACTCCAGAATCTATTTGAATAACTGCAATAAGTGACTTTTTCTATTTTTTTAGTTCTTTTTCAATTATGTAACTAATTTTTATTACGTCATTAATTTAAACAGCTTTATTTACTAAGTAAACAATAAAACTATTGCAATACAACATAATTATGTGAGGGACAGAGACGTTAAATTTTTGCATTTTAGATTATATAATCCCGAAAAATTAATCCTTGTTCTGCCATTTTGCAAACGCAAAAATGAATATAAATGTTAAGTTAAGTTTTTCAGAAAGTCCGCGATATAATTATAACTTCCATCAGCTTGCAATGGATGAAAATTGCTATTATGCTTTAATAAAGACATCGCGTTGAAGTCGATTGTTTAACATCTCAAATTAACATTTCAACTCAAAATAATCAATAGGTTATTTATCAACTTTTCCGTTCATTTTGACACAAAATAAAAACGTTTCTGAGCTTCTCTGTAACTTAACTGGCTCAATGGAGACACGCCACACTGCCATAGAGACAAGAGTTTTTTGATGCTATTTCCTCTCCTGGGTTAGGGCCGTGTGCAAAAGTCGGCGAAGTATTTTGGCAAACAGCCTGAAAGAGTGACTTTTCATACGCCCGAAGCAAGTTTGGTAAGGTCCTTAATCAACTTACTTTTCCACACCTAAAATCAGCTAAGGTGACATCAACAATTGCGTCAAAAAATACAAGTACCCATATTGTATAACCCTTTTTCAAAATATACTGGTTCAGAATGAGCTTAGGATGATAACGTTACAGTATCTCTACGTTTCACGCGACGTAACGAGCTGAAAATTAGTTCATTTCCTAAAGCCCTCCAATACAACGCCTCAAGAAACTCCACAGGTCTAGAATTTACAGTCGCGTCTTCGATTGCAAAATAATTCACTTATAGGACGTAGGAGATGAATTTTTCGATCTTAAGCATCTCGACTGTGGGCGGTGAGAATTCACCGAGTTTAAAGCTCATTACCTCCTGGCAAAGTAGCAGCTTAAGTGTGTAAAAGACCTGCGGCAATGCCTTGCAATAGGTCGTGTGCATTTTATTTACATAACTATTGCGACTTTTAAATTAAATTCTAGTAATTTCAGCTATTGAGTCATAGAGCGCATTGTCTCAAAATTGCTGAATCTCCTTTCTTTGGCCTCTTTTCATTTAACAAAAAAACATCATGTCAGTGTCGCAACCAGGGAGAAGGGGCTCCTGGGTATTGTCCACTTATTTTAACGAATGTTTTAGTGAATTTTTAGCACCCTGACCAAACAGATCATATGTTTGAAGTTTTCGACCAATTCTAATTTGCCCCCTTCATTTTTTTTTTTTTTGTTCGACAAACCCCTTCATCATGTCCATTTTGAGTTGCAAAAAGCTGCACTACTACCGGTTTCCCAAATCTGCAAAATGCGGAAGAACAAATCTGAAAAGCTGGTGGTCTAACCCTTCGACTCCACTCTCCTCCATAAGCTTAATCTGGCTGCTTTCTACATTCTTAGTACGTTAAATGGTTCCCCTTCTTTCTCAAGCATGAGCAATTGAGCATAGAAGCTACGGCAATTTTTCAGTCAAGTTGCAACAACTATAAGCACTGAAGTCACCTTTGCTTTAGCTGTTTTTTAGTTTACAACTGCAGAATCAACAAAAGGCCACTTTTTTGCTCGTGCTGTAAAAGCAATCTGTTTTCCTTGTGTTTGTAGTGATCGGCTTGCAGTTAGTAGAGTTGGTTTGACACTCAGCTGGGTGAAGCCGAAGGCTCGAAAGATGGTAGCGACAGCTATGCCGAGCTTACTTTTCGGCTCAGTGGATAGCCTTTAGGCAGGGATCTCCAAATTTTACATTTCAAATCTCTAACCCTATCAAAATTCAAGTCAAAAGTTTTATCAAAAGAAAATTCAAACCCCAAATAATTTTGTAATTTTGTGGAATCTGCAACATTTACGTCGCTAATGCAAAACAGAAATTATAAACTCAAAAAAAATTGGCCAAGGTCTCTTATTTTGCGAAATTTTTGCGTTTTCGATCCAAGTCAATCAACTAATTTCCGGCTTGAAGTCGATTTAAAATCCAAACGTCACTGTATTAAACTGGCGTAGGGTTTAACCGTTGTTTTAGCTTTAAGCGTACTTTGCTATTTATTATTATTAAGTGGTTTTAAGGCGCTTTAGCAGAGAAGTCTTTTAGCGCCAAGACTAAAACAATATAGCCTACAGTAAGTACAAACAGGAATTTAACAATAAAGATCACATAAAACAAAGTAATCGAACAAACATTGTGGTTACACAAAGCAAGTTAGTAAAAGTGGTGAAAGTAAGCCGGAACGGTCCGATACACCGTTCCGGAAAAAGATTTGCTGCCAGAACGCCGTACCGGTAAAAGATTTTAAATCTAAATCTAACGTATAGCACATTCCACAAAATAAGTTGATGGTAGCCATTGACGCCCTTTCACCAATAGGGTGGAGTGAAAAAAAGTTTTTTTTTCAAATCAAAAAGTCAAGTGTGCCAAAATTGGCAGTTGACCCCCAAAACACATTCTAACACAATTTTTTGTCGGTGCCACTTAAGGGGTGCAGGCACATCCCCCTTAAAGTTTCCTAAATCGGCCATTTTATCAAAATGTCGATATCTCAGCAACCACAAATGCTAGAAAGTGGATCAATGGTTCAAAATGACCGGAAGGTACAAGTTTATATTACTTCTACGAGAACATTTTTGTGTTCAGGCACTAGAAAATGACTATTTTTGCGAAAATGTTATTTTTACAAAAATTTAGTGCTCAAGTTCAACATTTCTCTGAATTTGGTTAACTTTTGCACAAAACTTATTTTCTCAAATTTCATTCATTACTGGCTATTCGTAGGATAGTATAAATGTTTACTTTCAATATTTTGTTTTGCATTAAAACTGACAAACAACAGCAATAAACAAAAGCAACTTAATATTACGTGACATTCAGGAAATGATTTCTTGAAATGGAATGGAATTTCTTTCCAAAATGATCTCAAATTTAATATTAATACACTGGTGAAATACGCTCCTCACTTCACAAAAGTAAGAAAATCATTTTACACACACATAAATAAGTTCAAACAGTTTGTCATTTAAAGTCAGCAAAATGTTACACATTAAATTGTTTTTTTGTATCATAGCATGGCATTGTCTTCTGGACTTAATTTTCTGTCTTATCATGCCGTCTCTTCGATCGAAACCTTCAACGGCAGTAGCAGCTTCTGTTACTAACTGATTGTGGCGTTCCACTGCTTGGTTATGGCACGGATAGTTTAGCTCAAGTTTGTTTGTGGCTAGTTGTTGCAAAGCGTTATCTGACAAAAATGTGGTAGCGGGTGGTTCATGCATGTTGGGAAGGTGCAAGTCTGACATTTCATAGTATGCCTTGGCTCCAGCATTTACCTTCGGAATAACAAACATCCGCACTTGATCTGTTCGTTCTAGACGTTCACCTTCTTGTTGGGAATTCTGAATTCGGATTTGAAGAATTTCGTCTACCGCCATAGCGCGAATGTTTTGATCATTATCTCCAAGCATGGCTAAAAGTATGTTTTCAAGATGGGCAAAGAAAGCATTGTTTTGCAACACCTTCACACCAAAATCATTGACAACAGCATTTGAAAAATTGGAAATAAGCCTGAGCATGTAGAAGAAATGTTTGGAACCTTCGGTAATTCTGTTGTGGAGCTTAATGCGAAACCACCATGGAAAATATATCCGAACAAGGTATTTAGCCAAAACTTGCAAGTTTCTTGATGGTTTGCTTTTGGAAACATACTGTAGTATCGGAGAACGCGGCACCCCAAAGTCAACCAACGTGAATGACAAAGCCCACCGACTTCAAGGTATTTCAAATCTGTATCAACAATGCCCTTTATAACTCCTTGGCGCATTTGCAAAGCATAATATTGATCACTGCTGAGATTTTCTATTGCTTCGTCAGGAAGAATAGGAAATTGAACATTTAGAATAGGTTGAAAATTATCAACAGTCCAAGATGACACTCTTTCATTTAGTTGTTTGCCGATCATCCCAAAAAACGAATCTGGCCCTTTTGTTTAACCGTCTAATAGCTGAAATATATGCCGGAGTGGAGGTTCATTGAGATGCAACAAGCACACAATCCATTGTAATGGACGCCCAAGCTTGGTTTCTAGGGAGGCAATACAACCGGACTTTTTTTCCGTCATAGTTGCAGTTCCATCTGTTCCAATAACTTTTAGCCTATCGTTCATAGATACTTTTTCAAGAGCATTATATATCGCTTGAGCAATTTGTTTACCAGTTCCATTTGTTGGAGTAACATGGGTAATGACTTAACGTAAAATTCATAAGGTTCACCTACCAGTACGTAGTGTTCTTCAATGATCGTTTTTCGATGATAGCTATTGCCTTGTTTCACACTTATGATGGTAGCATCCTTTCTTCCATCAATATAAATCCCATCAACCGCTCCAAATTGTAATTCTTCATCTTTTTGAATTTCTTCTCTATATTTTTGTCTTTCTCTTCTTAGTTTACTGCGATCAATGACATTCGTTTTGTTTCTATCGTTTGCAATGCCAAATGCTTTGAGAGTGGCAGTAGCAATAACAGCTCCTGCTCTATCAGAAATACCAAAACTTTCACAAGTTACAGCAACTTCTCTTTAGGATGACCTGTTTTGCTCGATTTGTTGATTCGAAAACAATACGTTAATCGAAGAGGCAGAAGAACTGTTCTCACTTTCGCTAGTATCACTGCCAATCTCTGTCATCGTCATGTCAAATGTTGAATCGAAATTGATTGAACTTGTTGAAGGTACATCTTTTTTTTTGGATGTAACCTTTTTGATAAAGTTTAAGTCAGATTCGGCCAATTTTGCTACAGCATTTGTACATTTCCTTCTCGAGGCCCCTTTTGGTCTTGGTAAAAAGCATAATCATTTTTGTCCATTCGTAACTTAAACTTTTCTTCGAGCTTGCGTCTTTGACTTTGGTCGTTACAATATATATGAAACAGTTTCTCCGTAGTTTCTAGGAACTGCTTAGCTTTCTGCTCAAAAGTGCTTACCGATCTTCTTTATTTTGGAATCGAATCAATTTTGCGGAATTCATCTACAAGTTTAGAAATTCTTCAACTTATAGCACTGACTCTTATGCAATACACATTGCTATAAATCCAAATCGTAAACAATTCTTCTGCAACAGTATCTGCTGCTTCTTTCTGCCTCCATCTGTCGTCGTAAATAAGCCTCTCCTGCACATCTTGTTTAGTAGGAAGGATTCCTGGCTTGAATTCACTTCGACTTGTAAATTCATAGTAATCAACACACTGCCGCACACGCTTAATGGCAGATTTTCTGGCCAGCATAATTACATTAGATGTCGCATTAGCCTAGATGTAAAAAACTATTTCAAAAGCATCTAAACAAAAATGTTTATAAAATGTTAAAATTTTATTTTCAGCAGTCTTAAAATAGTATTAACCAGATATAGGGTTTAGTTGAACTGCTGTTTCCTTCGCTGGAAATTACAAACCGACTGTTTATTGCTGAATGGCAGAAGCACAAAAGTTTGCAGGTGTTTGGTGTCTATAAATCAAGAGAATAGATACAAGTTTAACCGGCGCAGGTCATAAAATAGGAGTTAATAGCATTTGTGAGCATGCACATACCGTAACTAAGTACTCTAGAGCTTTTTAAGCGTAACTTTTAATTTAATGCAGAAAACTCAGCAAAATGTAAGAGAAATATCAAATATGAGCACTAAATTTTTGTAAAAATAACATTTTTGCAAAAATAGTCACTTTCTAGTGCCTGAACACAAAAATGTTCTTCTAGAGGTAATATAAACTTGTACCTTCCGGTCATTTCGAGCCATTGATCCACTTTCTAGCATTTGTGGTTGCTGAGATATTGATGTTTTTCTAAAATAGTCCCTTTACGAAACTTTAAGGGGGATGTGCCTGCATCCCCTAAATGGCACCGACCAAAAATTGTGTTAGAATGTGTTTTGGGGGTCAACTGCCAATTTTGGCACACTTGACTTTTTGATTTGAAAAAAAAACTTTTTTTCACTCCACCTTATTCACCAAGCAACGCCGACTGTCAGCGCGGGTTTAGCGCTATGAACGGCATTACCACTGATAGCAGAAATGCAACGACCACAAACAATGCCGAGAGCAGCTCCTTGTCGGGACTGTGGGGCCACCATGTGAGAAATGGAATTGCAACGACCATTACCGTAATCAAACCATTATTTTTGTTTTCGTGTTATCTGTGTTATCGCTAGGGCCTTTTTTTTGACCTAAAAAAATATATTTTTGACTTCATTTTAGTAAAATTTTGACTTTGTTTTGACTTAACCGCATCCGCGTATTATTTATGTCTTGTTGCACTTCATTAATTAAATATGTTTTATAATCTGCAATTTACATAAGTTTTTAAAGAAAAAGGTAGCCTACTTCGAACATTTTCTCAATTACTCAGTGTTGAAGCTAATGCAACAAAGCGACGCATGACGTTAAAACCTAGGATAACAAGCCATTGTGTGTACCGGTATCAATTAGTGTGTAATACAAAAATTGCGTTGCTATCGCAATTGTACTGTACACTAACAGTATGTCTATGATTTTTTTATCGAAAGCCACGCAGTATAATTACAAGGACGTTTTATTGTAATACAGCATCATATACTTTTTTACGTTCTTAACATCAAAATTTCAGTCATTTCTCAGTAATTTATTGAGTATAGAAAACGACCTCTCAACAGCAGCAGAGGTTGGCTGGGCTTTTTGCAATAGTGCGTAGCTTGTTGGGTCAATTGTCAAGTTGGTACAATTTATTATTGTTTCTAAATCAGAGTTGGATAGTCGTTTGTTAATGTAGTCTTTAAGTGCGCAAGGATCATCATCGAATTGCATATTCTTCAGCAGTCCGTATGCTTTGGTTATTGTGCAGGCACTTCTTTGTAAGAACTCTACGTTGGCTGCTAGAGTCCAGTATTGATATATTTTAACCAAGTCCGACACCAAACCTTCCACATTGATAGCGTCATCTGCTCTGCTGACTAAGAGGCCTGCACTTGTCGACAATGGTACGAACAGCTGGAAGGTTCTCACTATACAAGGCAGCTCTAAGCCAAGTTGCCCATCTTGTAATTACAGGGTCAGGAGGAAATGGCAGACCAGCATCATGAAAATCTTTCTAGCGATGTTTGTTTTTGATTGTTGCTGCCTTGATCGTTGCTATTACTTCATCAATATTTTTAAAATGAGCACGCACACGCATAGCGCAGTTATGTAGTAAATGCGCAACGCAGGTGACATGCATCAAAGAAGGGTAGAATTCCTTTAATGTCTTTCCAGCCGAAGACATGTACCGAGCAGCATCAGTCAAGAACAATGAAAAATTCTCGCATTTTATTTCAAGTTGTCGCAATATGTCATCCACAGAGTGCAGAATAATACTGCTATTAACATTGCGACCGCTGTCAAGTTGATGGGAATTAACGAGGAATGTCTGATGTGGAGCATCTAAGCTGCCCACAAGCACACTAATGTACTTTTGTTTAGCAACCTCTGCTTCATCCACAATCAAAAAAATTCTTTTGTCACGAAGTAATTCTTGAATTTGTTGCTCTTTTTGGGATGCCAATTTAGCAACACATGCCCGGGCTGCAGTCTCCAAAGACAATGCTTTTCCCATTCTAGCAAACAGAGACTTTAAAGAAGGATGGTTCAGTTTATGAAGTGGGATATCTGCAGCTACGAATGAAGACACAACCTGTTCCTTGAAGTTTACTTGATCGAAATGTAAAAAGGTTTGCTTAATTTGAGATTTGCTCTTCGTCTCCAATTTTCCTTGGCGTTGCTTACTTTTTCGGTGGCTTTCCACAAAAAACTTTTTGTCGCATTTGACTGACACGTCGCGAAGGTAGCATCGCAAGTCGCCGGCAGGAGTTGCCGAAAACTCATCCGGATATTCGTGGCAAGTTTGCCTAACTTTCGCTATAGAAGATTTGGCTTGTTTTGGCATTCTTTGCTTTGCAAGCTACAACTTAAAAGACCACGTGTAAAGAGCGCAAGGCTTTTATAGGATTAGATTAATTGTCTAACAATTAATTCGATTAATTTGGCAGCATTTATTAATACAACTCCAACGGTCCGTTTCACGCTTACGCGATCATCAGGGAGCCTAAATAAAGAAAATCTTTAGAATTTAACTCAAGGGTACTCACCAAAATCCAATGCAGTTAACAAAACCTACACTAAAGCAACTGCCAATTCAGAGACTCAACGCGCCGTTCGGCCTTCCTCATTTGAACTGATTACGAAATTAAGTGCGGAAAATCTTCCATGCTGCTTTACTAGATCCGTTCTATCCTCATCAAGCTTACTGAAATCTGTACATGAATGAAATATCTTATCTTATAACTGTGGGAATGTTATGACAGCTGATTACTAGGATGAAGGCCATTATGACAAAATTACAAATTAAGCGATTGTGACATAATAGAAAATGTTACACTATGAAGGGGTATGGAATGAAAGGCAGTGCAAACTAAATAAAGGCGAAGTAGCGGTAGAAACAAGTCAAATTACAAACAGTCCACAATACACTACACTACCTACAATACACTACACTACAATACAATACACTACAATACAATACACAAAGTAATACACAGCTCGTAAAAAAATGCATATAGTGATAGGCCTAGCTCAAATTATGTGGTATTAAAGTTTTTTAGTATAAATTTATTTTTGTGTCTACATTTGGATATAATTTCCGAGCGCTTGTTCAATAAATTTTCATCTCTTCCGGCACTTAAAATAATAAATTTCTCATCTAAGCACAGGTTGCATCTTCTTCTGCCCATTTGATAGGGTGTTGACTTTTTCTTGATTGACCATTTCACGGTTGGATTAAAACCTCTGTTGACGGATGACCAATAAAATTTGGAAAGCTCTGTGGCACTTGACTTATGAGTATGTCGGAATGAATAAGTATGATTGTTATATCTGCTTTTAAATTCAGGTTCGCAGCTGCCATAATAAACTCGAGAATCTTTGCTTTTCTTAGAAGCGCTAATACGGTAAGTATCAGCACTGGTAATCAACTTTGGTTGTTGTTCACTGCAAATCCTAATTTAACTGCCGTAGCTCAATCACATGATTATGTTTATTTCGCACCGTAGTTTTTTGTATGAATTTAAGGTCCTACTAAACACCGCAAAGGAGCGACAAAGACGACAAGGGACTTGCTTAAAACCGCTGAGTACGACAAAGAACTTCAAATTGATCTACCAAACACCACAAAGAACGACGAAGGACTTGGAATTATACCATAACAAAGAACAACAAAGAACTTTAAATTAGGATTAGGGTTAGGCTTGGGGTTAGCAGGTCCTTTGTCGTACTCTACGGTGTTTAGCAAGTACTTTTGTCGTTTCTTTGCGGCGTTCAGTCCTTAGCGGTGTTTAGCAGGACCCATAATATTCATTCTGATTTTTGAACAGTTACGTAGAAGAAAGGTCGTTAATAAAAAACTGGAAATGAACTGCTTGTGTCAAGAAAGTGATTGCGAGATCAGGGCCGCGACCGAAAGAAAAAATAGAAAGTATACGCGACAGCGTTACAGAATCCAGAGCCATACGTAAGAACTTGGCTTGGAAATGGAAGATGAGCAGCTCATTCGACAAGTAACATGGCTCAACAAAACTTGAAAAAGGATAATCACTACGAGCCTTTATGGAATTTTTTTTAATAATTGAGTGTTTGATTTGGATTATGTGGTTATGTTCTTGGTTGAAAATGCGTCGTTACGTTTGTGGTTATAATCTTAGAATAATGAGTCAAAAGTAGATTTTGGGAATCTTTTGTTCTTGTCCCCCTCCCCAAATAGCTTTTTCAAATTAGGTGTCGAAATAGTTGTGTCACAAACCTTTTACTCTCCAATATGCAGACAATAGTACTGCAAAACACTGTTTCGAGTTTCAGATTAGCGATTCATTCTAATCCAGAGAGCAATTAGTTATTTGCGTTTTAGCCAGTCTCGGTTTATCTGGTATTTCGTAGTTCGTTAAAATTTAAAGTTTTGGGTAGGCTAATTAAGGCGTTTAGAATTTTGTGACTGGATAAGTGGATACCTAAGACTCATTTGCCTCTTTTTATCAGCAACTACGACAAATTTTTTTACTTTCACCGCTGTTCTAGGCTTCTGGCGCAGTATCGGTATGAAAAAATTTCTGCTTTCACCACTGGTTAACCCAATCCCCAATTAACACAAAGTGGTGAAGGCCTGCACCAAAAGTATCAGTATGCCAAAGATCAAAAAAAGAAAACAAATGCAAAAAATTTTTGAAATTTAAAGTAGAGCACAGCAAATGAAAGCGCTCACCCAAAGCTCAAGTATAAATTAATTACTGCAGCCGGTAACTAGTGAACACTGTTTCGACCTTTACGACTTCATAAAAAAAGGGTTAACCGTCTGCATATAGTCACTATCCAACATTAGCCAGTAGCGTACGCACTACGCAGTGGGGGCGTCTTTTCGTTCCCCGTTACCCCCTGCTCAGATACTAATGCATGGGACGAAAATTTCCGTGCTAGTGTTCTTAACTGCAACAAGGTGGCTCAGTTTTCAAATTCCAACTACAGTAGAAGTGTCCGATAATAAAAGATAACTTTTTGCGACTGCTCAAGATCATGCTCTGGCAGATGATTAAAAATTGAAAATTTTGCCAATAAAACTTCTTGCTCTCAATCTTAGCTTTAACAATTAATTTCTCGAACAAGCAATCTGCATATATGGGCAAGTTAATGCAACACGTTAGCTTCGTTAACTACTACATCGTTAACACAGTTATGTACCTCCGTTAACGTTAATTCGTTAAATTCAGCTCCAATTAACAGAAGTTACAGTAATTAAATGCGTCAAATTGTTAATTTTGACTTAAAACGGCATTTCTTTTTAAAAAAAGCTTAAAATTTTTTAATATCAATGTTTGCGTAAGCATTTAAGCAATTTTTCTGTTAACAAGTAATATGTTTTGTTGTTTTATCTCGATTTTTGATCTCATTAGTCGTATTTTGCTGGGTTATCGATGTCAAACTTAACCAACAATAAGTGAAATAAACGTTTACAAAAATTTAACGGAAGTTATCAAGCACTAACGGAAGTTAATTTAGTTCGTTAATTTCGAAAAGAATTTTAACGAATTAATTAGTTAAAGAAAAAGTTAGCTTCGTTATTAACGAATTAACACAATCGTGCCCACTTCTGGCAATCTGGTCTACAAGACATCATAGAAAATGTTTAGTAGTTACTTCGCGTATTTCAGGCAAAAAGCAACAAACCAAAAACACGAACAAGGCGCCACTTTAAAAAAATCAGACACACTTCGATAAATTACCGAAAGACATGGCAATAGTGATAGCAAGTTATGCCTATACTCTACGCTCTGCTTATTTTAATTACAAAAGTTCGCAAAGAATTTTTATTGCCTTAGTTATTTTCATTTAAATGCAGCAACCACGAATCTACGATCAGCTTCAATAATCAAGTAAAAAATTACAGTTGCTACAGCACTTGAATGGTGTACGGTGCAAACAGTTTTAGCCTACACCAAAAATCAGTCCGCTTAAAGACAAAATTTTTTAAATTTAATGGGCAACACTCGATAGATCATTGAGTAAACTTACCACCTTGTAAACTATCAACGATAGTACTCACAAAATATATCGAAAAATATAGCTTATACTCTCAATAAACGCATATTATCGAAAAGAAACTTACAAAATGATTATTTTATAATTCCGACTACACCAGAGGGGGGTTAGGGTACAAGAACTAGACGTTTAGTGAAACAGTAGTAAGCATTATACTATTTGAGTTTATAAATGTCGGAAAGTGAGGGAATATTTGAATTTTCATTCGTTCAAGGGGTGTTTTACCTATGCGCGACAGCTTCAAGTGATACCGATTTACAGTAATAAATTGTGTAGCTGAACTTCGTGCTCGATAAAACATGGCAAAAAATTTCGCTTGCAGTGCGTCACGTCACTGCGAGTCGCGTGCTAGTGAAAGCAGAATTAATTTGCATATTAGGAATTTGAGTTTCTTGGGAACATCTTAAGACCTTTTCTCCAACATAAATTCCGCCCGCTCTTTTTCTTGTGGCTTATTATGTAGCTAATACTGCATTAATTTTCTATTTTTACTACTGTCTAGAAGTTCGTTGGGCACCGGCCATTAGAGGTTGAACTTCGGATAAACTTTCCGAGCTCTTAACCGATCGAATAAAGTCTTTTAAAAATTCTTTTGAAGTTACAGTTTTTCTTCGTTTTGGTGGAGAATCGCTGCTGCCCAAAGAGTTTGCGCCACCAAGCGTATCCAGCAAAGAACATGATGTCGAGGTGGGTGGCGAGCTTGGACCGTTTGATTCTTTGTTGTTCAATTTGATCGGAGATTTCGAATCCATTCCATTTGAGCTACAGGGATCTTCATAGTTTTGAGAACCAGATGAAGAATCAGAATCCTTTGGATCTTTATATTCTTTCCTAATATAAAGGAAATTGTTTTAAAAGTTCATAAATATAATAGCGAACTTACATGTACCACGTAAAAACAAATAACCAAAACCAATCTTCATTGTATTCGCAGTGCTACACCGGAGCATGTAACAAACGGCGAACCCATCTCCACCTCTTGGCGTCTGGGCAAAACAGCTTCGGTAGTAGCGGTGGCAATCCTTTACCCGAATTGACTGGCCAAAGAATCAAACCCCACCTACCGTACCAGTAGCAATGTTCTAAGCCATTTACCCCAATCGATCTGCGTGCAATGCTTGTTAAAGTAAATAAAATATTTTAAATTGTATAAGAGAGTAATGAATCAAAATTTACCAGGAGAATGCTAAAAGGTCAGCCCTATTTTCAATTCAATAACCCTGATCAACAGCTAGCAATGTAACACTGACTAACCTAAAATGTTGGCCCCCAACCCTCATTCACAATTTTTGCCTAGCCATAAAACTTACTGTTGTGTAATAATTGCTACTCCCAGAAACGATTGCAGACATCCAAACAGAAACATAAAAATTCGGTCAAAAGCGACGCCATAAAACTCTTGATAGAACATTGCACCCGCTAATATGGCGCTCAATGTGAAGAAGATAAAGTTTACCGGAACCACATCAGACACGTCATATAGCTGCATTGCCTGAATAATTTAATCAAACGTAAAGGATTACAGAAGCATAAACCGGTCGGCCTATATTGGTTGACTAAAACCAGCTTTGGCAGGGAAGTACATGCTGGCGGCAACTTCCCGTGTGCTCGTCTTCTTTAGATATTCTACTGTCCGCTTGAAAAGCCGCTATCTCAACACATTTTTGTACAAAAATAGTGCCTTAATAGTATATGGAAAGTGACTTTGCGCCCTCCCCTCAGAAAGTTCTGCGTATGGAGCTCTAGATCAGATGTTTACACAAACCAGCAGTCTTTTTTTGCTCTGTTTGGAAGATATACTGTAGTAGAAAAAGCTCGAAATCTTTTTATAAGTTATTTCAAGTTGCACTTAGCAAATTCGCGGCGTAGAAATTGTTCCCTTCTCACAACTAAAATCAGTTTCTACAAGATACAATTGCAATTTTACTTTCCTCATCAGTGAAGTAGAGTGTGGAAGCACTGGCTCCCTTTTTTTGACGAATGAAGTCGTTTTTTTTATGAGAGAGATCGATTATTACAGGCGAATAAAAAAATGAAAACGGGGCTTCTCTCGTCTAAATGCGGCCCTTGGCCCCTTGCCCTCTCAAATTTTTTATCTAAGAACTCGTTACCAAGGCTTAAACCATATTGACAACACAACAAAACTTGTTCAATACTTACTCGGTTTAGAAATCGTATCTGCGTAACAGTTGTGATTGGCAGAATAATCAACGACACCCAAAACACTGGGTTCATAACATGTAGTTTTCCTTGTAAAATGGATTCAGATATTAGAGTAGAGAGAGCTTTGGCAGCGATAATGGTGACCGATGCGATGACAGCTACCAGCAATAATAACACAATCATATGCTCCACCTTCTTTTTATATCTGCAAGTATTATTCTATTATTATTATTATATAGTTACCGGCCGATTAATGAAGTGCCTAAAGACATCGCCATTGGTGCGGGAGGTCATGGATTCGATTGCCGGGTCGGTTAAATCGGACACAGTGTGGCCGACGGGTCACCACCACTGTGACATTTCTTCGGAGCTGTGTTGCCCAGGCACAAAGCCCCAGAGATGAGCCCCGCCATTCGTTACACGATGCGGCGTAACATCACGAGTACAATGAAGATATAATTTGATCATGCAGTTGCGAGTTTAGTTCTTCACCGTCTTATCACGACAAAGCGAACGAGGCGCTAAAACGAACTCACGCATAGAGGTTGTTATCACTGTTATCTGTTATCACTCCAAAGATAGGGTAATACCGTTAACTATTTTTCCCTACGGCATATAGCACGTAAATTTGCCGGCTCGCCCTTCACACTGTCTCTTTCATGCTGAATGTCAAACAATTAGCTGTGAATACCGGTACCTCTTTTTATGTTTGGCCCGACTCGGTTCAAAGACAACCGTTCCAGAGGCAGACGTTCTATCCCCTTAGTCATCTGAGCTTTAATTAAACAAAAATGACTTACGGGCAAGCAGTGATGAGACCAAAGAGCACCGGTATCTGAAGTCCATGCCCCATGTAGTCCGCGCGTTGAACGCTTACTTCGAACGTATAAGTGCGTACATTTAAATTAGCAGTAACTTTAATTCAGGAAGCACCAAAGTCCAAAGGTAATTCAGTCAACATGCTTCTTGGTCGGGTTTGAGCAATTATTACTGTATTTTCACTATTAGATATGTAACGGAAACAATATAAAGTACAGCACTCAGTACAACAGTGCACCAAAATAAAACCAGGCACAACTTTTACTTACTTTAAGTACAACAAAAATAATAATAATACAACTTCCAAGCTTAAGTAAAGCAAGAATGGCCAAGCTTTGAGATAGGATAAGATTTTAGACGATTTAAGGGAGGATTTTGGGGTAGGGGAGAAACTTACAAGCATGAAGGCGCCAATCTAAAACACAAAGTAGTTTTGAAGGTAACGTACACAATGGCGAACCAAAAAGGGGAAGGTACTATTGCTTCAAGAAACGGGCATAAAAACATAGCCAACATAACTCTATCATGCACAATTCGTCCATACCGACCCCAGAATAATTTTCTAGCAAAATGTCTAACTGCCGCACTGATCATTTTTTGAACAATCGGTTGTGCACAGTTCACCAAGAAGCTAGCAATCACAGTTACTATGGCTACTGGAGGCTTATAAAATGGGTAAGCTTTACTAATCATTTTGCCTGTATTCTTTTTCTGATGGCACGCACTGAAGGAAGTGCTCAGTTTCAGTTTACGGGTAGATTATACTTTCGTTTGTGGGATGGGTAACAAGAATTCTTATCAGGTCCAAGCACGTGAGAATTAGCAACTTCCAGTGGTTTTGCAATTAGGCCTACTAACAACCAGCGAAATTTTTTCGAAATAGCTCAAAAAAGAACCGATAGGTTGGCAACAAACATGATGTATGAACTTAAATTAACCAGTTTCGTGGCAGACTTTTTTTTTTTGGGGGGGGGAGGAAGGGACAAAATATCGCGAGCCGCATTTCCCTTCCACTTTTTTAAAATTTTAAATAACATATGTCAAAGAATATTATACTTACTACTACCAGTGATACTCCCATCATGCTGGGCATAGTTAAGGGTTCATGTAAGAAGACAGAAGCAATTATGGTATTGGCAATTACGGCCACACTGCCCAGAGGGGCAACTAGAGAAGCAGGGGCAAACCCATATGCCATAAAATTCCCCACTTCACCCAAACTCATCAATACCATTCCCAACCACCACCATTTGTCCAAGCAATATTTTGTCTGACTTTCTTGGCCCAATCTAAATATAAAAAATTTACTTGAATTATATTTTTGGCATAATTTTTGCGATGGAAAACTAGAAAAAATGCCGGTTCGTTGTCAGATAACGTTTTTCGGGGGTTGTAAGCTTATAAAATTTGGCCTAGTTGCATGCAGGCTTTCTACAAAGTCTGGCCAACAAAATCCAAACGTCTTGCTCGGCCAATTTTTCGCCGAAATTTGGGGGCACAAAATTTTAAGATTTTGAAAAAATTGAAAACATATGAAGTACTGTACAGTAACCCCCCGGTTAAGTACGCACTCGTTTAAGTACGCATCCCAGATAAGTATGCAAAAATTCTTCAAAAAACTTACATTCAACTTTTTTTTATGTCAAACGAAAATGTACGTACACGCAGAAACAAACTGTAGGGTGACGAAATAATGAGTATTGTAGTATTTGCTCATTGCTTCATCATGTCGTGCCAAGTCAGCTGGCGCATGTTTTTCATTCTCTTTTGCTTGACTTGCAATGCCGCCCGTCTCAGTTTTTGTTGAAAGCACTTAATAATGGTTTTTAGCTTATCATAATCATCTCCTGCTTGTTCCTGCAAGGCTGGACACAGCAGCTGATTTTCAATCTCGAGCACTTTTTTATAATTTTTATTAATGACGTAACAATCATGCTGTATGCGCACGTATGTGCAATGGGACACAAAAGCTGATAAGTACGCATCTCCCGCATTAGTACGCAAAGCCATCTCCGGATCAAGTTGCGTACTTAACCGGGAGATTACTGCAGAACAAACGCGTATTATCATAAAGCTGGCTTATCATAATTATCGCCGCTGAAGCTTCGCAACGTAAATTCCAGCTTGAATTCTATAAAACTGGAGATTTATTCAGAAGAAAACAATTAGTGTACACAAAAAACATTATTATTCACAACTATTACACACAAATCTACAATAAAACGTTATACATTACCTGTTATGCACTTTCTTTTGAACACTAAGTGAAACACTGATTAGCAGATTTCCTCCTAATGCTAGAGCCATTCCAATGTATAGCCTAGTTTCACGGGATCCAAAATGGAACCAGCTGTGGGTGGTAGACACCATGGACCAGTTGGTTGGACCATGTGTAGTGGACAGCGTGGACCAGTTGGTAGGACTATTTGTGGTAGACAGTGTGGACCAGTTTGTACTCGAGCGAACAAGAGCAGTTGATTCTGGATTTTCCACACTCATTCTTATGATATAGTTGATACAAAAATGCGTCTTCGAAGCAGTTTTAACTTTTCAAAAATTGTTCAAAAATGTAACATTTAACAAGCGAAATAGTCGGGAAATTTTGTTCGACAAATTATGTTCACATGCAGATAGTTAAATTTTGCATTTTCATATGCAAGTCATCGACCGACCTAACCTGCTAACCTGCAAAAGGAAAAAGTTACTGATCAGATGGCCCACTGAATAGATTGGCAGACTTTGAGTTCGCTTCCGAGTCAGGTCAAACTAATAGCTATTGCTCGAAAATTGGTATTCACAGCCTTCTTGCTTGACTTTCGTTACCGAAGTGTGGAGAACAATCCTCAAGCTTACTTATTAGGTCTTTGCAAAATACACTTTGCGGGATTTTTCATTTGTGCTGATGTTATTAGGTGTACCGGTTCGTGGAAAAAATAGCCGTAAACTCAAAAAAATTAACTTTCAATGGTCTATAAAACGTCGTATTTTTTGCGATATTTAGCGAAAGCTTTAAAATGCCACAAAACTTAAAATGCAACCAACCGTATAATAAAAACATGAAATAACGCACATATACGTGAAGGAAAGTTAAAACTAGCCAAATAACGTTTAGACAGCTGCACTTAACAGAATGAATACCACTATAATTGTTTAAAATGAGCAAAAAATCAGTAAAATGTGGATACTAATGCACTAAATTACCCTGTCCACATGTCCAATTTATGTGGGCTTTTGGCCCAAATTCATGTGGGCTTGATGTCATAATCACTTTTTTAAATTATAATATCAAAAATTTAATCGCGATGCAGAAAGTTCACAGCTACAAGCCCACATCAGCACAGGCTTAAAGCCCATATAAATTGGGCATGTGGACAGGGTAAATATTACCAAAACAATTTAGCACCAATTGTATGCTGGGTTACAATAGACCAGGGCGAACCTTTTTTTAGTAGTTGGGTCACACACGGCGCCTTAATTTGAAAAATGAAAAAAGGGGGTCACGCATTTAATGATATTATTGAGAGACTTGTCGGGAATGAACAAAAATTGGTCTTCACTGTACAAAAGTTTCCGCAAACGGTGGTGTACGAGCAAAAAAAAGGTCGGGAGTACCGGAAAAAAGAAAGTTACACCTTTCGTCATGCACTACTTAAATGTTTGTTAACATTTTCCTAAAAGTTTTGAAACTACAAGTGGGTCACTGGAATCTGCTAGTGGGTCACGGTGTGACCATTGGGTCAGTGGTTCGCCATCCCTGCAATAGACTAATCAGTAATTTTTTACGCGATTTTGCGACCAAAAAGTATCGCTGATTATAGATTGACAAAAAATGGTCAATTTACTGCCCAGCAAATTACGCGTTCAAAAGACAAAACTGTTGTGGAATCGAACCATACAATGATCTTGATTTTTTTTATTTGAACTAGGCTGCGGCAGATATATTGCCTTCCTCAGTTATTTTCAATTTCTATTTTTTTATAAAAAAAAATTACCGGTCAGTTAGCTTTGTTGTGAAGACATCGCTATCTGTGCGGGAGAGGTTTGAGACTCGATTTTCGGACCGGTCAAACCCCAGAACACAGTGTCGCCAACACCTTGACACCACTGCGATGTTTCTTCGGAGGTGTGTTGCCCAGGCGCTAAGCGGTGGAGATGGGCCCCGCCACTCGTTACACGCTACGGCGCAATACCGCGAGTATAATGAAAAATTGATCTTGATTTGATTTTTTTGTCGATTTTCTTTACTAATCTAATAAAAAACGTTATGATCGCACATTCGCATGCACCATCAAGTGAGCTATCTCAAGCGTTACTTTTTCCAGCAATGGTAAGGTTAAGTTTGTCGAGTAGTGACTTATGTAATAGTTATTTTCAATAGAAAGGTACAGACAATTCTCAAATTTCCCAAAACTGGGCTTGCTTAGTCGAGCTGAGGCCACTCTGGTTTGACATATAGACCTATCTGCTTTCGCCTTACTTTTCCGTTTGGTTCAGTCTTCTAAAACTTTTGCCGATTCTTGTCTCCCACTTATCGCTAATCTAAACCTATTCTGCTTTTGTACTTTTGTAAATAGAAATAGGTTTCCTTTAGCCCTGGCGCTCAAGTCGTGGATCCCTAATGAGCTAATGACTAAAACTATCCTTACTGCATAAGCTAAATAGTTCGCACAGTTTACCTAAAATGGAATATCTTGTTAACAGTAAGCTTACAGCTAGTTTGTAAAACGCAGTGCTGTACCAAATGCTATAAAAAGCCGGCGAATACAGAAGCAATCAGCATCTTACTGCAAACGTGCTATATTTAAAGTAAATTGAATATCTGCGTTTTAATGAGTTCTCACCTCATTATTTCACGTTTTAACAACCACGTATTACATTTTGTATAGGCCAATCGACCGGTAACATTACTTAATGACTTGCCTTTTATGCTCTGAAAGGTTACAACCATATAGTCTAAAGTCTAACAACAGTAAAAGAAATAACCAAAACGCGTCATTAATTACTCCACGCAAAGTTTGACATCATCACCACCGTTTCCCGTTTCACCTAATAGCAACAAACAGTTTTGCTGCTATGTCACATTCGCTTTTGAATTTACAATCAAGCTTCGATTCTCAGCTAAGGCTGTTTCGGAGCGATTTCAATGCCTTTGAAAAAACCGAAAATTGTCAAAATTGTGCCATAGCCCATGTGCTAACGTTCAAATTTTACTTGGCAAACTATGTTTTAACTTAGCACAATATTTGAGCAGTTAAGAGTCAGAGTATAGTAGACTATGGTCAGAGGGAGCTAGTAGTACTAGGCTTTGTGGCATTTGTTTTTTTTTGTTTGGAGAGATACTCTGCAAACAAAAAACGTACCCGATCACGTACAATAAATGAAAAAAAAAAAAAATTACAGCACTATCTTTCTGATGCTAGACTCAGTCATTTCGGAAATCTGAAGAACTATTCAAACTACCGGTGCCAAAATATCAAAATAATAACTTTGTCCGTAGCAATACTTCAGTAAGGTTCAAAGCCGGCCCTAACTATAAAGAACTTTAATCCCACTTTTCAAAGCTTGCCTTTGCTGTGAGAACTGTTGTGCTTTAAATACCTCGCTCAAAGCATAAGACCTTTTATAAAAAGATCACTGGGCAGCTGCTGTAAGGCGATAAAACAATTTAAAAAATCAATATTGTTTTTAAGTGAATGGAAGGAATGTGTTTTAAACGAGGTTATGAGATTAAAGTTAAACAAACGGGTATCCAGCGAAATAATCCCTTTTTGTTAAATAGTAGCACACATGGCCTGGGTTTAAAACAAGGCTAAGAACCGAACTTGAACTCGAAAAAAGTTGAGGAAATTTTGAGCATATTAGACAGAATTTGCTTAAAACTAGACAGAAATTGCTTGAACTTTGCCTAAACCCGATAAAAACGGCTCAAACTTGACATGGACTTGTAGGAATTTGCCCCTTTTTCATATTGAATTTGACAAACGTTGTGTGAATTGGCAACATTGAACTTGCGCATTCGACCGTTTGATTTACGGTGCGATCACACTGAGACGTTGAAATCTTTGAGACATTGTGCAGGTTTATCTTATTATGACATCACATCCACACAAAGTCATATCACAATAAGATAAACTTGCACAATGTCTCAACGTCTCAGTTAGTGAGATCGCACCTTTTGTTGTTGGCTGATGCAGTATTGCAACGCCATTTTATTCCAGGAGTTGAGCCCTGAGCAGACATGATCAGCAAATAAGTGTATAGTTTGCAAATTGTGACATGTTGAGAAGGTATTATAAAATCTTTAGAAGGCTGGAAAGTTGCTAATATGTATGTTTGTGTAGGCTACTGATTTTCTTACAATCATTCAATGTGCTGTTACAGTGGCTTCATGTGATGCATGGTTTAACCATGATTCTATTTGAAGAAGTTTTTCAGAATCTATTGGAATAAGGCGATAAGACTTGTTTTAATGTTAATTAGCTTGTGTTGACTTGACCGTGTGGCCTACTAAGAAGAGACGAAGTTTATGGCCTATTGGATTATTTCATATGGTAGACTACCAAAGCTGTTGCAGCCTTTCCCATCATTACAAGAAGGATTTTAATGTTAGCTAACTAGAGTTGGTGAGTCATACGTTTGCGTATCGGTAATACTCTAGTAACGCTACGGACTCGGTAAAAATTACTTAAACTAGGCTAGCACATTTTTAATGAACTCGACTAAAAATGCAAGCGAGTTTGCATTTCTGGTTTAAAATTACCATAAGCATAGTGCATGTGGTCAAAAGCTGGTTATGGAATCACACGTAGTTTACCTTACTTGCGCAAGTGCAGAAAAGTGCATCGAACTTTCCTGCTAAACTTGGCGTTTTGGCGTATTATCGCGTATTAAACGGGTCATATACTACCGTATTTTTTTCTAAACTAATCAATCTTTTTGACAACCATTGTTTCGCCTTGATAGGCCTCATCAGAGGAGTTCAGAGTTCAAAACCACCTAGCTTAAGCTATGTATTTACAATACACATGTATTTGTACAACATAAATCGCAAAACAGTTACTTGCACCAAACAATTCCGCTGTCCACAGCCATGTCCAGTTTGAGTGGTTTCAACCACCGACGGACTTGCAGCGTCATAATCAATTTTGATGTCATAAATACACAAGTGATTGCGACATCACCAATTTAATGCATAAGGCCAGCGGGATTTTTATGGAACCACTTGAAATGACATGTCGACAGGGCAACTCAGACGCAAATCAAACAACAGAATATTTGTTGCGAATCTTGCTATTCAACCGCACACCTAAAATTATGTCCAAAGAAAATACAAGAAAGCAACAAGGAAAAAAACTGATCACAGCAAAACTGGAACTCTTAAAATATCAGTAACAAAAAACTACGTAGCTGAAATAACACAAATTTCGTTTCCAATTCGAGTAAATTTCGAATTATTTGTTGCAATATAACACTTTCAAAATGTTTAAAAGTGTTTACAGATATGATAAATCTACCTAACTTCATAAAAAAACAGATCATTGGTCAAGGCCATCTACTCTATAATTGCAACAGTACACCGTGCGCAATGTACATACAGAGGAAGTGATTCCATTGGCTGACAATGTAGTGGATATTTAAAAAGAATGGATTTCCAACTAACATAGAACACTACCTTCCCTTCGAAGCAACAAACTCAACTTCTTTGGCTTTACTCTGAAACACAAATACCTTAGAAGGTATTTTTTGGTTTGGTTTTTAAGGACTTTGTATGAATAAAGCTTTATCGAACACAAAATACTAGCATTGGCACTGCTCTGGTCTTTGAAATTCTCCTGATATTTTCGGAACATACTGAGGACAGGTGTCACTGCACTCGTTAAAGTGGTTGAGAAGGCAGGGGTGGTATGTACCAGCGGGGAACATACGACCATCTGACTCGCCAGGAGTTTTGACCCAGGCATAAGCGTCAAGACCAGTAGCTTCGTTAGACACACAAACTGCGCGAGTTAACTCGATTTCTCCGGGTCCAGCGTTTTCATCCTCAATATCATCTTCATATCCGTCAAAGAATTCCAATCCATCTACAATAAAATAATTTAATCCGTGCGCTGGAAAAACTGTCCCACATGATTCACTTCTATTTTAGTTTTTTACGCGAAGATTTAAAGGAGAACGCAGTTAAAAAGAAAATTTACCCCCCATTTGAAGCCTGGTTAATGAGAAGCAACATTTACGCAGGGGCACTCAGAAGAGAGCCCTTCTAAAACGTCTATGCTGATACATTGTCACGAGCAATGAATACCCGATAGGAAATCTTCCTTCCTACGCAAAAATCGTGGCCCGGCATTTACGTAGCCACGAGTTTACTGCTGCGAAAAAACATGGAATTCGTAAACCAACAAGGGCAATTTCCACTTTTTAGGCGGTATAAGTATTTGCATATAGCATCAGTATTTACTGTATTTGTGCAGAGTTTATATACTATTAAATATAAAATAAAATTGAGGTCATCATTAACCTTGAGGGTCTTCAAATGGGATATCGGCATCCTGTCCTCTTTCCTGGAACTGCCAGCGTTTCTTTCTTTTCTTAGTTGTAGCTGAAAGAAAAGTGATGATGCACTAATTGATAAGAGCAATCAATGACTTATCGTTCTAATAAAACTTGAAATATTAATGTCAATGATGTTATAAATCAATTGTTTAAAATGTCAAGATTGCCAGCCAAAATCTTATTAACTTCTGCATCAACAGGCTTCTTGAGCCAGCATTTTTACAATGTGACCATCGTTTTTTTAGTTGCATTTAGCCTAGTCAGGGTAAAGTCTTCCAAGCACAACCTAAAGGTAGGGATGTGCCGAGTCGAGTCCGAGTACTCGGCCGAGTATTAAGACATTTTCCTTACTCGGACTTGGCCGAGTATTAATTGATACTCGACCGAGTACTACTGTAGTTTGTAAACAATTAAAGTTTTTTTTTACTTCAACTCAAGTTACTAACTCAACGGTAGTAATTTTTCTTTTTATCCCGGCACTGCAACCTGCTTGCCGTAACCGCTTGAGGGTTGAAGAAACACCTTTTTAACTTTTTTGCAAATGTGGTGCAGTGAATTCAAGAATCAAGACCCTATTGACGTGCATGATGTCACCACCTTGTTTTGTTTTACAGCGCCATGATTGTTGAACTCAACGATAGCCTTTTTTATTTCGACATTGTTTCAATCTACCGTACAGCAAAATTTCAATTTCGACATTGTTTCAATCTACCGTACAGCAAAAAACAAGACTGTTAATTCATGAACATTACTGTCTTTTTTGCTTAATAAAGTATCTATGGGGTACATTGTCATTATTGCATTGTATTGCCCAGATGTTGCCGTTCGACTGTAAGCTCAGCATACCTCAACCAAATACTAGTATTACTGATTAACCCAGTGATTCTGAAGCAGCTAAATGCAGGAAAACCAGAAAGGCAAAAGCTTACTACCCATCGCGCGTGACGTCATAGATACTCGAACTCGCCGAGTAATGTCGTGAATTTTCCTTTAGGCACATCCCTACTCAGGGCCGGATTAAAACTACGAGAGGCCCTAGGCTATTTGATGACACTGCTTGAAAGAGCAAAAAAAAAGGTTATCACGTCCGCTGATGACCTTTTTCCGCTGAAATTTGGTGAAGAGCACAAAAAAGGTTTGCACATCTTCACGTGTCCTGTTTTCCACTGAAAATCATGATGCCCATGCCTGTAAGGGGTCTTCGTTGTTCGTGATGAGGCCCCTCATTTTCTCCGAGGCCCTAGGCTTCAGCCTGCTTAGCCTATACGTAAATCCGGCCCTGTCCCTACCTAGAGGGTTTCCAGCCTTTGACGGAATGACAACAGTTTTGTGAAGTTCAAACGACTGTTTTCAATTTCAAAACTTTTTCAAAAGAGGGCATTGGGAACACCTGCTACGATTGACGTCATTCTTCATGACATCTTGCTACGTTATATAACTACTTCATTCTTACTAGGGCCAGTGACTTCTTCAGCTGCTCCTTGTACGTCATCATCAACGCTGAAGGCCTGGCCTGCCAGTCTAGTGACAGCTGCCCCGTCCAAAAACGTCGGTTTCGTTCCGTTGGTTACACCAGGGGGGTCGTAAGTACATTCGTTAATTTGGTCTAAAGTCCTGCCAAAGAAAACGATTAGGCCTACATTTTTAGTGCTAAGTCTCCATAGAATCCAATTTTCGTCGACCTACAGTTTTTCCTGCGCATGTAAAGAATAGTATGCGCACTGCGCAGTTGTCGTTTGAGCCACCACAGCTGTGGCTATAATTGTTTTAAAATTTTTGTTCGTCTAATTTTTAAATTGACTCGAAAGAGAATTAAACGCCGCCTTTTATAAGCAAAGAGTGCACTCACCAACGTCCAAGTAGCTAGTTAAATGACACAAGTTGGAAAAATAAAATAGAAAACTTTAAATAAAACCCTTCATAAAGTATAATTTATCAGCTGCTTAATTGGTGCGAGCTTTTGATGTGCAGGTAGGAGACTTAGGTTCGAATCTAGATCGGGATAAACGAAAGATTTCAAAACCATTCTCCAGGGCTAAATATCTTGCACAATGATCAGCATCAGAGGTAAAATGAAGATAAAAGTGGAAAAATGAAGCTTCAAGTTGAGAATAATTCCTGCGCTTTACGACCTTAGCTGGTGAAAACCGTTAAAGGTGCAATCACATAGACTGAGACGTTTCAATGTTAAGGAGACATTTTTTATTTGTATTGTTATTTCATTATGCAACCACATATGTGATGCAATAATAGAAAAAAACCAAAAAGTTCTCAAAGACATTGAGAAGTCTCAGTCTGTGTGATTGCGTCTTAACACAATCTAATGTTGTTACTAGTCTTACCTCCCTGAAAAATCTCCACCATTTCTTGAAGTGTCAATGATAAAATGGAGACCAGTTTGGCAGTGAATTTCTCCGGCTAATTGCTCGTTGAAAGTCGTATTTACAAAAGAACCGACATTAATGGAAAATCCTCGTATAGTGGGAGGCATTTGTTTCATCACAGATATAATATGATCGAGGTTAACTTGCCACTGTAGATACATAGCATTACCAGCGTCGACATAAACCCAAGAACTGGGAAATAATTCCACTACACGCTGGACTCTCTGAGTGAACGCTATCTGCAATAAAAAAACATTTATTTCAAATCAAAAAGTTTTAAAAACCACACGCAAAATAACCTTTTTTTTTATACCCAAAGATACAGTACTTTTCATGGTACATGCTCCCATCCAACAAAAGTTTTGGCTACCTTGACCCCCCATTTGTCGCTCTTCCGTGAAGAACTCTTAGTTTTCCTTCTGCAGATATGGGCTTCGTTACAGCATTGTAGTTCAAAATGAACTCTTAACTTAAAGATTGTATTGCAATAGAGTTGAAGTTTCAGGTATCAATACCCAAGCTAGGTCATCTAAAGATATTTTGATAAAGTAGTTTTCGAAAATCTGGTGATATCTTGCTTGGCTTTCGGCTTTGAAGATGAGTACCGGTAGATAGATAGGATTCCTGTGACGGAAGTTAATAAGGTCGAAACAGTGGCTGTCAAAAGATCAAGTAATTGCTGCCTTGCATACTTTGTGCTTCGCAACATTGTGATCAAGCAGTAACTCATTGCAAAAGTCGATAACGACCTTTAAATAACCGAGTAATTTGCCTGTACCGAACATGCAACTATACCTGATAATCTGTGTTGTGGTAATCACTCTTAGAATTAAACGTGTGCATCAGCAATGAAGGTTCCATGACAATCAACGATGGAACATCATTCAATTCTTTTGAATATTTCAAAATCAGCTCATCATATTCGTTCCAAGTATCTGTAAATAGTTGTGTCATTGGGGTTAGTATCATTATCGATGACTGTTAAGTTAAGGTAGTCGATAAAATGACCAAGTTAATGGAGAATTTGATCCTGGATTGGTAGATTGGTGATCGATTGCGAGCCTGGGTGAATTATGAATTATCAATTTTTTGAGGAGGAACTGACTCGGCAACCGAGTTGCCTCTCTGGCGACATTTTCATGGTCTTTCGTTCCTTCTCGTCGCGCAATATGGTGTATAATTTATGTTTTGCTTTTTTGTATATATTTGTTGATGCTCGAAAATAAATGATTACTACTACCTATTTGCATTAAAGGTACTAAAGGGACACTGTGGAAAACAAACCGATAACATGAACTTATTGGGAAAGGCATTTAATGTGATTTTTCCATTTTTAAGTGGTAGACAGACGGCCGGTAACTCTAAGCAAGCTCGTTACAGCGCGTCTGAGCCTTTCTCAAAAGAGAGGATCAATTGATTCGAAAACGAACCATGGAGTGAAGCATATAAGCCTGCAAAATATAGCTAGAATATTAAATCTGAGACACAGTAGAATTAACTGACCAATTCGCTGATCAGGCATGTAATGGCCAGCTTCAGCGTCAAGAGCCAAGCCTTGAGATGGATGCATGAAAAATACAATGATTGGAATTTCATCCTCATTACAAGCTGTCTGCTTAATTTGCTGGATTGTATAGAAATCATCTTTCAAACCGAGCAGCCAGAACGCATTCCTGCTCACCTCCAAGCCAGATTGTACGTCCAAGTACTTCACTACAGCCAATTTACTCACACCTGAAATAAATAAGTCATTCAACTAGAGCAGGGTATAAATTGTTTTGCTATAATTACCCCCTGTATTGTGTTTACTCGAATAAAATATGGCGCAAACAGGGAAGGGGACACCCGGGCACCGCCTTTTCCACTTTTGACGAAACCTAAGTGGAAGTATGTCTAAAACATCCTGATAAAATACTTGTAATTTTGGGGCCCTTGTAACCTGCCCTCCACCTAATTTTCTCCTGATTACGTTAGAGCTCAGATGGCCGAGTGGTATAGAGCGTCGTCTCTTGAGCTGTAGACTCGGGTTTGATTACGAGTCGGATCAAACCAATGACTTTAAAATTGGTATTCACTGCTTCCCTGCTTGACGCTCAGCATTAAAGGGACAGTGTGGAGAACGAGCCGGCAAGTTTACTTGTTGTGCCGTTGGGAAAGGCACTTAGCGGGATTCCCCCATCTTGGTGTGGTAGACAGATGGCTGGCAACTCCTAAGCGAGCTCCTATAGCGCTTTGATCGCTTTCTCGTGATAGGAGGATAAATATGCAACAAAAAAAAAAAAAAACGTCCCATGGCCCAGGCCGTGTAATGTTGCACAACAGTATTGCGTTTGTTATTGAAAGAATTCAGATGTATCTTTCCACATTGCATTCGCTCTTATCTTATCCAAAGACAAGTCAATACAGCTTAGACGAAGCCACTACTTTTACCTGCTAACTTCGTGGTTTTGTTTAATGTTTGCTCACTAACTATCAGCCACGCCGCCAAAAAAAGCATAAATCAATATTTTAAGCAAGCAGCCAATCAAGAACTCCGTCAAAATGCAGCTTAAAAGTTTGCTACATCACAAGTTAGAAAAAAAATCAAACTTTCCCAATAGACCGGTGTAGGCGTGATGGCATTTGAATTGTTTTTTCGTTACAATTAGTAATTACCGTCTGTGTCGTGTTTACTTCTTCAAAAAATGGCGGTGGCGTAAGGGGGAAGGGGACACCCGGGCATTGCCTCTTCCCCCTTTTGACTAACCTTAATTGGAAGTATGCCTAAAACATTCTTATAAAATATTTGTAATTTTGGACTGTTGTAACTTGTCCCCTTAATTTTCTTCAGGCTAAGCCGATGGTCCACGTCGTGCAATGTTGCACTGCATTTTCTCTTATCTTATCCAAAGACAAATCAATACAGCTTACGTAATAAGAGGCACTGGTTTACCCACTAACTTCGTGATTTTGTTTACTGCTTTGCTCACTAACTATAAACCACACCGCCAAAAAGCGCATAAATCGATGTTTTAAGTAAGTAACCAATAAAGAATACGCTGTCAAAATGCAGCTTAAAAGTTTGTTACATTACATGTTGGAAAAAAAAAACTTACCTAATAAACCGGTGTAAGCGTGAGGACATCTGAAATTTTCTGTTAAATTTCTTGTGGTGAAAGCCTGAACCAAAATCAAGATGGCGCAAACAATACGAAGCAGTAACTGCACGTAACGGAAGCAGGCGACCACCAGACCCGGTATGTGAACCCGGTACCAACAGTATATGACGACAATTAGGTACGGCGTCATGTTAATCATTGCCCAAGACATTCCAATCATGTACATGAAGTAGAAGTAGAACTGCACGTTTCTCGCGACGATAGCTGAAAAAATTTAACGCTTTTAGTTTTTTCAGTAGAGGATCTTGGAAGGATAAAATCACCATAGGAACCCAGGATTAGCAACGCTTCCAAAACCATGAACAGGTAGGGGGGAGGAGGGCAAAGAATAAATCAGTGTGTTCTTTGAAATATTCAAAAACAAGAATTGAAAAATAATTGTGCAGAAATTTATAAGTTAGATCAACACTGCCGCTGTAACAGATCATAGATCTGTTTAAACCGTCATCCAAGTTGATGCAAGAAAGCAAGTATGTATGGCTATGAGTTCAAAGACGATTGACCTTGAATGCATTTACACTGTCCACATATCCAATTTTAGAGGGCTTCAGGCCCTCGGTTCTTAGTTCTATAATTTTTGTATTATAATCAATTTATCTATGTCATAATCACTTTTTTAACTATGACATCAAAAAATTGATAATGATGCAGAAACTAGAACCAAGACCACGGGCATAAAGCCCACTAAAATTGAGCATGTGGACAGGGTAATTATTGCGCAAAGGAAAATTCATTTAAAATGATGTAATCAAAATCTCAACATTTTACAGCAATGGATCCAAATTGAAACTTAAAACGTGAGATTTGAGTTTATTTACCTTTAATTACGGCGTAAACAATGGTTACCAACATGATGAAGAACATAATAAAGTGCATGTAACAAGCTCGCACGTCTTCTTTTTGAAATCCAACTTTTGATCCCTCTTCATCATCTTCTGTCTTCTTTTTGGTTGTTTTAAAAGTCAGTTCCCCTGAAAGCAGGATGTTTTTTGGAAATGGCAACAGGAAAATTTTTGTTTCGTTGGAGTATGCTATACGTTGACTCAATCGGCGAAGTCACATTTACGCACAAAAGTTGTGTAGTGTACTTGAAAGCAACGCTATACCCTTGACTTAGTCAGACAAATTGTAGAAGCTAACTTTTGCAAGTCGTCGTCAGCAAAGTTTTTAAAACGCTTGGTCATGACATACCGACGATAATAACGGCATGCGTTCAACAAAAAGCGTTTTTCACCAAGTCAAAGTGGTTCTTACGTACATAGCTATATAGCAGTGATGGAGTCGAGTACTCAACCTTCGAGTACGAGTACTTGCCTTGAGAATCTTCGAGCACGAGTACTGGTGGTTGGCTTCGAGTACGAATGCGAGTATTACAAGCTCGAGTACCGAGTACATTTTGATTTTTCGCAGTTAAACTTTACACTTTAAAATCATTAATAAAACCCGACGTGTTTTTCCATTTCATTTCGCTAATATCTCAAAAACTACATGCGATAGAAATTTGATTTTTACGTAGAGGCTAAACATCAAATGTGTGCAATAAAAAAATTGAATATTTGGCTAGGTTTGAAAGCGGCAGATGTCTTGGGTCACTTTCATTTACATCACTTATTTTGGTGAAAAAACAGGAACCGGAACAAGCCTGCAAATGTCCAGGGGTGGGGAATACCCTAAAAATCGCAACAACGTTTATTTAAATGAAGCCACGATCATGACATCTCGGAGAAAAAATATCAAACTACTCGTATACTCGACTGATTTTTAGACCGAGTCCGAGTATTTTCAGGTTCGAGTACGAGTACGTTTTGAGATAAAAAGTTTCGCGTGCAATACTCAAAAAAGCTGTACTCGAGTACGAGTGCAGTACTCGAGTACCCCATCATTGCTATATAGACCGTGTGCGCTGCGCACGGTAATGTTAAGCCATGTCCCTGACTAAACAAAGAGTAAATGCACAAGAGCCTAAGAAATTTACCTTTTCCTTTCAGCAGTTTGGTACCAACGATACGTCTCACTCCGTTGAAATACGTGAACCACAAGTTAGTGGATGCCAGTTCTCCGTTCCACATATCTCGGATGCTAAACCCAGGAGGAGGAAACAGGAGCAAAAAGTTTCCCAGGAGATAGTAAATGGCAAAGGCAAAAGCAAACTCTAAACCGATCTCAGACACTGGCCACAAACCGAAGAAAATAGCCCAGGCTGGTACCAGCTGAAAGAAAGGAATGGATATGGAGGCACAGAAATAATTGAATCCGCACGAACTGTAGAAGATGCGCTGGGAAAGTGACAACCCGGATTGCATAAGCGGAAATTCATCCAGAAAAATCTGAAGATTTCCTTTGCACCAACGAGATCTTTGTTTGAAGATCTCCGTAATTTCATGAGGTGATTGGCCGATAGCCAGTACTTCATGATGATACGCGACACCCCAACCCATAGTGCAAAGACGCAAGGATAGCAGAGTATCTTCAGTCAAACAACCTACTGGAAAGTACCCAACGTCTTTCAAAGCGTCAGCTCGAACAACAAAATTAGTGCCGCAGCAATTAACGGCGCTCCAACGATCCAAGCTCGGTTCAATACGATGGAAAAATGAAACGTTTAAATGATCCCACACGTCTTGATCCGGATGAACGTTGTAGAAAAACTGAGGAGTTTGGACCAGTCCTATTGGGCGAGTTCTTTTTTCAGAAAAAACTGGCAACACTCGAAGAAGATAATTACGCCTGGAATAAAATGAAAACTTAAGAAAGCTCAAAGTAAAACATAGTAAACAAAAACAGGTACCAACATTTAGCGGTTAAGAACATTGCTAGTGGTGCTAAAGGCCTGGGGTTTGATTTCCTGCCCCGTCAAATCGGACACAGTGTAACCAACGGCTGGCCACCGCTGCGACATTTCTTCGGAGCTGTGCTGTCCAGTAGGAAAGCGACTGAGCCCCGCCATTAGTTCCACGATTTGACGTCATACCGCTACTAAATTGAAGATTCGATTTAAAAAGCTAGTTTACTGTAACTGTTCACTGTTCGATAGCATTAAATATCGCTAAAAATGTTCCGTAAGAAGCCTAAAGTTCTTGCATCCAGTCAGTGTTGAGCCGATTACCGGTGGAGGATTTCGATTTGGTGCGATATGTACAAAGTAGTCTACCGACCTGGGCATGAAATCAGCATCAAAGATGATGACGCATTCCTTCTCTGCGTAAGCATCATCAAATACGTAATGCAATGTGTGATTGATGTTACCAGCTTTCGCATGATGGGGAACCCCCGGTAGTTTGGGGCGAGCGACGTAATGCAAATAAACTCGTCTGAAACAAGATGGTAAAATTGCACTGTAATGAGTAAAAATTTGCTTAACTTTTCTTTATTAAAAACCGCAAGGTACACCGATCTAATGCCTGAACTAAATTTTTTTTTATGACATATCCTATCACGAGAAGGCGATCAAAGCGCTATAACGAACTCGCTTAGGAGTTGCCGGCCATCTGCTCACCACACCAAAATGGGGGAATCCCACTAACTGCTTTTACCAACGGCACAACAAGTAAACTTGCCGGCTTGTTCTCCACTCTGTCCTTTGGGTCCTACTAAACTCCGCAAAGGACTGAAACATCGCAAAGAACTACAAAGGACCCTAAAACCCTAATCCTAGCCCTAACCCTGATTCTAGCTTAAACCTAATCCTCGCCCTAACCTAACCCTAGCCTAACCCTAATTTAAAGTTCTTAGTCGTTCTTTGTTATGGTATAATTTCAAGTCCTTTGTTGTTCTTTGCGGTGTTTAGTAGATCAATTTAAGGTCCTTCGTCGTCCTTTGCGGTGTTTAGTACATCAATTTGAGGTCCTTTGTCGTCCTTTGCGGTGTTTAATAAGACCGCTGTCCCTTTATTGCTGAGCGTCAAGCAGGGAAGCTGGGAATACTAATTTTAAAGTCATTGGTTTGACCCGACTCGAAATTAAACCCAAGTTTACAGCTCCAAAAGCGGACGCTCTTACCACTCGGGCATCTGAGCTGTTGATATTTAAGCATCACGAAAATCATAAATTGGGTTAATTTTGTACGTAGTTGCTGCCTAAACCGAAATTATAATTTTCGTGTGCTTATACATCATAAAGTTCAACCAAGTTCAACTAAGTCGGTGTATCGCTGCTTTTATGACGCAAAGTTTTTTACTTTCTCAAAATGTAGAAACATACTTGCAATAAGTCACAAACTACAAAACTGTAAGGATAGTTTTGTTTTTTCCCCAAAAAGGTTCTGATTGTAATTTCAAATGCAGATGACAAAGCTTACGTGCAAAATCATTAGCTCGAATTATGTTTGGATATTAATGCAACAAAACTTTTAAAACGTCGATTTTTTAGTCAATCTTAAATGGCAACACTATCATTTTCAGCACAAATTTTAAAGCATTAGTTTGAAATTTTTCAACAAAATCCACATGTTACTGGTAGGTTATCCGGAAAATTATCAATTTACCGTTTAGTTCGTTTAGATAAAACCCATTTTTCAAGGATTTCACGTTTACCGTCATCAAGGACATAGACGTGGACATGAAAATGAGGAGGGAGGTCCATGTGGATGATTTCATGGACAGTACCAGCCACCACTTCAAGGGGTTCCTGAAATTAAACAGCAAAAAACTTGAAATTTAGTTGCTGTTTATTCCAATTTGAGTCATATCATCATTTTACTCACCGAAGTGTGTAACGAGTGACGAGGCCCATCTTCGCGGCTAAGCGCCAGGACAACACAGCTGCGAAATAACGTCGCAGCTGTGGCGAGCCGTTGGCGACACTGTGTTAAAATTGACCAGCCCGGTAATCGAAAACTAGACATTCCGCACTATTAGCGATGTCTCCAACCGCTGAGTCAACTGGTCGGTATTGCTCGGGTCATAAACTATTGACTTGAAAATAATATCCACTATTCACAGCTTCCTCGTTTGGCCGTGGATCAAAACGGGAAGGGTGAAAGGATTAAGTAGGCTGCTATGCGTTGTTGTGCATCTTAAAATTTTGGTTAGAATTGAAATGGGCTGATCCCGATGTAAATAAAGCCGAGATCAATGCATGTGGGAGGTACTCGCTGTCTTATAACTTTGCCTTGTTGTACTAAAAAATAGGCTGAAATGATTGGTTAAGTGTCTTACCTTGTATGTCGGCACCATGATTCTAGCTGTGTGAAATTTAGGTCTTTCAAATGCATCAGCCGGTGCTGGGTCCCGAGATATCCATTTCCACAAACAAAGACCCTAAAAAGATATCGTAAGCTTTTATTTTAGAAAATCAAAATACAGTAACTTTTAGGAACAAAAAAAGAAAATCCGGGCAATCAAGCATGAAGAAATCAACAGGTGGTTTATGATTTGACTTGCTCTTAGCCAAAACGGAAGCAACAGCGTGGAGCTAGTACAAGCATGACGGACTGCTGCTAATGGGGTCTTGCCTTCAACGCTGCTTTAGGTTTTCTTTTATGTTCTGCATTTCAACTATATAAAGTTAAAACTAGAGTTGATCTATGCTATCGAATAATCAAAAACTTTTCTGTAGAACTAGACTATAAGCTGTGAGTAGAGCTAGCTTATAACGTTATCAAACTTCAATTTTTTTGCTATAACTCACTTGCAGAAGCAAGGAAGGAGCAGTCACAATTTCCAAAATAGCTACCACGATGCAGTATATTCTGTTCAGTCCTGGTGCGTCTAATGTAAACTGGACTCGGACGTAAACATAAGCCAAGAACGCGCACAAGTATAAAGCATACAAGGTCTGGTAAATGTAGTTTTGTTGCTTATGCACAATTCGAGGTACAGGTGTGGAAGCTTCAGGTGCAGGCGTGTCGTCGTCAATAAACTGCAAAAAAAGTTATTTTATGAGTTACTTCATTAACGATAAACAAATGATGTACATAGACAGTGGTCTGATCTACAAATAGTAGTTGAGTAGTCGTTCTTTGTTATTTGTAACCAACTAACCATGAAATATGAAATAACAGATCAAGAAAACTAGCAAAGCTAAAAATAATAGTGGAGCAATCAAAAGGCCTTCTCAGAAACCGTTGGCAGGATTTCGTTAAGGATCTTAGTAGTCTTGCCTTGAAATTCCGCCAACGCAAATACCCTTCGTCGCAGAGGGTCGAGATGCTTCGAATCTCCAACTTGAGCTGATGTCCTAGAGACCCCCCGATGAAAAGTGATTCTAGAAAAGCTGATATTAAAAAAAAATCGACAACATACATCTTCAAAATCATCCCAATCGTCTTCTTCATCTGATCCGAGATAAAACTCGTCTCCTTGCTCAAGTTTCGGAAGATAAGGTTCATCCGAGTACCCAGGGGTGGGAAACATATTATGGGAAACATTCTCCATACCATCCATTCCCTCTTCATGATTCGGAGACATAGGAGGAGGATATTGGTGACCCCGGTATCCACGATGAGTCACAGATGTTGCAGGAGTAACAAGATCATCAGGAGGAAGAGAAGCTAAAATAGAAAAGATAAGACAATGTAGAAAATATAATATTACAAAATTTATTCTCGTCACAATTATATTGATAAATTTTCTTTAAGAATTTGAGAAATTTAGCGATGCTGTCAACAAAAAAAAGTTTAGTAGAAGTAGCAGTAAATTTTCATTTTCGGCCAAAAAATACCGAACATCGACAACACAAACCACAGGGAGGCAAAAAATAAGGAAACAGCGACAAAACGATCGTTACACGTTAAGATGTGCCTATAACAATAGCATTGGTAAAAAAATTTTCAAAGAATTAGCTTGAAGACATGGATCACAGCATTAGATATGATGCGTTTACTTCAATGGAAAATTCAACGATATCAAACACGTCTTAATGGTGCTACTTGAAAAAAGTCTCCAGTAAATTCTTGGAGCTAATTGGTGATTGTTGTTTACCCTTGTAAAACCCGTGAATTATTACCATGAAAAACACCACCGGTAGGTATGCCTATAGCTGACATCAAGCTACATTAACTGCAAGAATACTAAAAAGCTAAAAAATACTAAAATGTACCGATAACTACTAATTACACTTACGATATTGATTAGCAGTGCTTCCCTGTGCTCTTGCGGGAGGGCGGACAGTTAAATTTCTGGGGGGTCCAATACCACTGTCACTACTGTCGTACATTTCATCCTCCCTGCCTTCCCATTCATTGCGCTTAAAGTAAAAATTTATTCAGCAAAACAAGCAAAAACTCCCGTAAAATTGAGGGTAAGAAATTCGTGTTGCCTCTATCACCCTCAAAATGATATTATTTGGGGTTTCCCCTTTAGAGGCGTCACCGGATGGCAACACTTGGAGGTAAAATTTTCAAAATTTATTTCATTGAACAAAAACCTATTGATAGCATATTTTAGTATTTTACGCAGTATTTTACGAAATACTAATTTGAAAAAACAGTAGTGTACATCTCTTACCCGTGGTTGAGCTGATGGTCCGTCAAAATCTTTCTTCAACTCTCCAACTTGGTTTTGAACTTTATTCACAGCATTGTAGACCTGTAAAAGTTAACATTTTTACACGCTATATCGCTATTAGTTCTATAGATCAGTGCTCCGCAACCTTTTCTTACTCACGGCACACTAAAACCATGTCCAAATTTTTGCGGCACACCTCAGCAAAAAAGCGCAGAAAATTTACACATCAAATCACTGTAACTACAGTTCAATGGGATCAGCAGCTCAATGGGATGCTTGGGGTTGTCGTAACGAGCTCAATCGCTGCATGTTGAGCTCTATATTTGAAATGGCAACTCGAAGTTCCCGATCAATTTCTTTCAAGCATGATCGTTTGTCATTTGTGATTAACACCAACGTCGAAAAACTTTGTTCACACAAATATGTGGTGCAGAACTGGAGAAGAATTTCGAGAGCTTTTTCCGAAATTTGCCTATATTCTTTTCCAACAGCTATCCAAAATTCATCGAGAATAATATCACGGAATTTCAATCGCAGAGTTCTGTCATTTCGCAATTCAAGAAAGTTTTCTTTAATAGGCAATGATAATTTTTGCGTTGAAATTTCAGCATCAACAGAAAAAGGATTTCGGATCCAATCATATTGTTACGAGTTAATTGCAAAAAAATAATGGTCATACTTTTGATGTAACAAAGCCAAATGCTTTGTTACATCAAATCCGTAAGAAAATTGCAGCAGTGGGCAACTGGGCGGTGGCAGTCGCAGGACTTGACGCAAACGTGATCGCGTTGGTCGTGGCGTATCGCAACGAGCTCAGTGTGCAGCCGCCTTAACGTTGTTCAAGGTTGCTCGCACTTCAAAATTAAGCAAAGTTAGTTGTAATATCAGCTTCCAGCTTGCGTGAGAAGAAAAATCAAACAAAAGCGGTTTCCTGAGGTTAGTCAAAGGTTAGCACAACGGGATCGACACGTCGAGTGAAAGCTGGAATTTTTTATGTTTATACTTCCAAGACTAAGTGAATAATTCGTATTGGCAATAAAACGCTCCTTATCATCAAGAATGCGGGGAAATCTAGATACATTTAAGAAAAAGGTTCGGTTGCTCACAACAATAATCTGTTGTACAACGTGCGGGTCTCTTGGTAGTTATGCAATACGAGAAAAATGTGGAGATTAATTAAAGTGATGATAATCCCTACGCTACTAAGCGAAACTTCAAAAAGATCTTTTAAGATAGATCGGTGCAATTCTGAAATAAATCGGGAACCCATATACACTCTTTTCATTTTTTTTTTCAGTTTAGTGGTTCAAAATATAATTATTCCGCGGCACACCTAGGATCGCCTCGCGGCACACTAGTGTGCCGCGGCACATCGGTTAAGGAGCACTGCTATAGACAAACTCGTTTCGATCTGAATGCCATCTAAACTCCATGTTTTTGTTACCAGCCGGTTGGCGTAGTGGTAACGATATCCCTATAGGTGCGGGAGGTCTGGGTTCAATTTCCAGCTTGGTCAAGTCAATCACACTGTCGTTCACGATTTGCCACTGCTGCAACGTCTTTTCGGAGCTGTGCTGCCCAGGCGCTATGCCGCGGAGATGAGCCCCGCCACTCGTTACGCGCTTCGGCGTGATATCGCGAGTATAATAAAGATTTTTTTTTTCAAAAGGGTTTGATTTACCTGTTTTTGGCACTCTTCCAATCTTTTGCTAAAATAATCAGCCATTTGGTCCATATCTTGTGACGTAGTGGGTCCATGAGTTCCGAGGTGATTTAGACTTTTCGAAATTTGAGTTTTTAACGTTTCGATCTCATCCCGGACTGCTGATATGCTTGAATCAGTTTGTTGTGAATCACTCTGGATAGAGAAAAGATGTTTGAAGTGTTTTGAATAACTTCGAATGACGAATTGAAAAAAAAAGACGAAGATCGTAAAATACAATGGTCGGAACGTTTTCGCAAAAACTGGTTAGGCAGGCTATATGACTTTGCAGAATGGTGGTTTAATTTAATTCGAGTCCGGGTTTGCAATTGTTGCCTCGGAAGAAACTGAAATAATGACATTGCAATTTTTTTTGCATTTTGTGGCATATTTATCCTCCTATATCACCAAAAAGCGATCAAAGCGCTATAGGAGCTCGCTTAGGAGTTGCCAGCCATCTGTCTACCACACCAAGATGGGGGAATCCCACTAAGTGCCTTTCCAACGGCACAACAAATAAACTTGCCGACTTGTTCTCCACACTGCCCCTTTAATGCTAAGTGTGAAATAAGGAAGCTGTGAATACCAATTTTAAAGTCATTAGTTTGACCCGACTCGGAATCAAACCCAAATCTACAGGTACCGAGGCAGACACTCGTACCACTCGGCCATCTGAGCTGAAATAATGGCACTGCAAAACCTAAAAAAAGTCCTAAATAACATCATCATTTCGTGACATAGAAAATATTTTAATAGCAGCCAGCGGAAAGTTCAGGGGGTGACCCAGGGCCGGGTTTCGACAATGACAGGCCCTCATTTATTCACCCCCAGTGGTCGATCTCAAAAAAGGCCTTCATGCATTAAAAAATGGGGACTGTGCCCGGTGGCCCTGACCACCCTCTAAGGTAGGATATTTCTTTTAGGGGCTGTTGTCAATGCCACGACTTGAAATCAAGGGCTTTTTTTGGCTGAGAACACCCCTTGTTCTAAAATCAGGTTGTAATCACGATGCCTCATTTCTCTTATAACTGAACTAACAGATGCTTTTAGCCTTTGCTTAATTCTAATGATCGAATATTAGAAATCTTACCGGTCTGAAAGATTGACTGTTGGTTGGAGTTAGTGTAGAAGCATCAGAAGTTAGCCCATTCGCAGCTCGATTGGTGGGGCGGACAGTGTGGTGGTCAAAAATCTTTCTACGGCTGTACGAGCCCCCTCCTGGTGGACCTCTATTGTAGCTGAACACTGATGAGTCGTCTTGGTACGAATCACTTCTCTAAATTCATTAGCACAAATTTTTAACGTCTGCAATGTAACTGAATATCGGCCTAGTCTTGTTTATAGTTTATGTAATGACAAGTCGCAAAAAACTGTTTAGCCAAAAAAAACATGGTACATGACTGCATTCTAAAAAAAAAAATCAAATCTTCATATACCCGCGGTAGTAGGCCGAGACGTGTGTGACGATGTCTATTCTTCGTGGCTTAGGAGCTGGACCACATAGCTCGAAGGAAACATCGCAGCGGTGGCGAGTAGTTTGCTATACAGTGCCCGATTTGAGTGTAACAACTGTTTTGAACCACAAAACCGGTAAAAGTGGATGGCCAGCGTACTGACATCACTATTAGTGTGGGACGTCTAGGACTCAATTTCGAGGGCGGTAAAATCATACACAGTGTCGCCAACGGCTTGCCACCGCTGCGACGTTTCTTCGAATATGTGTTGCCGAGACGATAGCCGCAGAGATGGGCCCCGCCATGCTTGTTACACGCTTCGACTTATATCACAAGTATAATGAAGATTTGTTTTTTTATGTATAACGCTTTGCTTCCCATTTTAGTTTTGTTTGTGACTTACATAGCCTTTTCCTTGCCGAGGAAGGTTGCTAATAGCGGAATCCGCTTGTCTTTGCACATCTTCAAGTTTCCTTAAAAATAAGGAAGTCACACCTTTTGTAAGATTTACTCATGCGTCGAAACGAGCACGAGCTCGTTTCCCATGCTCGTCATACAACGCCCTGGAGTCCTTGACCACGTCTACTGTTTTAGAGTAAGTCACAGTCAGAACTTTGTTAAATTTAACTAAACCCAAATATTTAATTCTTTTTTAATTTGGAGCTTAAATACTGGCTGGCTAGCATAGAAGTAATGACACCCTAACCATGGGGTTCGATTTCTGGGCCGGTCAAATCGGTGAACGGCCCGCCACCGCAGCAACGTTTTTTCAGAGCCACGGAGATGAGGCTCGTCTCTCGTACACGTCTCGGCGTGATGAGGATTTTTTTGATTTACTGATGCTGAGATTAATTTCAGTGGCGGGCTGATGAAATCAACTAAAGTTATATGATATTCTGTAAAAATGCTTGTGAAATTTTCAATAATTTATTTAAAGTAGATAACATTTGAGAAAGTAATTGTGCAAAAATTTTCGACATGATTTTCCAAATTTTTTTTCTTTCAAATATGTTGTCGGATCAGTTTCGTTAGCTGCGTTTTTTCTAAAACGTGAAAACAAAAACGCCTTTGGGGCAAAGCTGACTCACCTGAAAATTGACTGATGATAATCTTTTCAAAACACATACGTTTTAAAATAAATAGTTAACTACGGAGTATAGCCTACTTGTTAAAATAATCTGTTAATTCTTCAATATCGGTAGGTCTGTCTTCCCCGGCTGTTAAAGTCGTATTTGAGTCCTCTGTGTATCCAGACTGAAGCCTGCCCATGTCAGCGCTCTAAAAAGGTAAGTTATAAACCTTTCGAGGGCCGGTCTTTTTTAAGAACTTAACCAGATCAACAAATACACAGTATATGTTTATTAATTAAGCAATTTTTGAAACAAACACAATGTTAAAACTTTTGATTATTTTGCGAATGCTCTGCAGCAATGGTGCCACGCTTTGTGATTTTACTCAAGATCTTGTGGTTTTGATTTTGACCTTGTGATCTTGTGAATTTTGGTCATAATCTTGTGCTTTTTTACCGAAACGATGTTTTGTCGATATTTCAAGAAAAAAATTCTGAGATCAGATTGCTCAATTGCTAAGAAGTCCTCAACTCAGCTTGAAACCACTTTCTACAGTTTCAAACGGCAACATGGTTTGATCATGACATTGGATTGGACAAAAGTCTGCACTAAGATAAGTGATTACTCTTGGACTAGGTAGATTAATTTAAAAAAGCCATTTAAGTTCACTTATACCAAAATATCTTTTATTTTTTGACAAAAAGTTGTCAGAAATTATGGCTTCATAACGAATTGAAATCAAACGATATTAGCCTACCAACCAAAGAGTTAGTTAGTTAGTTAGTTAGTGTCTTTTATTTCCGTACCGTCAACACAAGAATAACATGCATAAATAACATACAGTATAATTGGACAGCACGAGAAAAGGGAAGAAGCAACAAAACGATAAACGTTGTAACATGCAAGGGGAGAATGGAAGATCAAGAAAAGTAACATGAGAAGCATGGTTGCAGCACCCGAAGCAAACAAATTTTAAAACATCAAAATCTTACTTCCATGGGATTCGGGTAAAACTGTCCGGTGAAATTAGACGAAGACGAAGTCCGATATTTGTCCTGAAAAAATTGGAAGTGCGTTTTTATGAAAAATTATTTTTGTGGTAAATTTTTTGCTGACATAAAAATACTAACAAAAAATTAAAATTTACCTCGAACTATATTTATTTAAGCATCAGACTACAGTAGCATACTGTATTATGCTTTTGTTTCGATCGGCGTAGGTAGATGGATGTCTTAGAACAAAGAAACAAAAAGTTTGGATGGACAAGATAGAACGGGATCATAATTGAAACTAGATGGAGCAGCCGTTTATGCAAAACAATCGATAGAAAGTCATGGAGTTGGCTTAGTGGTTGGAGCATAGGGCTCCGGAGCTGGCCTCGGGAGGACGATGCGCAACTACGTCATCTTCCATGATGCTCATACTTCACCAACGTAAAAACCTAAGCTGTAATTATGTGGCTAAATAAACAATAATGATTTTTTTCAAAATGCAAAGCCTAACGAAAAAAGGTTAATACCGCAATAACAACATCAGAGGAGACTTAGAAAAATTTTAAGGAGGACTGAGAATACAAAAATGTTTATTTTGCGGCTATGTACAAATTGTACATCTGAAAGTATCAAAGCATTGATGTATCAATACGGGTAACTAAAACTTAGGGGGGTTTGACCCCCATAACGCACTGGTGAGCTCGTTCTTAAATGTTTAATTACTCACTGGTTTCGGAGGACGAGGCGGGAAACTCCCTTCAAAATCTTCTTGGGAATCTATAAATAAAGCATAGATAGTTTTATTTTAGATCTCGAAAATTCTCTTCAAACGCAAGATATTACTAATCATCATTTTTTTTGTACGTAGACTATTGGAAATCAATGAAACACAACGGTATTGCATGAGCAACTTTGTAATGATTTTAGGAACTAATGCACTGCTGAAAATTTTTAAACTTCAAATTACATTGAACTGACAATTCATCAGCAAAATTGAGGGAGATTGCGAAGCGAGCTTGCGCTCTACTAGTTAACAGCCACCCGTTATATTGTTTATGTCAAATGCGAGCGGCTCCAGCCATGAATCGAACCCGTCACGCAGAATCTGTAACCTGTGCGCGGTATCGCTAGGCCATGTCGCAGATAAAGTTTGTGACGATATTTATTTAATCTTTTATTGTTTTGACCAGTATTCGAACACCATAAAAATCTTTTAAGAGCCCGCACCAAACCAGATTATCTATTGTAATTAGATATTTGCAAGCAGACGGCCAAATGCAATTTCTTAAAAGAAAGTTTAGTTTTTGCAACGAAAAAGAATAACTTTGGCGTGATATCCAACAGTTTTATCCGCTTAGATATAAGCGTAACAACATTTTCACTATGTCGAAAAAGTTCGTTAACCTTGTACATCCGGTGATTTAAGTTGCAATTACTGGGTGGTGCCGAGTCGTCTTGAACGTTTACAGCTCGTAAATAATTGAAATAATAACACTAATAAACTTCTGCAAAAACAATCAACGCCCTTAACTCTTGTCTGCACATTCGTGCGATATAGTGCTCTTTTTCAAAGACTTTTTGGAACCTTAATTTGATAAACGGGTCTGCAGAATCCTGAAAAGCTACGTAAGAAAAGAGAATGTTTATTTATTTTGGGCCACTACAAGTGTATTTTAATTCCTTCAATTTTTTTATGGGACCTAACAGTTTTTTTAAAAAATGATATGATGAAAACGATATAAAACAAAAACCGGCTCAACGATTAGGGCTACCACGGGATAGGTGCTTAAAATGAACCTAACGGATCCAAATTTAAAAGCTGTTTTCCTTCATGATTTACTCTTATTCTGAAAGTGTGTTTACCGATCCGAGACAAGCGACAGACAACGTGCGACAACACGAGAAAAATTATAATGTAAGTGAATGTGGAAAGTTTTCGCGTGAACACTAAGCAGTAAAATAAGCAAACAAGTTGCAATAAACAATTGTCGCTTGTCGCGTTGTCACCTGTCGCGTAACAGTAAACGCACCTTTAGATGGTTCAAAAAAACACACCTTAAAAAACGCAATCAGCGTAGTTGAAGGTGACTGTTAAGCACGGCAGCTGAAAAATTCCTTTTTAACACCCGACGTAGAGTTGAATCCTTGTCTTCTACTTTCAAGGGGACGCTGACGCCGAGATGACAAATACCCATCCACAGCAAAATAGTGGATAGTAAGGACACGTCATGTTTACACAGAATAACTGAACTGTGTTAAAAATTTGGGGGTTTTGGGGCTTATTTTTCGGGGAGGCCTATGCTTTTACCTGATTTTAACAGTAGAAGCAGATCTTTTTTAACGACTCCATTTTTACGTGTGGCTCGCCCCTGACCGTGGAGGGTTATCACGGAGGGCCCCGAGGCTATAGTCCCCATAACCCCCCCTTAATACGGCGCTACAGAATGAAGTTCACTCACCAAAACTTTCAGCTGAACTGTAAATGCTCGAACCATCCGAGCCTGACGTTGTGCGGGGTGTGGAATCACTGATCTGTAAAGTCATAATAATTAAATAAAAATACTACGTAATTGCATTTGCAACAACAAACTGAGCTAGCAGTTTTGCACTGACATGTTTACACTGCTGATGATAACTGCTGAGTCTATACTGTCGAAACGTTCGGTTTTAAGAAGTAGCGAGGTTATTTTCCTCCTCAAGCTATTTTCGACTCTTATTTATAGTATTCCGAAAATGAACCACAGTATATTTATGCACATTGTTTTTAACCATTTTGCAAAAACATTGACACTTCGTTTTACTTGCGGCAAAATGATTGAAGAAATAAATCATCTTGTTACCTCAATTTCAGTAGTGGCATAGTTAGTCATATCTTGATTACACATGAAACAATTTTTGATCAAAAAATTCAGGAAAGGCTGTTGTTTGGTTATATTCTGTTTCTAAGTATGCTTTTTGTACAAAGAGTTCCATTTTTAGAAGTATGACGGGTGAAATTTGCAGTCCCTTTGCAGATACATGGGACGGTATTTTGTCAGCATTTTTTTGCTAAAATGTGCTTTACGTAAAGGCGCCAAGAAATAAACAAAGAGTCAAACTTTTTTCTAAGCTTACAATTAATACATACAATACTCACGGTAAAAGACGGCTTGGTTCGGGTTTTTCCCGGGTCGGTTGACCGATATCGAGAACCGGTTAAGTTTCGATTGTTTTTGTTGGGTCGATGATTTGCTCCCATTGATATTGTCCACTTTTTACCATCCGGGGAAGCTGGCGTGGCACCACTCGTAGAAGATAACCCGGAAGTAAGCTGTGACGTAGTAGCACTGGGCATTGAACTAGTGTTTCTTGATCCGCTAAGTTTAAAAAACTCGTTTTAAATTTTTTTTAACCTTATCATTGCAACGTAGGTTGTTAGTAAAGTTATAATGCATCATGGCTGATGACCTGGTTGAGCATCGAACCCGAAAAAACAGCTCTGGAATCCAATGCATCAACCCCTCAGCCACTCCATGCGCTTGCACAGTAGTTTTTATCAACGTGAATTACAGATTTTTCGTGACGGTTCGATTCGCAGCTAGAGTTGATCGTTCGTTTGACCAATATGACCCATTTCTAATGGTTACTGGATTGAAGATCTCAAGTAATTCGCGGTCTCCCTTAAAACATTGCTGAATTTTTTCTTTATTTTTTTAAAACACGCCGGCGGGTTAGCTCAGGCGTTACGACATTGCTATTGGTGCGGCAGGTCTAGGGTTGAAATCCCAGGCCAATCAAATCGGACACAGTGTCGCCAACGGCTCGCCACCGCTGTGACGTTTTTTGGAGCTGTGTTGCCCAGGCGCTAAGCCGCAAAGATGGTCCCCGCCACTCGTTACAGGCCTCGGCGTAATACGGCAAGTATAGTCTAATGAAGATTTGATTTAATTCATTATTTTAAAACACCTTAAGATCATGCAAGTTCGAAAACAAAATGCGCTTCAATACAACCTCAAGGTTCACTTACTTACATACGAAGAATTTTTAAATCTACAACATTTATTACAAAATTTACAACATCAAATACTCACGTCGCACTAGTTCCAGTGTCCATTTCATCAAAGCTGACAGAGTCGGTACCAAAATCATTATCCGTGGTTGTGTTCTGTATTATAATGCATTTTCTAAAAAACTTCATTATTGCTTTCAGCAACCGCCCAGAGGGTATTTTACGGACAAACTTATAAGATTTTATAAGCCATTTTGAAACAAATAAAGATGTATTGGCTGTAGAAACTCTTTAAAATGGCCGCAAACAATTAAAAAATTGGAAAGAAACATTGTTAATAAAATGCAAAAAAGTTGCTAAACTTTACGTCGGCCGGTTAACCCAGTTGTTAAGGCTTTGCTGTCGGAGTGGGAGATCAGAGGTTCGCGTCTCGGGTCGGTCAAATCGGACACAGCGTCGCCTACGGCCTGTCACCGCTGTGACGTTTCTTCGGAGCTGTGTTACTTGAGCGCTAAGCCGCGGAGATGGGCTCCGCCAGTCGTTACACGCTTCGACGTAATACTAAGAACATAATAAAGATTTGATTTTGCATTCCGGCGTGACGAACAAGCTGAGCCTTGCTTGCACTAAGCACGCATGCCACTTGCCACAGACATGCTGATGCGCACGCACGTTTCATAACAAAAATCTCAAACCGGTTCGACTGCTTAACATGACGTCATTGCACTAAAATAAAATCTAAAAACCTTTTGTCCAAATTGCTTGAACTTTCTAAAAAATAGTATTGTTTGTTTTTCAGGCCATGTTTACATTAAGACGTAACTCAAAGACTGTTTTCAATTATAAATATCATACATATTCAATCAAACAAGTAGCTACATAAAAAACAAATTCATGTTCTAATCGCAAGCGTAATTTCTGCAGCAACTAATAGTAAATTTAGATGAAATTTTTGGTAGTTCAATTTTCGAAAATAATAGCAGCTGCGTGATATTTTTTTAATACCAACGTAAATCGGGGAAAACAAAACTTCGAGAGAATGAAAGTGCAACAATATTTTTTGCTCACAAAGGTCTCAATTCGCTGAAGTAAAAGCAATAAATTCCGCAGCACCACGCGGAAAATAGATCTTGCGTCAACGGTTTGTTGGCGTCACGGGCTAGCGGTACCGCGTGCGGGTTATCGAACCTCCGTGACGGGTTCGATCCACTGGATTAAGAGCAACTTTTACTCATCAAAAATCTTAATTATGCTCGTGGTATTGCGCCGAACCATGTAACGAGTGATGGGGTTCCCGCTGCGACACTGGATCCAATTTGACCGGCCTGAAAACGAATCCAGGCCCTTTCGTGCCGATATCAATCTTTTTAACTACCGGTACTACCCTAAATTGTGAATAGCTCTTACGTATGAAGTGGATGTGTATCTTGACGGTTTTGGAGGGTAAGCTCTCCTATCCCATCCTGCTCCTCCTGCCTTTCCACTTGATCTCTTGTAGGCTCCCGGAAGCTGTACACAAGAAAGATATTACTGTACAAGTCACAGCTGACCTACTGCACGAAGCAGGGAGTCGAACCGTTTAATTTTTTCCGATTTAGGTTCGATTTAGGTTCAACAGCGGTTTCAAATTTCGGTTCAGTTCCGGTTAAGGTTCAGATAAATTGAAACGCTTCGGTTTGGGTTCGCTCCAGTAAAAAATATTGCAAAACCGGTTTATAAAGTTCCGGTTCAGCTTCGCAGTCAAAAATGGTATAATTCTAGTAACACAATTTAAAAAATGAAACGTACAAAGCAATATTTCTTCGCATTAACAGGCCAATATAATGCATAAAATACTTAGTACAGCCAATTTCGAGATAATTAATAAATTGTTACTATACTCTGACACCGCCGGCCTATACTTTGATAAAGCAACATATCTTCACATTGACGAGCCAATGTACTGCTAATAGTGCTGTGGAAGTACTGCATTTCTTTGAATAAAAGTCGCCTTCAAAGTGACGCGTGTGACGTCACGGAGCGAGCCGCTTTTTCAAACTGTTCGGGTTCGGTTGAGGTTCGCAAGTACCGGTGGTGTACGCACGGGGGGGTTCGGGGGTCACCCCCCCCCCCATTGACGATTAAAAAAAAATAAAAATCGCTCTTTTTGGAACAATCCGCCTTCTTTATACAGAGATTTCTGAAATAGCTGTCATGTTTTTCTGTGCTATCTAACTTGCTTTTTATTCTCGAGAAACTTTCATGGTGATGCAACAATTCCGGTAGTCAAACTTTTCTGGTGGGCTCCGCTTGAACCAACGACTAACTCAAAATGCAAGCCTGGACAAAGCCAATGAGTGTTGTTAAAGCTGGAGTCGTGTTGCGATATCATAAAGCCATTGTTCTCAAGGGCTATCATGGCTGGACAACACAACGTTCCAGCTCAGATGCCAAGGTATTTTTGGAAGAGAATGGATGCAACGCAGGCAGATGGTCCGCTTGCGATGTCAAAATGTTGAGTTAACCAAACCAGCCAGTTGAGTTGACCAAAGACATCGCTATCGGCTCGGGAGGTTTTGGATTCAATTTCTGGGCTGGTACCGGCCGTTAGCTTGGTGGTCAAGCGCACAGACTATCGGTGTGGAAGGTCTGGAGCTTGATTCCCGCGCTGGTCAAATCCCCACAGTATCGCCAACGGCTCGCCATCGCTGCAACGTTTTTGTGTTCCTCAGGCGCTAAGTCGCGGAGATGGACCCCAGTGGCTTATGCAAAGGAGGGGGCCGGGAGTCACCCCCTCCCCCCATTGACAATTGCAGAAAAAATAAAACTTTTCTTAATTTTGAAACGAACCGACTTTTTTTTGAACGGAGCTGGTCGAAATTGCTATCATGTTTTTTCTGTTCTGTCCAACTTTCCAATTTAACCTCGAGAAACTTTCATTACGATGCGTCGGATGCGAAATGCAGCAATACCGGTAGTCCAGCTTTTCTGGTGTGTTTTGCTTGAACTGCATTTTTGTCATTGATGCCGCTTTGAAGCAGTTGGTAATTGAGAAGTTTCCTTAAAAACGGTGTCTCTGCAGTAGCTAGGGCTGGCAAATTTTTTTAAAAAATTAAATCAAATCTTCACTGTATTCGTTTCATTAAACTCGCTGTAGTACCGAAGAGTGGTAGCGCTTGGGCAACACAGGTCCGAAGAAACGTCACAGCGGTGGCGAGCCGTTGGCTACACTATGTCCGATTTGACCGGCCTGGGAATTGAACCCTCAATCTTCCACATGGATAGCGACACCTTTAAAACTACGCTATAATTAACTGCCCGGTTTGATGAAAAATTATTATAAACGTTAAAAATCTAAATTGACACTGCCAGTGACGCCACATCGTGATGACGTAGCATTGTACGTCATCATGATGTGACGTCACTGAAACCCCTCCATTGAAAAATCCTGCGTACGCCACTGGCAAGTACTGAAATTATTTTGTTCAGTTCCGGTTCGCTCTTTGCGATTTTGAAAAATACAGTTCGGGTTCGCCAAAAATAGCACAAAACCGGTTTATAAAACTCCTGTTCGGGTTCGGTTCGACTCCCTGGTACAAAGTGATGTGATTGTGGGACCATGCATAAATGGATCATGGGCAGCATTTTTGCTTTTACAAAAGTTAGATTAGAATCTTCAATAACTGTTATTTCTTTTTGGTTTTCCAAGAATAAAAAAAATAAATATCATTCAACTTGATCTGAATAAAACTAATTTTGAGATCTGTTTGAATATATTTCGATTGTTAGAAGAGCTGATTTTCCAAAAAAAAATTAACATTTTTTGACAAGACCTGAATCAACTGGTAAAAAATTCAAAAACGATAGGCCTGCTGGTTTATCAATTGTTTAAAAGCCGAACACACCCTTTCGGCACTAGCAATAAAACCTAGCAATCTACAAAAACGGGCGCCTGAACAACTTAGCGCTTGGGCAAAAAATTTGCCGACCAGGTTTCGGGTCTAGCGAGTGATCTTATGTTTACCCTGAACAAAAGATGGTTGCACCCTAGGTGATTTTATAATCACTTTTTTGGGACCCAATGTTACTAAGATTTCTATCATAATTCGAGCAGTATAGTGTGTGTAGTCAGAAGCAAGTAGGCTAAATGGTTATCGTTGAATATCATTCTGTCGTCAGTATCAGAGATATTTAGTTAAGTACTCTTTTCATACGTTTGTGGAATAGCCTAAACGGCTCAAGAGTGTTTGTTGCTTAGCTTTCTTGTCAATAATTAATCAAGGGTAGCCTAACCAAGTTTTACATCGAACAATTTAGAATTAACAGTTAACTTAACAGGAACATGGTCAGAAATCGTGCAGAGTTTTTTTACTGCAAAAAATAATTTTCTAGTAAACTTACTTCCTGTCCTCTTTCTGCTTTGTTCATTTCCGACGATTTCCTCCCGGAAATTGGATTTTATTGATCCTAACGGATTTTTGAAAAAAAAGTCACGGAAAACCGACTTTTTTGCCAAAATTTTTACCAAACTGTTACAGTAAACCTAGCATATGAGTCCCCAAATTACCCTGTATTCGAAACGAACAATTATCTCCTCGAAACAGCAATAATTTTTATTTATTTTTCAAATCACTTTTGAGATATATTGCTAACATCAATGTTTTCTCTAATATTCTTTCAAATTTTATCGTTTTCTATTGGCACATGATTATCTACAGGCATTTTTTTGCAAAAAATCAATAATTAGTTTTCAAGTCAATCCAGCGGCCCTTCAACTCCTTTTACGCCATGCTAACGATGTCTCAGAAGGTCTTACCGCTGGCAGTTTAATAAGTTTTGAAGTAAGTGCCTACGCCGACCCAGAAGTTGATGGGCAAGTTTTTCTGATGCAAAAAGAGCAAAAGCTCTTGCATGAAACCTTTTTTTCTTTCAACAGCAGGAATCGCCTCCAGCCGAATTCTCTAATACTTGTTTGGTCACCTATCGCTGCAGTCAAACATAGCACATCATTCATTAAATCGGTCCTAAAAAGTCGTGAGTTTAAAGTGATCTTACTTTAAAATCAATTCTTGCAAAGAATGGAAGCAAGCGCGTTAGAATGATATGATCATTTACCAATACATGTTTTAGCGTTTTCTGTGATTTTTTTGTGCGTTTTATTGCCGCCCTATGAATCTGTTCACTGCATTTTTGCGCAATAAACAGTAATTTCAAATAGATTCCAAGCATGTTTTTTTTGTGTTATATTGCTAACGTTCGCTCTTCTTGAAACCCAACATCAGCCGTAAGACGTCAATGTTGATGATGCAATCGCGCACAGAAAGTTGAAAATTAAACTCTATTCTTGCGAAAAAAAAAGGAGTAGGAGTAGGAAGAGGATTTTTTTATTTTTAACCATAAAACAACGCCATCATCAACACAAAAAACAGCTTGGTTAAAAATAAGGAAACAGCGACAAAACGTTATACGTTGAACATGCTCAAGATAAAAACATAGAACTAAAGCGTTTAAAAAAAAAATTAGCACGGTCGCTGCACCTGAAAGAATGCTAGCTGAACACTTTGGAATTCATAAGTTACTGCAAAATGAGGCAGCCTACCCTAGTGGATAGAGCGTCCGCCTGTAAAGCGATAGCCGCTGATTCTACTCTGATTTGAAAACTTTCGAAACTTTATCAAACGTCATTCTGATGATATTGTAATTATACGCTAAACACGACGCAATAAATTAGAATTCACAGTTGCAACACTAGAAAAACTGGTTAACATAACGAACTGCCACCACCTAACAGACATCTTGACGTTACCGTAACTTAGCGTATACATTTGACCAGGAGGATCTGAAATTTTACGTACTTTACATTATTTTCTTATATTCCAGTGAAATTTCGACGATGCTGCTAGCCCATAACAATCACAAAAAAAACTGGTAATGACAAAACGCACAGAATAAAGCAGATTGCTACAGGGAACACATTATTATCTGGTCCGAAGTTTGATAAAAAATAAACCAATGAATAATACAGCTCTGTGAATACCAAAAGTATAACAACAGTTGAAACTGCTTCAAATACGCATCAGGAGCCCATTGAAATTTTGAAAACCACTCGGCGAAGTCTATTCGAAAACAGCTAACGCTTAAAATACAAACCGGCTGGGTTTGCAGCCACCAAGAGGCTACCCGCGTCTACTAACTGTTTATCCCAATAAACGATAAACAAATTTTAATCGAAATACAAAAAACAACGCTGAAATATATGGCACAGCTCACGAACACTTCTAAAGTCGTAGGAAACAATGGGGGCTAAAAGTTGCTTCGACTTTTCCAGTCTGAAAGAAGCTGAAAGGGGACTTTTCCTCTCATTCCAGTTTATTGGGCATAAAAAAACTAAACATATTCAGAAGAATCTTTCCTCGCCTAGCTGTTACTGATATGCTGATGTTGCTGTGAGTTCAATGAGTCTTACTACGCTTGTGTCCAGCTAAAAGTAAGATTATTTTTTGTATGGAGTAATTTTAACCAGCACTGCACTGCATAGCAAGATATTACGCTCTCATAATGCATTTTTACAACAAAAATTGTATCAAGATGCTTGAGAGTAATAGAAAATCTACGCAGGCTAATTGCCAACGACATTTTTTGTAAATGCATAGTCGTACTATATACATTACACACAGCCAGCAGTTGACAAGCAAGTAAACGATACTTTAAGCATACCGCTGTACGTAAACCACTATCACCTGGAGATCACGTCGGCAGAAGAAGGTCGGCCCATTCTTAAATTAACGCACTTCACTTCGCACAGTCTATTTTAAGCGCAAAATATGCGCATTTTCTAGTTGCGACTCCCTACTGAAAAAAAAACTGATCCATTTTGCCGACGCCCTTGCGAATTATCGTTGGTTGAAACAAACACGGTAGTATCTGGAAGAACAATAAGTATCAGGTTACAAATCTGTCAATACAAGCCCTGTGTCTTCTAATTCGTATGTATTTGAAAGTACTTCACGATCGCGATGGTTCGGCGGCAATTTATCGGCAACAAGACGCCGGGCGCTTGGTTGACCTTCTTTACCAAGACTTGGCAGTGGCTTACACAATTCGTCAAAGTTTAAGTGTTCGATTGGCTCGAGAAGTTGATCTGTTTGTCCGCCAATTTTCGCTACAAGGTCCTTTGGCAATTTACTCAAATCAACCGGCAAAGAGCCATATTCGCAAAAATATCGGCCCCCTCCGCCAATGCTCAGTTTTCGACCAGCTTTGACTTGTTTCCTGATTTTCCGTACTTTTCTAGAAGACGATGACGAATTACTGCTGTTTCGTTTCGTGTGTTCAGTTTTTTTATGCAAGTTTTTCTTATATTTGGCTGATTCCGGACCTGCCCATGTCGCTTGGGAGTAAATTGGCATTTCCATAAGTGTGCCGGCAATGGGAGATTTTAAAGAGGCTGAGTGGTATGAGCTAGGGCTATTTTTAGATCTATTACTTCGTCTTCCTTTTTGAAGCCTTTGAATCTCACCGTCAAGACCATCTTTCGAAGATAAACGAACTTTTGAAAATGTTTGCGTGCCATCGAAGGCTAAATTTTCCATGCCCATAAGCTTGCTATGAGGTCTAGGAGTGTTCTTACTTCTTGGTCGTCGGCGTCGAGTGCTTTCGTTCGGTTCCGAGTCCCAACCATCGCTGCGTGAACGGTGAACTTGTCGTTTTCTTCTCGTTTTACCTCTACGGGAGCTCATGTTGCGATTTAAGAGTTCATTGTCGCTATTGTACTGACGACGCTTGAAGCTGAAAGAACTTCCCTCGGTTGCCGTGTAAGATGAGTCGGCCATGCTCTCTGTATCACTGCTTTGGCCTTCCACAGTACAGCGTTCTTCTGGAATATCTTGATTGTAGTTGTAAAAAGTTTCGGATCGCATCGTGTTTTGTTGCGATTCGGTACGATCATCCAAAAAACGATCTCGGTTCTTCCGGTTTCCGATTACTTCATCATGATGTATTAAATCAGTCGGTTGTAAAGCGAGTGACGGGATTTTGTCTCGCAAAGCTTGGCGTAATTTTTGTTCTTCGAGATCAAAATGATCGTCGTGATCTTGAAGGACTGAATCACATTCAGCAAAATTGCTTGAGTTGATATTGGCCCAAGGCAATGATGAGCTTCTACCACTTACTGCAATCGTGCGATCAGTTAAAACTGTTTCGACGTCGGATACGTAATCTGACGTGTTGCTAGGTTTGCTACTAATGCGTGACGACAGATTTGACGTACGCCTGACGTTGCGTTTGTTACGATATTGTCCGAAATTTGACCCGAAATCGTTGTAAATTCGCATCCGGCCAGAATCGGGTCTGTGCGATTTGTTTCTTGAAGATTTTCGGTTAGACGATGATCGAAGTGTGGCAGAACTAGATCGTTTTAAAGCGTTGTCTTCGAAAGCAAATTTCTGCTGCTTCGATTCTAAAGTCATCATCAGAGTGGCGGGAAGCGTGCGATCGTGATAGTGTCCAAGATCGCCGTCGTACGAGCGAACGGAACGTAGTTTTCGCGCTGCGTTTTCTAAGCTACTGCTACCGGTGCCATCCAAAGCGCATTGTCGGGAATATCCAAAAAGATCTCCTTCACTGCCGATAATTTTTCTGTTTCTTGCATTCTCTTCTCTTTTTGCTACTTTCTCGCTTGCTTCATGAAGATGCTCAGATATTCTCTCAGATATCGATGACATCTTTTTGTGAACCGGGGGCGACGGTTGGCGGTAATCTGCTCGATGAGAAACCACCATAGGAGGGCGTGCAACTCCAGCTGCATGTTGCCATCTATTGGCGTATGATTTGCTTCCGTACGGATTACGACGGATGGATGGGTCGGACCGGCGCCAAGGCTTTGGCCAACGCCCAGTTCTCCGTCGGTAGCACCTGAAAAAGCTTACTTATCAATACCACAATATTTTTACGTGTCTGTAAAAACAAAATGGCAGATTTCTTGTAACAAGATGCATGACGACTGATGTCAGAAGCAAAAAGAAAAATAATAAATGAGAAAACTTGAGGGGTTGCATTCGGTTTCAGATCAGGAGTGAGTTACAAAATGAGACTAATAGCATTTGAGTTAATTAAGGTAGTGGGGTGATATCTATTAAAGCAGTGCTTGACAACTTAATGTCGTGAAAGTGTGGTACGCAAAAACTTTTTAAATAAGAGTCACGATGTACTATCGAACCGCTTATTTACTGACTGACCAAAAATCGAAAAAATAGCAAGTATCCACTTGCAATTTTTTCTCAAGAAGAAAAACAAAAAATGGGCGAATACTTAATTGTCTGTCGGATTTTAGTCAAAAATTGCTGTAGGGGAAAAAAACAATGACTCCTTTGATAAACATAAGGCAACCCCACAGTATTTACACAAAGTCGTTTTCGAAATACCTATAAAAATAATCACTGCTGAATTTCTATTTCATACGAAGCATTAGGCCCAGCCATAATGATTCGTTAATGAGTTAGTTTAAATGCTACTACAGTCATTCGAAGCTTGAGCCGCAATTAGATTTAGTATTTACTAGCATGTTTATCCTCCTATCACGAGAAAGCGATCAAAGCGCTATGACGAGCTCGCTCAGGAGTTGCCGGCCATTTGTCTACCACACCAACATGGGGGAATCCCGTTAAGTGCCTTTCCCAACGGCACAACAAGTATAAACTTGCCGACTTGTTCTCCACACTGTCCCTTTAATGCTGAGCGTCAAACAGGGAAGCAGTGAATAACAATTTTAAAGTCATTGGTTTGGCCCGACTCGGAATCAAACCCAAATCTACAGCTCCAGAGGCGAACGCTCTATACCACTCGGCCATCTGAGCTGTTTTAAGAGATTGAAAACAAAACTAGCCACGCACAAATACAATGCTTATCACGAACTGACCTAATGACGAGACATAGAGGTCGCAACTGTGACCTTTTTGTCATCAATAAACAATGTCACATTTGATACTGAACATTGTAAAAATATTATATTTCATTGTACTATAAAAAACCAAACAATGATTCCTCACCCAAAGTTTTAAATTTAGAAATATGAAAATAACAATGTTCTTTTAAAAAAATACTAGCACCATCGTATCAACCAAGTTCGGGTAGGCCTATATATTGCTTGATAAGTCCAACGCCCCAAAACATAGATTTCCGTAGAGCGGAACAGCGCTGTTTCGGGCTACTAGCCCTCATCAACCGCACTCAGGTAAAAGGTACTTTCATTCTTCGTTCTACTATTATAGACGACATCGTTTTGCTTAAAGATTTCCAGTTTTAAAACTGAGTTGTCTTCTGCAGTGTTGAGATACCAATTAACAATTTTCCAATTGCTCAGGCCGGCATTGCAATTATCATGTATCGACTTCATTGCTTTTATGATTCGGGAAATATATTTTAATTAAAGTGATGCAACTAATCGTCTAAACTCAACGTTTTCGAAAATCACATTATTTTATCAAAATCATTTATCAAGCTATGCCACACACAGCTTACATTTTTCAAGTGACTAAACTTACCATAGAGCAAGAACAATCGCAAGAAGAACCGCAGCAGCCACCACACCGGCTATTATTGCAGTTGTTGAGTTGCTTCCTCCCCCTAAAAATATGAAATTTTAATCAAATCTTAGAGGGCTGGTTCGAAGTGTCGAATATAACTGGCAGCCAACAAAGATTACTCGTTAATAGGCAACGAGTAATCGAAACCAGTCAAATAGGGCACCGTTGCAGCTGAGTTAAAACTACTCGTATTGGAGATCGAAAAGGCCATAAGAATTTCATGTAAGCTACTGATAACCAAATGCACTGTGCAGTGTACATCTAACAATGTTTTATCAAAGGTTGGTAAAACTGACTGGCAAAACCATTTATACGTGTAGACACAAGCCAACCAGGATCTAGCCGCAATCATGCGTATAGACTCAAGCCAATCAAGATCTAGCCGTTAACGGCAGAATAGACACTGCCTTTATCTTATCCTACCTTTAATATTTCACCTTATGAAGAGGTCAGCTAGCCTACGACAGTAATAATTAACTAACCTTCAGGGTTTTGTGAATCAGTGTTTCTTGCTTGTTCTTGCATGTCGTTGGTATTAAGGAAGCCAGACTACTTTTACTCCCGAAAAATTGAACAACATTTCCTACATTTCTGTATGAAATTCCCAAATTGTATTCTAAACATTAGGTGAAAAGTTATGCTTTGTTTGTTAGTTTGTTACCGTACAAGTATTTCCTCGCAAAAGGGGAATTTTGAACAACCGCTGGCTTTTTCGGTCAAATTGCAATACATGAGTCTATTTCGTTACGAAATACCAGATGAATTTTTTTCTCGCGAAAGAAATGCAGATGAGCAAGAGCTGCTGATTAAAAAGGCTGGCAGGTTTCATGGCAGTGATCTTCAAAAGGTCTTAAAACAATTTTATTGAGGGTGACATCATTTATTCGCCTTCATGGGTGACGGGAATGTTATTTTCGATTAATTTCTTCAGCATTATCCTCCTGTCACAAGAGAGCGACGGAAGCGCTATACATAGGACGAATCCAGACTTACTTAGGAGTTGCCTTTGTTTCCGAGTTTTTCGATTAAATTTTTACTTCTATCTTCTTTAATTTGCTGCTCGTCAGTTTCCACCAAGCAGGAATAGTTATCATAAAGTATCGCATGCAAAAACGATACAACGAGGCTAGGCCCGCTTGGGTGGGAGTTGATTATACTGGGCAAAAATCACCTGCTTACTACTTTAAAGTATTCTTTTAATTGCAAATTTTTGTCTGCCATTCTGAACTTGCTTTCATTAATTTTATGCAATATTCTGGGTATCATGATAGTACAAAGTTATCTGATAAAGCCAAAGTGTTTTCAACTTTTAAATGAATCTTACGCAACAATACTAAGTGCTTACAACCTCGTAAAAACAGTTTTCTGAGAACAATAAAGCTGTTCTGCATCTAGCTTGCTTATTAATATTTCAAACACATTCGGATTGGTAGCAAAGCCATCTGTCGAAAGCTCGAGAAGATTTCAAACAATTATTGTTCTCTCGCTTTACACACACAGGCAAGTCCATGTAGTGAGCTAGCATTCCGGTCTTTATTGAAACAAAAATCGATTTTAATTTGATAAATGGCGTTTTTAAGTGCTTTTGTGTTTTTGTTATTTGGTTATAAACATTGAACTTACACCACATAAGAAGCGATGTCGAAAAATTTTAACATAATTTGCAGACTTTATGAGAATTGTACAAATGCAACCGTATATTTTCAGGGACTAGGCCAATATGAAAAAAGGAAGGGGCATAACAATGATAATAGTACCCAATTCACCTAGTAGCAATAAGCATACAGTAGCACCCCTCGAAGTGTTTTTGAATTTGGGTCCACTTTGACGATGTTGCAAAAAGGTCACATTTTAGATCAGTAAACCTGCACATGAATCTGCCCACACGTTTTTAAATAATATATCAATTACCTTGAAAAATCTTTTACAGGCGGGTCAGAGGGGTTAATTCCCGTGTACTAGAAGCTGAGGGTAGCGTTATGACGCGGTAAATTGATATCTGAGTATGTGAAGCGCTAGAATAATTGTGATTCAATAAGGACAACTGTACGATCGTAAAAGCCATTTAAAAGTCCTTATATTGTAAGAAGACTGTCTTTGTGAATATTATTAGACTTTGCCAACACAACAAAGCTAGAAATACAAGTGTATTGTTATTTTGTTAACATATCGTACCCCGTATTGATGTAATTGAAAGCCTTTCAGCTTTTAGTCTAGACAATTCAAAGACACAAGCCGCAGATATCTTATCACATTCACATGTAATCAAGTTGTTGACATTATAAAACTTGATTCACTTTTTAAAAATATTATTTAAACAAACTAGGAACAAGCTGTAACGTTTCGACCACACACTCAGCTGCCATCATCAGCAGTGTATCTTAAGCAGTAATGTTAGTTTTTCTGACGCGTATTTAGTGAATTAGAAACTCAAACACAAAAGAAACAAAATTAACCAAAGCTGCAGCAAACATGGAAAACAATTTGCTAAACAGAAAAACACGCGCAATAACGTTAACTGGTGTTATTTCTGCACACAACGTCAGTGTCCCAATATTGATGCCCAGGAGCGTATTTAGGGGGGCCATTGTGCCATGCCTTCCCCCATCCCCTTTTGACTTCTTCTTTTAGTAAAAGAAATCAAATGTTGCTTAGTGACTGAAATATATTAGACTCGTTTGATGGTTTTTGCAGTTTATACTTAGGGATGTCCATTACCGAATCTCGAATCGAGTCGAATCCTAAATGATTCGGAATATTTTTTTGATACTGCCGATTCGAAATGAAAAAAACATATCAATGCGATGCAGTTGCGTCACTTATCTCGGAGAATTAATATTATAAACACAGTCACGCATTTGCACTATAACAGCGACAGCGCAGTGGTACACACGCGTGTTTAAACAGGGACCAGGGTGCGCTGATATCGTAGATAGCGGTGATGCACACACGCGAGTAAACTGCACACACCTACTGCGGAAGCTTATGCGACAAACATACGCAATTGCCAATAAGTGATGGCTGTTCGTGACGATCGTGCGTATTAAAGGCGCGTTTACCGACACGCGGCAACGCGACTAAAATTATAATGTAAGTAAATGTAAAAGGATTTCGCATGTTTTCGTGTGATCGATGTACAGTAAAATAAAACAAACAAGGTGCGAAAAATTTTGTCGCGTATCGGTAAACGTGCCTTAAGGCGTGTTTACCGATACGCGGCTAGCGGCAACGCGACTACCTAGTTTTTAGTTTATTTCATTTTGGTACGGCAACGCGATAAAAACCACGCGATATCAAAGAATTGGACCTGTACGATTTTTACCGCTTCATCGCTTGGTATCAAAAAATATTTGAAATAACCTTGACGACGGCAGTGACACAATGCATGTTTGATTGTTATGACATGATTGAACAATCAGCTTGCTTGACGCAGGCTAGCAAATTTTACAATGTCGCGTTAATCGCAGGCCACTATGATTTGTGATGATAATCGCATTGCCGCGTATTGGTAAACGCACCTTTGTACCTGCTTCCTCAGCTCCGTCAGAGAGAGCTTTATCAAGCGCCGGCCTTACCGTAACAAAATTATGAAACAGACTGACAGGCGAACATGTGGAGGCCATAAACTTTCTTCATATGAATGAAGATGTGTAGTAAGTAGGCTTATCTGTTAGTGTATTTTGTGCATTTTCTTAAGTACACTTGTTGATGATTTTGCAGCATTGTATTGTGCTCATTTTGTAAGCCTCCCAAATTTTGGATTCGAAATTCTGGATTCGACATTTGCGATACAGATTCGATTCGGAATCAGCTAAGGTTCGGCTATGGCCATCCCTATTTATATTTCCCGCCCCTTTAAAATTTCTCGCTACGCCACTGTTGATGGTGCTCTGCACATCTGATAACTCGCCATAATGGTTCTCGCTATTTTGTGCAAATTAAGCTCGCTCGTGGGGCAGTATTTCTAAAAATTGTTTTTCCAACATCCCAATATGTTGCCAAATCCACCTTTTATAAATTCATCTTCACAGCAACTTCAAGTTTCAATCAATTTTAAAAAAATTAAAAATATCTCTCGTTTCTGCACCATATTAAAACTTTACTGAATCAAAACGACTCAAAAAGCTTGTGAAAGAAAAAAATTACCGTCTTTAAAGCCAATAATTAAAAGTTTCTTAAAAACTCGCCACCTTTTTAGCTTCCACCAGTCTCTTATCTATTTCCTAGATCATTGTATAACAAAGGAGGGGGATTTCTACTTTGTAATAATTAACCAGATAACTAACAAGCAATATCATAACTCAAGTATACATAGAAAAACATGGATACAAAATATTGCTTCTTTGCCGTTGGTTAAAATTGCTTCTGCCCTAAACTAGCACCTTTTCTGAGGTCAATACACAGTACGTAACATTGTATGGGCTGTTGACTTGATTGTCTGCGTACGTAGCACAATTGAATAGCCGGGATATATTTTTGAAGAGAAAACAGAAGGACATAACAAAAGAAAAGCAAGCCCTTGCCGTTCTCAAGTACTAGGCCAACTTATATCTAATCGTAGAAAAGCAAACATTCTATTAAAAAAACTATAAACTCGGAAGCAGAAAACAAACATACGGACAAGCAAAAATGATCCAGCCTTGTTAGAAGTGCACTTGATGCTATTCCAAAGTAAAGAAAGCTATCTCAAGTAATATATCGACGTATACCGAGAAGTAATTATTCGGTAAAACGTATTGTGGTCTGAAAGTTATCAGACTAGCATTAAACTCAACAATTTAGCACATAATAATTTAGCCAACCTTTTTCGTTGAAAGGTTAAATAAATTGCAACACTTTCAGATCTTAGGGTGAGACCTGCCGCTCTGGCGTAACTAGGAACAGCTAGACTTGAAAGCCCACAGCCTCAGGGGGTTCTGGTGAATTTCACCTTGCATACACAAAGCAATCAACTTTGTTGATCACCCAAAGCGCCTGGATCGTTTTTTGTACGAGCTCCTTGCGATTGCGCTGGAGTCCGTTGATGCAGCATTGGGAGCGAAATTTAAAGCTAAAAAATTCTCATTATACTAGCGCTATTATGCCGAAGCGTGTAACGAGAGGCGGGGCCCATCTCTGCAACTGGACAACACAGCACCAAAAAATCGTAGCAGCGGTGGCGAGCTATTGGCGACGAAGTGTCGGATTTGACCGCCCCGGTAATCGAACCGCCGACAGAGATATGTCTTTAACCACTGTGCCAACTGACCAATACGAATTTACACTTTGTTGACGAAAATATACCAAATTATATCAAAATTTCCGGACTTTTTCCAAAACTACTTTTGGAAAAGGTATAATTAGTCACGAACCGGGGAGGCACACATTTTCGCATTTTAATTAAGTTCCATACCTTTTTCAATCTTCAAAAATCATGTTTTTGGTTGCAAAATCGGACCCTTTTACTTTCTTAATATTGAGCGGAGAAAAAGATGAAAATGGTATGCTAAAACTCAATAAAGTAGCCTATAATTCAACTCAAAAGTTAAGCGTCTCTGTGGCTAAAAGAGTTTAAGATTTCACAAATTCATTAACGATCCTTCAACTCACTTCAGAAAGTCGAGACTGCTTTTTTCATCCGCAGTCGCCACAACGATTGATTTCACCAGGAAAGGTCCGCTCTTATCCCCAGTACCTCCTCCCCCCACCCTCCGTGCATATCGATACGCCTAGGCCTACTGGTCTCAACCTATCTTTTCAATCCGCAAAATATAGTGCATTGTAGAACGAAGAAATCCAGTTTTGATTAAAAAGAGTTCACATTTCGCAGAGAAAATCGGTTGCACAAGTTTTAGAAAAAACTTGAACAAACTGATGCGCGCCAATTAAACATCCTTTTTGTGTTTTTCGAGACTAATAACTGGACAATGGCATTGAAGCATCCTTGGTAACATTATCTGAAAGCGAGCTTCATTGAGAATTTTAACAGCTAATCAGGCAGACTTGCTTCAAGTACACTTCACTTCAAGTAACACAAAGCAAGCACAAGCCCTCAACAGAAAAAATCTCATAAAAAATGTTTCTTCGATTATTACAACTATACTTGTGCCCAAACCACCATTTTGTTTAAAGCACAATAGATTTTCTTAAAAGGGAATTTTGAATTTCGTTAGGCCTATCACAAAAACATCTTTCAAAACTTTCAAACTTAATGAAGTGAGGCAATAAACAGTTTTATTAAGGTGTGGTTAGAGGAACCATTAAGCAGTTTTGAAAGACCGCCAATTTTTAAATTTGTAAATGAAACTGAAGTCAACAACCGTTTCCAAACTTTTTTAGGTTTTGAGAGACCGCTGAACAACCGTGAGAGACCAATTCGATTCCTCAAAACGCCTTAAAAAAAAACACTGGCAATGAAAGCAGTTAGGATGTAGCCTATTTTTGTCTGATTTTCTTTTCTGAATAATACATAAATTGCAGCTTTTCTGCTATTTCAACCTTATGGATGTTCACTGGCTACAACGGAGTAGTGACTTAAGCCAAGGTACCATGAAAGCTATAAAGTTTGTCGCAAAAAAAAACTTTAAAATACGAAGTGCAAAGAAGTTATCATTTCAAAGTTATACTGAACTTCAAACAAAGGCTGTCATCATGCCATGCCATAAAACAAAACTTTACCCCAACCGAAACAAATTATATAGCCTACCCGGGTTATGACGGAGTACAAAAACAGTCCATATAAAGAATAAGAATAATGGAGTCAATCATTTTCGAACAATTCATTCAAGCAATTACTTTCAACGAGTTTTTCGTTAACTCTTGTGCATGAAATCATTTCAACAAACTATGATTCTAAAACGGTCTTGAAGTCATTTCCAGTTCAAAAAAGCTATTAGCGTTGTTCTTAGAACTTTTCGAGGAAACGATAACCATCACAAAGCAAACAACAGCACCAGTGAATAGGCTAACATCGTTTGAAAATTATACTTCAAATAACCTTCGTAGGTATTGTGCGACCCAAAAGTGATCTAATTAGTAGGGAATGCCGAAATACACGGAAATTTTTAATACGGCAGGTTTAATGACGACGTTACCACGGACTTGAAAGTGTACCGAAATTTTTAAAGTCGATGTTCGCCAAAATAAGCCAGGCGCTGCAGCTCAAAAACTACCGAATGTTACTTTCGAAAAATACTTTTAAGTGTAGCCTATTTGAACTCGAACTCTATTAGCCAACTTGAACTTGTACCAATCGCCAAAAATTTTACCAGTGAAAACTTTTTTGATTTCCCAAACCCTTTTCAGTGTTACTGGCGACTGACTGTGGCAACCTCTTACTTGCGGTAGCACAAATCATAAATAGCCTACGGATCGGCAATACTGTGGCAACAACATCTTACGAACCACAAGTACAAAAATAATCACGTTAAATTCAGTTATACCGAGCTTGACGAGTACATTCACAACGAACGTCGTTCTTTTGACTATGTGGCTATATAGTGACGTAACAGACGCCACAATACATCCATAATGTAAATCCAAGGTCTTCACTTGCTAACGCCCGGGAGCCAGAAGGCTTGAAGTATGAACGTCGTTTTTTTGACTTGTTCCACACGAGTATTCTGCACCCAGGCCATAACTAACCTCGATAAAAATACCCTATGCTGTTTCTGAGAATTCAATGCTTAAAATGTCTAACACTGTAATCGCAGTGGCTGATTCTCAAACGCTTAAACAACGCTGAAGTTAAGTGCAAATATTGTTTATTTAACTCGGTCTTTTTACCGATAAAATAGGCCTACATTGTCGATTCAACCTGAGAGCCAGGATCATTAATAGGCTTTGTTCTAGAACCCACCGACGTGAACTCTCGAAATACTAGTGAACCAAAATACAGCTTCAGCTTGAAACTTTCTGTGCTTTCTAACCAGGGCTGCGAACTACAACTCTTTCTTTTCTGCCGACATCGAAAAACAAAAATCACTGAATGCGATCTCGAAGAAGTTGATCAAGTTGTGAACTTATCCTTGACTTGTTTAAAATTGTTCGAACTAAGCTTAAACCTGATAAAAGCTAATCGAACTTGGTATAAAGTCGGTAAAATTTACTGGACTCGTAACATTAAAACTGAAGAACTCGATCTTAGCTCGTAAATTTTTGGAGAACTCTGATTAAAATACATGCGAGTTCGCAGCTTTGTTTCTATCCATCAACGATTTCGGTCGTTCGCCGTTGCTAATAACGTAGCATTAAACTTGCCAACCTGAATTTGATACCTGAAGTAGTTGGTGAAACGTCCAAAACACAAGGAGTAATAGATCGAGTTACTCTGTACTAGTCTCGCGACTTTCTAATTAAACAAGGAGTTTGCTTCAAGTACAACTAAGCACGATCGTGTTACACCCTTGAAACAAGTACAAAAGCAAATGTTTCCAGTAACAAAGTCGTTATGTTTATTTCATCGTAACGTTGAACCTAAACCATACCTATTGCTCTTCTTTCGCTTCAGCCCAGTGCTTTTCGTATGTTTATTTCGGAATAAAATGAATGCGACGAAAATAGCTTAAAGGAAAATTAAAGCCACAGCATATCTCAAACCTGGAAGTTTCGACAACATACGTTCAGCTGTCATCATCAGCAGTGTAAGCAAGCAGTACCTGCGTATGCTTATTGTTTCAATGCTTTTTGTTTTTATCGTCATTTTTCGTTTTCAAAAAGCATAATTTTCCGTTTAGTCTGTTTGTAGGCAGCGTGGTTAAACCGTCATTTTTACGACAGCCGTGAACCCAATCTCCTTTCGTAGTTGAGTTCTTGCCTTCTATGCTACACGATGATAATCTCTGTGGGATCCTCGACAATTCGTACAATAAACATGACCCAAGCAAAAGAAATCAACCGCAAACTGGGAAATGTTATCAGCTGTAGTTCGTTCAATGCTTAACACTACCCCGAGGCAGAAAAACAAAAAAATAATCTTGAGGTTCATATTCTATAGCCAACACAACATAAAAAAAAAACGTTTCTTAGCAATGGTACTATTTTATTGTCTTTTCTACACGCACTGCTGTTTTTCCACAATTGGCTCGGAGCGCATCGAATCATAACAACAAAACGTACGTTATAAAAAAAATACTGCTTTACGTCTCCAACGAATTTCCTCAAAAATGCATCAAAATAACGCGACGATCATCAATAAGAAGTTCGTCCACTACACGTAAAGACTTCAAACAGATAAATAATCAAGATGTGTCACTAACTAACAGGGCCGTAAGTTCGTCTGGTAGGGCATGGGTGTTAACAGCAAGTACGGGTCGCAAAAAAGGTCTTCCACCCTTTTTGTTGGACATCTGAAACGTGTTTCCCGGGGCGAATGACCCTGCCCCCGCACAATGAAATGATAGCAATGGAAGGACCTTTTGGTCCGGGGCCCGCGTGCAGCAGACCGCCTGCATTCTTGGTAGTTACAGTTACGGACCAGACGGCAGATCAAAACTTCACTAAAAATGTCCAAATTGAATGCATGATTGCATGCTCTTCCAGCAACACCAGATCCAAATTTCTGATGCTTTTCCTCGTCACGTTATGAACAAGTTCTCTTTTGCGCCACCTGACGGAGTCTTTAAAATCAATGCTTGCAAGACTTGACCAAAGTTCCTGTAAACACAATAGTTTCAACAATATATATAAAAGTTCATTCCCAAGGTAAAAAAAAATGAACGAAGTGTTTCTCTTCTTTGGGTCGATCGCTTCCATTGCTCAGCTCAACGAAACAAAGTGAATGGCTGGTGAAAAAGATAAAAACTCTGCTGCAAAATCTCCGCTAGGTCTTTCGAAAGTAGACTCTTTGTCTGTCAGCTCCATTACCAACTGCATTTTGCAACAAAGGAGAACTGTTTGAAGTAAACTGCTTCTTTGTAGCTTTTCATAAAAGACTTTGATTGTCAATCAATAATCTTCAACACTTGCTTCATACTCTGATCCTGATGAGGGCAGTCTTACTGCCCATCTTCGCAAAAAACTTCAAGCACACAGCTACAAGCGTAGAAACGGCTGTGGACACGGCCACTATAGATTATTAAGTTGCTCAAATTTTTTTTACCTGCAATTTTAACTTCTACACGCATACACAATCAGAAAATAACTCTAAAAAGCACTTCGCGATTTTTTCAACTTCTTTTAACCACAGCCTGTTTGTCACATTTATACCTTACAAGTAGCACTCACTATAGGTTTAACTAGCATTGCGACGTTTGCTTTGGGCTAGCACTGAAACACTCAAACACTATTTGTTACAAAAACGCTTGCTTTTTAAAAAGTAGACATTTATAAAAATGTAACAAGCAGCTGCTACAAGCTTTACTTCATACATTTTTTCTCGTCTATAGACATACATACGTAAAATTTTGCCCACTTGCCCAGCGTTGTCTTCAGTAATTAGCTCTTCTTAATGCTAATAGTCCAATCACAGCGTCACTAGAAAGATGCTGAATTTGTTGATATTCATCAGAATTTGCATATCGCAGCTTGGTGTTTGGATCTGTGTAAAGAGCCTGAAAAGAGAGGCGTTTACGCTGCCATAAAAAGTTTGAACTGAAGAATAAAGTGCATTGCATTTTTCTGAAAACATTCACCTACTACCTTGACATCTTTAAGGTTTTTCTGTGCAAAGAAACATTAATACCGGTTAAATGATTTTTGCTTTCTCCTTATTTCCTTGATTTTATTTTGCTTTACCTTGTCCACGTGTTCTGCGTTCGGGGGCCGAGGGCTTTCTACATCGCAGTTGGGTTTACGATGTCATAATCACATTTTTCAGTTATGTTGTGATATCGAGAATTAGACTGTGATGCGGGGGGCCGTGGGCTTTGGCCCTCTAGTGTTGGATGTTTGGACGAAGTAATTGTCGCTGTCTGCGAGCAGTCACTTGACTTGAAAACCATTGGTCCCTTCGTGACTGCCTGTTGCTACATGAAAATGTTTGTGTTTTTGTCTAAAGTTGAGTTTGTGTGTACTAATTGGCCACAAAATAAACTCTGTTCTGTTTGTTTTACCCTTAAACCAGGTGCTAAAATATAAAAGCCTTACTCATACAAAGAATGTTAACTTTTGATGCAAAAGTTGGCCATACTACCCACTTTTGCAACAACTAAAAATATTTATTGAATGGCTGTGTCTGTAGAGCAAGAGAGACTTTGATTCAAAATTTCCTTGCACCAGGCTGATTTACTTCTGAAATGGAGAGTTGAGTAATCAACAAAAATCTAAGCCCACATTTGAGGAATATAACTAGGGCAAGAAATGAGGATGTTGCATTATATTTACATTGGTATTGCAAACAATTAACTTATTTGCCATAGACACTACCATTGTTCACTTTAACTTTTTAGCTAGTGCAAATTTGCCCAAAGATAATTTAGGGAAAGTTTGATACAAATTTTGTCTCAAATTTGAGTTTCCAGAAGGAAAATTTTGCCCAAAATTTTATATTTTTCTGAAACTTTTCACCTAAGAGGGAATAGTGGACACTACCTTATTTAATTTGGACAGTTTTTCCAAATGCTAATGCAGCGTGTAAAATACTTACTGGTAAACCAGACAAGTCAGAATACTTTTTAACAGGAAAAGTTGATGGTGGAGCGTCTATACTTGCATCTAAACACAGATTCATATCAAATTTAAAAACAACTTCAAATCACTTTAAGAGAATGCATAACAATCATCATAGAAAAAAGTATACGCGTATGTACTAGCCTATGCATGAACCGCAGCTGCTCGGATTGGATCTATACACTAAACTTTATCCTTGTTTGAAGTAAATGGGCAACTTTAGGGTATAAGATTGACCCAGAAGCATAAGATTTTTTACAACAAAAACAGCCAAAAAGAATTGCAACAATCCTTAAAAATTTTCATGCAACTCTACGTCAAACTGTTATTTATGTTGAGATTATACCAATCAAACATTTTCAGGCCACATTACGAAAAATATATTTCCATAATTTATTATTTTTAATTACTCACAGGCGACTTCGGCTGATGACTGTGACTTTTGCAGGGCCATTATCTGCTTCAAATTCTTCCACACTTTGGTTTTCAGTGCAAATCCATTTTCTCGATATTTTGGATTTTTGAAGCAAAGAAAATCTGGGCCAGCTGTACCATTTTTTTCTGCAAAGTTAGCAGAATAGCATACAGTCGAAAACACAAAAAAAGCTACAACTATCAGACTGTGCCATTTGCCAAAAAAACAAGAAAGACCAAAGTTAAAAAGTATGGTGCATTGCCACTAGCTGACTTGTCTAGGGCTAGTCTAATTTTACCAGTATTTGATGTTCCGGTTGCTTTTTCATCTTTTTCTGATTTTGTGGTCAACAAATCTTCCGACAAAGTCTAGTAAAAAGTTTGCAATTAGGAATCAATCAATTTAGCAAGGAAAGTGGAGGGCCAGCCATCCTTGCAGACTGTGCAATTGTGACATCATACAGCAGCATTACCATGTCAATGGCTGCTACAAAACATTACCCCACTTACTCTGTATTCATCTTTTTATTTAGTGGCATATTTATCCTCCTATCACGAGAAAGCGATCAATGCGCTATACAAGCTTGCTTAGGAGTTGCCAGCCATTTGTCTACCACACCAACATGGGGGAATCCCGTTAAGTGCCTTTCCCAACAGCACAAGTAAATTTGCCGGCTTGTTCTCCACAGTTCCTTTAATGCTGAACGTCAACCAGGGAAGCTGTGAATACCAGTTTTAAAGTCATTGGTTTGACCCGACTCGGAATCAAACCAGAGTTGACAGCTCAAGAGACAGACGCTCCATACTACTCGGCCATCTGAGCTGTACTGCTTAGCCAACTGCATAATAGTTTTAGTGCTGTAATAGACTAGTGGTATTGCTATTCTGCTGTCTGGAAGGCCTATGGCTACTGATACTCAGATTACTCAGGTACTGTAACACTGAAAAATTGAAATTCCACCTGACCAGTTAGTAAACTAGACTACTGATACCAGTTAACCGCAAGAGCAATATCTGTAACACGAAAGTAGACTACCAGCACCTGATCGGAGCTTTTTTTCAGCAATTTAGAGCCAGCAGATCCAGGACTTCTGGGTCTCTTTCTTCCTTTGCCACGACTTTCCATTTCTAATGAGTAGGCTACCGGTACTGGTAGAAACAAATAACCACAGAACTTAATGCATGCCCACTAACTCTTCATCACTATCTAGACTAGCCTAGTCTACCAGTCTACATGAGATATTAAATTTTAAACAAGAGAATTGCCTATCAGTAGACTAGTCTTAGTAAACAGTAAGGTACTGTGGTCTATAATTGTAAGCGATAGTCGAGATGTATTTTCCCCGGTAACGGACTATTTTATTACCGGTATATATTTTTATTCTCTAAACATCGAATCGCTGCTTCTCCGACTAGAAAGATCGCAACTGCGTTGGTATGGACATGTGACACGAATGTCCCAGGAAAGAACAGCCAAAAAACTGCTCTGTTCAACACCAATTGGTCGAAGGCCTAGAGGCCGTCCCAGAACTCGATGGCGAGATTACGTAGCCTAGAAGATCTTAGTTGGTCTCGCCTTGGCATCCCAGCAGAGCATCTATCCTTTGTTGCAGAGGATTGAGATGCTTGGAGGCTCCAACTTGAGCTGCTGCCCCCGCGACCCCCCAAGGACAAGCGGGTCCAGAAAATTGATTGATATATTTTTATACTGCCCGTATGTTTGCTTTCCTTTTGCGGAAGGATTAACTCCGCCGATGTTCGCTGTTTTCTCCATTCCTTTTGTGGTGCTGAATGCTGAGTCGTGCTGTGTCGTTGTCTGTAGCCTGTCTCATGTAAGAATTTGTCATATGATTCGTGAGAAAGTTACGCAGCAGTTAGGCCTAAACGCCGCTTATGTCACATTGGCGAGAATGTTTTATACGAGTGCAGACCTTGTACTGGAGTGTTAAGTATTTTGAGGTAGCACTGTTCTACTAGCTTGTAAGTGCACCGGTAGGCTGGCAGTGTACACCAGTATTTCTTATTATGCTGTTTAGCTGATGAATTGTGAGTACAATTTGTTTCTTTGTATTTTCTGACATGGTAATTATTTTGTATAGCCTCACAGATAACTTCGATTGTTTTTTGTGTTTTTAAGACCGCAATCCAGTAGATTGCAACACCAGAAACTGAGTAATATCACCAGTGATAGAAATTATAAATTAGGGCTCGTGTTAATGTGTGTTTTGTATATAATTGGATTCTTGGCTCATATTTTGGAACTGTTACAACTAGCTGTTTAATACACTTTCTGGTTACTCTTCATTCTCTGTTGAATAAAGAGGGAGTTAGCAACTTTGGACACTAGACTAGTAAGCACGGTCGGAATTATTCAAGTAGGATCAACCTGCTATCGACACTCTGTTGAATCGCTGGAGTGTGGGTAGTCTACAATAATACAGTCTGGTTTACTCGCCGTAGGCCTATAGCCTACGCAGTGCACTCCGTATACGACTAGTCTCTCCGTATTCGGCGAGATTGAACGCCGTATACGGAGAGGCCACTCCGTATTAAGAGGCTTTTACGCTCCAGTGCATAAAGGCCTTTGGCTGTACACAAAGGCCCAATACATCACAGTGTTGCCAGATCATCTAAGAAAGTTTTGTAGTTCCACAAATCAAAATTTTTGTTAGGTTCAAAACAAGCTCAAGAAGAACAAGTTTATTCAAATAGATAGATTCACAACTTGAATCACAGATAAGATTACACACAATAGATCACAGATAATCCACAGGTTCGGTAACAGATTTACAGATAAATTCAACAACTTGAATCACAAATTTCCATCAAGGACAACATATTCAAAGGATAACTAGCTCACAGGTTCACAGATAACTAGCTTACAGATAGCTAGTTCACAGATAGCTAGTTTACAGATAGCTAGTTCACAGATAACTAGCTCACAGATAGCTAGTTCACAGATAACTAGCTCACAGGTTAACAATAAACAGCTTACTAAGTTATTTGATAATCAGATTAAAAACAGTTTTGTCCCTTATTCAAATAGAAAGAATTAAAAGATAAAAAAAACACATTAACAGTACCTTGATAACACGATGAACTTGGATATAAACAGCTTAGCACGCGAACTTCAACTTAACTCAGTCACATGGCGAGACAGCAAACAAAGGACACTGAATTAACGAAAAACGGATAGTGGATTAAAGAAAGGAAATGTCATGTTGGACACAACAATTTTAGTGCCACAAAATACTAAAAAACGTCATGGAATGGGAGTATATGGTAAAATTTGCATATTTTCTTTATTTACTGCTACAAATTAATGACGATACAAACTCCTAGTGGCCAGAGGATGGCTCTTTGCTTGGAATCACGAAGCCTGGATGAGCTATACGCACGATTCTGTGGTCCATTCGTAGTTTGTCCGCTACGCTGCGTGAATATTCCATGTAAATAGATCGCCTGGAAGCGAGTTGGCGGAGTGATTCGCGTACTGGTTTTTGGAGCTGTGTTTTGCAGCTATGCTATGTGTAAGACGTCATAATCTGCATGAATGAATGTATTTCATGAGCTGGTAAAAAATACAGCTAGTACGAAAGAAAGTATTTCAACAGACACATTACTAGGCGAGAAAACACGAAAAAGTAAGCCAAGTTCAAGAGCGAGTTTTATTATGCGGGTTACACGTTTCAGTTCAGTTTGAGGAGATTTTTTTTGCCTAACCCGCTAGTCTGTCGGCAGCGCGGCTGAGTGGTTCGGAGCGTCAATTTTACGACGGCCATGATCGCAAGATTTACGGTTCAACTCCCACCAAAGCGTCGTTGTTGCGTCATTGGATAAGATGCTTCACGACAATTATCTCTGTTTGGTGGAATGTTAACAAGCAGCTAATTAAAGAAGTCAGAAGCAAAATTCAAGCGGAAAACTTGGAAACAAGGCAACTCTAAGCGAGTCTGGATTCGTCCTACGCATATGGCGCCTCCGTCGCTTTCTCATGACAAGAGGATAATAATGAAATCATCAAAAAAAATCATCATCATCTTTCAATGCGGTTTTTTGTGGGTTGAACGTACTGCAGCTTACCTGTTACAAGCGAGTAATTTTCAACTCGCAATGCTTACGCAGCAGAATGACGTAAGTTTTCGTCTGCCGTAAGCGGGTTGGATTTACCGAGTTAACCCCCTTAAATTATCATTGTGCATGTAAATTGGTTTAACTGACCTTGGTATCCCATGTTAACGGGGTGACTTGATGTACTGTAGGCCTATCGCAAACTAGGTTTAGCGAGATTTCTTCAGCTAGGCCTACATCTTTAATTTTTTTTTTTTATCGCCACTCAGAGACGTAAGAGCCACGATAGAGATGTATTTTTAGCAAGCGCACGAACTTACATGAATACCAGAAAAAGCAAAACACAAGCATGTCCACGCTGGATTGCTGGAAATTCCACCTTCTAGGCCTACTTTGAAAAAAACTGCCAGTCCCAGGACGGAGGAAATAATGAAAAAATAAACAACGAAATATGTGCGAAAGCGACAAAGCGTTATGGAAAAAAGACAAAAAATCACACTATCAATAAAAAGGTGGAGAAGCAGTCACATATCGTCGGGGAAATCGATTGCACAACATCAGCAACGACCAACGTGCACATAATTGCCACAGGGTCCATTACTGGTTCAACACGAGCATATAACCTGCTCAAGGATCTGGTTAGGGACATAGAGAGAAGAGGTGGGAGGGCAGCTCCTATACCTTCCGTGATAAATTTCTTCTGCAAGAAATTTGCGACTACCAGCGCTTTTCTACAGATTTCTTAAAAGCAAGCTCGTCATTGCGCCTCCGTCGCTTTCTTGTAGGAGGGGATAAAAGTGCAAAAAAATGAAGAAATAAAAAAGAAATTTCAAAGAGCAAAGAATGTTCATCTGAATTGCATGAAAAAATTGAAGAAGTAGCCTACCAGTACTAAACGAATGTGAGGATAGGCCTACTCGTATGTCGATTAAATAAATAAATATAAATAACTGAAGTTATTTTCAAATTATATTGAACGGAAAATTCAACAGTAATTGAGGGAGACTGCGAAGTGAGCTTGCGCTCTTCGAGTCAACAGCCACCCGTGAAATATGTCAAATGCGATCGGCTCCAGCCGCAAATCGAACCCGTCACGTAGGATCTGTCACCTGCGCGCGGTACCGCTAGGCCATGGTCGTGTTGTAATTTTAATTCCAACGATCAGATGGCTGAGGTGCTGCTTCTGGATTAGAAAACACTGGTTAGATTCTGAGTTTGGTCAAACCAACGACTTAAAAGTTGCTATTCACAGCTTCGCCGCTTGATGTTCTGCGTAAAATAGGCAATGACGTGCTCAACCAGGGGCGGCTCGTAGTGAAGGCTGCAAAGGCTGCAGCCTACCCAGTTTATCACCTCCTTATTTTTTTTTTAAGAAGCAAAATTTTTTTACCTATTCTTGTCTTTCATACAACTATCGACAATATTTTTTTTGAAAAAAATAATTTTTCTACAAAAAATGGCAACACGTAAAGACAGCCACAGCCTTTCGTAGCAAGAACTAACCCTGTAGTGTTACGTCATCAATGCTTTATGGAAGTTTGAATTACGTTCAATGAGACGTGTTAAGGCTGTGTCAAAGCAGCCTTTTTGGTGGTTATTGAGGTGTAAAGCTTAGAGATTGGCTCTATTTAGTTGCAATCACATAGAGATACTGGGTTTAATGAAAGATATGGGATGTTACGGGTTGCATACAGCTCAAGCTTGTAATACAGTGGTAAAGGCGAGTAGACTTGAGTTATACCTTATTTGAACTAATAGATTGCGTAAAAAGAAAAACTTTTAAGCTGTTGATTGACCGGTACCGCAGCTTAGCTAGGTTTGTAGACTAGTGGTAGCTTTTTTGTAGCCCACTAGATGTAGTCGACTAGGTACAATAGCAGAGTACCGGTAGTGTACTTAAATAGAAAAATTTGTTTAGGCCAAACTTGTGTTTATTCATGTAGACTACAGGTGCAGGTTACCTAGGCTACAGGTACGCACAGAATCAGCTATTGGTACAGTGGCGTGATAAAAAAAATTGTAGAGTAATAATAATTCATGGGAAACCTGCCAGTGTTCCTGCAGTTGTGTATAGCCCAAAGCCTACCGCCTTGCTAGTGAAATAAAGAGTTTTTTTTCATTTCAGAGCGAGTATTTATTCTGGCCAGCTTTTCTAATCATGTAGCCTACCTGTTTAAAATAGTCACGAGCCGCCACTGTGCTCAACAATTTCTGTAGGCTAGGAAGGACGTTGCTTTACAGCTAGTGTTCGAGCAAGCCGACAAGTTCATTTGTTGTGCTGTTGGTAAGAGTGCTTCACGAGATTCTTCCATCTGTAATGTGGTAGACTGATGGCAATTCTAACCGAGCTCGTCAAAGCATTTTCATCGGTTTTCTCGTATTGAAAGTATAAAAACGCAAAAAAGTACAATAAACAAAATAAATGCAGAAGGTAAAGGATCTCCATTTGCTTTCCATGAAGATAGCAAATGCCAAAGGAGTACCAACAGATGTGGGGATACGACATCAGAATTTTCGTTTCCGTGAATGAAATACTGAGCTTTGCAAGTTGAGCTTAGTGGAGCCAAGTGGCAAGACATATAAAAGAACAGCTCTCCGCTTCTCCATGTCTTATGTGTAAACTCAGCTCTAAAGCCGGTAGGCCTACAAAATTTCCATGGAGCACTTTAACAACCAGCACTTAGGAATGGAAGTAAGCCTGTAGCAGTCGCACTGCTAATTGTAGGTAGATTTGTGTTTTGTTACGTCACAATTGTGTTTATTTGGTTTTGCTAGCTGCAACTGCCGCTAGCGTGGTCGTTCTCCTTCTTGTTGCGCGGAATCAAGTTAGCGGCGTTTACAACTTAGATTATATTTCGTTAACAGACCCACGTTGGTTTGTACCGGGCTGTGTTAAAGAAGGCGGTGGTAGGACACGCACAGAGCCGACGCTCGCTGACAGCTTGGATATACAAAGGAATAGCTACAAGCCTACTAACAACCTTCCGTTCCAGGAATGCGGGATTTAATAATTTATACATAGATTCTTCAGCAACTTTAAGTGTAGAATGACTGGAATCTATGGTTATTTATAGGCTGGCTAGTTGACGTGTTCGGCTTTCAAAAAATTCTTATTTCCTAAAAAATTTGTGTACGGTTATTTTCTGGTGAAATAGTCAGTATGGTTCAAAAACGCACAATTGCGCTCAAGCTTGACGTTTTTTTGCGAGTTTCTCAACCTAGAATTCACTGGTAACGCATAATAAATAAAAGCATAACATAAAAGACTAAATAGTCATAGTATTTTATAGAAAATAATTACTTAAGTGATATAGCCGTATACTGCGTTCTTCCCTCTGCGTATATGGCGTGGTCTCTCCGTATACGGCAAGTAGACCAGACTGAATAGGCCTAGTCTAGGTCTAACCCAGGGGTCCAGAAATAGTGGGTCACGACCCAAATTTGGGTTGCGACACCTTCGATTTTGGGTCACAAAAATTGTGAACTTAAGTCTGGATACCGGTAATTATTTTGACGTCATTCCGTGATGATATTTTTTTGCTTCATTTTTTTTTCAGTTATTTTTTGAACTTTTTGGTTTTTAAACTTTTTGACTTTACGGTGCAATATACAATTTTTGAACCTTCTGAGTCATAAATTATAAAAATTGATTCCTCACATACCAAGCTTCATTTGTTACGAATGATAATCGCGCGCTGCATATAGAATTTCAACGTCCTAGTCACCAGGTCATTGTTAGTGAGTGTGAGTCTCACTTCACGTTGAACTATTTTATTGATATCCATGGGAGGAAAGTTTCGATTGGATTCTGTGCATTTTACATGATTTGACTTGCCAATTTGGAACCATTCACTTTATATTGGATCGTCTCCCGCATCAAACCACAAATTTGCTTATTGTGTTATAAAAGCAAAGCTCATACTTCTCACTAGAACAAACGCAATCATTCATTCTTTACGACTGTGCTAATTTTCTGGTGTTTGTAAAAGATGCTGCGTTTGACAAATGAATTAAAATCGATATATAATTAAAAGAAATAATGTTCAACGAAAATGACGCTTCCACATTTTTTGGGTTGTCGATTTAGGGCAATTTTTTCGGGCAGGTGGGTCATGCCAAAAAGTAGTTGCGGACCCCTGAGCCAATCTAGTCTACTTCTACATGCATCTACAACCAGCACTTCCTGTTCCCTCACACTGTCACACAAATGACATTTCTCAAGGTCTTAAAGAGAATTTTTGGTTTGTTTTATAACTTCATCACGCCTGAAGCATGATGACGAAACAACAAGACAACTACAAAAAGTCTTCATGTTATAGATCAGTCTCTGTCAATGCAATGAGATGATCGTTTACCGCATGTCATAAATCAATGTAATTGCAACTTCATTGTGAAAAAATGCAGTTTGCAACTGGAGATGGACAGGTGGAGCATTAGTTCAATTTCAGTTTTCTGATTTACTGGCATCACGATTCACGCATAGAAATCAAATTAATGAAGGACTTCTCCAGTCCTGTAGCAGAATTCCAAGTTATTATTTCAATCCAAAAACTGTTGCTAGAGAAATCAAATCCTAAAACGTTGGGAAAGGCGCTTAGCAGGATTCCCCCGTGTTAAAATGGTTAGCAGTAGACAGGTGGGTGGGTGGCAGGCAACTTCGACGGTAGCTCGTTATAGCACTTTGATCGCTTTCTCGTGTTCGAAGGATGAGTATGCAACTACATGCCTATACAAAAAAAATAGGTCTACAATGCTAGATAAGGCAAAGAGTATAAGAACTAATACAGGTGCGGTAGGGGACCCTCACATTTATCCTTACTCCGGTATCATCAAAATCTTCGCAGTGCACATACTGATGTAGTCTATGCAATGTAAGCATCAACGAAGCTCACACAACTTAAAAATTAAAATTTATTGAAAATTAGAACCTTGAGCACGTTAAGAAATATTACGATCACGATCAAATAAACATTTTCAACACAAAACAAGAAACTTTCAAGCAGGTAACAATTCGAAGTCGTCGGCATTGTTAACTTTTGGTACGTAAATTTCATTTATTTCCTCAGGCTTCAATGCCCGATGTGAGCGATCTATTTCCTAAAAAAAAACACCTCAGGTCAACCAAAACGCTAATTTGAACAAACAATGTGAAAACTAATATAGCCTATAATTCTTTTCACGTTGTTTTACTGTATTAGTCCGCGGGCCACAAAATTTTGCAACGATTTGCACAATATGAACGTACCTGGCATTTTAGAATCCATTCTGTTTTTTGTACAGCGTGCAAAGCTTCCGCTTCGTGGCGCTGTCGAATCAATAAAGCACTTTTAATTTTCCCATATTTATCATCGACATCCTGCAAAAAACATAGTAAACATTTTAAAAACCTTGAAGGATGGAAACGCATTAAGGTACAAATATGTAAGCGACAAAGAAAAATAAGTAACTCGACATAGTAAGGTTTTGTACGAGAAATGTAAATACCACCATTTCACATGGGTGCTTAACTGTTTTCCCACTGAGCTAAAGCTATATTCACAGCATTTTCAAACAATAAGGTATCTAATAAGAATACACTTATGCAGTGAGTCGGCAGCGAAAGCGAGGAAGGCCAAAGCAGGCATGGAGGAGACAAGTTGAAGAGAGTGTAAAGGGAATTGGGTTGGAGGTGTACGGGGCTGCGAATTGGACAAGATGGAGAGAGGGAAAGAGATCAATCGCTGATGAAATGAGTTGCATGCGAACCTCGGTCATGAGGAACACACCGGATTGAAACCGGATGATGATGATGATTATATACTATTTCGATGAAACACCAACCTGAAGCCACGATAAAAACATTCTTGTATTGAAACGATCACGAATGGAAGTCTTGCCTGTTTCGCCGTCATTTGACTGCCTCGGCATTGTGTACACCTCACAATCCATTAGCATTGCACAAGCACTGAAGGGAGTCTGTGAATATTTGCAAAACCAATTCAACCGATAATCGCTGCAGCTGCTTTAAGTTCGAGGCTATCGGCCAAGGTGTCAAATTGCGTGGAGCGACACCGCTAACTTGTGACACGCTTCTGCGTTTCACACGAGAACAATAAAGCGATGAAAGTTGGTCAAGACCAATTGAAGAGGTGATGAAAAACATAACACTGGGAGGACACCCAAAATGAAAAAGAAGAACCTCAATTTACCAAGTTTATCCCACCACTTTTTTGGGTACCGCACCCAATCAGTAGTAGTATATTCAGTGTCACCATCATCTTATGCTCATCTACAATCGTCCGGTTTAAATAAATTTACGAAAACATCACAACTGCAACTAGATCGCACTTACTAAAAAATAAAGCGGCATCGTTTACAACACAGTAGCAAGAACATTTACCTGCTGATTTTGGTTTGTCCTTGCTGCCCTGCTATGCACTCTCATAATTTCTTGCTCACAGGAAATTATCAATTTCTCCCGTTGGATGGCGTGCTGAACACGCAATCGAAAACGCTTTTCTTCATGCGCCTTAAATAGCTCTACCATCGGCTGACACAAGGAGGGTGGAGGGGCTAACACAGGAACAGCCAGTTTGCTTTCAATACTTCCATTTAGCAAGTATCCACCAGTCAGAGTTATATATTCCCAGTAATGTTGAGGTGCCTAAACAAACATTGTTCTTAATCTTATTTCAGTTCATGAATTGAACTTGAATCTAACCTATCAAGATCTTAGGCGATATCAAACGTAACCAGAAAATTCTTCCTAAAAGTTGAATTGGAACCGACGGCCGTACCAACTAGTGACGTGACACCAGCCCAATGGTTGCGGCGAGTCTTCACGGGAGACACGACCTTAACAACTCGGCCATCGTAATCTGATAATTGCTTTATCTAATTATATTTCATTTGCCTTTCTACAAAAAAGCTATGTTTGCAATATAACCTTTCGTAGCCAATTGAAAAGCCACTAACAAAGCGCGAACTCGAGTCAAACCGACCGTTGACTTTTCAATAAATAAGTTTTTTGCAACCAACAATTTCGACAGATCTAGAGTTCTAGACCATAAATTCAAAAAAGAGTTACCTGTGGTATAACTGATGCTATTTTCTTTCGCTTTTCAAACATTCTTTGTTGAATTGCGAGTCTTTCTTCAATTACATTCAACTTGTCCACAGCAGGATCTTTTTTCCGAGAATTTAATACGTGCATCGGAATCCTATCCCTGAGAGGTTGGACATGAGAAAGTTCAACCTTGTTAGCTGCAAGTCTAAAATAACAAGGTGTTAAAATAAACGAGTATCTTAGTTTCGATTCAAAGCTAATCAAGAGTGTAGTTCTTGAAAATAGATATGGGCAAGACCTGAATTTTACCATAAGCTGAAAGAAAGCAGTTCGGCAAAGCCATTTAAACTTCCAAAAGTCTGTTCGGGTTGCGTAACACATCATAGTTTATTTTAATCGCGTTTAATTTAACCAGGTGCGATTCGAACCCTTGTCGTCAGGTTTTGTGAGGTACATCATCATGATGATTGTCGACGGTTTAACAGACACTAAGCCTTAGACTGACACGACAGATAATGACATTCCGCAAACTTTTTCATGTATTTCGCTTCCTTAAGTCAATAGCAGCGAAATAATTTCTACCACAACATGTAACCACAACCCTAAACAAACGGGATTGCGTAAAATCAAGCCAATGCAGAATCAAGCTCAAACGCTCAAGCCACGATCATCGATGCTTCCATTTGATATCTAGTCCTTAATCAATTTCAAGCGCACACCACTGCTTATAAAATAAACAAACGTTTATTTTATAGTTACCTTTCCTGTATATACAGACGTAACATTTTCTCTTGTTCCGATGGTTCTTCCTCGACCGGGGATTCTTTTTCTACAGGAATCGAATTTTCAGCAATGGTCGCAGTTTCATCCGCATTTGGTTTATTATCAACCTCCTTGTCTGTAGATGCATCCAAGGAGTCAGAAACAGCTACTGGAGGAGCTGCTGAGTTCACAGTGTCATTTTCATCGTCTGGTGCGTTATTGTGATCGTTTCCACCAGTAACTTCTGCGCCAACGGTGTTAGAAACGTTAAGAGTTGGATCAGACTTGGAAATAGCTGGATCCCCAATGCCCACGTTCGAACTATCACAGGGGGGTATCTTGGTTGGGCTGGAATGGGTATGAATAATAGAAGGTATTGCAGGAGGAGCAAACGATTCTTCTGCATATTGCGTTGATGCAGGAGTTCGAAACCCGCTTCCGGTACTTTCAGACGAAAAACTTCTAGTTTTTCTAGGAATAAGTTCAGAGGAAATTTCAACAAGATTAGATGCTGATCCTGAAGATTTTGAAAGTAAATCGGAAGCAGCCTGAAGCGGTTGGTTAGACAAAGTTTTTGTAGACGCTGGATCACTAGATACTGGGTTGTTTGGGGGCACCGACTCTGCTACAGGATCAGACAGTTTTTTAATTGATCGTGGTACCGCTTTTCGCTGTTTTTCAGATGGGATTTTTTCTGAAACTGAACCCAACCAAGAATCAGATTCCATTAATTTAACTTCAGATTTTTTAGCTGTTTTCTTTTCTTCAAGTTTGGGAAGATTTGATGGTTTAATTTTTTTCTGTGCCAACTTTTTACGTTTTAATTTCTCTTGCTGACGTTGAGAAGACGTTCTGTCAAGATCACTGAGAAAATTAGACTTGGAATCAGGTAAAAGCGTTAATTTTTTATCCGTTTTAGCTTCTTTTTTAGATAGAGACGGCTGGGATGTTTTCGACTTGTTGGCGAACTTTTTCGTAGGTGTAAGAACCTTTATGTCTTTCGTTGTCGAGTTGATTTGAGCTTTTTTAGAAGAATCTAAAGTTGTTTTAGACACTTTATCTTTGTTTTCAGTTTTAATCTTTTTAACCGGTTTATTTTCAGCAAATTCGCTTTTTAAAGTTTTATTATCTTCGGTCTTCTTAGCTTTTTCTTTGCTGTCCAGAGATAGGGCTCTAGTAGATGTTTTGGCGGTACTAGAGGCGCTCTCATCAGGGACAGAAGTTAAACTATCTTCTTTTCTAGATAAAATGGAAGCGTTATCAATGCTCAGTGACCTTGTGTTAAATTCTTTTTCTAAAACATCACTAAAAATATTAGACTGAGCATCAGACTGACGAAGCGATTTTTGAGAGCTAGGTAGAGACCCAAAAGATTCACTGGTGGGCCCAGAAGACGATGTTGAAGAGTTTTCAACTGAAAACAATTTTTCCGTTTCTAATTTGGAGATGCCAGCAAATCCTGCTATACTTGATAAGCTATCTGTTGCAATAGAAGGAGCTGTGACTGTAGTTGTGGTCAATGCTGGTGAAGTTATATTTGAAAAAATACTTGGTTTTAGCTTGGATTCAGCTGAAAGAAGACTGTCTTCTTTTTGAGGTGACTTGAAAAGTCGGTCAAATAACATCTCCGAAGTTTCGTGCACAGGCTTTATCAGTGCTGTTGTGCTATCAGTGTGTGAATCAATTGTTTCGTTGCTCGTTTTTCGAGGCTTTTTCGCAGCAAATTCATATCCTTTGGAAGAAGAAAATAACCCAGATGATTTTCTTGAAAACAAACTTGGTTGCTTGCCTTTGCTCTCCCATTTGTTAGTAGCCTTGCTCTCAGCTTTAAGGCTAATAGCGTTGTTTTCGTTAGAAAACTCATCTGCATTAGGAGAAAAGTCATATACATCTGCTTCACCCGTAGTGCTCGATAATGAAATAGTTGTTTGCTTGACAGCAGTGGGTTGCCTTTCTGTATTAGATTTACTCTCCGAAGTGTATCTCTCTTCAAATGGTTTAGGTGTAAAAAATTCATCTTCACTGCTTAAGACTGATTTTAGTGGTTCTTGGTCTAACTGTCGAGATTTGGGTGGTTTTGATTCAGAATCCATCGACTCAGATGATTCTGTAGAAAAGAGCCGTCGCTTGTTGTCCATTTTAGACCGTTTTACTTCCAAATATCCGCCTGATGACGATTTACGATCCACTGTTTGATTTGATGAAGTACTTGATTTTGATTGTATCGAGATATTTCGTCTCCTACTTAACGGTAAATCATCAGAGTCATCACTGTCAGAAGATGAAGATTTGCTGAAATTATCAGCGTCAAATTGCTTAAACAATTCGCGACTGAAACTAGCTCCAGACAATTTATTTGGTTCCGAGCTGAAAATAACAAAAATCACAGATTATAAAAAGCAATTGTGCTCACAAGCAGAGCGGATCGAAGAATTATAAATGAAAATATGGTCAGTCTTTCAAGAATTATAATACACACCCGTTTTTAAAGCATACCAAGCCAGTACTCCGACTAACCATGCAGGACTGGAAACTTATTACAGATTTTTACGTGGGTGGGGAGAGGAAATAGATATTGTTGTTGACAGGTGGCCTAATAAAGAACGCGTTTATTGTCAACCCACGAATTAACGTGGTAGACAACTTGAGTCTTTGCGTAACAAAATAGCTTTCTAGCAGCAAAATTATACGTAACCTCATCGCTGAAATTTATTGAAGCACGTAAGTCAGCACTTCATAAAAAAAAGGCATCTTTAGTCTTAGTTCGAAACCAACATATTCATAAACCCCATCATAACTAGATAGTTAAACTAGAATACAAAAGCCAATCCAATGAAGGCAGCGTATACACACGGCTAAGCTAGCTACCAATTAGGGTATACCAATACCTTATCCAAAAGAACAATGAAGTTACACAGTTGCTACGTAATATAAATACCTGACGCTGTCACTATCTTTATCATCTGTTTTGGAATCACTATCATCACTGAGTAAAACTTCATTTTGCATCAGTCTTTTAATCTCTTCATTATCAGTGGAATCAAGAGGTCTTTCTCCTTTCTTGTTTGCACGCAGTGGATCAGCACCGTGTTTTAAAAGCAATGCAACAAGCTGAAACATCAACAGAACAATAGTAAAAGCAGGTTTTATAATATCACTTATTCGCGTATTGTCACATATACCAATACGAGCAAAATAACCTATTTATGCTTTGTCCCAGTTTACCTATCAACTGAAAAAAAAATCCGTAGACAAGAACAGCTATTATGCGTGCCAATAATCGTTCGCCAGTTCACCTACTTACAATCTATTGAGTCCATAAAAAATAGCGAGAAAATTTGACAAAATCACTCACATCTGTGTGTTCGTTCAGAACAGCATCATGAAGAGGATAATCATCATTGAAACCTTTGGAATTAACAATTGCTCCGGCTTCAAGCAGGAATTTTGCAATATCAAAGAAGCCATGATTACATGCTTCGTGAAGAGGAGTCCATCCTGCACCATAAAAACATTTTCAGTGTCAGCTTTAAAACTATACAGTTTAATCTTTCAACTTAATGCCTACGTGCAAAATTTAGCAAAACTCTTAGTTCAAAGAATATTATACATTATTCGAATACTGCAAAAAACAACTTCAAAAAAGTACAGGAAATTGGTACACCATTCTCAATATAGTGGTTAATGGTACGGTACAAAATGTATCAGCATCTTGAAGTCCATCAAAAAAAATCTTAACCTGCATAGTCTTGAACATTCACGTCTGCTCCTTGCTTGACTAAATCCATAATGACTGGCAATTCTCCACGGATTGTTGCAATGTGCAAAGGGGTTTCTCCTCTTTCGTTTCTTTTATTTACTTTATCCTTACGCCCACTGCCTCCAACAGGTCTTTTAGATGCAGGAGGAGGAGTTGGAGCTTTCTCTGCAATAATTTTGCGTTAAATAACATAACACTTAAATGCGTCTTCCTAACAATATACAGAGTATCAAAACAACTTAAGTTAAAAGCTATGAAAATTAAAAACGAAGTAGCTATAATGCAGTTATGAAGCATTTTCTCAAAACACAATCATTAGTGGGTAGGGTGGAATGAAAAAACTTTTTTCTTTAATGCCACCTCATCACCCGTCTAAAAACCTGGTAAATCACCTAAAACCAATTTTTGGCAAGTTTGGTGGGGTTGGCATTTGAACCCAGCCATCTACCGGAGGTCAAAGGTCACAAAAAAATCAAATTTTATAAAATTGGCATATCTAGAGAACTAGACATGGTAGGAACTTGATATTGGTCTTAAAATTTGCAGAATCACCAAGTTCATATCTGTCTCAAAAGAACATTTTAGTCTAAACCCACTCAATTTGGAGTAATTTGGAAAAAACTGCTTGGTTGTTTTGTTCTATTTATTTTGACGGTGCAGAAATAAAAGACACTACTACTACTTAAGCTGTAGTTTTCGAAAGATATAGCGCAATTTGTGACTGTAGTCATACCGCTTTTGTACTTGTAGACTATTTGATACTAGATGGAGTTACTATGAAACATCTGTATATACCTTTTGTTGAAGTACTGACAGCATATCATACTAATTCCATCAAGAACAATCATGATTTACAGCACAAACTTTATATATAATCCAAATAAAGAGAAATCCTAAAATTAGGTAATAGAGGGGTCATTGGGATCTTTATGCAAGTTTGCATGCTGATAATTTGAAAGCAGTAAGCATAATGTAGAACCTACAAGATTAAACAATATGATGGAAGTTATATTTTACTGGTGAAATGTCAATACTGTTCAGTCAACCCTTTGTAATGCAGTTCCTGTGTCAACATATCATTATACATATTATGATCAAACAGTCATTTTATGATAAGTGTGATAAAGTATTGTAAAACTACCAAATTACCCATCTACAAGAGTACGGTGCCGGTAGGTTGTGTGAAACGTAAGTAATTTTAACACAAAACAACCAAGCAGAAAGATAAGATAAACACAAGTGAAAAATATGAACATTCATGTTATATCTGACATCAGGGTATTCTCATATCACAAAAAAGTGACACAGATTGTTACACCTATGACAAATATATACAGATTTTCTCAAAAGTTAAGACATCATAATTTGCAAGTGTCATGCTTCATTGCTAATCAAAAAGAAGTAAAAGAAAAATGCACAGCTGAAAGATAACAAGCCCATGTAGACTTGAGCATAAATTAGCCAAATTATGTTTGTTTATTTAATGCAATTGTGCTGAATTATTTAAACTATAAAACATACGTAATTTGTGCTAATTTACACTCAAGTCTAGTGTCTAATTAGGAATGTACGGATACTACAGTTAATTAACATGTGATATACGGTACTGGTAATGTGTTCAAGTCATTAACAGGGATGGCGAACTTTTTCTAGTTGTTGGGTCATATGCAAAACCTTAATTTGAAAAATGACAAAAAGGGGTCACGGATTTAATAATATTAATGAGACTTGTAGGGAATGAGCAATAATTGGTCTTTACAATAGGCAAGTTCCCGCAAATGGTGGGTGTAAGAGCAAAACAAAAGGTGGTGAATGCCAGAGAAAAGAAAGTGACACCTTTCGTCACTACTTAAATGTTTGTTAACATTTTCCTAAAAATTTTGAAATTACAAGTGGGTCACTAGAAGTCACGATGTGACCCGCGGGTCAGTGGTTCGCCACCCCTGCATTAGTGCATGGTTGGAACACAATCAAAAAAAAGCCAGGTAGCTTTCGTAACCAGACAGGTTGTACGGTCTATTTGAGACTGGATAACCTACTACACTGTTTTACCTAGTTTAAGTGTTATGATTTAAAGCACAACAGTTTACATAGTTCAAGCGTTTACATACTGGCAGTTCAAGTGTTATGAAGTTGAAGTCATAGTTCTACCAAAACTTATATTGCTTTGTATTTAGACAGGAATTGTGATTTTGTATCAAATTGTTTTAATAATTTTTTTGAGCGAATTTTTTATCGCATAAGTCCATCTCGCTCTTCAAATGAGGTTACTTGAGATGCTGCATCACTGACTATTTTCACACGGCGTTCAACTGCTTGGTTGTGACATGCATGCATCAATTTTAGTGGACTGGTCTTCACGTTAGTCAAGTTCTTTTCATTTAAATAACTAATGGCTGCAGGCTTAGTAATTTTATTAGGACTGAGCCTTTGGTGATATTGCTTTGCTTTTAAATTTATCTCCGGGAGAACACTTGTGTACAATGTATATCTTCTCTAAGGATGTGTCGATTAATCGGCATCGAAATCCGCATCGGCAAGTATCGGCAATTTTTTTGGAATCGGCATCGGTAAAATATAGCCGATACTTACCGATTCTTCGTACATAACAAACTTGCATATTTTCCCGAATAAGATAGTGTTATATTTGCGGTTTTTACTAGCCAGAAACAAATTTCTTTTTACGAAAGCGTTTATACACTCTAAGTGAAGCGAAAAAATGCAAGTGTTGGGAGAAAGAAAGAAACAAAGAAGTTTCTATTGCTTTGCGAGGGCATTGTTTATTGTAGGGATGTGCCGATTATTCGGAATCGGCATCGGCAAGTATCGGCAATTTTTTTTAAATCGGCATCGAACTCGGCATTGGATTCGGCATCGGCAAAAATTTTGGAATCGATACATCCCTAATCTTATCTTTCTGTTTGGTTGTCTTAAAATTACTTACGTTTCACACAACCTACTCTTGCAGATGTGTAATTGGGCAGTTTAAGAATACTTTATCACGCTTATCATAAAATGACTGTTTGATCATAATATGTTGACACAGGAACTGCATTACAAAGGGTTGACTGAACAGTATTGACATTTCACCAGTAAAATATAACTTCCATCATATTGTTTAATCTTGTAGGTTCTACATTATGCTTACTGCTTTCAAATTATCAACGTGCAAACTTGCATAAAGATCCCAATGACCCCTCTATTACCTAATTTTAGGATTTCTCTTTATTTGGATTATATATAAAGTTTGCGCTTTAGATCATGATAGTTCTCGATTGAACTAGTATGATATGCTGTCAGTACTTCAACAAAAGGTATATACAGATGTTTCATAGTAACTCCGTCTAGTATCAAATAGTCTACAAAAGCACAGTAGTACGACTACAGTCACAAATTGCGCTATATCTTTCAAAAACTACAGCTTAAACACAACACTTTTCACAAAAATGCGTTTTTTCCAAATTACTCCAAATTGAGTGGGTTTAGACTAAAATGTTCTTTTGAGACAGATATAAACTTGGTGATTCTGCAAATTTTAAGACCAATATCAAGTTCCTACCATGTCTAGTTCTCCAGATATGCCAACTTTATAAAATTTGATTTTTTTGTGACCTTTGACCTCCGGTAGGTGGCTGGGTTCAAATGCCAACCCCACCAAACTTGCCAAAAATTGGTTTTAGATGGGTAATGAGGTGGCATTAAAGAAAAAAGTTTTTTCATTCCACCCTATTAGTGGGTGATAAAACCCAGATTTACCCCGTACACATGCTCAAGCTTAGTCAGCTTTGGGCTCGCGGTTCTGCATCATAATCAACAAATTATAGTTACAGTTAATTATGACATCAATGAATTGATTATGATGTAGAAGCTAGAACCGTGAGCCTAAAACCCACTAAAATTGGATATGTGGACAGGGTGATCGTGTAACAACCTGGGATGGCAAAACAAAAAACTTTCGACTTTTGAGCTGTTCGTACTTGACCTGGAGTGGATTGTTACTGCTTAAGTAATCACTGACGACCGGCAAAGCAAAACAACGTAAGTTCAGCTTAAATGAATTGGACCTTTTGTATTATGCTTTGCCTACATCAACAATATTAAAATTTCAAAGTTTGCTTAATTACACAAATCAGGTTACTGTTTGGTGTTCTTAACTGTGACTGAAGGTGGGTAACTACTAAAAACATACCATTTTTTTCTTCAGCAGTCATTTGCTTTAAAAGGGCCAACTGCTGTCGCTCAGACAATGGAAAATGTTTAGGACGATTACTAGCACCAGTAGAACCTTTGCCATCCCTTTTTTTGCGTTTTCTTTCACCTAAAAAACATAACAAACTAGTAGAAACACTCCTTTGCAAAGTGTAACTCCAGAATTGTGCAATATAATTATTTTTTAAAAATAGGTTATACTGTTATACAGCTTTAGTATAGTTTCGCAATATAACTTGCATAAAAATTGTCCATAATTTCCACTTTCTCGCGTTTCTTCTACAAAAAGTTTATAACCAACTACCGGTATTTACAATGAAACTCACTTTGAGATGAGCGATCATCATGGTCTGTAGTAGAATTCTTTCTTTTTAAATCCTTGGGAGTGTCCATGATACCACTCATTCTGACACAAGAGCAATTACGAAAATCGTACTCCAGGCCGAGTCTTCTTCAGATTTTTTGAAAATGCTTTTCACCTTTTCACATGATCAATGGTCATTGTTTTATATTTCTTATTTCATCACTCATCTGATTAAAAAAAAATCAGTGTAGTTATTTCATGATACTGTGATGAAGCAAAAAAAGTTGTATGAGGAACCACGAAAAACAAACTGTTGGACTGTTTTTTCCTTGGCAATTAGGGTTTGTTTCCCAAGACTCGAAATACTAGTAGACTGGAGATATTCAAAAATAAAAATCTACAGAGCAGAATTATTTATTGCTATGGGTAAATAGGGCTACATCAAAAATTTATTACGTATTTTTTTAAACATTCCAGAGTCTTAGCTAGGGATGGGCAATGTAGAACATTTTACTGTTCCGGAACAAAACCAAATTCAGAACCGAATCCAGAGCGCCGAATTTTTAAATTCACTAGAATCAGTCACACGCTATATATATCTCATTTTCAGCAACACTTTAAGCGTACCGTCATATATCTAACCTGTTTATCATTCATAGGCAAAACAAAGTACGTCAGTAACTGCACTTTACTCAAAAAAACTAACAAAATAACAGCATAGTTCAACCTCTTACAAAAAAGACAAATTGCAGTGTAGAACATTTAGCTTCTCTAAATGTTCTTTGTTCTCCAGTCAGCCTTCTCCATTTAGCTTCTCTAAATATTCTCCATTCAGCCTGGACCTAAGCGCTGTCGCAGTCAGCCCTGCTGAAGCCAGATATTCAAATAAATAAAATTTTCCGTCATTTTATCCAAACCCAGATATTCAGATAAATAAACTTTTGCATATTGAATACTTAAGGATTCAAATCGCACCAGATTCGGTGTTCCACATTGCCCATTACTAGTCTGTCTTAACATTTGTCTGTTTGCAGTGTCTATACCGTCAATTTGTCAAACAGCTAGATAGAAACCACAAACTGAGTTAGATTAATCCTGAACAGGTGTATTACTAATTCTAACCAGCTCCTGGAACCAGTATTCTTTTGAACTGTTGGGAAGTGATAACCTGAATGAAACGTAATATCACGACACCAGTACCGGCAACAGAGTAAACAGGAGAGAGACAAATAGTGGTAACATTCAAAAACGATAACAATTGCCAAACACCAATAGATTAACAAATTTACAACCAGTTTCACTACACAATCACAACAAGTTAAAACTTTTGTGTTGCTGCAGTGCACCTGGACAGTAATGTACAAACTCAGAAGCTCTTTTACCAGCATACTGGTACGTAGTCAGATACTGGTATAGTCTCAGATCTCCCAGCGTACACTGTACAGTTTATATTGGTACTGGCACAATTCATTGTAATGCTTCCCACTACCGATACCAGTCGACTAGCCTACAGAGAAAAGTTCATGAAGCAGAAAAGAACTTCACATAAAATATAGTAGCCAGTGAATACATCACTACAGCGGTAGTTCATTACATACAAATAGTGTCACGAGTATATGATAAAATAATCTGGCACACTTTCTCAGTAATGTACTGGTATCTGGCCTGCTCAATCACTGATCAGTACACTGGTGCAGAGTAGACTACCGGTAAGTCACTGGACTTATAAGACTCTGGAGTGCTTCACTTTAGACCAGTTTTTCTAAACTGCTGGTCTGTGAAGCACTGCAGATTTGCAGCTACTTACCAGCCAATTTGCTAAAATATAACATATTTCCACTTTATGCCTCAACCCGAAAGTGAGCTGGAGAGCATTCCACTGTTTCATGCGTAGACAATACTTTTTTCCACAGCTAGCAGCTAACATACCAGTACCAGTAGATAACTTTACAGCAGTTGTACTCCACACAAAGCCAATGGTTTCATGTATCCAACACTATCACGCGAATTGTAATGTTGGACCATAGGTACGAGTATGCACTGTGGCAATGCATACCCTCTATACTGGTATAATTATTTATAGATACAACGCTATGGTAATAGGTCAACACCTTATCACTAAGGCCTTTTTTTTTTTTGACCTAAAAAAACTATTTCTGACTTTATTTTAGTAAAATTTTGACTTTATTTTGACTTAACCGCTTCTGCGTATTATTTATGTCTTTTGCACTTTATTAATCAAATATGTTTTATAATCTGCAATTTACATAAGTTTTTAAAGAAAAAGGTAGCCTACTTCGAACATTTTCTCAATTACTCAGTGTTGAAGCTAATGCAACAAAGCGAAGCATGACGTTAAAACCTGGAATAACGAACCACTGTGTGTACCAGTATCAATTAGTGTGTAACACAAAAATTGCATTGCTATCGCAACTGTACTGTACACTAACAGTATGTCTATGATTTTTTCAACGAAAGCCACGCAGTATAATTACAAAGACGTTTTATTGTAGTACAGCATCATATATTTTTTTACGTTCTTAACATCAAAATTTCTGTCATTTCTCAGTAATTTATTGAGCATAGAAAACGACCTCTTCATAGCAGCAGAGGTTGGCTGGGCTTTTTGCAATAGTGCGTAGCTTGTTGGGTCAATTGTCAAGTTGGTACAGTTTATTATTGTTTCTAAATCAGAGTTGGATAGTCGTTTGTTAATGAAGTCTTTAATTGCGCAAGGATCATTATCGAATTGTATATTCTTCAGCAGTCCGTATGCTTTGGTTATTGTGCAGACACTTCCTTCTAAGAACTCCACGCTGGCTGCTAGAGTCCGGTACTGATATATTTTAACCAAGTCCGACACCAAACCTTCCACATTGATAGCGTCTTTTGCTCTGCTGACTAAGAAGCCTGCACTTGTCCAATTGTTGACAATGGTACGAACAGCTGGAAGGTTCTCACTATAATACAAGGCAGCTCTAAGCCAAGTTGCCCATCTTGTAATTACAGGGTCAGGAGGAAATGGCAGATCAGCATCATGAAAATCTTTCTAGCGATCTTTGTTTTTGATTGTTGCTGCCTTGATCGTTGCTATTACTTCATCAATATTTTTAAAATGAGCATGCACACACATAGCGCAGTTATGTAGTAAGTGCGCAACGCAGGTGACATGCATCAAAGAAGGGTATAATTCCTTTAATGTCTTTCCAGCCGAAGACATGTACCGAGCAGCATCAGTCAAGAACAATGAAAAATTCTCGCGTTTTATTTCGAGTTGTCGCAATATGTCATCCACAGTGTGCAGAATAATACTATTAACATTGCGACCGCTGTCAAGTGGATGGCAATTAACGAGGAACGTCTGATTTGGAGCATCTAAGCTGCCCACAAGCACACTAATATACTTTTGTTTAGCAACCTCTGCTTCATCCACAATCAAAAAAATTCTTTTGTCACAAGTAATTCTTGAATTTGTTGCTCTTTTTGGGATGCCAATTTAGCAACACATGCCCGGGCTGCAGTCTCCAAGACAATGCTTTTCCCATTCTAGCAAACAGAGACTTTAAAGAAGGATGGTTCAGTTTATTAAGTGGGATATCTGCAGCTACGAATGAAGAAACAACCAGTTCTTTGAAGTTTACTTCATCGAAATGGAAAAAGGTTTGCTTAATTTGAGATTTGCTCTTCGTCTCCAATTTTCCTTGGTGTTGCTTACTTTTTCGGTGGCTTTCCACAAAAAAACTTTTTGTTGCATTTGACTAACACGCCGCAAAGGTTCCATCGCCAGTCGCCGGCAGGAGTTGCTGAAAACTCATCCAGATATTCGTGGCAAGTTTGCCTAACTTTCGCTATAGAAGATTTGGCTTGTTTTGGTATTCTTTGCTTTGCAAGCTACAACTTAAAAGACCACGTGTAAAGAGCGCAAGGCTTTTATAGGATTAGATTAATTGTCTAACAATTATGTATTTATGCATCAACAATAACGTTTCATGCATAATAAGTGCTATTTCCTTCTCAATTACCGCACGCATTATTGTGACGATAGTGCAAATATTGCAACTATTTCAAAAGTTTAAAATCAAATAAAACTGCGCATAAAATTTTAATAGCAGCTCAAAAATTCAAAAAAATATTGAAAAAGTATAAATTTGTTCATTTTTGTGAGGAAATTTTTCATAAAGACAATTTTGACAAATTTTGACTTTACGCAAAATTTTGACTTTACTTTGACTTATAAAACCTACCAAAACAGACTCCTGAACACCTGAAACGAACGTTAGAACACATTTGATCATGTAACAAGGTCCTGAAAATTTTTGACTTTATTGACTTCAGCAGGCCCTACTTATCACACTAACAACAGAACAAGTGAGGAGAAATACTCAAACATAGAACATAACATGAAATAAGAAAAGTAAGCATAAAGTTATGGTGATAGGCTGTGAAACACAAACAGAAAAACACAACTATACAAAATATTTAGATTGCAGAAACAAAATTAATAACAGCTAGCAAATCAAACAAGTTCAGACATTTTTTTAAAATATCAAAACAAGGTGCAAACACAACTGCATCTGGGAGTTTATTCCAGACCGCAGGAATACGGTTAACAAAAAAACGCTGAGCCTGCTGAAGTTGCATGGGAACAATAGGCTGAATAATACAGTTGTGTAGATGTAAATTGTAACCAGTAGTTCGAAAAGTAGGCTGAAGTAATCACTAAAAACTAAACTGGGAAGATCGTGACAAATATTATACATCAAAATAAGATCAGAGATCACTCTTCAATATTCTAGTGATTTTAAGTTAAGATTGTGTAAGCGATTGCTGTAAGAATCAAAGGGTACGGTATATACGTTGCAGCATACACATATACTAGGGGTAAACCTTCTTTGCACAGATTCAATTACATTAATGTCTTTTTTAAGGTTAGGTGACCAGACAGAAGAATTACCAAATATTCAACAATGAGCCTAACAAAAACAATAAAAGCATGGGAAGCAAAACCACGCAGAATATGAAGAGCACGAGCAGAAGCCATGCGATAAATATGTGAAATGAGACCTGCCCACTTTAAGTTACAGGAAATAATAACACCTAGATCTCTAACTTTAGACACAGTAGTAACCTGGTAACTTTCTGTGAGTTAATGAAGTACTGGTACTGGTAATCACATATAGTAAAATCAACAGGTTTAGATGCACGTAAGAGCATCATATGCTCACATTTGCTAGGTGCTAATGACAGCAGTCCAGTGTCTTCTAAATACTGATAAGTGATACCGTAAATCTGTCAAAAGCACTTTGTAAAAAAAATATGGTAAACAAGACTAAGTGCATGGCGCAGAACAACTACCATAATCTAAGACAAGTTGTTCGAGCAGTAATGACTTTTTCCTTGATTTTTAAGGTCCACTTGTGCTTAAAGTTAATTTTAAGACTTACCGTAACTGGTCTGAAACATATCATAATAAAGTTGAAAACCACTGCTTCAGACTAGATTAATACCGGTATACCGGTACTGATACTGGTAGTCTAGTGAACTAGTAGTTAACCAGTGTCTGGTAAATCTATTCCTGTACCAGTATCCTGGCAGAGTCAGAGAGTACGGTACCAGTAACTGATAAACTAGTCTAGACTAGATAACTGTTTCTTTGTACAAGTTTACACTGTATCACTAAATCTCTAGACTGAAAACAAAATTTTCAATTGGTTAATTTATTCAGTGTTTTCAACCAGTAGAAACCTTACTTACAAAGTCTACTTACTAACGCCTACGTGACTAATGAAGACCAAGTTGTTTACGAAAAGCAAGCTAACTGACCAACCCAGATTTTATCATAACATTTCGAATTTACTCCGTTGAAAATATTTTAATCCGCAATCCGCACGAGTCATGCAACATACCGGTATAGGCTACATTAATAAATTCCCTTTTAGCTTTTATCGTGATGTAATTTTTTCTCGAAAAGCATTAGCAACTTTTCGGGAAAATCGCACGAGTCATGTATCCCGATGAGATCAAAATTGCACGAGTCATACCCTTGCACAAAGAAGGTGCCAAGTTAGAGTTAAAGAACTATCGTACTATATCAATTCTCTCCACAATCAACAAAATATGTGAAACAATAATTAAACAGCGATTAATTACATTTTGGACTAAATGTAACGTTTTTGTACCTACCCAGTTTGGCTTTAGGGGAGACCATTCGATAACCCTTGCCATTGCCTATTTGCATGAACTAATAATTACTGAATTGGATAATGATTGAATGTTCGCACTATTTTTATGGATTTGGCCAAACCTTTCGACACTGTTAATCACAATATTTTTCTGTACAAATTGAAACAATATGGAGTGAGAGGAGTCGCCAATAATTTAATTGGTTTATACCTTTCCAAGCGCAAACAATTCGTCCATGGGGATGGTTTCTCTTCGTTAATTGCTATTAAACATTGATATGGGAGTGCCTCAAAGCAGTGTACTAGGGCTAGTTTTATGTCTAATTTATGTTAATGATTTATACTACTGCTCAAACTTTAAAACTACTTTGTACGCCGATGACAGCGTGCTGACGTTGTCTCATAAAAATGTAGATGGTCAGCAACCTAATCTAAACCTCGAGCTACACAAAATAAATGATTGGCTAAACCATAATCAACTGTTCCTAAATGTCGCCAAAACCAATCATATTTTATTTACCAAAAAGAAAGAAAATATCACGTTACATTTAAGAGAATCTGCACTTAGACAGACTGACTGTGTAAAATATCTTGAAGTACAAATAGATGTGAACCTTAGCTGGAATAGGCAGTAGGCACATTCAACACATTGAAACCAAATTGTCTGCTGCTTCCGGAGCTCTGTATAAACTTCATAAATATGTTCCCAAAAAAGCTTTTTTATCAATTTGCTACAGTTTAGCTTATTCGCATTTACAATGCGCTATTATTTGTTGGGGCAACGCTAATAAAACCTTAATAAAAAGGCTACAACTTAAACAAAATCGTGTAGTTAAAATATTGTGCAACAAACTTGGGAGGAAAACTTAACTTAAAGCGCTAAATGATGAACTACAAATCGTAAAAATCAACGGAATCTGTAGGCCGAAACTAGAAGTTGCTAAATTCATGGCTAAAAAGATTTCTTACGGAATTTAAATTTACTGCGTTAACGCAGAGTGAGACAGTGCTGTTTCTGGCTATTAGCCTTCATCAGGTAGGCCAGGAAGGACATTGCTTTTTAGTTACTGCGTTAACCTCAGTCCATAAGTACTCTACCCGTAGCGCTCTCTCAAATGAGTTTTATGTGGAAAGAACCTCGTATGTCAAAACTAACCGATCCCTGAAGGCATCTGGTGTCAATGTTTGGAACAGTTTACCTGAACGCGTCAGAGATAAAGCAGCTACTTCCAGCTGCAAAACTTATTCAAAAATACTCAAAAGACACTTTTTATTACAGTCATAATTTTCAAAAATAACTCCCTATATATTGCTTTCTTTTGCAGGCCTATAGCCATGTTGAAATTTGTAAATTTGTGGTGTTCTGTGTTTGTTGTTTTATGTTATATTTTGAAACATATTCTAAAATCTTCGTATACTGCTGTGCGGATGAAAAATATTCAGTCCCAGCTAATAATTACTTAACAACTTTGAACTTACAAAATTTTACTGAATTGCTCGGATTTATTAGATTTATATATATACATTTTTTTGAGGAGGAACTGACTCGGCGACCGAGTTGTTTTTCTGGGGACATCTTCATGGTTTTTCATTCCTTCTCGTCGTGCAATATGGTGTATAATTTATATGTTGTTTTTTTATTTTGTTGATGCTCGGCAATAAATGACTACTACATTATCGTTGTCGTTCGCTTGCATTCATGTACAAAAAACGGTACCAAACCAGATTTTCGTCGAAAAAAAAAAACTCCGAGGTGAATCCAGAGGGAGCGAAGGGGCGACCAAGGGCGGTATACTGCTCAACTTTCGTTGCACTTAACGCCAGCGATGGCGGAAGCATTTCTAAAGTGGGGGGCCCAAAACCAATGACTAGATTTTCTTCACCTACAAACAAGGCCAGCAGTGGCGTAGCAAAACATTTTAAAAGAGGGAGGGGCATAAATTTTCAGCGTACTTTTTTCGGCAGAACTAATTTGAAGCTGATTAAGAAACAAGAAAAGTTCTAGGGGGGTCCGGAGGCACGCTTCTTCGGAAAATTTTTGAAAATTTACATGCTGGAATGGCTATTTTAGTGTTTTTTGAATAATTTTCATGCAAATTGAGTTTAAAGTTTTTGATCCTAATTCTGAGCGCTTCGCCAAATATGGTACATTTTTTTCGCACATATTAAATTACCGGTATGCCTGTTTAAGGCGTAAGGCTTATAGCTATCAAAGAGGTTCGAGATCATAGAAAAATTGTATGCATCAAAAGCATTTCTGAAAATGGCTGGTGAGAGGATGCATATAGCCTACCTCATCCTACCCCTCTGGATTCGCTCCTGGCCGTAATCTACAGAAACCATCAAAAGAATCTGGCATATTTCAGTCACTTGGCACCATTAGTAGGCCTATTGTTCTTGTTTCCTAAAAGGTAGAGTCAATAGGGGGGGGGGGGACATGGCACAATGGCCCGGCCCTAAACACGCTCCTGAGGGACGGATTTAGACCATGAGAGACCCTAGGCTATTTCATCACACTGATTAGAAGAGCAAAAAAGATCTTCACGCCTTCAGATGTCCTGTTTTCATTGAAAATATCGGTATAGTGAAGAGCAAAAACAAGGTATACACGTCCTCAGATCTTCTGTTTTTCACTGAAAGTATCGGTCAAGAGAAAAAAAAGGTTTTCATTGTTCTTAATGAGCCCCCCCATTTTCTCCGAGGCTCTAGGTTTCAGCCTGCTTAGCCTACACGTAAATCCGGCCCTACGCCTACTATCCATATTTAGCCTGTCCACATGTGACATGTCCAATTCATGTGGGTTTCAGACTCTCGGTTCTTGCTTCTAGTTTCTGTTTCCCCACCCCACAAACAAAATTTTAAAGAAGACATCTCTGGATTTAAGCTCTTAGCTAGGTTTTAATTTTGATGGTAGGCCTATAAAGTTTCAAATACATTCATGCAGAGACATTATTGTAGAAATAAACGCGTAAATTAGGACTCCCCCTGAAAAAAAAGTGGGGGAACCAGGGCTCCTCCGGTTCTGCCACCTATGCTTAACGCAATGCGTTAACTTTGTTTGTTCATTAGGTTAACGCATTGCGTTAAGTGATCAAAAGTTGAGCAGTATACCGCCCCAGCTCTCTAAAATTTCTACCACATCAAACAGTTGCATGTGTTGCTTGCTTAAGGAACCACGAGCATTACAAGTTGAGAGGACCAATAATGTTCATATATTTTCATGCGCTATGTTAAAAATCTCCCTTCTTTAAACAGAAGCTCAGGATTCGCTCCTAAAAAAACGAACGTGTGTTAAAAAAGCTCAAATTGGATTTACACGCAGTTTTAGATTTTTTGATATAGGCCTCGCCTATGGTACCGTAAAGCAGCGTGGTGTTTTTTTTTTCTTTTATGATGAGGGCTTCGACTGCCTGAAGTGAATAAATAAAAGAAAATATGTTAAAAATACCAGCAATAAAACGATATGCAACCATGCCATTTTCGTTGTGACTTATGATGAAGCCGAAAGGAAGTTGAAGTATTGCCGAAAAAAAGCTGATAAAAAACGCCTTTTACAGAATTCCAATTCAGAATTCACCAAATATGCTTTTCATTAAATGTGCTGTACGATTAATTAAACGATTCTTTCCCATTAAAATTGTAAAAAGTTGACGTACCAGGCCAAGATTTACATTACAGCATCAGGCCTGTATGGTAAATTGCTTCTGTTTGATTTGAGCAAAAAAATAGCTTCATGTAAAGCAAAGATTCGGAAAAAATGAGGATGAAAAGAAGAAAAAATAAATAATTGGAACATCCATGGCACTATGGCAGTCTGACCGATACAATAGTCAAGGGTCTCGCCAGCAGCAAAAAATTTGAGGAGGCAGGGATGGATCTATTCTAGACAATAAGAAGTCCCGTTTGTATTTGCCCTTAGCGATCGATTTCAAAAAAGTCAGGAGGATATAGCCAAGGTAGTGCCCCGGAGCAGGATCAGATCCAGAAAATTTTGGTGGGAGGGGCATATGAGTAGCCGGGGGGCCAAAGGGGTCATGCCCCTTTGAAATTTAAATCAAATTACAAATTATCATTAACAAAATGAAAGCTTGACACTTTTTGCGTCTCTGGTGTATTTAATCGTTGTTTACTTCGACTTCGAGCAGTCATGTGTTCCTATGTTGGAGGGGGTCGGGCATGGTTTTACAAATTCTTATAGTCTACCGGAAGTGGTGTAAAATAACAAAATATTTTTATTTGACTAAATTACTTGAGTATATTTTTTTTTCGGTAACGAGTAGGCCTACTTTTTTGAGTAGTTTTTTTTTTGGCTACTTTTACGTTTACTTAAGTGCTTTTAGTAAGTTATAAAGTAACACTACTTGGGTAGTTTTGATTTTAGAAAAGTACGAAGTAGTCCCTTGAGTTGCAAGTCTCACTTGAAATCCCTCGTTGCACCTAAAATCTTGCGTTGGAAAGTTGCGTCGCATGCAATGTCACTGCTGTCCATAATTACTGCATGACCGTAACTGCATAACCGCAAGTTACAGAATATATTCATTCCATAAACCTGTAGGCCTAGCTGTAAAACTATCGTATTTCTCTTTCAACCTTAATTATGGAAAAAACAAATTGCGGAGCTAAAATTGAAGTGTTAACAGAAATAAGCAGGTTTCCGCTTCTGAGTTAATGCTTATTTATTCATATGTTTATCCTTCTTTGCGATAGAGGCGCTATAATGAGCTCGCTTAGGAGTTTCGCGCCACCTGTCTGCCACTCCGAGATGGGGAAATCTCGCTGAGCGCAGTTCCGAACAGCACAACAAATGAACTTGCCGGCTTGTTCTTCACCCTGTCGCCTTTGATGCTCAGCGTCATGCAGAAAAGCTACAAATACCAACTTTGAAGTCATTGGTTAAACCCTACTCTGAATCGAACCCCCGGTCTACCGTTTCAGAAGCAGACGCTCTATCCACTCGGTCATCATTTTGAGCGGTAATAGTTTCTTTTGGCTTTGGTTTATCATTTTGCCACCTTCAGAGCAAGTCATCATCGGCAAGTGGGCAGTTGACACTTGCGGGGCCAGAGGGGGTCTGGGGGTATTCGAAATTTTGTTCAGGGGGCGATGGCACCACATTTTGGCATTTTTTAAGTGTAGTTTATTCCGCAAAAGTTAATTTTAAGCAATTTGAGCAACAAAACGGGGGTCCGAAGGCATGCTTCTCCGGAAAATTTTTGAAAATTTTATATGCTGTAATGACCTTTTTGGTGCTTTTTGAGCACTTTTTATGGCAAATTTTGTTATTTTTTGCCTCTAATTCTTCTGTAAATCCACCAGATGATGCATTTTGTTCGCACTTTTTCGATTTATGTGTGCTTAAGGCGAAAAGCTTATTGTTATCGCAGAGGTTAAATATTATAGAAAAACTGTAATTATCAGAAACATTGTTGAAAATGGTTGGTGGGGAGTCCCCCCATTGGATCCGCCCCTGCCCCGGAGGCCTGCCCTTGGCTACGCCTCAGACATTAGTACAGACAATTAGTGTACACTATCAGAACTTAAATGAGTCACACTTTGTGATTTCCGCGTATCGCTACGCGAAGTATAGAAGCTTGTCAAAATCAACTAAGGTTATGCAAGAATAGTTCACTTATAATCAGAGCTGGGCACTCGGTACTTTAAAAGTAACAACAATATCGATACCGATATTTTGCAAAAAAGTAACGACGGTACCGATAACGGTACATTTTTTAAAAAGTAACGACGATAACGATACTCGGTACCGATTTTCGATACTTTTTAAACGAAAAAGTTTTCTTGTTTTTTTTTCAACAAAGTTATGACTTATAGATAGTTCATTACCTAGAACGCTTCCCGGTAGTGAATACATTCGATCTAAAGGCGCCATGTTTATAAATTGATTGTTGATGAAACGCATAGCGAAAATGTAGTCGTTTAGTAGTTCATTTCCGAAGTTAAAATAGTCTGTCAGAAATCTTTATGATTTCCATACAAGTCTACTCTACAGTCTCTACTATACCGCAGCTGCGCAGGTGGTAGGCTATGTTTACAATATTCAACCTTTGCTACATGGCTGTTTAACGTTTCGGGAAATTTTTAGCAGCTTACTTGCGTAGAGGCGTGTAATCAGAATTTTCTTTAGGGGGGCTAACGCTGCCGAAGAAAGTAATGATCAAATTTTTTAGAAATCAATGTTTTTGAGCGCTTACAGTACAATTATATCAATAGGCCTATTACATATCTTTTTTTTCTCAGTCTGCTGCAATCATGCATTAATGGCGGGTCCAATAGTTGAGGATTAGTGATCATCTTTGAGGAGAAAATTCTGTTCACTATTACAAAATTTTCCGTTTTTGCGTTCCAAATCTATTCCAAAGAAAGTTACCGAAATATCGAGCAAAACAGTCAAAAAAAGTAACGACGCTACCAAAAACGGTACATTTTTGGAAAAGTATCGACGTTGCCAATAACAATACTGAAAAAGTACCGCGTTACAGTAGCGCGGTACCGCCAACTCTGTTTATAATGTTGTAAATTTTACTGAAACTCAGTTACTTGCAGTATATCATAGAATCCAATGCTTTCCGTGTAGAGTGCCAAAATCGTGCTGATTAATGAGCTTATATTTGCACACGGTCTTAGATTATTTTTGACTACCTGAAACCTATTCTCACGGCACGTTTTGTCGACAGCGTAACTCAATCAAGAAAGTAAATTTTAGTATTTCAAAAATGTTGGATTAAAAACATCGAAAGTACAAACTCAAAACAGTGCACAATACGTCCTCGTGTTTGTAGGAAAACAACATTTCGTTCAGCTTGCAGTAATACGTACCGGTACCCACTAAAATAAGCGTTACAGTTGTAGAAAAGATAAATTTTAATAGAGCAGTTATTAAGTTTTTATAGCGCTTTACTTACTTTTTTAGTATCTATGTTCGTATTTCTGTTGAAAAAATTTTGCTTCATTCCTATGTCGTAGAAAATTTGACTTTATGAAGAAGGCGTGCTCTTTGTATCCACTGAGCACTGCAAGGTCGATTAGTCATTGCTAAAACTCTGAAATTCATATCCAGTAAATAGAAGCGCTCTGAATCATTTCGAAAAATTTGTAGATAATTTCGAGTTCGACTTCAGCAGTTTTACTAAATTTGTATTTTCACGCGCGCATAATACTTTGTAGACGTTGTCTAAGCTTATTGTGTTCAGGGGCGGTATACTGCTTAACTTTTGTTGCACTTAACGCAATGCGTTAACTTTGTTTGTTTATTATGTTAACGCATTAAGGCAATGCGTTACCTTTGTTCGTTGATTATGTTAACGCATTGCGTTAAGTGCACAAAAGTTGAGCAGCATACCGCCCTTGGTGTTTTTTCAACTACGATTTCATTAATTTGTTCGATCTTTCCAGAAATTGACCAAAACGAGCAAATTTATTCGACATTCGGTTCGCTTTTTGCTTCGCCGTGCTTGCGGTTTGCGTAATCTTTAATTTTGTAATTGAGCTCTGGACCTCGAGCGCTTTCTGTCTGGTCGCGCCCTTCTGATTAGCAAACGGTATTACGCTTCGATTTTTGTTCTGTTTAGCTAGAGCTAGCTTTGGCTCTCGTAGTTGTGCACCTGATGAGTCTGAAAGGAAGAAAAAATGATAACCGGTTACCCTTTTTCGTGCACTAAGCGTTAGTGTACACCTGGCCCATGTCGTGCTGGCATTGCTCGGTGTCGCAAACAATCATTATTGTAAAACGCTTGAAAATGTGTTGTTGAAGTGGGCTTAAAAACTGTACTTTTGTTAAAGAAGGATGAATTTATTGTGTGAGCAATTATAATTTGAAAGTAGTTCTTATTTGTGTAACCGTGCAGAGTTGGTTGAAGTTTTTAAAGTTTAATCATAATTTTAATACGATCGATGACAATGGTTGCTATATGTTTTCTGAAACATGCTGTTTTAAGATGTTTTAATTTTGTTTTAAAAAGTAGTGTTTTTGTTTTTGTTTGTGCAAACTTGCTAGAACCTTCGTATGTTGTGTAGCGATGGGGTTCTGAAAAACTAAAAACCGTCTGAAATTTGTCAAGTTTCATTTTCGTCATTATTATTATTATTTTTTTTCAATATTCTGCCCAATTGCTGCAATTTTTAAGTTTGCAGTTACATCTAACATCAGAATAAAACTTCCCTTTAACATGGCGTTCACGTCTGCCACGCAGCCTACGGTGAGTCGTTAATGATCATTCAGTAAAGAACGACCGTTGAAAACTGCCATTTTATAATAGACCAATTCAAAAATGTGTTATAGTTTTGTCTATGAGACCAAAATTCTTGGCATTGAAATGTCGAAAAGCTTTGAGCTGGTCGAAGCCATTAATATCTCGTTATCCTAGACGTTTCTTGCACAACCGAAAGTTTCGATGATTTACACACCACGTTGCGACATGAAAAAATGATTTAAAACAGCCAAAAATCGTGCTGAGTTTGTGTGGTATAAGTGACTAGCATTACTACGTTATTCGGCTAGAAAACTTCAAGCTTCCGCGTTGCACACATTGTATGTTGTAGCGAGCAGTGAGCAACAGCTAAAAATACAGCAAAATATGTTTTTGAAAAAAGATGATGGAAAAACAAGGAAACAAAAGAGAGGATGTAGCACCAGTAACCAAAGCATAAAAAGGTTGTCTTATAATCAAAATTTTTTGACAGCGTTTTAATATTTTACTTACCATAATATGCGAAAAACAGAAGTCTAAAGTATACGAATGAGTAAGCCAAGCAATCCTTGTAGACATAGTGTTTTAGGAATCAACAAAAAAAATTACATATTCTAATTTTGTCATCAATATCCTAGCAGCAATGGCTTTAGTTTTCTCAAAAATTGAAGGACAACGGCTCTCAACGCGCTGTTATTGTTCGTATACACTGGCGCACCCAAAATTTGGCAAAAGGGGGAGGGGCACAATCGTAGGTCTGGGGGTAAAACCCCTGCGAATTTTTACGGTTTTCACATGAAAAACTCCCATTTTAGCACACCATTTTATCGAAAAAGGGCATGCAGTGTGAGCAGTCACTGCATATGCCAACTCAAAAATATTTTCGCAGCTTATGTCTAAAAACAGAAGCTTGGCTAAAATAAGTGAAAGGAGGCTGCAACCACTATTAGGTTTTAGCACCTTGTTACAGGGCCAAGTGGAAGGGGGGGCATCGCACTGTGCTCCCCCCTGCGTGCGCCTATGCTCGTATAACCGTCAAACGAGATTGAAAAGTTTGCCTCAAACAATGAAAAAGTGATGATTTCTTTTCAGTAATTGTGAGAATAATAGTAAGAAAATACTGCAATGCAGAAGGCAGAAAAGTCCGCTTATGTTTTCAATTATTCTGTCGTAGTGTCGTTAACAAACCTAAATTTAAGTAAAGTATTTTTGCTGCTGTTACTGAATTCGACTTTTGCATTCATTTCTTTGATATTATTATTCATTTTTACTTTTTCAGAGATTTAGATAGTTTCAAAGCTGGGAAAATGCAACTAAACTACAAAGAGATTGTTATAATTTTGTTTATCGGTACGTTTTTTAATTTCGTTTTTTCTCATGATGATCTATGTGTTCCAAACTGTATTGTGTCAGTGCTTGATCGAAGCAATGACGTCCTACGCGCTGCGGGATGCGTGACTCAAGCAAACACCAGCTTACTTCACAATACTTCAGAGTTGTACGCAGAAGCCTATCAACCTGAACTGGATAATAATAAACTGTGGTATTTGTATCATGATCGTGTGGAAGATGGTACCAAAGTTGCTTTAAATATAAGTTGGAGACCTCCAGCTAGCAAGCTGCAGTATATCTTTGGCTACAGGATTACGATGAAGAATTTGAAAAGCAAGCAAACTCTTTACCGCTATTTTAACATCACAAATGTCTTCAGTGCTGATGATGAACTTTTGACACCGTACAATTTGAACTGTTTTGACCAAGTAGAAGTTCTTCAAATCCATCCTGGCGACAGGATTATGATTGAAATAATTTCCGAGTCTATATTTGGAACTCAAGGTCGGCTCATGCGAAGCTTTACGATTCCATCTTGTGACGACCCTAACATGAACACTGTCAAAAAATGCCACCGGCAAAAACCAAGCATTAAGGTTGCAGAAGGATGTGGCAATGGCCTGAAGACACTGTCTTGGTTTTTACCATCAGGCGAGGGTGACAGTGCTAGTATTTTGTTCTGTGAATTACAACCACGTATTTCATTTTGTACTACTACTCAAATTTTTTACGAAAACAATTTACATATGAACGGTAGTTATACCATAAGCCTACCCCATGGCTATAACTCCAATCGTAACTATTCGGTCCAAGTTTGGGGGACTAAGAGCGAAGTGAGATACTCCAAATTAATCAGTTTTTCTGATTGTCCACAAATCAAACCAAAAGATGGTCCAACGACCCCAAACGAAAACCAATCAAACGTATCGCTAACCTTGGACAATTGGCTACTTGTTGCTCTAGTTGCAAGTGCACTGTTAGTGATTTTGATTATACTGTTGTACGGTTTAATTCTTCAAATAATACGGCGCTGGAAAATGAAAAAAATTCCAAACAACAATTCACAAATGAACTTAAACGAAACAAATGAAATAAAATTATTGTTCTATCGTCTATGTAAACGTAGTGACTTTACCGTAAACACAAAAGAAGAAGATAAGCCAACGTTACACCGTGACGGCCGGGGCAGCCCAGCTCAAGTTTTAATATTTTGATTAGCCCCAGGCTGGGCTACACAACATTATAATACTCCGTTTTTATGCTGTTTCATTTTTTTTTTGATATTATTTTTATTATTCGGTGAAGTGATTTTTTTGCAATAAACCAGGCTGCTACTTGTTTACTCTTTGTTATTTTGGCTAGGAAATTAGTAGCCTACTTTCCATCAAGGGTATAGGCAGAAAAATCCAGGGACGAAAACCAGGACTGCTTGTGCGGGGAAAGGGGCAAGACCACCTAACAATTCAGTTTTTCACAATGCTAGAAGGTCGGACTAGTGGTGAGATTCAACCGGTTTGTACCGGTTCTACGGAACCGCTTTATAGAATTTTATTTGATCAGCGAACGGGTCAATATTGCTGTATGTAATTGTAACATTGTTGAAACAAAACCGTCTGAAAAACACTTTTTTAATAAAACCGGCTGACCAAAAAAATTATTCCCACCACTTGGTTGAGATATGTAAATTTCAAGGGGGCAACGTTGATATAGGCCTAATACCTTTTTTCTCTTACCACAAAATTTAGATACAGATCGAAGTTCCTTAACCTGAAAGCGGTTTTTGGTAATTTTACCGTAATGAATTTTTGACTGCACTTGGGGTAAGTCAGTGAACAATTTATATATACGTAGTCTGATTAAAAAAGTTCGAATTTTCCGTTTTCGTTTTGGTTCGTTTCCCATGAGAGACTATTTCTTTCGTTTCGTCACATCTTTTTTTGGTCAATAACTGGTTGGAAATTCCACTGTTAATGCATTTTCCTGTTATTTTTAATGCATATTATTAATTTATCTAAGTTACGTAACAGACCAGCAGCAGTCGCACTTGGCACGTTTTATAGTTTCGGTTACCACATGACTATGACATAATTCATCGCTGTCTAGCGGAAGAAGATTGATTGTACTTGGTGACTTAACGCAATCAGCAAAACTTTAGTCTACATGAGGGATATTTCTGCAAATGAAATGAGTTGCAAAATCAATAAGACTTCCGGGTACTTTTTCCCATTGCAAGTAATACGGAAGTTCGGAAAAGCCAAGGATATTCAAAGGACCTGAAATTGGTTCCTTCACACGTCACTTCACACAAAACTAATTGCAAATTCAAGTACAGGTTAAACATCTATATTTTCACCAGAAGCGAGGAGGCATTTTAATGTTAAGAGTTGTGCTTGACCAGAGTTGTATGTCGGCCTGGGTTTTTCGGGTCCAGCTCAGGCTAGGGCAGAGCCGGAGCCAGAGCAGTCGACTTAGGGGGACCAAGCGTTTATCAGGGGGGCTAAAATTTAAAATTAAGCACAAAAGCCGCTGTCTTTAAAAGAGAAAGCTTGTAATTGGAGGGCCAAGCATGTCGGTTGGGGGGGCAGACCCCCTAGCCCCCCTTTAGCGCCGGCCCTGGGCTAGGGTAAGGCCATGCGAAAGATTAACAGAGCAATTATCGAGCTGAAATGATCAGAAGGGTTGTACCGCATAAAGGCCTAGGTTAAAGCAAAAATTCGCCAAGATAAGTTTTTGAGTTTTTATTATAACCTAATCGTTCAGGACATAATAACAACACAGAGTGTTTCACAAAAAAGTGTAACGTGTGAATTTGATGCGACCGTAACTGTTGCAGTTAAGTTTCTAGTGCATAAGATTTAACGCTATGAGCCATTTCCTGTGCTACGCTCGCTATGAAATCACAGCTTGTTATTAAATGACCATTGGCCAAATATATGAAAAAGATGAATATAATTTCGAACTGAAATTCCTAGTTCGAAACCTCACTAAACCGTCAGATTGCTGATTGAGTACTTTCTTATTAAAGAGAGCCATCACCATTTCAGTCGGCTACCACAGCTTTGCTATTATTATTTTATGTAGGCTACATTACAGCGCAAGTTTGAAGTTCAATATGACTACCAAAAACGGCTACACTTTTTGGTGCTACTTAAAAAATACCCCAATTGCAAGAGTGGCTAGTCTTGAGATAAGAGTTACGACTATTTTAATTTGAAAAACTAACCATCTTTCTGGTTATCATGCGTGAATTTCCCAAATAAGGTTTTTTACGTGAAAAAAACTCCCAGAGGGGTTACTAGAAAAAAATTTTTGTGCATGTATTAGTTAATGTTAGCAAACGATTTTTTGGGCCGTTTAGTAAAAAGACTTTGCTTTATCTCAATAATTTTATGAAATAGAAAGTGAATTAAAATTCTGTAAATGTGTAACTCTATGCGAGTAGAATGGTGCGTGCGCCATCATATTGTTCTGAACGCTAAATTAAAAGCTTGTATACACGTAGTAAAATAATATGGCGAAATATTGTAGAAATTTGGTGTCTATACCCATTGTGTTTGGAAATGAATAACTAACTATAAACCACGGAGACATATTCACTGGATAACATCAAATGTCCATAAAAAGCCATAAATCGTATCACAATTTCTATCAATAATTCACCTATAAGCTCATGCATTCAAACACCGTACTAAGGCTATTACATCAGAGGAACAAAGTCAAATGTAACCTTCTTTGCAAAACAGGTAACTTGCTAGAACAAGAATCATAAAAAATGTTATCTTGTAGGTCGAAAACGAAGGATTACCGTATCGAAGATAGCAGAAAAGTCTTCTCGCAAAAATACAGTTTACAGCGAAAATACAGCGGTTATAATAAAGTGGGAGTAAGTTCAAACTGCGATAAAAAAAAAACAAAAAAAACAGACAGAAAGCGACGGATCCATGAGAATTCCTGTTTTGAGAACAAATTCTTTTATGGTTTTTAGGCTGGCAGTGCTGTAACGCATGTACGTTAGAAATCTCCACTCATAATGTTAAGCAAACAAAACTTAGAACTGTTTGCTCTTCAAAAAATTATAGGGGTGCTGATCGCCCCAATAGGTTCGCCATTACTCAGAAAATTATTTTTTATTGAGACTGAAGATCCATCGCGCAGACGTGATAAAAGTTTGAGCTTTAGCCTAAATGCTTTAAAACGGCCTGTTTGTAAAAGTCGGAATAATTAAAATAAGACCATTGGTTACCACTTTGAACTATTGTAGGCATAAGCATTGCTACAGTACGCGATATCGATTGTTTGCATCGTAATTAAATATTTTACTTCGTCGGTGAAAGCAGCAGTAACTTCAAGTTACAAATTCTTCTTTTAACCTTCTTATCTTTTTACAAAAACTTGCCGGGAACATCGAGAATTGTCACAGACTAACGGTGCGGAGTGTCAGGAATTTCAAGGTTAAGTTCACATACGTATTGTCAATGTAGGTAGTTTTCAGTTGTGGACGTAATTGCCGACATAGCCTACAACTATGAACTATCTTAAACGACTTACGTGCAAACAACGTATAGCGAGACCTAGTTGTGGCAGGCAGGTAGTCAGGTATATATTTACTTTTTTGTTGGTTTACTGAAAAAAAGTTAGTAGCTCTTCATCTTTGGGACTTCATCAAGACATCGACTTTCACCAAAAGTTTTCAAGTCCCCAAAAAGTCGTCTATTGACCAAAAAATCTAGGTATACCATTGTCTGCAAACATATACTTACTGATTAAAATTGCATGGTCTTCATTAGTCTCAAACACGATTTACAAGATACTGCATGAATTTGTTGCAAAAATATTTCTTATTGTTTTTCTTGGCGGTTTGAAAATTGTAAAAAAATTGCCGCTAGAGACCGCTACTACATAACTACTTCGTTCGTTACTTTACAGACACAGGTAAAGCAAAAAATAAAAATAAAAAAAACAGTTACCGGTAATCAATCTTTAAATCACTGTTACGATTAAACTTCCGCTTTATTGCTCGGATAAGCTTCGACGCAATTTGTTTAAATACAAAAATGACCTAAATTACCCTTAAATTTTAATTTGTTCCTCAATGATTTGGCTATAATTTTGGTGAGAAATATTTTTTGCGGATGTTTTTCAATGATTAAATTTCTTGGCTATAGCTTGCAAGAGAATTAACACATTTTGTGATTAAAGCTCACGAATAATTTTAAAACTTCAAATAAATGATTATCATGATACAGTGTAATATGTTAATTACCAACTAAATCGCAGAGTGGGTTGAGCGTCCGCCTCTAAATAGGCAAAACTCTGAGTTCGATTCCGGAGCTTGTCTGACCAATGTCTTAATTATTGGCATACACAGCTTCCCTGCTTGATGTCCAACATTACAGTAAAGAGACATTGTGGAGAACAAGCTCATTTGTGATGCGCTTAACTAGCTTTTTAACGAGTACTAGACAAAAGGCCGACAATTTTTAAGTCCAAAGCTGAGTCGTTACAGCCTAGCTACTTCGTTGCTTTTTCGCTATAGTCCGTTAAAAATGCAGTTTGATAATAGAATATCAAAATCAAAAAAATCATGTCTTCATTATACTCGCGGCATTGCGCCGAAGCGTGTAACGAGTAGCGGTGCCCATATCCATGGCATAGCGCCAGGAAAGTACAGCTCTGAAGCAACGTCACTGTGCCCAATTCGACCGGCCCGGGCAATGAACCCCAGCTTTCCCACACCGATAGCAATCTCTTATCACGGTTATCAAATACCAAAATACCAAATATAATTATGCCGGTAAGCGCCACATCAATATCATGTAATCGTTCTGGTAAAAGTTAACAAGTATTCGCCGGCTTGAACATCTTTAAAGCCATTCGCCTTCGGATAGGAAGATTTATGAGATGTCTAAACTGGCAGGCTATTACTTTTACGTTGTGTTCGTCATTTTTATGGTTTCTCTGTGACTCAATTGTGGACGAATAACTACGAACATCCGGCAGCTGCCAATTGAAACAATCGACTCGGAAGTTTTGGGTAGAACTAATTGCGGCAATATCGTCTTACGACCGGTAGTATAAGAAGTTTCATGAACTGATATAAGTGAAAGAAAGATTTTCATCGGCCAAATAAGCTGCGTTTTGTCGATGAATATCAATTTGCGGTATGCATTGCACCTTTTGCTAAATGAAAAAATTGTTCATGATGATCAAAATTCACCCATTCTCTATTGCAAACAAAATACGTTAGAGCTATTTTGAAAATCGAAACCCGATAAGGAAAATTATTTACGTACAGATCAAGCTAATTGACTGCAAATGATTCTAGAAAAGAACTTACCGGTACTGTTTTCACGCTATTTCGAAATCAAAGACTTTCTTGATAACGTAGCCGACAAAATAGTAGTAGACGCGATAATAGCTCAGATGGCCTAGTGGTAAGAGCGTCCGTCTCCAGAGCTGTAAACTTGGGTTTAATTGCGGTTCGGGTCAAACTAATGACTTTAAAATTGGTATTCACAGCTTCCTGCTTGACGCTGAACATTAAAGAGACAATGCGGAGAACAAGCCGGCAAGTTTACTTGATGTGCCGTAGGAAAAGGCACTTAACGGGATTCCCTAGCTATCTTGGTGTGCAAGACAGATGGCCGGTAAGCATATTTCGGAATGGTTGCATAGAAAGTTTCCACCTTGCTCTTGCTCTGCTCTCCAGCGATCTGATTGGCTAGAGCATTTGCGAGGAGAGCGCTAGGAGAACGATAGGGCTTGACGAAAAGGAGTATAAGTAAAAAAATTGGACACATACTTGGCAACAGCGACGTTGGGTCGTGAGTTGCACGCTGGGATGCTACTCATAGAGTCTGGGTTCGATGTTGCTCTAGGTTTTTATTTTATTCTCAACGAACTTGGCTTCTTTAACGTGTAATTCTTTATCATGTAATTCGGGATGGGATGAGCGGAGGTAATAAAATAAACAAAAAATCTCAATACTCGTGCATCTGCTCCAGCCAATCACATCGCCGAAGAGCAAAGTGGAAATTTTTTGTGCTACCATTCCGAAATATGCCGGCTGGCCAGCAACTCCTGGGCGAGCTCGTTGCAGCGCTTTAATCGCTTTCTCGTAATAGGAGGATAAATATGCAACTACACGCAAAATACTAACTTTTTAAAACTAACTCCAAATAAATTTTTATACCAATTTTTTGTAAGTTCAGGGTCTAGCCTATCTCCGACATCAAGTATGGTTTGCTGGCAAACACCAAACTCTACTTAAGTAGTTTTAATTTTTGTTTAGTTTTGCCTAAAGCAGTGTTTCTCAAAGGTATGTAGATCGCGACGCTGTTTTTGGGATAGCCCAAGAAATTTCGGAGGATTCAACGAATTCATTCATGGTAAAGAGAAAACGAGAACGTATGCATAATGGGATCGCGCTAAATCTGTTTTCAAAACGGGTTCACAGAGCGAAAAAAGTTTGAGATGCCATGGCCTAAATGGTCAAGGGTGGAAACCTGGCTACTTGGCGTTAGGGTGTCAGTTTCAGTTTGGGTTTGGTTTCACGGCTGTTGAAAAATAGGTTTCAGTTTCGGTTTCAGTTTTGCTTACGCACAACTTCGGTTTCTGGGTTTCAGTTTCGGTTTAAGTTTCATTCAAAGAAGCTATTTTATTTTGAACACGGATTTTTTAAGTGCTCTATTTTTTAGCGTTTTTGTTATATAGCGATGATAAGTAGCAGGTCAGATGGCCGAGTGAGGAGAGCAATTGCTTCACAAGTTGTCGACTTGGGTATTATTCCGAGTCCGGTAAAACCAAAGACTCAAAAATTAGTATCCACAGCTTCTTTATTCGACGCTCAGCATTAAAAGAACTGTTATGGTAATGATGGTGATGACGATTTTTGAAACCCAAAACCTTAGAAAATTTTGAACAGGTTTTAGTTTCAGTTTGGGTTTTGACGTTTCAAAAAAAAAACGGTTTCGGTTTAAGTTTAGGTTTTCAAAAATTTGGCTGAGTAGGTGTCAGTTTCAATTTGGGTTGCAAAATTTTTCTTCAAAACCGGGTTTTCAGGTTTAGGTTTAGGTTTTGGTTTCCACCCTTGGTTATAGTTGCTCATAAAAGACTAAGCGGCTCCAAAAATGAATCGAATACATGACGGATTTTGCGCTGGCACATTGTGTTATTATGTCGCGACAAACAAAATCACCATATGAGTCCCAGGTTCGAAACTTTGTATCTTCGCTCAGAGATTTGAGACATTTTATGCAGAAGGTAGTAAAACTGTAATGTTTGCAATGCCATAAAAATTCAGACCATCGTCCTTTTTCTCTCGAATTCTTGTTCTACCGGACACCTGCTGCTGGAAACACTTTGTTTGGACAACCTGGTCTGGTTCCGCGTAAATGAGTGCTCTGTCGAGTTAATACGATAATTTATTGTTAACAAACAAGTGTTACATACATTCAAGCATTTGTTGTAATTGTTTCTTTATCAAATTTGAACCATAATAAACCCACATGGAGCAAAAATTGCTGACCTAAATGAATGGAAATAGGAGAAACTTTCTACTGGACAAAGTTTATGCGAAATCGTTTTAAAAAAGCGCCAAGTCTCATGTTTTGAAATACGACTTAATAAAAAGTTACTGTGTAATAAAAAAACTGGGGCGTTAATTGATATCAAATCAGGGGTGAATTTCAGTTGTTTGAGAGTGGTGGTGGGCAGAGAATTAAAATAAACTTTTACTCAAAGTTTCGTGAATTAAAAGTTTCGAAGTTCTAATAATATGCATAAATAGAATTTTAGGGAAAAATTAGACCGCTGAGTTCTGTACACCTGCCCCCTGATACGCCGATGCAAATACCAATGTGTTTTCTGTCGGCCAAATTTTATCGGCATCTACCGATTTCAATCTGTAGACGACCGAGCTTTCTTACTAACACACATTCTTTAGGGCGCAAGCACACCCACTGAGACTACTCAATCTCGAAAAACTTTTTCGTTAGTTCATTATATGCATCACATATGTTACATGATGACATAACAATAAAACAAACCAAAAGTTGTCTCCTTAGCATTGAGACATCTCAGTCAGTATGATCGCAACTTTAACATCGACCTTCAAAAGCATTTCGGCAAGTTTATGTTTTTTAGTTTGATTCCCCAGCTTACATTGCTGTATAAGACATCATAAAACAATGTTAGGTGAGAAAACTACCTCAAACCTGTTATTTTTGCTGCCTCAAACAACTAAAATGGCAATTAGGCTACAAAATAAAACATACGATTTTAATCTACTGTATTTTGTGCCACAACATGGACTTTCTAAACATGCAAACCTCGTTTCATTTCAATTTTGGCGTCTTCGAAATTTCAAGATAATAAAATCTAACTTTGTAGTTCTTCGTGTAATTGGTGCGTAGGGCTCCGGAACTAGTTTCGCAGGTTCGACGCTCAGCCTAGTCATCTTCCATGATGCAAATACTTTACTTATATAAACTCAAGCTGCAATTATATGGCTTAAAAAAAGTCTTATTTTGTTCATGCCATAGACGAAGAAGACAATGACAAAACTGTTTACGGTAAACTGTTTTCTTTGTAGTATAGGTGCAGCACCGAAATGTAAACAGGAAATGTAGGAACCACTTCAAAATAATTTTCTACGTAAAAAGGACGTTCTTTAGCTTTAAATGAAATTAGCATGCAAAATGGACACATTAGTAATATAAACGATATAGGGTTCTCATTATTAAAATTGCAAAACTTCAAAAGTTGTTCTTTGATTTTTAATTGTTTTCGTTCTTTCATGTTTTGGTTTTAATCCTTTGAAGTAGCCGCCCTTTCTTTCGTCACGAACAATCATTATCCCAAGCGCGAAAGAATTTGATGTCCAACCGCGGTTCCACGATTGATCTTTTTGCTCCTTTTTGAAAGCTAAATTGCAGTGAAAAATTTGCAATCCTTGTGCATTGATAGAGTTGTGTCGCTTGCCAACAGTCTCAGCTGGGCTCTTAATAATAAATCACATCCTCATTATACTCACGGTATTACGCCGGTGCGGTGGTGAGCGAGGCCCATTTCCTCGGCTTAACGACTGGTCTACGCAGATCCGAAGAAATGTCACAGAGGAGGCGAGCCGTTCCGATATTACCAGCCTGGGAATTGAACCCAAAAAATATTTCTGCGAAAGCGTTTGGTTTTTGCCGTGAATTGAACTAGTCAAGAAAAACAAAACTGTGGGCTACCACAATTTCGGTCAGCGTAGCGTAGTGGTTTGGAGCGTCGTTTTTACGACGACCATGATCGCAAGGTTAATGGTTCAACTTTCAACCTAGTCTCGTTGTTGCGTTCTTGGATTGCTTCACGATGATTGTCTCTGTTCGGTGGAATCTGGCCAGCAGCAAGTTTAAGAAGTCAGAAAAAAATTCAACCGGAAAACTGGGAAACAAAGGCAACTTCTAAACGAGTCTGGATTTGTCCTACGCATAGCGCCGCCGCCGCTTTCTCGTGATAGGGGGATAAAGATGAAGAAATTAATCAATCAAAATGCTGGTTCGCTGACGATTTCCGTCGAATCAACTGCACTTTCGGTTGCATTTTTATGCTTAGCTGTTATTTTTTAGCGTTTTTTGTCACAATTTCTAAAAAAGGCTTAAATCGAAACGGCCATAAACCTTATGGAAGTTTCACTTATAACAAGTTGCAATGAAATTTGTGAGAAAGTCAACACTATATGAAGACAACTGTTATGTAAAATGCATCTGCTTCGATCCTATTAGCATTCATCACTTGAAACATTTAATCTTTTTGAAGTTTATCTAGTACATCAAGCAAGCCCAAGTCACGTGCTGACTCAATAGATCACTATGAAGTGTTGCCAGAGTAAAGTTGTTACATTTACGAGACTCTGTCTTCGTTAAAGGCTTGTAAATTTAAAGCGATTGGTCCTAAACTGTTTGAGTGTTGCTGTTAGCAACGCTAAAACGTAAGTGCATCTACTGATGACAAGAATTCGCTGAAATGTTTAATCTCAGGGGAGTATTTGGGGGAAAGGGGGCACAGTTGCTAAGTGACTTCATGCCAGACTATTTTCATTGCTTTTGTGATTTACGCTCTCCCCATTTTTTAAATTTCTCACTACGCCACTGTTTATTTTTATTTAAGTAATAAACATGTAATAGAATCGTTGAGCGCATACCATGGAAAACCAAAAATCATCTCTTAAAGTATATCGTGATTTCCTGTTCGTTTATTCCGCCCAACGACTGCTTTATTGCTAGTTGCTAAACACTCAAGCTAGTCGAAAAATTGTAGGAAAATTTATTGCATGATCAAAGACAAAAAATATAAAAACTAAAAAACTTTGGCTGCTGTTTTAACAAGAGATTAAATTCATTGACTGGATAAAGTTTATAATTCCACTCACAAAAATGTAATCATTATTATGTTTTTACGCCACCAGATCAGTAAAAACTTAACGAGCTTATAAATGCAATAAAACATCATGTACAGGCAGTGATGAATTAACAACACTATATAGCCAATGTCTCAGATCTGGATTTTCAAATGAACGCCAGAGTTCTGTGAAAGTGTCAGCGACTCACTATCACCTACTACGTTCGTGGCTGCGTTGCTTAGGTTCCACTACAGCGTTCGTGGCTGCGTTGCTTAGATGTAAATCACGGAAATAAGCACCAGTAACTCGTGATTCATGGTAAGATGTGTGGTGCACTGCGTTGTATCGAGCCAATAAAAAAGGAAACAATTTGCGTACACTGTATGACTAGAAAATTACCAAAATAATTTGAACCAAGTTTCTCTATACAATTTTGTTACAAACATCAGCAAATTACTTACAATGCAATTAAAAAGATTCACACACGAAACCTGTTTGTTGTGAGTTTGCACGATTAGCAGCGAGCAAAGGAATTGAACCAACATTCTGCTCTCAAAACTTTCCCAAAACACGTCAAGTACTGGTCCATAGGTCGCTTTATCAGTAAGTAATTAAGTTGAGCTTCTTTCTCTTCTTAGCAAGCGTGTGTCGTCGCACCTTCGGGGTTTTTGCTTCTACCAGCAAGTGTTTAGCCTAAAAACATATGCTACCATTGCATATTTGAACCCAACCACACATCAAGTAGATGCAAAAGACACTTCTGACTTCGGTTCAAAATCCGTAAACGAGGATTGATTTTGAGGAGTTTCGGACGATGGAATATTATCTTGTATGTCAGCATCCCCAACAACATCCCTGTTTAACATCCTTTTCTTTTTCATCCTTCTATTTTGAAACCAAATTTTAACTTGTCGATCGCTTAAGTTTACTCTTCTTGAAATTTGTTCTCGCATTTCACGGCTGATGAACTCATTTTGAACAAACTCTCTTTCCAATTCCGCGAGTTGGAATTTAGTGTAAGGCCGTCGGCGTCTTCTGGAAGGTCCGGAGGCACCAATGATGCTTGTGTAGGCTTGACACGACGTCCCAGGATAGTTGGGACCATATGTGGATGCATTGTAGAGAAATGACATTGATTCGTGAGGCACTGAAAAGACAATGATGCACTTTACTAAAATTTAAAGCACATTGTGGAAATGACTTCGAGGTATCTTTCGATTTAAACAAAAAGTTTCAGCCTTTTTTCTTTCTTACTCCGATGTCCATTTTGCTGAAATTTTGTTAAATAAACACAAAAGTTTCTTTTTGGGGGTTCAAACCAAGACCATAAACATTTTTTTAAACATTCACGCATACGCCTGGGGTGCCGGTATGTAAAATATAAATGGCCCTGAAATAACCAATCAGTCGAGTCAAATGCGCCTAGCTCCACGTCATGAATCAAACCCAGCACCCAGGCACTTTAACACACGCCTATTAGGCCGTGTCTCTGATGAATTACTCCAAATTGTTTCGGTTAACCGTGGGTATTTGTGATGGTGTTAAATTATAAAAACATCATTACCATGAGAAGGATTCATTAAATCCGTACCGGGAGGAGTTCCATGGATTGGAGCTTGATATCCGTAATATGGAATGTGTTGGTAGGAAGTAAGATGATTGGAGTAAGGGTCCACTAAAACAAAGTAAAGTTCAAATGCAAAAAACTTGCCGGAGAAATTTTAATGAAAGCATAGGCACAGCCTTGAGTAAGCCTTGCATCGTAACCTTGTCGTCAAGTTCTTCATATTTCTAATTACTTTTTTGGGGGGGGCAATGTTTTGACTCTTAAAGCAAATTTGATTCTATTTAAAAGCTAAAATAAATTCTCTCTTCCGATTTCAGTTTAGTTGAGTCTCAGTGTGATGGATAAACTTTGCTTGCTGGAACAAAATAAAATTGAAACACAAAAAATGACAAAAATGCAAGAAAAGTCCACAGAAGTATTTATGAAATATTTTGGGCAAGAAAATTGTGCAAAATGAAGCACCGCATAATAAACAAAAACATTGGCTACTTGCAAAATTAAAAGTAAAAGTTAATTGGGGAAACAGCAAGCTAAGTACAAACTACAACTTTCACACTCCGTAAAAATTCCAAAAACAAAAATTACAAGAAAACTTTTTAAAATAAAAATTCACCCTTAAAAGTTTATCATTTATCAGTTTGTTCTTTCCTATTTTTTGTCGTTAATCAGTTTTAATAAATGATTTTAAAGTCATTGCAATTGATGCTATTTGTTGATTCTATATTTCTAAAACTTTTAAAGTGGAATTTTTCATCCAGGAAACATTTTGTAAGCTTAAGTCGAAATGCCAAATTTCAAAAAAAGAAGATAAAACAGAAAAAAATATAAAGAAAGCTAAAACAAAATCAAGATTGGGTTTTTTAAAATTATTAATGATTTTGTTTTGTAAAAATTAGGAAAATCTTGTTTTTTTGAAGATCGTTACAAATGAAATGAAACTGTCGGGTTATTTTTCTTAAGAATCAAGTTTGGACAAAAAGTTGCAGACTTTTTTTTTCTGCATAGTCAAATGTCACTTAAAATTAAGGTTAAATAAGCAGTATAGCTTTTCTTTCATTTCATACTTTTATGCAAAATTGCTGAGCCTACGTTAAATTCAAGTTTAATTCTAATGGCGCCTCATAGCGGTAGCGTTTTTTCGTTATTCTTATGTGATATTATTTGAATGAATACTTTTTTTACTTGAACTTAAATCCATGCGCTGTTGCATTTATTCATACTTGCGTTATTGCATTTATAACAAAATAGTGTTTTTTGTTTCAACGTTAATTATTATGCTTTTGGTTTCGAACAGTCTTCAGCAGTTCAGTTTTACATTTAGGTCAAACCATTGAAAATAGTTTTTGTACTCATCTCAAGAGTTTTGTATTATACTGATACAATTTGTCAGCAGAAGCTTATAAAATCAGCATACTTCGGAGTACAATAAATATGGAGGAAAATAGCTCAAGGAGGAAAAGTAAAGCCACAGTAAATCTCAAAACTGGACGTTTCGACAACATAGATTCAGCCTTTCAGTTTTGTACTAACTTGCTTGCATTGATGATGATGATAGCTGAATCTATGATGTCGAATCGTCCAGTATTGAGATTTACTGAGGCTTTACTTTTCCTCCTAAAGTAAACATATTAAACACGTCACAACAGAAGTACTAGCTGACTTTCCAAAAAAGAAAAACATCTCAAACTCACTAGAACCAATAAAAAATCCATCTTGACTCAAATTTGTCGGATCAAAATGAAGGCCTGCTGATGAAAAATTATGAGAGGGATGTGAGTACCCAAAATTAGGAAGTGTTGGGTTGGTGGAGGTTGCAGGAATAGCTTCTGCAGATTGGCGTACGGCATGATAGTTTTGGGTGTGAGGGAGGTCACTGTTAACACCGACAGAACTTTGACGTGCATCGGGAGAAAGCTCTTGCAGTGCCGGAACTTGGCTTTCTGTAATCCGGGCACTGTGTCTCTGAACCAGCGATGCTTCAAGCGAACGGCCATTTTTTAAAACCTCCGTGGGCACATTTTGCTTTAATGCTTTTGGAATTGATTCAGAATAAGATTTTTTACAAGGATTGCTATCTGGTAAACTTTCATCCTGACAATTCGAAGAAAATGAGTTTTTTCTCTGCTGAGACATCCAACCTATTTCTTTCGAAAATTGTCCGTTGGCATTTTCACTACAAGGAGTAGAGGACGAATAGTGCTGGTTTAGATTAGACTGGGTGAATTGTGAGTTGTAGTTCCAATTTGTTCTTTTATCTGCAGGAAGGGGATATGGTGGGTAAATGGGGCTGGTAGATTCTTGATATTTGGGAGATCTGGAATGAGGCTCACAGAATACCTTTTCAGGGTGTTTTGGATACGAATTAGTTTGCATTCCAAACACGTTAACTCGATCTGAGAGAGTTTCTGGTGTAAAAAAGTCTTTTTCTTTGTAATTCGTAATTTTTTTCCAGTCGGGTAAATAAAATTCAGTCTTATTTTTGCTGACACGCTCGATCATGCGTATCACTTGGAAATTGAAACACAATTTTCTGAATTTAATAGGTACACAACAATTTAATTTGTTCAGACTCTGATTTACAGCCCAGTTCTACAAGAAGGTTAACAATCGTATAAAATTGTTGATAAGCTAGTAAAGACAGCACGTAAAATTTTACGATTAAAAAACGTTAACCTCTCCAAAAGAGAAGAAAATTAAATTAAAACTTCTTGTAAAACTTTGTTTACTGAGCTTTAAATCAAAATTTTTCAAATTATATACTGTAGTTCTAAAAACTGCTTTATACCCATATGACAGGGAATGATATCTAGACCTAACATGTGAAGCCAATACCGTCAAAATGCGAAAAATATTGAAAACATAAGTACCCTGTGCACATGTCCAGTAATATTTTAGTGGGCTTTATGTCCGTGGTCTTGGTTCCTGTTTCTGCGTCATAATCAATTTTTGATGTCATAGTTTAAAAAAGTGATTATGACATCAAGAAATTGATTATGATGCAAAAATTAGAACCCAGAGCCACAGGCTTAAAGCCCACAAAAATTGGGTATGTGGACAGAGTAAAGGTGCAAGAGGCTTAAGCTTAAACCATTAAAATCATTATTTCCACAAAAAACAATGCACAGCAGAAAGAGTAACAGGAAATTTTTGAGTGCGCCGTCCGCTGGGAAGACCAGACGAGCAAAATAAAACTGTTCAAAAAATGTGAAAAAGTTTAAATGTTGTGTAGCGCAAACATCGTGTTTTTCCCTTAATTTTTGAGTTTTAGGAATATTTTAAATTACGTTTTTTCCATTAAAGAATTGAGAAAATCTTCAAAATTAAAACAGAAAACTGAGAAAAGTTTGGCTAAAACAGCGCGAAAAAACCAACTTGGATAAAATTTTCCAAAGCTTATCTTAAAAAAATTAGCGCTAGAAAAATAATTTTGATAATCAGGAAAAACTTTGTTATCTAATTTCAACTTGTTTTGATAAAATTTCTTGTAATATTCTCATATTAATTTATTTTTCTAACTATTAAATCGAAAGTGTTATCAAAATATTACCAAATTCCATGTTTGTTATTGCTATGTTGATATAAAATATAACTCCCTTTGATGCTTAATGTTATAGCTTATTAGAGCAAAATAGTAAGCTTTATCACTGTGACCATTACCATTTTACATTCTAGTAAAAGTAGCAATCCTTATTTACGAGCGAAACCTTAAAGCAAGGATGCCTATATTGCTATAAATTCCACCTTAATTACACCATAGCATTATCATCCCGAGAGATAAAATTTGATTAGCATTGCTATAAATACCATAAATAAAACTGCCATTCTACTCGCTACAACGTTTCATCTAATCTTCTAGTCTTAACCTTGCTTCAAAAGTACAAAATTATTACAGTAATATTAAAGCGCAATATTAATTCACTAATTCAGGAAGCCTTGTCAAAATGATAAGCTCACTGTTCGTTTTCCTATCAAGAGTGACTGATTCTATATCCACCAATCTCTGGTAGTAAATGTCTTCTTCCAGCTCGTTTGATTTATTGGTGTGCATACAAAGGGCCAGAACAGGCAGCAATTAATGCTGAAAACAAAGCAAAACTGAGAAACATTCCAATGAACAACTCATATAACAGCAACCCCATCTGGTGACGAATATTAGAATCTCGAGGCAAAAAACTTTCGAAATTTTGGTTTTCAAGATTTGACCTACCAATAGTCAATAATGCGGCGTTGCTTACGTATAAACAGTAGGTGAACTGAGATTTTTATCAAATTATTATTGAACTGAAAACTCAACTGTAGTTTAGGGGCTTGCGCTCTTCGAGTTAAAACCGTCTGGTTGGTATATCAAGGGCAATCGGCTCTAGCCGATAATCGAACGCGTCACAAATGTATCTTTAACCATGCGGCGGTATCGCTAGGCCAAGTTGCTGATTTTAAAAACCCAAAAGAAAAAAAATGCTAGAGAAGTGATGCTAAGTAGATTTATTTCAAAAAGACAATATTTGTCTATATTTGAAACTTGCAAATCAGCCGCAGACGTTTGTGTGTTTGGATTTTGCTTCAAATGTTTGCAACCAAAGTTTAAGTTCGAACCTTAAATACCGACACGCGACAATTTTTTATCGCACCTTGTTTGTTTTATTTTACTGCTTAGCGATCACGCGAAACCTGCTTATACGGTCACTTGCATTGTTATCTTTGTCGCATGTCGGTATGCAAGTTAAAATGGATTAAAAAGTTGGTTAGAGCAATCGCTAGGTCGGAATCGCGAAAAAATATTTCTTTCGTGGAAAGCAACCTCTTATTCTCGGTTCACAAATTGGCTCGTTTGGAAAAATTGTGGACACCCCCTACTTAGTAGATCGATCAATCTTCAAACCAGTTAAAGCAAGGGCAACCTCCTCTGGTAGAGTGCTCGATAACTTTCCATAGCTAGAGCTTGTATTATGAAACAAAATCACTAAATCATAAAGCCACTACAGACTGTTTCGCCATTGTCGGCTCTTCAGGTGATCATCTTATTCAAATAAAATCTTCATATAATGAAGCGTTTAAAAATGATCAAAGCAAAAGCAATTTCGCTTTTTGAAAAGCTAAATTATGATGGGCGTATAGCTTGCACAATAATGATTATTTCTTGCACAATAGTTTGTTTACAACAACAATTAACAAACAAAACCAAAAAATGAACAGAAGCACAATTTACTAAAAGTTACACGCCAAGATGAAAGAGATTTTTATGAATAAAATTAGAGCAAGTAATGTGTGTAACAGGTTTATTACCGTGTAAAGTGGCTTGCTTGAGTTTGTAATAACGCAAAAACGTTTGTTTTATGACTTTCTCACCCTTCATCTCATATTTACCTTTGAATCCAATACAATTGTGAAATAAAGTGTGAAAATCACCAAAATGGTCGTTTGGTTTTGAAGTTGCAGTTAAATTTCTTCAAAAAAAAAAAAAAAGCACAAGCGAACGATAAAGACTTCACGCAGATTAAGCAACTACGAAAATCAACAAGAGAAAAATAATTATTAGCAGTTGCAATTTTCGAAAAGATCAATTTCTAGTAGCTGTTTTAAAGCGCTCAACTGTCTTCATTGCAGAAAATATCAACAAAATGATAATAAAAGAACACCAAAATTACAAGTCTCAAAAAACTTTCTACTTGAAATAAAACACATTCAGAAATCACATAAAAACAACTATCGCATTATGTCATTTTTCAAATTTTTTGATTGCAGTTACAGCTACGGTTATAGATTTATACGTTAAAAGTCTTATTGTGATATTTTTTTGATTTGCTTGATGCTTTAATTTTACCAGAAAGCGCTATTTATCGCTGCGCTTTTGGTCTTGGAGAAAATCTACCCAGACGGAAACCGGTAACCCTTCGTCACTTTTTCGGAGCAGAAAATATAATTCAATGAAATTATTCCATTTGTTTTTTACTATAAAGCAATGTCAATAGGGGCGGGGGAGGCATGGCACAATGCCTCCACCCCCCTAAATACGGTGCTGTTATCAATGAAAGAATATATTGTTTCCAGGGATGGCTTCAGAATTTTTTTGGGGGGCTTCTAACAAAGAAATCTAGCAGGTTTGAGCGTGCGGAAGTTGTATTGAAGTACTGATGGATTAGCCTATTATGCATATAGCTAAAAGTTTAAGGGATGCTGGAAACTTTCTAAGCCCTCTTGAATACGCCAGTAGTTTATCATTCCTTACTGTAACGCTTATGCTTCTCCATTCTCATTTCATTGGAATGCAAGCCTGGCAAAATAATTATTATCGACTATCAAACATTGACTAAGAACGCCGTTGATTTATAAAGAATCAATAACCACACATTACCTGATTTCAACAGAGTATTCTGTCAAAATGTGTTAAGAATTATGTGCTACAATAACAGTGCAAACAGCCAAAAAATCTCTCGTAAATTTCGTTATTAAATTTACCGCAATAAATGTCAATATACTGGCATAAGTAGTCTCTGTTCCACTGAATTGTAAAAAATATTTAACCAGATCTTTTGAAAGAAGTTGCGATTTTATCTAGCTCAGTAGTTAAGACTTTGCTATCGATGCGGGAGGTCTGAGGATCAAATCCCGGGTCTGTCAAATCGGACATGATAGTGTCGCTAACCACTGCTACGACGTTTTTCCGGAGCTGTGTTGCTCAGCCACGAAGATGGATCCCGCCACTCGTTACATGCTTCAGCGCACATAGTATTGCGAGTATAATTGCGATTTGATTTTTTTATTGAATGTTTTGTAGTTAGTGATAGACCAAGAACGTAGTCATAACGAGTAATTAAAGGGGGCGATGATTCACGCAAAAAGTTTCGCATATCACACAATTGCAGAAAATGAAAATTGTTTAAACCGGAAGCAAGTTCAAAGAAAAAAGCTCCAACTTCTTGTACCCTTTTGACTTAATGTTTTTGAACAGTACCGGCAATTATATTCGCAGTAATCTTGGCTACAGTGCAGCGTAGCGAGAAATTTTAAAGAGGGGAGGTCGTGAACTACTAAAGCCATCAAAAGAGTGTGAAATATTTCTAACTTAGCAACATTAATTGTTTTTTTTTACTGAAAGATAAAGTCAAAAGGGGGTACATGCCACAATACCCCCTTAAATACGCTCCTGCTAGAGTAATCAAGGCGTGGGGGTACCTTAAAGTGTTAAAATGTATTTTTTGCTTCGGTACTAATTGGCCTCGACGGTAAACGTATAGCAAAGCTTGTGGGCATATTCAGGTATTTGGGAAGCAAGTGTTGTTGTTTTAAACTTGTTTGTGACCTTCTAACATGAGAAACCTTCAACAAATTAAAATTCAGTAAGTCACTCCTCAGTTACAGTATAAGCTTTGCGGTTTTTGGAATAACTTTCTCCCACTGAGTCTCTACCTTGACCTACCAAATAGTTGTGTAGATGTCTGCAAACAAAAGATGAAATTGTCCTCCTATTCCAAGAAGAAGAATTATTCCTTCTTTTTACATGAATTTACTCAAATGTTTAGTATTTTTGTGAAGTAGTACACAGTAGCTTACGCAGTAGGACTTTTGCGCTTGCGCCCTCTTCACGAACTCGTTGGTCGGGTAGCAGAAATGTCCCGGATCCGGATGCGAAGCAGGAGTCAAACGAATTTTACCGGAGCCGAACTGTAGTCGGAGTTTACTCTGACGTCAAAACTGGAGCCGGGATCGGATTAAGATGATTTGTCATTATCGTGAAAATGAACTAAAGTCGTAGGCCTACTTGTAGACGTGAGACGGAAGAGTCAAAACCGGAGTAGGAGTTTTGATTTCTGGCTTTCAATAGAAGCCGGAGTTGGAGTCGGAATGTGTTCGTTTGAAGCAAGATTAATGTCCCAGTCTGACAAAACAGACTCCGGACACCGTTGCCGAGTGCTAAAAGCGTCCGCCTTTGGAACTGTAGACTCGGCTTTGATTCCGAGTCGGGTCAAACCATTACCTGTAAAATTGCTTTTCACAGCTTTCCTGGTTGACGCTCATGCAGCATAAAGGAACAATGTGGAGAACAAGCCGGCAGGCAAGTTTATTTGTTGTGTCGTTGGGAAAGACTCTTAGCGGGATTCCCCATCTTAGATTGGTAGACAGATGGCCGGTAATTTCTAAGCGAGCTTTTTGTAGGGCTTTGATCACTTTCTCGTGATAGGAGGATAAATATGCAACGAGGGCTCTCACTTTTAAAGAAATTTCCTTAGTTTAAAGAAATTTGAAAGTATTTAAGGAAATGCCTTTGATTTACGTACGTATAAGGAAATTTTTGCTGCCAGATTTTTAATCTTACTTTTGTGGTTGCACAGTACCGTACCGGTACCTAATGGTGCCAAAAAACAACAAAACTAATGGTGTCATGTGACTGAAATATGCCAGACTATTTTGATATTTTTTGTAGCTTATGGCCAGGGGCGGATCCAGGGGGTAGGTTGAGAAACTTGAGGAGTATGCATCCTCCCACCAGCCATTTTCGAAACTGTTTTTGATGTAGCCTGTGCAATTTTTCCATAATTTTGAACCTCTTTCATAGCAATAAGTCTAACGCCTAGCACGCATAATTGAAAATGTGCGAACAAATTGCATCATTCGACTTTATATGAATTTAGTCTCTTCAGCTGTGCGACGAACTCTTGACAAGAGTCACTCTTCCACCCTCAATTATTGCTTCAATCTAAAACTGTTGGCGAAGCACTCAGAAATAGAGTCAAAAAATTTAAACAAAATGTTCGTGAAAATTATTCAAAAAGCACTAAAATAGCCATTACAGCATGTAAATTTTCAAACTTTTTCCGGGGGAGCATGCCCCCGGACCCCTCTAGAGCTTTTCTTGTTTTTCAGTCACCTATAAATTTGTTCTGCCGAAAAAAATATGCTTAAAAAGAATCTGAAATTTATGGCCCCCTTTTTTTGAAATTTCTCGCTACGCCACTGAGCATTAGTTCAGATAATTGCCTATTAAAAACTCAGAAAAAACAATTCTATGCCTAAAAAAACGGTCAATAGCATGCAAATGCAATCCAGGCTGGTTTCAAGAAAATTGAAGAAAATTTGAGGAAATTTTTTCTTCCATCTAAGGAAATTGAAAAAAAAGAAAGTGAGAGCCCTGTATGCAACTGAATACAAAAAAATAAAGAATACAATGAAAGCCGTTATAAAATGGCGCCTTTTTGCGGTAATTCTCTTTTACTCGCCCCATCCCCTCAGAAAGCTTCTGCATAGGCCCCTGGGTGTAGGCCTATGTTTCGCAATTGTTTTAAAAACCATCTGTTTTCCGTCCAAAGTCAAGTGAAGAGCAAAAAAAAATAAAAAACTGAACACGTCCGCAGATGTCCAATTTTCCGTTCAAAGTTAAGTAAAGAGCAAAAATCCGGTCTCTACAAGCAAAAAAAATACGAAGTAAAACGTTTTTTCTTTTATTTTGAGTTGCTACAAATTTATTTTGGGAAGTTTTAAATTTTTTCTTCAAAAAAAAAAAAAATCAATTCATGAACCACTTTATCTACTTGGCGTAAACATTTTCTTTTGTGGGTAAAGAAAAGCAGCGATGGACTAGTTATTTCATCTGTCAAACAGTGATTTCAAAATTTATCTGCCGCCTCCTTGAATTGTTGGCTTGATGTCAGTGTTTCGCCAGTCGGCAAAATACAAAATCAAGTGCTGAAAGATTTGTGAAAAAAATTCATTTCGATGAGAAGGAAGTAGCCCAAGCTAAAATCAACACTGTATTAGTTTCGATTAAGCGTGGTTGATAGTAATTAAAACTTGCAGAGATGCAGTGGCAAGTAAGTGGTAAAAAACTTTGAAAACTTGATGAGCAAACGTCAAAGAAAAGCAAAAATGTATAATGGATTTTCATTCCGCAATTTAGAAGGGTAACGGTAGTACAAAATATGAAAATGTTTTGCCGTGGTATAAATTTCAGGAAAGATGGTTACAGAAAGAAAAGTGCAGAAATTAGATATGCTCTCAATCGAACCTGCGCTGTTTTGCTTTCTCTTGCATTTTTTCTGCCTAGCAGCTGGTCAAGAAAGCATGAGGGTAGAAATAAGCTTCAGTTTTTCTGGCTTTGGGGTCGCTCAACATCTCAAAGTTGTTGTATGGTGAAGCCATAAAAAGTCTATGGTGGAGCAAATAGTTCGGCGTGAATAAGCGCAAAATAAGATGGCATAAAAACACTTTTCATCAAACCGGAGTTGAAAAGGTCAAAAGTTTGAAGGATCTCAGAGACGAGTTTTTTTGGGGGGAGGAGGGATGTTTTATTTAGAAAATATGTTCATCTTGTAGTTCTATACGTGTAATAGCATCGATGTACCAATATAACACTTTAAAATCTAGGAGATCTTCAACCCCGCAAGCTCCTTGTGAATCCGCAATGACTCTTGCTCTATTGATGCCTCTAGTCACAGAAAATGTAAAATATGACATGTCAATTGGGCGTATTTGAATGGTCTCATCGCACGATTTTTATGAAAATCACAAATGTGTGAAATAGAAAAGAAATTGTCGTAATGTGCGTTTATACTAGCTGAAAGACTGACAGGGTTTGTGAAGTTATGTTATTCGTCTAGCGAGCTAAACACATCATTTGACACGTGAGCTTTGGATCAGTAATTAAATGCGCAGTCAGTAAGTTGTTAGATAAAATTTATTATTTGTATTCATCAGACTCCTTTCTGGATGCTCGTAAAATGTGAATCAAAAGCCGTAAAAATGTGGTAATTGGCCAGCTAGCTCAGGGTAAATGTGCGTGAACTTTCAACCTCATAAAAATTTCAACGTTTCACCTTCTGCTTGTCACACATTAAAATTTTTGTTTTCTCAGTTTTAACGTAACAGCTATGTTACAAAAAATGACAAAATATTATGAGAAGAGAGCGTAATCGTAGCTTTTTGTTTGATGCAGAATATTAATGATATACCGTAGTAACTATCAACAGTGCAGGAGGTAGTAAGAGATGGACCCATCACGAGACTTGAAGAACTTTAGCAGTTCGTTATTTTTTACAACATTAATATTCGATCAATTTTTTGGCGGTAATTCAAAGTGCAGTTAGCTCCTTTGGCGTGAGTTTCATTCAGCGAAGTGTTTCCGTAACAGCTGCCTTTGCAGTGAGGAGATTAATATGCCAGTAAATACCACTTTGGCGGGTCCAGGGAGGCTCAAGACCACTCTTTTGCTCTGACGCGACAGGGAGGTAAAGAAACTTACGGTGCACACCAAAGTATTTCTCTTTTTGTTTGTTTTTTTCCTGTTCATCGATGACGCAAAACCCTATTGCATTAAATTGTCAGCGACATGATCGATGGATTGCAGGTTTGTCATAGAGGGTTCGATTCCCGGCTATGAGCAATCGCGTTTGACACTTAGGCTACTTCTGGTAGCTGCTGACTCGAAGATCCCACGTTCGCATCGCAGTCTCCCTTTATTGCTCTGTTTATTAGTTGAGTTGTTATGCACACGCTATCGGTGCGGGAGGTCTGGGGTTCGATTCCCGGGCCGGTCAAATAGGCGCAGTGTCGCTAACAGCTCGCCACCGCTGCGAGTTTCATCAAAACTGCGTTGCCCAGGCCCTAAGCCAGGGAGATGTCAACTTATAAAAAATCTGGCTAAAATTTATCTTTTCGAATCGATTACAAGGTTTTATCAAGTATAGCTAACTTTTGTGGTTTGTATTGTCTGTTTACAACAATTGATGTTAGTAAAACCAAATGATTTAAGCACAAAAAGTTCGCACTAAAACTCAGAACTGAACGTTGCGGCAGCATAGATTCAGCTGTCATCATTAGCAGTGTTTTGAGGCGGAGTAAAACTGCATAAATGGCAATGTAAATGCTTTAACGTTGAGTTCCAAATGCGATAATTTTTGAAAAGATGTACAGTAGAGTATTTCCCGACCAAATTTTTTCCTGTAAACGCTTTTGCCTTTTTTGGCATCTCGAATTTTAGGATTTTTATTTAATTTTTTTTTCAAATTATCTTGAACCGAAAATTCAACAATAATTGAGGGAGACTGCGAAGTGAGTTTGCGCTCTTTGAGTCAGTAGCAACCCGTTATATATTATGTCAAATGCGATCGGCTCCAGCCGCGAATCGAACCCGTCACGCAATATCTGTTACCTGCGCGCGGTACCGCTAGACCATTTCGATTCTAAATTCGAGATGAAGCTGAGTGTCAATTGTTGTGTCCACTGTAAGTGGGTCAAAATCCCATTGGTTTTTACATGATAATGACATATTTGGTGCCAGCATAATTGAAAAAAGTGATTATGATATCAAAAAATTATTTGTGATGCAGAAAACATGTGGGCTTATGGCCCAATTAAACTGGGAATGCGAACACAATTACCGTGACCACATGTCCAGTTTATTTGGGCTTTAAGCCCTCATTGATGTGCGCTTGTTGCTGTGGGCTTGATGTCATAATCACTTTTTAACTTATGACATCAAAAATTTAATTGTGATGCACAAAGCCCACAGCAACAAGCCCACTTCAATGTGGGCTTAAAGGCCACGTAAATTGAACATGTGGACAGGCCTAGTAAGTACTGTAGTTGTAGTGGTGTAATTAGCATCTTTTATTTCCGCTCTGTCAACACGATAAAGAATACGATAAGATTAAGGAAATATAACGATGTGCAAGAAAAGGGAAAAGGCAACAAAATGATTAACGTTACGGGATGTAGTAGGAGAAGAGCGGTTAATAAAATACAAGAGTGGGCATGGTTGCAACAGCCAGATGTTTTTACCTATGTACGGTTCTGGAGGAATGATGAGTTAGTAGCGTCAGGAAACCATAAAAGAGTCGTTAAAAAAGCAAAGGATTTCAACGCAGGTAGTAAAATCAAAATACAATGCTCTCAGCTAGCAGTCGTCATATAATGTTTGCTATTTACCATTTAAGCTCTGTAAAATGTTTTTCGGCTACCGTTTCTACGGTAAACAGTTGTCGTACTTAGCCCAGCAGACCGAACGGCTCAAAGTGAGCTGAGTTGCACAGATCTGAGAGACTTCGAAAAAGAGTGATTTTTGAAATATTTTGGGAATATCAGTTAGCGTAAAAAAATTATGGATTTTGACATAATGCGAGAAATATTAAAAGTCTAGAAATAGGTGTTTAACATTATCGTGAAATTAAAAAAAGCTGTTTTGCGAATTCGCTATAGCGCTAACGTGAGCGCCATTTTACCGACAGACCCGGAGAGATACAGTAAAGAAACAAATTAAAATTAATTTTTGATTGATTTTTTACAATCTAAACAAAATAAAAAATTCCAACTATTGCTTTTGTGTTTGAGTTTAAAAAATATTTGCAAAATAGAATTTATCAAGTTCTTCAAAATCAAAAATTAGAATTTTTAGTTTTAGAAAATAAACCGTCAATGTGCAGTGCACTTTAGGAGACAACTATTTCTACTTTTTTTTTTAAAACCATACTTGCGCTATTAAATTTTCGACCGAAATGATTCCCACGTTTTTTGTAGGCCGGTTTTAATGCGCGTTTAAAAGTCTTAAAATTTATTGCAGATTTTATTTTATTGTCTTATTATTGCACTTGTTGCGTATTACTCATTTAACAAGTCGATAAAAAATCTGTAAAATCAGATTACCAGATTTAGTGAAGTTTTTATTAAACAAACTTGAGCAAAATGAGTTAGTTTTGTAGAATAGCTTAAGCATTTTGGCTTTGTAAGCTGTATTGCCTTTTCAAATCATTGTAAGTGAATTAAAATTTTTAGTTTGAGTTTGAGAGCAACTACTCCATTTTTGAATGAGTTATTTTATGGCGCTTTTATTTGATGTTGAGTCGCTCAAATGTTCCTTAACTCAAAATCAAATCTTCGTTATACTCGCGATATTACCCCTAAACGCGTGACGAGTGGCGGGACCCATTTCCGCGACTTAGCGCCTGGGCTACACAGCTACGAAAAAACGTCGTAGCAGTGGCGAGCCGTTGGCGACCCTGTGCTTATTTGACCGGCCCGAAAATAAAGCTAAGACCTCCCGCACCTTTAGCCTGTGCGCTTAGCAACTAAGCTATCGCGCCTGACTTTCAAATGAAATGAATTTTAACTCTGATGTGAGCACTGCCGGCATAGGGAGTAGGTACTTTTTCGCCACATTTGAGCGTCAGAGTTAAGGAACGTTTGAGCGACTCAGTGTCATGTGAAACATTCGAAATTTCAATATATAGTCACTCTCAAACTAAAGGCTGTGATTCATTTACAGATTCGGAAAGACAACACAGCAAATGAAGCCAAAATGCAAGAAACTTTGCCGATAAAAAAACTTCAGTTAGTTTTAACTTTGTTTTTACAAACATTGGTTCACGTTAAGTTGAATCTGCGTAATTTTTGAATTAAAGTAGGATTTTGAGGTCAACGTTTACCACTAATGAATTAAACAAATCTCTTGTAAAGTGGATGAAGTAGGCTAAGTTTTAATGCTCTATATTCTAATGATTTCATGACGCCAAAAGTATGGTAGCAACAATTGTTACCTCCATAAAGGCACTTCTGTCTGCTCGCGACAGACGATAAAGCGACAAGCAACCGTTTTTTTTTTGCGCGAGAATGTTGGTTGCATTTTTTCATTCATCGACTCCAAAAAACTACAGGGCCTATTGCGTCTATTTAGATTAATCGCGTTGTCACGTGCGAATGAACTCAGCCTGAAATCTTTAAACTAGAAAGATTTAACTGGTATCTTCAGTAGTGTATGCTTGTCTGGATTTTGAATTATTTTCGGACAAATAAGGTTGAGCTTTATTTAATTGGGTTTACGATCAAACATTGTTTTTGTTTTTCCTTCTTAGACCAATTTTATTTCCTGCTTATGTGCTTCACATTTTTATTTTGATTTTTGTAGAATAGTTAATATTTCTAGTCGTATAACGGACGATTTTATTCTGAACTTTTGTCAGCGACAAAAAAATCGGATATATGGAGTCAAGTCCGGCAGCTCGTGTTTTAGCTGCTCCATGCCATCCCGCAAATCCGTATCCGAGTTGGTACGGCAGTGCTACAGCCCATCAGATGGCGCACTCTGTTTCTCAGGGGTCTTTCATCCCCTTTCCGGGGGCTCATGCTGGCCCAACCCATGTCATGGCAGCCAATCAAGCAAGCGGTTCCATGTATAACCTCCATAATCAATATCATCAGTATCATGCAGTCGGGAGCTCCAACTCAGGAACTCCGACAGCAATGAGCATGACTCACGGATTCATTGGAAGTCCGCACCATGCTCCCACACCATTCGGACACCCCGGATCTGCTGGAGGAGACCACAGTTCCATGGGAGCACCCTTCTCAGCAGCTGCTTTCATGTTTAACGTCGAAAGAACAAATGACAGTAAGAGCTATTTTCAATTTTAAGCTATAAACTACTTGGTCAAATGGTGAAAGCACTTGTTGATTATGAGACCCGAGTTCGGTACTAGGATGAGCAAGCACAGTCCTCAAACTTCCCGCATCAATAGCGTGTGTTAAACAACTCGAACCCCAAACCTCCTGCACCGATAGAAGAGCCGGGAATCGAACCCTAAACCTCCCGCATCAATAGCGTGTATTTAACAACCGAGCTAAGCGGTCGGTAAGCTAACCGGAGATAATCATAAATAACCGGGTCCATTCATAACAATGTAATGAATACATAAAGTATGTTGCTGCGAGGTGTTTAGCGTAACCATTTATCCACGTTACATAAGAAGTTGGTTTATTTTTAGAGGAGAATGCGTAAGCACCCCCTGTAAAAACTGTATGAAACCCATAATGGGCCTGTATAAGGAACCCTCCCTGAAATAGATACAAAATGGACCTGTAAGAGCCTATTGTAGGAACTCCTCCCTGAAATAGATACTCTTCTCTTGGAAATAAATTGATGTTAGGAAGCCGGTTTTTATTTTTGGGGAGTCAAATCCGTCCTTGAAACTTCAAATCCTGCTATAGAATAAAAGTCCGTTTGCCTAGCACCCTTTCATTGAAGCAGTAAAATTATTGTAGAAATTTCTGCTGTAAATCTTAACAAAATTAGAGCGAAGATGATTTAGTTTTTAGTTCAGACTTTACGCAGCACATTTTCATCCATATTGAAATTTGAAAATTGGTCTCGGTTTAATTGAATCGAGTTGCCATATCAGTTATTATAATGAAAGCTGGACAAGTATAGTTCTTTTTAATGCTAAATGTGTTTGAGAAAAGCATTATTATTTTAATCACTTTTTGGCAAGGGCTACTAAACCTGCAACCGTGCCACAAGCTAAAGCGATATTCACTTCCAATACCAAAAAAATCAAGCAGTTTCTACAAAATTGCAACAGTTATGATAAATATTCACACGCTGTCAAAATAAAGGATAAAAAGTTAACGATTTTTACCAGAAAATAGTAAAATATAAACGCGACTATAATACCAACTACAAAAATTATGTATTTTGCATAAAATTTGCTGAAATAAATTTGTAGCAGTTTATTGATAGTTCGAAGCTCTTAAATTGAACAGAGATTGGATCATAAAATCGTATTTTATCTCAAAGCTTTTAAAATGAAATGGATTTTAAAAATTATCATAAAAAAGCCTTTTTAGTTTTGTAAAATGTAGGAACTATGAAAATTAAAAGTTATGAACCTGAAATTTACTGGCTGCCATAAAACAGCAGCAGAGGTTAAAGCGATGGTATTTTAATCTTTAATCGCCGGTTGGCGTTGTGGCACTGACATCGCTACTCGAGCAAGAGGTCTAGGGTTCGATTCCTGAACCGGTCTCATCGGACATAGTTACCGTTGTCCTCATGTTCCGGTGAAATGGTTCCGAAAACCTTGTAGTTCTCTGCATCACTATTAAATTTTTAATCTCATATTCACTTTTTTCATTTGGGTTTAAGATGGGGGCTCTGTGCAGACTTACTATAACATGACCCCCAAAATGATTAGAAACCTTCCGAATGATTAAGCATCAGAATCAAAGGTGGTTATTTCGATGCTTGACTATAGTTTTCGGATGAAATGCACATGACTTCACGATTACAATATTTAAGTTGCGTTCTGGTGAGACAGAGCCGGCTGCAGAGCAGTCGACTTAGGGGGGCCAAGCGTTTATCAGGGAGGGGGCAAAGTTTGAAATTAAGCACAAAATCTGCTGTCTTCAAAAGTCTTCAAAAGGCCTTCAAAAAAGTCTTCGTCAAAAGTCTTCAAAAGAGTTTTCAAAAGGCCAGGCCTCCCTCGCCCCCCTTGGCGCCGGCCCTGCGGTGAGAAGTTAAAAAGATGGAAAAAACGTACTAGTTTAAATGAAAGTTTTTGTTTTTCAAACATTTTTGGTCTTATCAACACTTAGTTGCTTGCGGTTTTTAATTCTTCCCCAACTATTTTGTGATTGAAGTTGTTGCGTTCAAAACTTCAGTGTCAAGTGATTTACACATTTAGTAACGATTAAGCGTGTCATCAAGTACTAAATGAGTGCCAGATTTCGTGTTTTGCGTGTTTTTGACTAAACTACAACTTTGCCTCGCTCTTTTGTTTCAAAACATTATTATTTATACGTTAGAGTAGGGCTGGGCTTACGGCTTTGGGCCAAATTTAAGAAAAATTTAGGCCCATAGTGTTTGGGCTTTACAGATACATCTTTGGAATGTTAAGTTACCAAACAAAAAAGATCTTTTTGGCGAATTTTTCGTGGACAGTTTTGTTTACATTACACCAAAAATTGTTGACAAGAAAATTACTTTTTCTGCTTGATTTGCGCTTAACCGGTTGTTAAATTTGGCCTAATTTACGACCAATCTTCTGCATTTTATGATGTATTGGATAATTTCAACGTGGAATAAAATTGAAAGACATGCTTCAAACCGAGCGCGAAAATTATGACAATCAAACTTGAAAATAGTAACTGCTGATGCGTAGAAATATCACCAAGAAACTCAAAACTATAAACGATGTTTGTATAAAAGGCTACAAACCCAAGTACATTTGTGAAATTACACTCACGGTACAAAGGGCCCCTACGTTAACTTTGGCTTAACTCAAAAAATAACAAACTCGAATCAAGCCCAAAATCGGATTCGAAATCGAAATGTATTGCTTGAGAACGACTCCTTTTACACTAAGCTTTGACTCCGATTCGTCGAGTCCGCCGCACACTCGGTGCTGCACACAGCTACGAAACACTTCGGAGTTTTGCTTGCTAGAATTCTGACTGAATGGGCACTTCAACAAGACGACCACTTGGGTTCCATTTTCCTTGTTGTTTTTTCGCGTCTAATCCAGAAATTCCTAGCTTGGACATTTAACTTTTTGCAAACAATCTGATGTTTTTGCTGAAACAGTAAGAATAACGAAACACATACAACGTGGGCCTTTTCGTAAAGTGGTGACCCCATTTTCTTATATTGGCTATCACTTTGTCTGTGTCAGATTTGTGTCCTCATTGGAGACTCTGGCTGTGATTTACCACGTCATCGCGTTGGGTGGTTTTGACCTTGTCTTCCGAAATTAAACAAGCGTAAAATAATATTTATTTAAAAAAACGTTCGGCAAAAGAGCCGGTGTAATTATGACAACTTAGCGGGCGGTTGCACTTTCCATCAAGACAATTACAGCAAAAAACATTCAGCAGCAGTTTGCTTGGCAGAAAGCTAACAGCTCCAGTCTTCCTTACTGTAGGTTCTTAATTTTTAAAGATTTTCCCATTAACCTATACATTTTAAAAGGACTCTGGAATAAAACGTACGACTGTCGCGGTCGACCGGCCACTGTTTGTAGGCCGAAATTTAATTCAAAATCGTATGCAAAGAAAACCTTGTTGCTAAAAATTAGGAATCATTTTGTTCACAAGCCTATTTTCGTGGTCCAACAGTGCTTGAGCTTTCTCTGTAGCGTTCAGTTTTCATGTCGCAGTCTCTTTTTTCAGTTATGACGAAGGTCCATAGAAAGTGAAGTGGCTTCTGACATACAAAAAATGGGCATGCATTCATTAAGTTCAACAAGCCTAGATTTCAATGCGTTTTGCCAATAAATCTTGTTTAAGTCAGGACGTTTATGGAAGCTGCAAGTGCGATTTACATGCGTACTTGTAAATTGAATTTCTAGTGTTTGGCCAAGTGTTCGTAAATCCAAGAACAAACACATATATCCCCATAAAATTTGGATCAAAAAAATGGCTTCTATGTTACATTTGCTAGCCAATAGAAAGGCGTTTTGCTGTCGACAGTTCATTTATTTTATCGGCCACAAGCTGAGAGCTGAAAGATATTTTCGATCTTAATTTTAAATTGTGTTTGATCAAAGTGATTTAGTTGATTCGTGGCCAAGGCTCAGCAAAATAATGTGGGCCATGTTTTTTGAACGGAAAAAGCTTTTGTAAGAATTTGATCCGATAAATTTTGCGTAATTGAATAGATTTAATGCGCAATTAAATAAATTTATCACCAAATTACGAGAGTATGAAATACATGCACAGGTGTTCATTTTTGTCTGATCCCATTTTTATTTCTCCCCTTTATAGCTCAGCAAACGCTAGCACTGTGTTTGTACAGCGGGCTCGGATGAAATGACATTTGTCTGGAATTTAATGATGGAATTCAGTTCTCTTTAACCATACTTTACTGTCCCAATGCAAACAGATCATTTAATGAAGTAGTAATTTTTTAATGCTTTGATACTGTGTTGCCGTTTATTTTTGCAGCTTTTAAAGAGATTGAAGTTGAAAATTTTTACACAATTTGCTGCTTTCAAAAGAATTCCAAGCCTTTTACAACTGATATGTGATTTCTAACTAGTAGCACTTTACTCTCTACCATTGGCAGTCGATATGTGAAGGAAATAGGCCTAACGGACAACTAAATATGCTGTGTCAGCAACCAGGTGATAGAACAAAAACACAATGACTAGGTTAAACAAATCTTGCGGGTGAATATTGCAGGCTATAGCTTTCACCTCACAACGGCCGGTTAGTTCAGTTGTTAAGTACACGCCATTGGTGCGAGAGGTTTGAGTTTGATTCCTGGGCCGGTCAAATCTGTACAGTGTCACCAGCGACTCGCCACCGCTGCCACGTTTCTTCGGAGCTGTTTTGCCCAGACGCTAAGCTGCGGAGATGGGCCCCGCCACCAGTTACACGCTTCGACGTAATACCGCAAGTACAATGAAGATTTGATTTTTTTTTTTTGTTTTAGTTTTCATCTCTTCTGCATTCAAAATCCATCGAATAACTTCGGTGGGAATTAAACAAATTTTCAGATCAGAATTATCATAAGACAAAATTTTTGTTGTAAGTTGGCCGCCACTTTTTCGGGTAAATTTAAACCACCAGGGCAAACCTATTGTATAACTACGAATGACTTCTATGACATAAGGCCACGAGCTGCTATGAAGGATTTTATTGAGAAAATATTGAGTTACCATCTATAGCCTAGGCTTGTAAAAATCTTTATGATGCTAAATAATAAATATTTAATTCTTTCTCAACCATTTAAACACAATTTGATTAAAACGGGAGGCCTTGAAGTTTCAGACCATTGGCGCCTTTATTGATGGATGCACTGAAAAATTAAAGACAATCACCGAATTCAACACCGTGCAGAGGCTCAGTTGAGACTAAAGAGCTATAAATCTTACAGCAAGTCTTTAAACTGCAGCAAAGTAAAATCTAGATATTCGGTTGTATTGTATCTGACTGATGAAGGACAAATCATCAGAAAAAACAAGAGGATTTTCAATGAAAATTGCATCTTTTTTACGGTTGCATTTTTGGGTCCTTGGTGGGAGAGAGGTTAGATGTTCTTTTGCTTAAAAATTGAAGCAAAATTTCTTTTTTTTAACGGAGACAGTCTCGACATTTATTTTTGAGTTCAAATCGAGTGGTTTTACGGAATATTTTTGTTTAGGCTACTTTATCACCACCTTTCTTCCCTAGGTGTAATTTCACGTAAGAAGCCGAGAACAATGAGAATCAATAGAAAACTTGGGGACATATATCGATCTTGCGATTGCTTTCTCAAACAAACCTGATCTTTTCTGTAAAAATATTTTGGCACAGGAGATTGTGTCTTTACCTGGAGCGTATTTAGAGGGGGAGGCGTTGTGCTATGCCCCCCTTTTGTTTTCTCCTTTTAGCAAAAAAGAACAAGAGCTACAGTACTTAGTGACTGAAATATGCCAGACTCAGACCCGCAATTAGAAGCAAATGCTTAGGGGAGCGAAAAATATTTTAGGGGGGGCCAAATTACCTATACCGGTATCATGTATTATAGTAACCAATTTTTTGTAGGGGGGGCAAAATTTTTTTCAGGGGGGAGCTCAGCCCCCCCGCGCCCCACCTTGGTTGCGGCCCTAGCCAGACTCTTGATGGCTTTTGTACAGTAGGTACTTTATGTCCCCACCCAAATTCAAAATTTCTCGCTACGCGCCACTGGTTTTACCCAAGCTCGTTTATGCCTTTCTGCCTCAACCGCTGTGCTTCTTCGTTTTGCGATGACTGTCCCTTATGAGCTTAAAACAACGTATCTGAAAATGTATACGGAAAGATTAAATGCTCGCGCTACATCGATTGCGTTTGACAGACCTGGGAATCTATCCAACTCGATTGGATTTTATATCAAACCTGTAGAAGTATACATAATTTCGTATTATTTTTTGGTTCATATTTAGTAATACTACCGTAGAGCGAGACAGCGCTGTTTCTGGCTATTAGCCTTCATCAGCCGCCCTCAGGTAAGAAACATTCATCTTCCAGGACGAATGATCTTGCCAGGATCACTCATCCCTTCGGATAAATATTTCTTAAAGAATTTAACCTTTGTGGTACGCATATCCACTCGTGTGGCTACGTCACCATTCCAGTCAAACTCTTTACGTGGCCAGGGTGAAGAGCAAACAACTAAAGAGCAGCGTCCTTCCTGGCCTACCGGACGGGAAGTCATGACGACTTCCTTCACCCTGGCCACGTAAAGAGTTTGACTGGAATGGTGACGTAGCCACACGAGTGGATATGCGTACCACAAAGGTTAAATTCTTTAAGAAATATTTATCCGAAGGGATGAGTGATCCTGGCAAGATCATTCGTCCTGGAAGATGAATGTTTCTTACCTGAGGGCGGCTGATGAAGGCTAATAGCCAGAAACAGCGCTGTCTCGCTCTACGGTACGATTTACTGGAGTGCTGTTATAGCCTCTGACCCAACAAGAGGAAGTCATCATGACTTCCCGTCCGGTAGGCCAGGAAGGACGCTGCTCTTTAGTTGTTTATTTAGTAATACTGTTAATATTGTATTCTTAGAGGGCTACAAAATTTTTGTGCCAGGTTCGGTTCACAGCTGGAACTGATGACTCAGAGAGCCGAAGATTGTTTCGCAGTCTATGTATAATAATAACATTAAATTTGAAATTCAATGGTCTGCAAGTATAACCTGCTGTTACTTATCATTAGGGCGATTTTTTTGTGACCTAAAAAACTTTAAAATGTGACTTTATTTTTACAAAAATGTGACTTTATTTTGAAGAAGAACAGGAAACGAAAAATAAGAACAGTTTATACTAAAAAGCAATAAAACAGTCTCAATTGGTGCTCAAATTATAGTGCACGCACATATAGTGCTTGACATTCTTCGGTAAAAAGTTTCTGTCTTTGGCAAGTAGTTTCTTAAGCATGGAGAAACTGCGTTCAACGGCAGCCGTTGTTGGTTGGCATCTTTGGAGCAAGCCATACACAGCGGGAGCAACTTCTTGACGACTCATCTTAATTATGTCCATCATATCATTTTTTTTCAATCTCTTTTCGATGTAGGGCATAATGCCACAGCTGTCGTCACCAAATTCAAGATTAGTAATGTCATCGTGGGCCTCTTGAATAGTGTATTTTCTTTGCTCCATCTTTGAGACTAATCCAGCTAAGCAATTGTACTCTGTTCTGACTTTCATTAAATCTCGAGATAAACCTTCGGCACATACACTGTTCTTTGCTCTTTCAACTAATAGACCGGTCCCTTCAAATCCACTTACAATGCTTTGTACAGCAGGAAGGTTTTCAGCATAGTAAAAAGCTGCTTGCAGCCAACTCGCCCACCTTGTTACAACAGGTTGTGGTGGCTTTCCTATATCTTCGAATAATGCCTGTCGAGTCTTATTCTTAACGGTTGCTGCTTTGACACAAGCAATGAGATTGTCCACAGCTGGATACTTGGCTCTAACTCGCAGTGCACAATTATGAAGAAGATGGGCTACACATGTGACATGGAAAAGTTGCGGATATAGGTTCTTCAACGTATGTCCTGCAGCTTCCATATATCTGGCTGCATCAGTCAAAAGTAAGCAAAAATACATTCTGGAAACATTTAAGAAGTGCAATACGTCATCTATTTCTTGGCAAATGGCCTGCGCAGTTGGAGGTCCTGAAAGGACTTTGCAGGCTACTAAATAGGTTTTTTCAGGCTTGTCCAGTAAACCAACAAGAATATTCAAGTATTTACTTCCACATACGTCGCTTTCATCTGCCACCAAGAAAATTCTCTGCTCTTGTATCAAATTCTTCACTTTCTCAATTTCCGCTTCTCCCATTTCCTCTACTTTCTGCCGACATGATGTCTCAGACGGTAATTTCTTTCCCAGATCTTTAAAAAGCTGTCGTAACTCATTGTTTTGTAACTTTTTTAGCGGTATATCAGCTGCCAAAAAAGCTCTGGTGACATTGTAAGTGAAATCTTTGGAGGGGATGTCAATAAAAGTCTGAGCCGATTGTGAAGTTGAGGATGAGGAGGAAGGCAGCCCTTTTTGATGTTTTGCAGATTGCCTGTGTCTATCAACTTTGTATTGCTTGTCGCACTGAACCACACAACTACAAATATTACAGAATAGGTCTGGGGTTGGCGTTTTGATAAACTCGGTGGGGAATTTTGCGATTATGCTGCTGATTTTTGTTAGAGCTGAAGATTTTATCTTAGGCATGAGGCTGAATGTACTGTAGCTGTATATGACAATTATTTTCTAAAAATAGCTGAAATTAGTTAGCTGCAATGGCTAAGCTGTTACCTTACATTAGTACATAGAACTATAGTCTTACAAAATCGTCCTCTCTATATTTTCAAGAAACTCATGTAATGCAGTCACTTCACGCACACCTTGAGGGTACTATAATTTGCTTTTATATTCTGCCGGATCTCTTCATTACCGGTACCCAACAAGATGTCCTTTTCCTTACGGTATTTTGTTCTGATTGCTTTATAATTGTGACGCAAACATTAATCAATAGCAATAAGCATTTTTTGAAGATTCAAAATAATGACATCACAAATGTGTTTATATGCATTGTTAGAAGATAAAACGCTTTGTGGGCTTTATATTTAGTAAGCAGATCGTAAATTTATTCCAATTGTAGCAATGAATGATAAAATTAGGCAAAAAGTAGCACAAAAACGAATGTTACTTAAAAAATAAAATGTTACCTAAAAATGGGAAATGGAACTTTTTGTGACCTTTTAACTTCTTAAATACTGACCCTACATCTGCGAAATTTTGTTTCCACGCTTTTCACGTTAATTGAAGCCAGCAAAAAAAATGGAACTTTTGTGACAAAAAATCACCCTACTTATCATTTATTGAGTATGTTTTGTTTTTCAGTTGCGTTAAGTCAAATGCAAAGAACAAGGAAAAAACGTCAACCTTACAGTAAATCTCAAATAAACAATTTAGAACAAGAATATCAAAATAATAATTTTATAACTCGGCAAAAACGCGAACATATCGCCAGGGAATTGAAGCTAACTGACCGACAAGTTAAAATCTGGTTCCAAAATCGTCGCGTCAAAGATAAGAAGATAAAGCAAAGAGAGCTGAAAGACTCGCAGCAGGTTTGAGATATTCTTATCACGATAGTAAAATATCTAGCTTGCATTTTTACACTTTTAGGAGTTTTTGATTTACTCCGCTTTTTTAAAAACTGTTTCATCATCAAACATAAGTTTTCTGCACATTATATCCGCCATTTTACCAATGAGTGTCTTTTCCTATTTTCAATAGTTTGTCTGATGTTTAGTCTTAAGTTTTTGTTAAGTAATGAAGAACATTTCTGCCCCGGCGATCCTGTTTTCCGAAAATGCAACAGCGACTCAACCACAACTCATATATTCACAGAGTTGCAAAAAAATAAGAAACAGCCCTCGTGTTCATTAAAAATATTGAGCTGGCATATGCTGTGCATAGGCATAAGCTGTAGGGCTCTAGTGCGTGCGTTCCCTCAGTTCTCCTCTGATGCTTGTTAAAGCCTTTATCCAAGGCCGCATTAAGGGGGGGAGGGGGATTGAGGGGGTATATGACGGCTAAAAAAATTTTTGCCTTCATTATGAAAAGCTTTTAAGTTCCCCACAGAAAGTTTCTGCTTTCGTCCTTGTCATTTTTGCACTAAGTACAGCTTTGTGTTTTTTACGGAGTTCCAGTTCATGTTTTGATTTGCCTTTAGCACCACCAAGTGATTACAAACGGACATCGTGAAAATTACAAGCATGGGGTTATTTTCAACCGTCATTCTCTACCCCAAGTTCCCCGTGATATCCATGTGAAAGGGGAAGATATTTCTCTTCAATATGCAGTTCACGGTCGTCCATCGCTAGTCACAAGTGGATCCCCCATGATGTAAATCAACAAATACCTTGTGATTCGAGTTGGTACGATTTTGCACGAAGTTATCCGAAGAGCAGCACAATGTGGTTTCGCATTCCGAAGACTGACGAAGTGTTGTGGCAAAGTGGACGTTTTTGCGTGTTAAAGAAATTTTTGTGATCTTTTATCCTTTCTTTGTTTTACCATTCTGCCTGGAAAAATGTTATACAATTTTTGTACAGTTGAAGACACTGCTAGCGGTGCGAGAGGTTTGGAGTTCGGTTCCTGGGCCATTCAAATCGGACGCAACAGCGCGCCACCGCTGCGACCATTTTTGGGAGCTGCGTTTCCAATGCGCTAAGCCGCGGAGATTTGCCCCACCGCTGGTTATAGATTTTGGCGTAAAACTGCGAGTATAATGAAGATTTCATTTGAAAATTCAAATTTTTGAAAATTTGCTCAGACAAAATTGCTTCTACGTTTCAATGCAGTACAGTTTGCTACAATAGTTGAATTTACTGCTTTAAAAACTGCCAGCCGTCAGTTGCTTTTCTCATACATTGTGCAGACATATCACTTTCTGAAATACGCCCTTCCTTTTTATTTCTAATATTTTATTTCTGCAGCGCCCACTGCTGGTTGTTTCTTTGAATATTGTTTGTCAGAAGATAGAATAGAAATTTTGAAATGAGTTTATTGCTTATCCTACGCAGTATACCATTCAACATAAATTTTGTGCAAGGACTGCATTTAGTGTTTCCTCCCGGGAAATCGGGACGGGAAATTTCCCGGAAAATTTGAGGTTTTAAAATTTCCCGTTTCCCGAGAAATTTATGTCGGGATCCCGGGAAATTTTTAGTAGATAAATAAGGATTTCAGGGTACTGATGTCTATCATTACGACATAAAAAATGCGGTCATGCAAATTTTAATTTTTTTTTTGCTTACTAAAAATTGTTTTTCAAAATTCGCAAAATTTTTAGAGACGAAATGCTTGTGAGATCAAAATTTGTTTCTCAATATTTGTCGAAAAATTGAAAAACTCAACCTAAGTTTGTCAAAACAACATAACAAAATGCTAAAAATTAGATCTGAAATGCTGAAAATCAAAAAAATGGCAAATTAATCAAGCTCGAGAAAAATTTCCGGGAATTTTCCGAATCCCGGGAATCCTGAAGATTTTTGATATCCCGGGAATTTTTTTGAAATTTTAACGTTATCCGGGAAGTTGAAAATCCGGGAAAAAAGAAAATCTTAACTACATTATACCAATGCTTCTTATGTTTATAGACCTTTAAGCAATTGTTGTGCTTTATTCAATGTTGCAATTTATGTTTAATATTTCTTTTTGGTGCTGTTTTTATTGTAAATATTTTTGAATTGACATGGAATGAAATAAAAATTAACAATTCTTGCGCCTTTTTGGTGAAACAGCACATGCAAAATATTGCTTTGCGTAGCTTTGTTTCCATGAACCACTTTTTTATTGCACTTTATTGTCATGCATTTAGTTCCAGCCTCGCCTTGTGTAGTTGTTTTTTATTTTAATTTTTGCATTAATTGGTGTGATTATTTTTTCTGCAATGTATTTTTGCTATTTTCATTTTGCTCTTACTGCTAGCAAAACAGCTATCTTTTGTTTTACTAGACTACAAGTTTTTACCACAAATGACACCTTTATTGCATTGTGCTTGTGGTGTGCTGGTACAGTATATCAAGATTTATATATTGCGCTAGCCATTTTCAAAAATGTTTTTGATGTATACAACTTGTCTGTAATGTCGAACCTTTTCGATATCGATAAGCCTTATGCCTTAAGCACGCATATAATAAAAAATGTGCGAACAAAATGCATCATATTTCGCGAAGCATTCAGAATTAGGGTAAAAAAATTTGAGCAAAATTTGCGTGAAAATTATTCAAAAAGCACTAAAATAGTCATTACAGCATGTAAATTTTCAAAAAATTTCCGGAGGAGCATGCCCTCGGACCCCCCTAGAGCTTTTCTTGTTTCTCAATCAGCTTCAAATTAGTTTTGCCGAAAGTAAAATACGCTTGAAATGAATGTGGAATTTATGGCCCACCCCTTTAAAAATTTCTCGCAACGCCACTGGGCTTATGACACTGTTTTTTCATCGTATGTGTTGGTTAAAATCAAATCAAGCAGCTTGACCGACAGTCCGACACCGTAAAACGTTAACTGACTAAACCAAAAATTTGCCCTCTCCTACAAAAAATTCTGCGGGCGCCCACGGGTGTAGGGGCGGAGCCCCCAGCCGCTAATGAATTTTTACGGTTTTCACATTAAAAAACACTGATTTTAGCACACACTTTTTTATTGAAAAAGGGCATACAGTGAGTGCAGTCATTATGGACAATGCAAAAATATTTTTGCAGCTTACCGACGGTATGTCCAAAAGCAGAAGCTTGGCTAAAATAGGTGAAAGGAGGCTGCAACCATTATTAGTTTGAGAAATTATAGACCTTATTACAGGGCCAAAAGGGGGGGGGGGCATGGCACCGTGCCCCCCTCGAGTTCGCCTATGTGCCCTATTTTTTGAAGTAGTAATATTAAATCGGTAATTTCAACAAAATGCTTCAAAGGTTTGGCTAGTCGTCAGTACAAGCAGCAAAAGAAAACTATTATCAAAGGCAAACTACACCGGTGCACCTAGAGTAACAATTTACTCTGTTTTGACGTGCACTTAAGCTCAGAAAAAATACTGCGGGTGAATAGCACGCACACACACTATGCTACGCTAGTATATAAAAGCGTTAACTAATAATTACGATCAATAAAAATGATTAATCAACTAACTCAAAGCAAAATTTAAATCCCTTTCGCTTAGGTTACAATTCGAAAAAGGGCTCTGCCACATTAGATAAAAGAAATTTATTGGCCTCTCCGTTTATATATTTAGTATGATATGAGTCAAGTGCGTCCCGAAACACTGTGCCCTTACCTAAACGAATGAAACCCTAAAACGGTCATTACAAAAAACTTTGAAACAGGTACTTTTTGCGCTTTTCTTGCTGCAAAGTTTTGGATGACGGCTGTACAATCTAGCTCCCGTAGAATAGGCCTATCACACTTCATGCTCATGACAGTAAAGTGAACAAGTCTGCTTTGGGTCACGGATGTGCGTAACCTATGTTTAATTACCGGAGAGCGGGACAGCGCTGTTTCCGACTATTAGCCCTCGTCAGCCGCCCTCAACAGCGCTGTCCCGCTCTACGGTACGATTGACTGAAGTGCTTTGCACTGTTGGTGATGGAGAGCTGATATTAGCCTCCGACCCAACAAGAGGAAGTCATCATGACTTCCCGTCCAGTAGGCCAGGAAGGACATTGCTTTTTTAGTTATTGCTATGTTTAATTACTTTTAACTTGGAAAAGGAGCGTTCTCCAGTGTGGTTGGAGATCGTTAAAACAAGGTATATTCGCAATGCTGTTTCCACATTTGGAAAAGTATCGTCCACCTCCTTTCTCTTCATTAACCGATACAAGAACATTTCCAAACTGCATTCGCTGCGTTGATGCTCATCTTGAAATAGGCCTACTTTAGCCAATTCGGCAAGCTGAACAATTTTCTAATACATGACTAATATGGCTGAACCTCTTTCTCCTTTTATGCCAACTAACATTACTGTGACTTTATCCTGCCAAATTGGCAGCAATCTGCCTTCAAAACTAACCACGATAAATCTTTTAAAACACTGATAATGCACCTCTATATTGTTGGTCAATAAACGAACAAATTGGGCTACCATAAACAGAAAGTAAAATCACGACTAAACATGATTGTTATGTCAAGCTGATTGCGAAATTATCTCATGCCGATCCACTCCTGGCTTTTGGAGTAACGATGCGTCTTGACCAATTCAGTTTGTCACAAGAAAATGTTGTTATTTTGCCCAACACTGCACACATGTACAAGTGACTTGTGGTGGGTGGTGAGGCCCCCGGGTTCCTTGGCCCCCCTCTAAATCTGGCTCTGGCGCAAAGTGAATTTAATAAGAATAATTCAATAAAAATCGTACTGTTTCGAAATTAATAAAGCCGAAAAAATAAAATAAAGCAATGTTCCACGGCAAATTCTATGTGATTTTCAAGCTTTTAAATTAAAATCTTTTTAATTAGGCTACATTACCTCAAGAAAGAGACACAAGCACTCGCATCTCAAGATAAAATCTACTCGAAGTCTTCATGTTGACGTAATTTATTTTTGTTTCCCTGCTTGGTGCATTACCATAGAGTCTTATTTCAATTTATCTCATAGAAGTGGCGTCCATGTCTCACTAATGACATCTTATGCCTTGAGTGCATCTGTACAGTAGCATCTTACGTACCACAAGTACAAAAATAATCACGATTAGTTGGGTTGTATATCAATCGGAATCTGCAACAATGAAAGCTCCGGAGCTCCACGAGTATACTCACAACGAACGTCGTTCTTTTGACCATTTAGCTTCATGGCAACTTAATACAACGCCACATTGGTGACATCCCGATGCTTGGACACGCAATCAACCGAAGCAATTCCATCGACGCAACCTCAACAAGATAACGACACAACTCTCTCGAGCTGAGCAACACGATGGCTTGCAAGACTTCATTCATTCCTGCTACAGACCATTTCTCTGTCTAGCACTGGAATCCTTCACCTGCAACGCCTCTCATCACAGCAAAGAGTAGTAGGCCTACTGTGGCATCTTACGTACCGTACCACAAGTACAAAAATAATCACGATTAGTTGGCTTATATATCAATCGGAATCTGCAACAATGAAGGATCCGGAGCTCCACGAGTATACAGGGTGACCCCAAAAAAAAACGGGCCCCGTGTATTTAGAATAATTAGAATTGGGGCCCGTTTTTTTTGGGTCACCCTGTACTCACAACAAACGTCGTTCTTTTGACCATTTGGCTTCATAGCAACGTAATAACACGCCACACATCTGTCTGCATTTGATGCAAAGCAGGCATCAACAGGATTTGTAAGGTAGCTGTAGAAATTTACCGGGTATACGTTTTCTTCACCCATAAAATCGAACTTAGAAGTTATTTTGTTTCGATGCTTGTGATGCAGTTTCTTAGCGAATTCCCCGCGATTTAATCTAAAGCGTTTTTTGTTGACAAAGTTTTTGCTTATTTTCGCTACTAATTTGGAAAAGCGCTTGTACTATAAGAACGCTAGTTTGGGAAGACCTACAGCAGTGTAGGCTTGTGTAGCATTTTTTGATGTAGCGTATTTCCGAGTCCTTATTTAACATTTAACAGAAGTAAGGGTCAATTAATCGTCATTCGTCAGTGCAGTCCAAGACATAACATCAACTGTGTGTCTTTGTTCGTCACGGTCTCTATCGCTGGTGGTTCGTTCTGCACAGTTGTGCAGTATGCGCTTTTTTGCCAAAAAAACGGTTCTGCAATGACGAATTCCAAACTGGTGCTGCTCAGCAGCTGCTGCGGATCTGAAACAGTGATGATCGGAGTCAAAACATTTTGACTCCAAATCCACTCCTGCTCCGAAAAATTTGACTCCTACTCCGCTCCTACTCCGATTGTTTTGAAAATGTTAAACTCCGACTCCCCTTAATAATGATTAGGTCGTTCAGTGAGGCGAAAAAGGTATATTTTTCATTCTCATAGTGGCTTATATTAGTATGTCACAATAACCTCTACAACAGACCTATTCTGCTCTGACTTTGTAACTACGTAACCAATAACATTTTTTCATTAGTCTTCTGAACTCTGTTACTTTTCAGTACCCCAAACAAGCTACTGCATAAAAAACTTCAGGCGCAAGCCCAAAAATCGAGAAAAATTCACTAGATTAGCAAAACACATCTGAACTAAAAAATGAAGAAAATCTGTTAAAAAAAATCCGGCTTTGCCCCGCGGCTCGTTTTTTTTAAATGTGATTGCTGCTCCAAATCCGACTCCGGTCAAAACTGCGATATTCCGACTCCTGCTCCGGTTATCCGGTTGTTGATCTTGATCATCTCTGAACTGGAGTTGGGCCTGGCCGGAAGTAATTATGCAGTGTAGGTACCGATACAGTACCGACATATAATTAGGGGGGGGGGGGGCTTAAAATTTAGTTCTAAGTGAATCACCTTCAAAAGTATGCTAGTCTACGAGCTATAACTAACACTTCTAAAACAGTCTGAAGTGTGTGCAACTTAAAAACGCTTGTTCAAATCCACATCGAACTTCCTGGGTCAACTCTAAAAATGATTCATTTTTGAATATTTGAAGGTGCGATTCAAAAATCATTTCAGCATTTTTGTAGGATTATGACGTCATATTGATGCGGTGTACAAGCTTAAGAAAGCCACATATAGTTTACAATGGATTTAGTACACTACCAATGGTGGCATACTTTTATTATAAACAGGCTGTATTGAAATGAGTACTGGTGGACCAGAGGGTTCTAGCTCAGGTTATGTTACTCGTTCTAAGATCATTAAGAGTCCTGGGAAGTACACCATGAGAAGAGTACCGGTACAATAAACTGCTCATCCACATTGTCGACAGCATGGCGCAGTGGTTAGGAGCGTTGTTGTTGCTACGAGTTACGACCATGATTGCAAAGTTGATGGTTAACTCCAACCCAAGTCTCATTGTTGCGTCTTGGGATAACATACTTCCTGATAATTATCTCTGCTTGGTGGAATCTAACAAGCAGTAAATTAAAGAAATCAGAAGCAGAAGTCAACTAGAAAACAACGGCAACTCCTAACCTAGAGTGGATTCGTCTTACGTTTAGTGACTCCATCGCTTTCAACTGACAGGAGGATAAGAAATCATCACAATTCATCAGCATCACTCAAAGCACCAATACACGGACTTGTGTAGTAAAATTTTTTGCTAGTTCTGAGTTTGGGGTTTCTTTCCATTTTTTGTGGTGTTGGGGCCGCCCATCTCGTTTAACTTTTTGTAAACATTACTAACTTTGACCCAATGGGATAGTGGGAGTTGATTCCAACTATACTTGCGCTTTATGACAATTTACTCCACTGCAACCCAATAAACTTGCTAGATTTTACTCGACCTGCTTTCAGCTACATCAGCAATGTTGGGATTGGTCAATGCAAGTCTCTGCCTGGGGAAGTTCTTATGGAAGTTCCGGCATTCATTCAGCTGCACCACCGCAGTTGCTCCACCAATCTTGCAGACTCTTCACCGGATGGTAGATGGCTTTGTTAAACAAAGAGGGCATTATCATGATCATCCAGTTTCAATCCAGTGGGTTTTGGTCTTGGTCGAGGGTGGACAGACGCACCTCATTCTTTGAGCAATCGCTCTCACTCCCTCTTTCCATCTTGTGCGATTTGCAGCCTCGTACTCCTCCAACCCATTTATCTTTGCCATTTTATGTATATAATATTTCCTCCAAAGCCAGCATTTTCATTAACTCCTCATTATTCTTTGTATCCACTAATTTCACTGCACGCACTGATCTCAGCATGGCACTTTCCGTTCTTCCTGAGATTGCCATCTCGATTTCGCTCAAACATCATCTACACATTATTTGGAAATGATGAAGGTATTCATCAGCTCGACTCTTCGGATCCTATTTTGCAACAAGGGTGAAATGACGTCACTAGCACAAATGTGCTACTAGCACATCGTCACTCGCACTCGCACATTTCGACTCGCACATAACTAATCACTCGCACATCACCGTGCTCGCACTCGCACATTCCATGTCTGCTCGCACATTTCGACTCGCACATATTAACCAATCACTCGCACATCACCGTAGGCCTACTCGCACATTTCATGTTCACTCGCACATTATGACCGGACCACTCGCACATCACCGCACTCGCACATTATGGGGACCACTCGCACATCACTGTACTCGCACATTATGACCGCACCACTCGCACATTATGACCGCACCACTCGCACATTTCGACTCGCACATTCCATGTTCACTCGCACATTATGACCGGACCACTCGCACATAACCAATCACTCGCACATTCCATGTTCACTCGCACATTATGACCGGACCACTCGCACATTCCGGTGTTGTAAACCTGTTAAATAACCGGACTACTAGCTCGTGTGGCACCTAGCACTCGCACATGCGCGGATGACGTTAGACTAATAGCAATTGTGCCAGGTAGACTAGACAAGGTAATTTTTGCAGAATGAAGAAGCTGGGAGCTTAGTATGATTTAGGCTAGTTATTAGTTAGGTCAGAAAAATTGGTGTGGATAGCGTATACTGGTGGGTGCTGGTTAGCTTGACACAGTGACAATGTTGAGAAAGTAGATTAGGCCAAATACCGGTACCATAGACTGGATGGGCAAGTTAATGCAAAATGTTAGCTTCGTTGACCACTACTTCGTTAACGCAGTTATGTACTTCCATTATCGTTAATTTGTTAAATTCAGCTCCAATTAACAGAAGTTAATTAAATTTGTTACCGGTATAGGCCTCTCGTTAATTTTGGCTTAAAAGGACATTTTTTTTCAAAAGAAAGCTTAAAATTTTAATAATATCAATGTTTGCATAAGCATTTAGGCAATTTTTCTGCTCACAAGCAATATGTTTTATTGTTTTTGTCTTGCTTTTTTACTTCATTGGTCTTATTTTGCTAGTTCATCGATGTCAAACTTAACCAACAATAAGAGAAATAAGGGTTTACAAAAATTAGCTTAGAATGATTTAGGCTAGTTATTAGTTAGGTCAGAAAAATTGGTGTGGATAGCGTATACTGGTAGGTGCTGGTTAGCTTGACACAGTGACAATGTTGAGAAAGTAGATTAGGTGAAACCCCCAGCCTCTGGAAACCAAGGGGGTGTGGGGACATAGCCCCCGACCGCCAACGATTTTTTACGATTTTCACATAAAGAACGCTCATTTTAGCACACTTTTTTATCGAAAAAGGGCATGCAGTGAATGCAGTCACTATGGACACTGCAAAAATATTTCCGCAGCTTATGTCTAAAAGCTGAGGCTTGGCTAAAATATGCAAAAGGAGGCTGCAACCATTATTAGCTTGAGAAATTATAAACTGAAAGTTAGGTTTTAGCACCTTATTACAGATCCAAGGGGGAGGCATGGCACCGTGGCCCCCTCTGCGTGCGCCTATGGTCATCACGACCGCAAATGTCCTATTTTCCGTGTGATTTCACTAGGGTACAAGGTTCATCTTTCTGTAAGTGCCCGCGGGCCGCATGAAATGATCTCGCGGGCCGCATGCGGGCCGTAGTTTGCCCACCCCTGGGTTAAAGTGTTTGCATTGAATCACTGAAATGCATATTTGTTTGTTAGTTAATATCTGTCATTATTTATAGTGTTCTAGTAAAACCACGATTAATGTTTTCGGTCAGCCGTGAAATTGAGTGAATGCGTGGATGTATTCGTCTGCCTACTGATGGAGTTTTCACAAATCAGCAATTGCAATTAGACAAAAGCAAATATGCTGATACAGTACAGATTAAATTTTACTAAGAGTTTATTTTGTCATTTCAGATAGCAGAAGCTTTGGTAGAGAAACTTCCAATGACCTCAGCCAGTGTGTCATTCGAGTCTTCTCTTACTGCTCTGCAGCAGTGTCGGATGAATATTGCCAAAAAGATTTTGGAAAATTCAGGTGCATATCAATGTTAAATAATGCCTAAAAGGCTTAAGCCGTGATTAGGAATGTTTGAGGTTTGGATATTTCGCCATCGTAGACAAAATGTTAACAAGAATGAATCCAGCTCATTTTTATGCTAAGATGGAATATATATTTGTTTTTAATTCAAGAACTTGTATGGTAATCATCATAATTAGGGTTTCCAAATTTGCGGGCCTTTTGTGGTACCGGGAAAACGGGAAAAATTTGAGGCAAAACCTGGATCCCGGAAAATTGCCGGGATCATTGCGTATTGTGATTTCGATATTTTTGCATGTTTTCAACTACTTCTGTAACTGTAAGTACAATCAGTAAAGCAAAAATGCAAAAAATCATTTATTTTTCATGTAATAACTCCGAAGGAAAGTCAGGGCATAAAGGGATTTGTCACTCAGACGGTAACGCAGTTAAGTAACAAACAATCCTGCGGCAGAAAAAGCACGTTCTGCTTCAACCGACGTCGGTGGAATGCTACGTAAAGCATTGAAAAGAAGCTCTAATTTAGTTGCCCGTTTTCTGGTAGCTTCAAACAAATTCATTTCTTGCGTGATGACTTCTTGAAGTTGATTTCTATCATTACTTTGTGTGTCCGACTGGTTGTCCGTAAATTCCGTGGAATGCTCAATGTGTGCCTGTAGTCGTTCAAAGAGGCTAACCTGTCTGCTTTTAATGCAAATGGTGTTGTGTCGTCACATTGCCCAATAACATGCTATTCACAAGTTTTGCACAAAACCAACCTAACGCTTGCGAGGACCGAACAAAAATCTTTTGCAATTGGATTTGTGTGACTGTACTAAACATACCGGAAATTTTTGTCAGAAAACACGGGAAACGGGAAGCTAAAAAATTCATTAAATTCCGGTTTTCAAATCCCACCCATAATCTCAATGCTCTCCATGTTTTATTGCTAGTTTAATAATGTAAAAGTCAACTACTTTTACCATTATTAAGCTAAAAATACAACAATATTTTAAAGAAACTTGATGTTGCAAAACTATAAAACTAACAGCATGAATTGTGATTTAAATCACTACTGGGAATATGAAGGTGATTACTACGTAATTACCATTAGTGATGGATCATTGAGAAGCCTGTGTCAACTAACGAAAGTGTCGTAGACTTAGACCTAATTTAGTTTAACTCCGGTATATTACACAAAACACCAATTAAACGTTTGATACATTTTGGCAGATGATATGACGGATGTGTGTGCAGCGTGTTGTCTAAACCAATCAGACCTGCGCAAGAGAAATTGGGTATGTAAAATTGTGTATAATTATGTACAATAAGGTGTCTGGGCGAGGTTTTTTCATGCCTTGAATTGAGTTGAATAGTGCTACTCCATATTAAATTAGCTAAATTAGCTAGGCCAGACTTTACTCTGTACCTTTTTACATGCTGCTATATTATCGTTTTTTTTTTTTGCCTTGTTTATCAACTTGCTGTTTTTATGCCTAGATGGTATGTCAGTGTTTTCCTTTGTAACGTGAATATATTGCCGGTAATTCTCATTTTGGTGGTACGAAAATGAACTACTTAAACCACTATACTGCCGTCTTGCACGCACTGCACAAAAATTCCGGTGCAATGAAACAGAAACTTCTTGGCAGATTGACGTTCAGATGTACTGTAATTGCTTCACTCTGCCTGTCGCTCAGTACATGCTCCGAAACATTTTACTTCTTATTAACTCACCAATAGATGTCGCATTGAAGCGCAACATTTAGTCTTATCTTTTTACTAGATTGGATGCGACGGATGCCCTCGATGGTATCATGAGTCATGCATTGATGAGAAGTTGCATGAGGCAAAGAAGCGGTTTTGGTTATGTGGATTGTGTCGTTAAATTTATTTTGATGCGTGTTTAATTGTTTATCGTTTAGGCGTAAAATGAATAAAAGATTTTCAAACATTAGCGACTTGCTTATGCTCTCTTAAAAAATAGAAGAATCCCCTTGGCTAATGCTTTTCATGAAATATCGGAAGTTCATTTCAAACGCTAGCTCAGATTGATACAATACATCTGTATAGGCTGGAGTATGTACAAAGTGATTAAAAAAAAAGTTAATATCTCGATTCTTACAGCTATTATTAAATGTAAAACATCGTGTGAGTTTAATCGGAACATAAAACATGTTGAAAATGTGCGAGTGCACCGGTCACTTAGCAGGTTTACAGTATCGGAATGTGCGAGTTCTAGTTTGGTCAATGCGCGAGTGGTCTGGTTTTTACAACACCGGAATGTGCGACTGCTAATTTGGTCAATGTGCGAGTGATCTGGCTCTTACAACACCGGAATGTGCGAGTGGTCTGGTTTTTGCAACGCTGGAATGTGCGAGTGTTAGTTGGGCCAATGTGCAAGTGTTCCGGTCATAATGGGCGAGTCGAAATGTGCGAGTACGGTGACGTGCGAGTGCGGTGATGTGCGAGTGGTCCGGTCATAATGTGCGAGTGAACATGGAATGTGCGAGTGATTGGTTATGTGCGTGTCGAAATGTGCGAGTTCGAGTACAGTGATGTGCAAGTGGTCCAGTCATAATGTGCGAGTGCGGTGATGTGCGAGTGATTGGTTATGTGCGAGTCGAAATGTGCGAGTTCGAGTAGGCTACAGTGATGTGCGAGTGATTGGTTATGTGCGAATGGTCCGGTGATAATGTGCGAGTGGTCCAGTCACAATGTGCGAATGAGCATGAAATGTGCGAGTGATTGGTTATGTGCGAGTCGAAATGTGCGAGTGGTTCGGTCATAATGTGCGAGAGCGGTGATGTGCGAGTGGTCCGGTCATAATGTGCGAGTGAACATGGAATGTGCGAGTGATTGGTTATGTGTGAGTCGAAATGTGCGAGTGGTTCGGTCATAATGTGCGAGTGCGGTGATGTGCGAGAGCGGTGATGTGCGAGTGGTCCGGTCATAATGTGCGAGTGAACATGGAATGTGCGAGTGATTGGTTAATATGTGCGAGTCGAAATGTGCGAGTGGTCCGGTCACAATGTGCGAGTGCGGTGATGTGAGACTCGAAATGTGCGAGTGAACATGGAATGTGCGAGTTCGAGTACAGTGATGTGCGAGTGATTGGTTATGTGCGAGTGGTCTGGTCATAATGTGCGAGTGAACATGGAATGTGTGAGTAGGCCTACGGTGATGTGCGAGTGATTGGTTAATATGTGCGAGTCGAATTGTGCGAGTGGTCCGGTCATAATGTGCGAGTAAACATGGAATGTGCGAGTGCGAGCACGGTGATGTGCGAGTGATTGGTTATGTGCGAGTCGAAATGTGCGAGTGCGAGTGACGATGTGCTAGTAGCACATTTGTGCTAGTGACGTCATTTCACCTCGTCTCCAAATCCAAAATAGGAGACGAGGTGAAATGACGTCACTAGCAACTTGGATAGTGAACAGGTGAAACAGTGAAAGGATGTTTGTACAATCAAGTACAAGTTAAGATCCCTGGAGCAAAGCAGTAGGCCATGCAGCAGCAAGTCTAATGTGATAGCTAAACTAGTTGATTTGGCAAAACTTCAATCAAAAGGAGAATTTTTATTATTATTATTATTATTTGAATACAACACAATGGTGAGAGAATTCACATTCAATCACACTTACAAGTGAGGAAAAATTAAACAAACATTAAAATACAAGAGAGGCAACAGTATGTAAATCAAACTTATGAAGACGCAATTTAAACAAAGAAAGACTTGAAGCAGATACCAGATCATTTGAGAGACAATTCCATTCTATTTGAATAAGGATTCTATTTGAATAAGATTTTGAACATAAGTATTTGAATAAGGATTACATAAAGTATGGTAGATAAATGTGTTGGATGTTCTCAATCTAAACCTGACTCACACTGGATACAATGTACCTCGGAGAGTTGTTTAATGTGGTGGCACACGGTGTGTGCAGGTATTGGAAATTGCAATACCAGAAAGGACAAACAGTTTTGCAAACAATGTCCATGGGTTTGTCCCAAATGTGTCATGGAAAAGAATTCTATTCTGAACCCCAGCTCAAAGCCTAGTGCTAACTGCAGTTCAAATCTAACTGAAACTATCAAGAAGGAGGTTCTTAATTGCCTTCCCGAAATTATCAAGGAATGTCTTCCTTCTATCATCTCTGAATGTTCCAAATCTATTCAATTTCAACAATCTGAAGACATTAAAAAAAAAACTTTTTCTGATATTTTACAATCCCAAGTCCTGACTTCATCTACGTCCCAGCAAAGTATGAACAATAAATCTGAATCTGGCAGCTGCTCACCACTTGCTACTGTCCATTTTCAAGAGCTGAAGCCTAGTGAAGAAGAAGCAGATCGTAATCGCAGAAAGAACAACTTAATTGTTTTTGGACTACCAGAATCATGTCAAGTTAAACCTGATGACAAACTTCATGAAGACTATGAAAATTTACGTTTGGTACTTCAGAGTAAAATAAATCTCTCGGCCGATGATCTAGTTAATGCATATCGTCTTGGTAGTTATGATGAAGGTAAAGTTCGTCCGTTTATGCTCAAATTTGCTGATGAAAGCCGCAAATGGGAAGTGCTCAAAGTGGCTAAAAATCTCAAGTTATTTAAGAAAGATGAATGTTTTCCTATTTATTTTTCTCTGGATCGCACTCAGCTCGAAAGGAGTGAACGGCGTAATTTGCTATCCGAATTGCGAGATAGAACCAATAAAGGTGAAAAAAACTTGGTAATCAAAAGAAACAAAATAATTAGCAGAGATCAACCCTTTCAATCTTCCGCCCGGGCAATCTGGGCTAAGTTGTTTAATGAAGAACAGCCCGAAAGTTTGGTATCCTAATTCATCAAATGTCGTACAAGCTTCATGTGCTTCAAATAAAAATTTGCTTAACCAACCTGATACATTTAAAGAACTCAAAGTTGTTTGCTTCAATGCTTCATCCATAGTAAACAAATTAGACAAACTTGACCATTATCTCCATTATGCTTCAAATGATTTTGATATGATTTTCGTCACTGAATCCTGGCTACATTCTGGAATTCTTGACGCCATGATATGTAACCATGACTTTATTGTAATGCGTGATGACAGATGTTATGGCAAAGGACCTGGCGGTGGTGTGTTACTTTTGTACAACAATACTCTCAAAATTACTAGATTTCAACCTCCAATTGTACGTGAGAATAAACATTTTGAGTTTTTGTCTGTTGATGTTTATATTAATGCACATAGTACTGTAAGATTGTCTTGCTTTTATATTCCTCCTAAGTCGGTAGCCAATTTTTCTGACTTTGATGTTGCATGTCAAACTCTTAAACAGTGTCACACTACTAAGTATCGTCATTACATTTGTGGTGACTTCAATCTGCCCAACATAGATTGGTCTGCTCCCATAAGTAAGGGTGGGCTGTCCCACGACCACTTCATGGAATTTTGCATCAGCCTTTGTATCTGTCAACATATAATGGCTCCCACGCATGTTGATGGCAACACTTTAGATCTCTTGTTATGTGATGAACTCAGCAATAATAGTCTTGTTTCGTTTGATGTTTTACCTCCTTTTTCTCACACCTGCGATCATGATTGTCTTACCTTCTCACTTCTCATTCCTATTCGTCCTTCTCTTTCTAGCAATTGGTACATGCCAAATTTTCATAAAGCTGATTATGATTCTATCTTGCATCAGCTAAATGTTTTTGACTGGAGTAATGCTATTTCTTCTTGTGATGATAATGTTCAAACTTTATATGACTGCATTCTTCATCAGCTCCATAATTCCATTTCTCTCTTTGTTCCTCCCAAACGCTCCACTACTAAACCTAAAGTTCCTGCCCACATTCGTGCTTTGCTCAAAGAGAAGAAAAAGCTGTATTCTTTTCGTGCTCATAGTCTTGTCCACAAGAACTCCTACAAGAAAGTCTCAAAACTGTATGACAATGCTGTTTCTAAGTGGCACGATGAAATTGAAAACAACATTTGTACTGATGTGAATCAAGCCAAATTCTATGGATATGTAAACAACAAGCTCAAAACTAAATCTTTTATTCCCTCTCTGAAAGATGAAGAAGGCTCTGTAGCTGACTCTGACGAAGATAAAGCTAATCTTCTCAATGCTACCTTCCACAAAGTATTCAAAAATGATGATGGGACTGATCTCACCTCTGACTGTATTTTGTCCCCCCAGCAATGCTTACACGACTTTTATATTTCTGAAGAAGATGTTTCTTCTGCTATGCACAACATCCCAGATAAACTTTCCCGCACTCCTGATGGTATCCCTGCTTACTTCTGGAAAAGAGCCTCTGCTCCTTTTTTTCATGTCATTGCTTTTCTTTTCAATCTCAGTCTTTCACAAGGAGTTATGCCTTTTCAATGGAAAACTGCTATTGTTGTACCCGTGTTTAAGAAAGGCTCTCGTGATATACCTAGCAATTACAGACCTATTTCTTTGACTTGTGTTTTATGTCGAGTTTTTGAAAGTATTATCGTCAGTAAATTATTATGCCACCTTGAAACCTTCAATTTACTTTCTATAAACCAATTTGGTTTTCTACCTAAACGTTCATCGTCTTCTCAACTGCTTTGTGTTCTATTTAAATGTTTTTATGCGTTTGATTCTAAAAACAGTGTTGATTTGATTTATACTGATGTTGCCAAAGCCTTTGACAGTGTTTGTCATTCCAAATTAATCTCAGTGTTATCACGTTATGGAGTCAAAGATAATGTACTTAATTGGATAAAATGCTTTCTCACTGACCGCTCGCAACGTGTTTGTATTAACAATATTTGTTCTGCTTCCCTTCCTGTTAAGAGTGGTGTTCCTCAGGGAAGCATTCTAGGTCCCTTGCTGTTTGTTATCTACATTAATGACGCTCCTAGTTTTGTTTCTAAGGATAATCCTAACTGTGAAATGTTTTTATATGCTGATGATGCCAAACTTTTCAGCAATAATGCTTTTAGCTTGCAACAGGGTCTGGATAAATTCACAAACTGGCTCAAACTTCATCAACTTGATCTTGCTGTAGCTAAATGTGAACATCTGTGTATATCTCGCAATCATTGTTCTAACTCTTATTTTGCTGGTTCACTTAACATCAAGACTGTCTCTGTTGTTAAAGATTTAGGTGTATACATTAGTGATAATCTTAAATGGTCTTACCATATTTCTCATATACATCGTAATGCCTCTTTGTGTTCTTATCAAATTTTGCGTTCCTTTTCCACTAAAAATATTTGGATTTTGTTAAAAGCTTTCATTACCTACGTTCGCCCTAAAGTTGAATTCAATACGTGTGTTTGGAGTCCTTATTTAAAAAAAGATATTGTTCTTCTTGAATCAGTGCAAAGAAATTTTACTCGTTATGCTTTCACTCGCTGCAACATTCCTTTTAAGTCTTATAATGATCGTCTTTGCAAACTTGGCATTAAGTCTCTCGAATATCGCAGACTCGAGTTCGACCTCATACTCATGTTCAAAATCTGTCATAACCTTTGTGATTTGCAATTTTCAAACTATTTTGAGTATCGTCACTGCAAGTATAATTTGCGTCAACATGAATTCACTGTGCAAACCATTCATAATGCTAAACAGGATCGGTTTAGACACTTCTTCTTCAACCGCATTGTCTCTGTATGGAATTCTCTCTCAGATGATCTGGTATCTGCTTCAAGTCTTTCTTTGTTTAAATTGCGTCTTCATAAGTTTGATTTACATACTGTTGCCTCTCTTGTATTTTAATGTTTGTTTAATTTTTCCTCACTTGTAAGTGTGATTGAATGTGAATTCTCTCACCATTGTGTTGTATTCAAATAAAAAAAAAAAAAAAAAAAAAAAGAGACAATGTGGTTGAAGAAGAAGTGTCTAAACCGATCCTGTTTCGCATTATGAATGGTTTGCACAGTGAATTCATGTTGACGCAAATTATACTTGCAGTGACGATACTCAAAATAGTTTGAAAATTGCAAATCACAAAGGTTATGACAGATTTTGAACATAATTTAGATAACATTTCAAGATTGAAACCATTTCCAAAATTGTTAAAGAATGGAATGAAACGCAGATAGATTTCTTGAAACAGGGGCTTTCATCCAAAGAAACTCAGTTATTATATCAATGATCAATGAACTTACAGTTTCTTTAAAACTTCGGATACCGGTACTCATTTTTCGAGCAGAAGATGCAACTTACCAGTACATCATTTTGTTTGTTAACAATGATGTGACAGCTTACATCAAAAGAAAAGTCATGTACCACCAAGTTCGCTTTGCTCAAGGCACTTGTTTATCTATTACAAAATCTAGTGAAGTTTTTTGTTTGATGTAAAAGCACCATCGCTTAGAAACGGGTGTCTCTATTTATGGAATAGTATGGCATAGTATGGAATAGTATGCACCCCTGTCTCCTAAGGCTATGCCAGGGACAGAGGGATCAAAACATGCTGAAACCCATATCCCCTATTGCTCCAAATGCTTTGAGGCCCATTGGTCCTAGAGCCCCAGTTATGCATAGGATATGCCCCAGTGCTCTAAATTAACATCTTATTCCTAGGGCTCATTTACTGCTTCAACCAACCTGTCCGGAGGATCTTTGACTCCTTTTGCCCTAAATTAGGCCTGAGGCACATTTAACCCTGAGGGCCATTCACCCTCAATTTGACTTTTTATATGGGCCCCTTTACTCTAGTGCCCCAAACGTCCTATCACCCATTTCTGCTATACTATACCACAGTGCCTTACTTACTATACCATACTATTCCATACTATGCCATACTATGCCATATTATTCCATACTATTCCATACTATGCCATACTATTCTATACTATTCCATACTATGCCATACTATGCCATACTATTCCATAATTAGAATGTTCTCTATTTACGGAATAGTATGGCATACTATTCCATACTATGCCATACTATTCCTTACTATTCCATAATTAGAGAAACCGATGAAATTAGCATAGTAATGATGCTGGTTGGTTCTGCACAGCCAGAAAGCAACAAACTATTAGAGCAATTCAAAGAAAAAAAAAGAAATACAGCACTGACATACTTAGAATTAAAGTGAACAGTAACTGACCAGTGTATTAATTGCTATTATTGCCGTATACCACCATGCTTACGAAGTTATTAAGCTACATTTAATGAAATAAGTTTGTTCAATACCAAGTTATCTTCATGTATCATTTGAACAAGGGTTTTTAAGGTATATAGCAAATTTTTTTGTATTTTTGTGATGGTACAGACTCATAGCATTTAATTTAAATAGGACTCAGTGGCGTCTGAAAGAAAAGTTGCAATTAAGCCCTCCCCCCCCCCCCCCCCCTAATATAATCAATCTTTTTTCAGCAGTTACTACATAGTTTATGTCTGAAAACATTAAAAAGTTAAAATAAAATTTGTACCGGTAATTACTGTACTGAATAATTGAGTTTTCCACATAGCCTAGGCCTACTCTAGAAGCTTCCAACCAGCAGCATAATACCAAGTACTGGTATATCTGTGATCAACAGTTTTCAGGCTTTTTGGTACCAGTATCAGGCAGTATGTGGTCATTTTTTTCAAGAGATCCTGCCAAAGGATTTCCATTTGAAGTTGGTGAAAAAGTTCCGGGACTGCTGTCAGATTGTTCAATTTGGAACTTGCATGAAGGAAAGCAGAAGGTACCGATATTGCTATGTCACAAAAAGTGATTTAAAGTAAAGCTGATTGGACTGTTATTAACTGAGTGAATTTGTAGTCTACCACTGACCAGGCTAGGCATAGCAAACTTGCAGTGTACCAATTCTGTATTGGTGTGTTGGTACCGGTAGCACTTTGCAATGTTTCGACATTGATTGCAATCGGTTTCAAAAAAGTGTCTGGACTCTATAGAGGACTGCATCGGTTTCTGTTATCAAAACACTGCTGCACCGAACTGCTTGTTTGTTTCTTTTTGTGACGTTGGTGTCATGCTGGTATGACATCATGCAGCATGAGCAGTAACTTGAAGCATTGAATTAGGGGTAACTTATCAGAGTAGCCTACAGTTAGGGGGAGGTGGGGAGATTGGGGATAGGGTTAGAGATTTAAAGTTAATGTAACTTAGGGGTTGGTGTGTACGAACAGCAATTTCTTAAAGAGAAAAAGCCCTCTGGTCCTCTAGACACTGCCTTATTTCAATTCTGCTCTGATCTTGATTTTAATGATCGATGCAAGGTGTACCCAGATACTAGAAGGCTTTTGCAGAAAAATAAACGTTTGCAATAAACTTCTGCTTGAATCAGTTTGCCAGTATCTCTGCTCATCCATCGTCTTTTTGCCTCAGTTTTCAGACATTTTGCTATGAATATCATCCCTGATCTGTTGATAATCAATGTTACCGGTATATCTTTGGCTTTCGTAATATGTTGTAAAATTAACAAAATGATGTACGCTGCTGAATCATTACCGGTTCATAATTCTGTAATTGTAATGTCTTTAGAGCAATGGTCAAGCTGTTTCAATATTTGTGTTTGATGTGTCGACTAATAGTGAGTCAACCAAATTGACTGCACAAGCGTCTGTTAAAAGATTAAAAACTCTTCGTCATCCCAATGTATTAACATTTGTTGACAGGTACTGGTATCTAACTATTGAAATCTGTATTTTTTTGATCATTTTTGGTTTCAGTCTTGATTGTTTGGGGCTAATTTAAATTAAGCTACCTCTTATAGAATGTGCACTTTAAAGTGGAACTTCCTCGCTGACGTCGTTTTATAACAATGTTAGCATCTGACTTTACACAATGATGTGTTATGCGACGTCTAGACGTCAGCGGGGAAGTCCCTTGGGTAATGTCTAGTACTGTAGCATCAGCCCTAGGTCTGATTAGGGTTACATTTGGTTAGGATTAGGTTCGGTTAGGGTTAGGGCTGGAACTGTACCAAACCTTAACTAAACTTAACCCTAACCAAACCTAATCCTAACCAAACCTAACCCTAACCGAACCTGGGTGATACTAGACGTTACCCACTCCCTTTTTAAAGTGGACACTCTATAAGAGGCAGCTTACCGTAATTCATATGAGCCATTCATGAAAATCAGTATGGAGATAGTTACGAAGAAAGATTTTATATTCCAAAGCTTTGAAACGTTGGGAACATAAAACTTTACTTTTTACTATCTTCTCTTCAGCTTCTGTACCACCCACCAGCAGCATGGAAAACTTATTGCAACAATGATGTTTGTATTAAAACAATACAATATGGAATATCATGGTGTGAAACAACCTATTCTGAAGTAAAATTACTGATGTGTATTCAATTACCTAATTCATTTTATTACTTCTGACAAATTATGTCATTAAGCATTTAAACAATCTTATGGCATTGCATAAGTATTTCTGATCTGTATGTAATAACCAAATGACATGCAATAGTCTGGTCTGGTTTGTAGAACTTAGAGAACATCTTTCATAGTTTTGCAAGGTGTTTTTTAAGCTAGTTTGACTTTACATTATTTTGCATAACGTGTTTAGCTTGGAAACAGACAAATGCATTTATATGGTAACTGAACATGTGATTCCACTAAAAGTTTACTTGGAGCAACATGAAAGTAATTCAAAAGTAACTGAACAAACTGTGTCTTGGGGTCTTCACCAGATTGTGGTAAGTATAACTCTTGGCATGACTTTAAAAAAGTTGAAATGATTTGATCCGAACAAGAATTTAAATTTGTATTTTTTATGTTGCCTGTCAGTTGATATTCATTTTTTACATTACATTATCATCCTGGCTGTTTTTTAAGCAAATCAATTTGATGTTTTTTTATCACATTTCTTTCAAGAGCAGGAATGCTTAACAAAATGTATTGCATTTTCAGCGATAGAGCCATGTTTTAGAAATACTTTTTCACTGCCTTTGCGTTGAAAACTATTACCGTATGTTCTGCTTGTTTGTTTGTTTTTTCAAGCATAAAATTTTGGATTGATTGGTATCTCGTTGTACTATTTTTCTTCACGATTGTGATTTCGAACTGTGTGTTTTAACTTGAATACGTGGTACCTGCAACTAATTGTATTTTTACAGAAAGGTTTAAGTTTTCTTCTCAACACTGTCAATTTATCCCACAACAACGTTTGTTTGTCTTCCATGTTTGCAGATGCAGCCGGAGAATGGAAATTAGGTGAGTCAAGCGCAATTTTTGAATGCAGTTGATCATTCCAGCTCAGAAATTAACTTTCCTTATTCGTAGGCGGAGTCGATTATATGTATCCTGCCTCAGGTGAAGGAAGTAATGTTCCTCCGATTAAAACTCTGCCTGCACTAGAAAAATATAATCCACCTGAAAAAAACTCTTCTGGAAGATCAAAAAAGACTGCCAAATGGTTTGAATTCATGCTTTGTTTAGCACCTATTTCTTTTAAAGTAATTTGCATAAAACAAAACTTTAATAAGCATTTCCTTAAATGATTTACGTTTGTGAAACTTTTGTGACTGCACTGGTTTAAAATCACTGTGTGTGCATTGTCAGGGTATTTTGATCTGTTGTTATTTTTAATTTTTCTGCAGACTGAGAGCATCCAGTACGCGGCTATTCGACGTGAGACGACATGGGACAACTCGACTTTGGGACGTATCGGTGTTTAGACGATTCGGTGGCGAAAGTATTAAGCTACCCTAATGCTAATAACCCGACGTGGAGTCATCCCTACGCCGAGTCGTTCACGTCAAGTCGTCTCACGTCGAATCGGTCACGCTGAAATAGTCCTGCCCACTTGCAGCATCGATTGAAACTCGTATATTTAGGTCTTCAGACATGTGGGGTCTGGGCTGTTTGATATGGGAAGCTTTCAATGGCGATTTGCCCAGAACATCTTCGCTAAAAGTGATTGGCAAGGTTAGTGTTTTATTTATGGAACACTAGTGCGGTTTGTAGTCTTGTTAACGCGGCATTTTTAGATCCCGAAATCGTTAGTCCGATGTTACTGTGAGCTCGTCTCCGCTAACCCAGCGACTAGACCGAATCCAGACAAATTTTTAGAAAATTGCAAAATGCCAGATGGTTTTATGGATAACTATTTTGTCAAAACTAATCTCTTTTTAGAAGAAATTCAGGTACATAACAATATCAAAAAAAAATCAAGCCTACATTATACTCGCGGTATTACGCCGAATCGTATAACAATTGGTGGCCAGCGCTACGCAGGTTTGAAGAAACGTCGCAGCGGTAGCGAGCCATTGGCGTCACTGTGTGTCCAATGTGACCGGCCCGGGAATCGAACCCTAGACCTCCCGTACCAATAGCGTTGTGCTTGACAACTGAGCTAATGATGCAACTACTCAACTGTAAACGTTCTGGTATGTTTGTTATTTTAGCTTATCAAAAGTGTTTAAAAAAAAACTTTTAACCAATGATTGCATTGTGTATTTTCTTTAACTGTTCGTCAAAGTAACTTTAGAAGGTTAAAAGAGCTTCATAAGGTATTTAGCGGAGTATATATGGTGCTAAAAACAGCAAGCAAGCCTGGCCTTGATTGGTCAGGTTTTTTTTTGTGTGGTTATAAAATTGTGTAATTGCAGATTAAAGAAGCTCATGAAAAAACTTCGTTCTTCACCGACCTTACAAATTATTTAGATGATTTTCCCCCAGATTACAGCAAGCACAAAATATTGCCCCAACTTTTAAATGTCTTTCAATTTGGTAGTGGAGGTCCGTCTGTGCTACCACCTTTGTTTAAAGTACGTATGTGTTTATCCTCGTTCCATCTCATTACTATTCCGAGGTAGAGATCGGGTAGTAATTCACCACCATTGCCATTATATGCTGTGTGCGATACGTGTTTCAAAAATACTTGATGTTGCGATTTAGAGTGTGGGTAAGCTCAATAAATGCGAAATATGTAAAATTTAAATTTGGATTAATCTCCAGCTTACCGTCGAAGTTAGTAGGGGATTTTTGTCAACGCGAGCTCAGTGTTTGCCCTGACAGTTGCACAATATTTTAGCTTGGAAAATTATTAGACACTGCGCAGTATCAAACTCAAATTGTTCCTTGTGTGATCAAGTTGTTTTCATCCACGGATCGTGCCACCAGGATCCAACTTCTTCGTCAACTTCCTCTTTTTGTCGAACACTTACAGCCAGCAGTAAGTGAAAACTTTATGTAAAGAAATTTTAAGGAGTTTGTGTTTGCCTATTTCGTAGCTTAGAAAGTTTAAACCATAAAAAGTTGGAAAAACTTTGGCTTTATTTACGCAAGGTTTTGCTATATTGGAGTCCAAGGTTGTTTATTATTAGATTAATCCGAAGCCTAAATCTTAACTCGATTACCTGAATTGTCTTAAGATAACTCTAACGTTACTACTTTTCAAGTCGCGTTTAACGGATTTACTTTGACCTACAGACTGTAGTAACACATGCACTTATTTTTTTTGAAATAACCTGAACATTTGCACTCAGTTTTGAATGTATTTTGCAACTTTTTATGTACGTTTTATTTTAGGTTGTAAATTCCCAAGTTTTTCCCAACATGGCAAGTGGGTTTATGGACACTAATCCTGCCATACGTGAACAGTCTGTGAAGGTTAGTTATGCCCACAAGTTGCAAATCTTTTTTCATTATCAAATTCGCTGCTTCTTCGTAAAGCGCTCGGCACAAGAGGATCGGGTTAAGTGTATATGTTTTACTTATGTGTACACTTTCTACGTTTGCATTGTAAACCAACTGAGGTTATTCTCAAATCATACGGAACTACAACAGAAATGGATGGAAACTGCGAAGTGAGCTTGCGCTCTTCGAGTCAGCAGCCACCTAGTAAATTTGTCAAATGCTCCAGCCGCGAATCGAACCCGTCACGTAGGATCTGTCATCTGCCCGCGGTACCGCTAGGTCATGTCGCTCACAAATCATTTTTGATTGGTGTTGTAATGAGCTTTAGTAAGATTTACGAACAATAACAGTATTTTGGTTGGTTTCCTGAATCGCTCTCAACTTTGAACTTAGCAGTAATAAATAACAGTATGTTTGAACTGGATGTCCTTTACCTTAGGCTGTGCATTGGAATAATGATTGTTTCTTTGCATAGTTTTAGAGGTTTTACTCGGCCCTTTTGTGATAGTTGCTTTGAATTTATTCGTCATTAGCTTTTAAAGTCACTAAGCTTAATTTGGTTATTTTACCGTCTTATTTTGACTTTCATTGACAACATGTTACGTGGACTTTGCCATACGAAAAAGTGATATCGAAGATTCTTTGTTAACAAGAAAAGCTATCCAGTAATAAGATCTTTAACATGCCACAATGTCTTATTCTTTTTTTTATTTGTTGCGCACGTGTAATGCGCATTGTAGGTGTAGAATTTGATAAACTGCGTGACGTGGCCATAAGCCGCCAAGACATTTTTTTCTTCGCTACAGTTGAATTGTTACGATGGAGTTATCGCTGCGTCCTCGTATTTTGAGTGGCATTTCTTTAACATGTTTCGTAATTTAATGGTTACATTTGTGTTTTGTTTGGCAATGTTTTGTTAATATTGCGTATATTACCGTTCAGATGGTCATTTCGGTATAGCGTCTACATCTGAAGTGATGGACTTGGGACTCGACTTGGGGTTCGACTCTCTGTCGAGTAAAACCAATGACTTAAAACTTGGGCATTCACAACTTCCTTGTTTGACCTTCAGCGTTCAAGGGACAGTGAGCTAAATCAGCCCTAAAGTTAACTTATGCCTTCCCTTTAGGAAAGGCAGTTAACTCATTTCCCTATCTTTAGATGGCAGTGGGGGTCGGTAATTTCAAGCGAGCTCGTTGTAACTCCTCTATCGGTTTACCTTAGTAGTCTTATTTTACCATTTCAGGGTATGTTGCTTTTGGCTCCCAAGCTGAACGACAATAATTTAAACAATGAACTTATGAAGCATTTTGCGCGTTTACAATCACGTGATGATCAAGGACCAATCAGAACGAACACAACTGTGTGCCTTGGAAAAATGACTTGCCACCTCAATCCAGCGGTAATTAGCTTGAATTTTTATCAATCATTGTTGATTTTTTTTATGCTGGCCGTAACAGCATCAGCTACAGTAGGGTGTTTCAAAATTTCACCATTTTTGAATTTGAAAACGATTGGGTGATCGTGCGGTGGGGTTTTGAGTAAAAACTTAACACCCAAAATTTTAGCCAATTATGACGTCATATAGAGGTTGCACCCACCTGCCGAAGTTTCGAAAATTTGAAATTTGGCCGATTTTGCATATCTCGGTAACCGTATATCGTACGATGTTGGGATTGGTGTCAAAATGCGCAGAAGAGTCGGTTTCCTATGACCACTTCTAAGTGTTGTAAGCTCTATCTGCGTCAGAAAAAAAGTAAATTCAAGAAAAACTACTTTTTGCTAAATTTTCGAACTGTATGAATAGATGTGACAGTTTTTTCGACGATATGCGACAATTATACAGTTAACATGTAACGTGATAATTGATGATAATCGCCTGATAAGCTGCTGAAACTCGGAACATGCATTTTAATATGCTTTATTCAATTCAGTGCACAAAATAATCGTAGTTTTTTTCGAAAATGTATGAAAGCATTAGCGGCAGCAGCAGCGCTGCTGTCCCGCTGAAAGATGTTTGCTTTTACAGTACACTGAAGTATTGCTTTTTTCGTACGATTTGGAAATTATTTTTGGCCTTTACGTGCACTCTTACCATTTAACCCAAATATTTTATAGCTTTTCCTCTATTCTGTCTGTTTAATAATTTTAATAACCAAAGAAACAACTTTTCAACATTTAACTGCGACTGATATGGACTTAACTCTCCATGTTGCACAGAAAAGCACGTAAACGGATATCAGAACGGTTCAATTGAGATAGCTTTTCATTAATTCTTTCTTGTATGAGACCCTTAAGTTTTCCAATTCTTCTTTCAGTGGACCGGTTGTTGTAAATTGATTTCCAAAAACTAGGATGGATGTGAAATGCTGTAATACATGGAGCGTCTTTGCTTTTCAAGGTGAAAAAATGTTTCAGTTTTTCAGTTGGATCTTGAAGAAACAGGCGAACATCCACAGACTGAGGAAAGGAGCGAGAAGTTTTCATAGCTTCTGTTGTATACGGTGGCACTTCAGAGTAAACACTTGGAGCAACACTCTTCTAAGAGAGCCATTACGAAGCATGTTCCGGAAAGTATTTCATGGCCATGCTGGCAACAGCAGGTTCAATCTGGCGAAAAGCAAAAAGTAGGTCGCGCTGAAAAAGGTTGAGAAAGGGCCCTTCTGGAACTCTGGGGTTCAGATGAATCATCAGAAAAAAAGGGACATAGACACAGAGTATGTAGGAAACTATCTTTTGCAGTTTCATTTTCTGGTCGGTGGATAAATTCCCAACATTAAACAGAAGAGTTCTTAGATATCCATTTGCCGTAGTGATCCATAGCGAATGACAAATTCTTTCTTGTTTGTAGAGCAAGAGATTCTTCAAGTTTTCTGGTATGTCTGTGATAATATAACAAGCCAAAACTACCATGCATAATTGATCTAACCTGAAACTATTGTCCACTGTACCTTTTTGCTTTTGCTGTGAAAACCCCTCCAATCTGGCTTTGAGGTCGACTGCAGCAATGGGTGTAATGGGAATAGCGAATTGCTCTCGTGGAAGTAGGTTTTCAATCCTTGGCTTATCGATAGATGGTAAACTATTTACAAAGCCCCACCTTCCAACGATCCAGGACCCTTCCTCTTTCCTTCAGTCATGGATATTACATGCGTCAGATAAATCTCATTGACGTGGAAGAGACACTCAAGTGTGTGGATATCATGACCAATGTCTTCATTGAAACATTCTGTCAAACGTTAATTTACTCCAGAAAATTTTCCTGTATTCAGTGCGGTTGTGTCAACCATTATTGAATGGACCTCTTCAAGATACTTGCTGTTAACTTCCTCCTTGATTGTGCAGAAAACCGCCTCAGCAGTAACAGCCATGTCTTTCGGAAAGGATTTTACATGCATAACGCTTTCGCATCCACTTTGGGTGTCATCTATAAATTGGCCCAAAACTACATAGCGGTCAATTTTGTTGACTATTCTGCCGTCGTAGCATAATTGCTGAACGGGAGCAGCTTCTAATTTAGCCTCACTTAATATCATTGACTTCATTCGAACAGCTTCTCGTCGGGGATGAATGGTGAGAGGTGAGGCGGATATCGAACGCCGGTCAACGAGTAATGTTAGTTGATCTGATTGCTGACGTATCGATGTCATGCGAGGACGCAAGATTCTTCACTCACAGAGTATATACGAATTTTCTCGTATCTCTTTCCACCCGTATTCTCACTTGGCTTATATTCCTCATCTTCAATCATTTCCTCATCTAATTCATTAAACACGTCATCTTCCCGGTAAACTGGGATAAATTTTCTTTTCCTCAGTTTCGTGGGCATAAGAAGTGACTCCGTCTCCTGCAGTCCACTCGAATTCACACCAGAAGTGCTGGGCTGCTCAGCAATCTCATCTACCAGCTTGCGACGATGTTTTGCTTTTTCATTTTCAACCCCACCATAACTAATATCCACTTTACTGATGTACATGTTTCTCTCGCCTCTTTGATCCTTGAGAAAACAGGCCTCTGCTTCCGGAATCCGGTATTCTGGAATGCAACTACACAGCACTTTCTTATGTTGAACTATCGGAGTGTCAGCAATGGCACACTTACATCGGCATAAATCAAATAGCTTTTCTAACCACTCCTCCTCAATTTTTCCCTCCCGATTTTTTGTTCTCTCGCTGCATTATATCGGTTTATCGTTTCTTTCAGTTTGGTTGCAACTCTTTTCTCACTAACTACAGGAAGTCCAGCTTTATGCCACAATGCAACAACATCTCTCACAAGACAATCCTTCACATCATGAAAACGTGGAGTCTTGCTTACAACTCTCGGGTTCTAGTCACTTGGATTCTTTCTTAAATAAAAGAAATGACCAACTACTTCTGAATTCAATGGCAGTTTGTTCTCCTCAAGCTTATTAAAGATTTTCAGAGACTTACTAACTTCAGACCTCAACTCCATTTTCACATTGCTGAAAAGGCTGCACGAGGCTTTCTACTGCAATGACCACTAGCTTCGAAGAGGGTCCATTATTACGTCATAACTTTTGAGAGAGTGGAAAATAACCGCAAAAAATACAGACAACAAGAAACTAAAAAAAATCACGAAATAAGTTTTTCTTGAATAACTTTTTTTCTGATGCAGATAGAGCTTACAACACTTAGAAGTGGTCATAGGAAACCAACTCTTCTGCGCATTTTGACACCAATCCCAACATCATACGATATACGGTTACCGAGATATGCAAAATCGGCCAAATTTCAAGTACCGATCAGATGGCCGAGTGGTACAGAGCGTCTGCTTCTGGATCGGTAGACTTGGGGTTCGATTCCGAGTCAAGTCAAATCAATGACTTAAAAATTGGTATTCTTCCTGCTTGACGTTCAGCATTAAAGGGACAGTGTGGAGCAAGCCGGCAAGTTTACTTGTTGTGCCGTTGGGAAAGGCACTTAACGGAATTCCCCATCTGTTTGTGATAATCGTGATGTACCGAAAGACGTGGTCCTTAAATATTTCATCGTTTTTGTTTCCAGACTAGACACAAAGTCATATCTTCTGCCTTTGCACGTGCAATGAAGGATCCATTTCCAGCTGCCCGAATTGCTGGTACATTGGCAATGTGCAATAACGTCCAGTATTTTACCACAGTCGACTGCGCCACCAAAGTAGGTGTTTGTTAGTTGAGCCAATTTTTTTATTTTAGCTATGATATAAAAGTGTTTTACCCGACTCTACAGTTCGATCTGCATCTTTCTTTTTCAAAAAAGTCGATGCTTAGTGCTTAGAGCTATTTGAAACACTTTTATCAGTTGAATTGTTTTTTAAGGCTTTCGATGTGCGTTTCAGTTGAGATATTAAGCCTTACCGCTCGTTACTTCTGGGTTCAGGATAATTAATCGCAAAGCATTAGTTCATGCGAGGCTGAATGAGTTTCAAATCCTGAGCTAGGAGTGAAAAAGTCACAGCATTTGCAGAAACCTTTTTACTTCAGTTGCGTTGTTGGCGACGTAGCATAACGGTAAGGCCTACCGCGCCTGGGTTACAGATTCTTCGTGACGGGTTCGATTCACGGCTGGAGCCGATCAAATTTACTTCATAGTATAACGGGTGGCCTGCTGTTTGCTTGCAGAGCGTAAGGTGCCGGATAGCGTACTGCATTGCCACTTTGATGAATTCTAATTTTTTATACAGGCTCTGCCAGCTCTATGTGCTTTGACCATTGACCCCGATAAGCAAGTTCGCGAAAATGCGTTTAAAACCATTGCAGTGTTTTTGGACAAACTTCAATCGGTTTCTGATAATCCCGAACTAGCCGAGAAGCTCAGTAAGTAAATAGTCCAAATTTAATTTGCACAATCGATTACTCGATACATAAAGCTCATAATAGCAGCAATTGACTTGGTCTTTTCTGGGTTAAAGAGTAGGGGTCAAAAAAATCCTAGAAGTTTTCCAAAGTCCCAAAAAACTTGCGTAGCTCTGACCTCCAGGTTTCGAACTGATATGATGCCTAATTTAAAAAGTGTAGAAGTTGGAGTTTGCTATGGATACAAACTAAAAAGTACTAGATGGCGCAAGTTTTGCTACGTCGGCGTTGAACTGATTAATATGTATGGGTCAGAGTCGTATGACTACCAACCTATGGTTATAAAAACCTATAAGCCGCTTGTGCTCTTTAAGAGATATTGATAGTTTATTGCTACAACTAAGTACAAACGTTCAGCGTACTGTTACAGACCAAGAAGCAGGATCAGTATCAACCAATGCCAATGCATCTGCAGCTGGTTGGACTGGGTGGATGAGCACCGGTGTCACTTCCCTCACGTCTAAGTTGTATACAAATAAACCCATCAATCAGAGTCCGTCTACTGCACCAGGTAAAAAAACTGTTGTCGTCTCTGGCTGGAGAAACTGAGCTCTAATCAGCTTCTGAGATCATATCGTTTGATGTCAATTGGTAGTAATCCATTGTTGTTATTTTGTCACGCATTCAGGACTGCACGTAGTTTCTGGTTATAGCTACCAGCCACAATATATATCTAATTACCAAAGAAACAAGTTTGGTTCGTCACCTTTTGTGTTATTACACTAGGTTGGAATTATTACTTGAAATCTGCAATTTTTTTTTATCAAATTCTTACAGAATTTTAAACCATTTTTGTATCCATTTTCCAGCGAAGCCTGATATTCAGGCTACCAATCCGAACTCAGTGAGCGCTGCTAAACAGACCCCTGCCCCAGAACCTGAGCAGGTTGCAAAACCAAATGTAAAGAAACAAGAAGATTGGAACAATGACCAATGGGTTGCCGAAGTAAGAATTAATATTGATCAGTCGCTGTTATCAAACTCTGTGTGCAGTGGTCAGTTGCGTGCTGTTCTTACTTTAGGTAAATTTCTCAGAGATTACACTGCTCAACTAAATTAATTTAATGGTGCAAAGCCGTCTTGCCGTAAAACGTTGAAAGCACTGCAAAGTCGCAATCCATATTGTTGCCTGCACCTAGACATGGAAATTTTTCTTTATTGACTAAAAGTGTTAGTTTTAAGATCTCTGTTCTACAGTTATGCACTCTCGCATTCCGCTAGCTGCCAAAAGCGCTTTAGTTGATCACAGTTTAACATTTGATCACTGCATGTTGATTTTTTTCCGTTTATGACTTACGTTTGTGGTAACTAACGTTTTCGAAAGGAAATTAAAGAAGGGGATTGCAACAGAATGATCATGTCTAGTGAGGCCGCATTTCATACCAAGCACTACACCAGGAAAAAGCTAGTTACGTCGCAACAGCTGCGAGCTTTGGAAAACGATATATGGCATAATTTGGCCAATCCCAAGGTACCGCGTACTGCTGAGACTGATAAAGCGTTAGCAAATGCAGTTAGTAGAAAATTGTTCAGAATTTTCCATTGCAGTTACAAAGCGTAGTGCTGGAAGTAGTTGCATTTAGTGAGCTATTGTGGAGCAGTTGATGTGAAAAAACATCGTTCCGGGTAGAGCTTGTAGTTTTTACTCATGGATAATGCTTTGGCGTTCATACTATGATATGTAAACGTTCCTTACGCTAATTACTGCATGCGCTGTTCTTAAAAGAACTGAGCTTCGAAAAAGCACTTCTTATTTTATTGCAATTGCTTTGCGTACTGGTTCTGAGCTTACTGTTGCACTTAAATTGTATGTTGCGTTTCAACTCGCATGTTTTTAACTAAATTGAATAGAAACGTACATCAAACGGTCATTTGCATTCGTGTTGTTGCAAGTTGCAACATGTTTTAAGTAGAAAAATTGCGGATTTTACTACTTTTAGATTGACCCCATTTTTCCAATGTCGTTTTTAGAAAGTTTGAGCAATAATGCCAAGGAAGGAAAGCGGGTCTTAGAAACTAACAAACTTGACAGAAGTTGATGAGCTGTAAACACCAACTTATCAACAGCTTATAGTCCGCTAGTTCGTGACAAATATAAATTAATATAGAGTTTCGGTAGTAACGATTTCCCACGCATTGTAGGCATATTCAATCAATGCGATCGCCCTGTTAAAGACACTATCGCAAAGGAAGGTCTAGGGTGCGGTTGCCGGCCGATTAAATCGAATACTGTGTCGCTAACAACTCGCCACCGCTGCAAATATTTTTCGGAGCTGTGTTGCTTAAGCGGTAAGCCGCAGAAATGGGTCCCGCCACTCGCTACATGTTTCGGCGTGATAGCGCTCGAGTATGATGAAGATTTGATTTTTTTTTTCAATTATACAGAATGCTTTAGTTTTGCGTTCAGTTCCTTGAAAAGCTGTTCTTGCAAGGCATAAAGCACCATGCCTGTTAAGATTACGTCACTTTACTGAACATTTTAGGAAGCTGAAGAAAAAGAGGTTGAGGATGAATCTTATGAAGGTTGGGATGATAATTCGTGGAACGAGACTCCTGCAGGAGGAAAAACAAAAGATGAAGGTTGGGAGAACGATTCTTGGAGTGCTGAGCCGGAAAAAGAGGAGAAATCGGAATGGGGAGCTGGATGGGACGATGAATGGAGTTCAAGTGCAACAAAAAGTATTTCCCGAACTGTTCTTTGTGTGCTGATCCATTGTACAACCATTTTTCAACGTTTGCATTATCGATCTTCGTTTTATTCCCGAACTTACTAATGCCACTCAATTTTCAATTAATTTTTTTCTGATTAAGGATTGGGTAAACGCTCAATTAGAAGCTTGCGATGGCCGCCATTTAGTGATTGTACTTTTGCAAGTCTGTTTCGTAATGCACAAATTCGGATTTTTACTGACGATTTTTCCATTCATTTTTAATGTGGGATAACGAAAAATAAGCGTATTTAGGCCTTAAGGCGGCTGATTTATTTTAAATTTTGACGTGAAACTCATACACATGGCAAAAGGAAGTAAGCCTATCTTTGCATTCTATTAAGCAGCCACGAAAATGAACGACAGTCCTGTCGAGAAAGACGAATATACATCGGCTAGCACTTACGATTGGTCAAAAGACGCCAAAGATACAGAAGATTCATTTTTCGGAAGTTTTGATTCCAAACCGAAAAAGGTAACCAAACCACAGGTAAATATGAAGATTTGTTATAATAGAATGAATGGACGGCCTATCTTTCTACTCTGGCGCAGCTTTGCGAGTACAGAAATTTCCTGTGTTGTAACTGAAATTAGCCGTGCATTTTTTATCTTAGTTTTTACCCCAGCTCTGAGTATTCGACTATATCGTTGGCAAAGATACTGTTTATATTTTCCAGTGCCCAGTGAAGAGCATAGTCTTTTCACTTCATTGCAGTTTAATGTGGTTAAAAGTTGAAAATCGCTGTGGCGTAATGGCTACTGGGTTAATTCCTTGCTCGTTCAAATCGGACGCTGTGCCGCCAACGGCTTGAGACTGCTGCGACGTTTCTTCGTAGCTGTGTTGCCCAGGCGTTAAGCCGCAGAGATAGGCCCCGCCACTCATTACACGCTTCGGTGTAATACCGCTAGCATAATGAAGGTTAGATTTTTGATGGCAGGAAATATTTTTTTAGTTGTCGACTCAAAAACGAGCTGCTAAACCTGTAGTTCCTAAAACGAGTTCTAAGCCCCAAGAAACCGCTTCTCCCCAAACCGAAGATTGGGGTGCTGCAGAATGGGGTGATTCTAGTTGGGGAGATGGAAATGAAGGTTAGTGGATAATAGGGGTTTACCATTGTTTGTAACAGCATAGCAATTGTTTACTGTGTGCAAACTAGAATCTACTGTAAACTAGCTTCGCATGTGAGTTGTTCCTTAATATGAGACATGGGACTATTTTGCATATTTAATCTGCAATAATTATGTGGAAAAGTAAAGCCTCAGTAAATCTCAAAACTTTCGGTGTTGCACTTTCTTGCTTACACTGCTGATGATGCCAGCCGAATCTATGTTGTCGAAACGTCCAGTTTTGAGATTTACTGTGGCGTTATTTTTGCTTTTCATTTTCGTCCCATATATATTGTATTCCTAAATAATTCTGTGTCTTTTACCATCCTGACAACGCGTGTTTTTAGTCATTTAATCACTTAATATTTTCGCGCTTGTGCATTTTTATAAGCTTTTCATTGACAGGAATGTCGAAAGCCGAAAAGTTAAAACAAGAACGTGAAGAAAAGCGGCGGCTACGCCAGAAGCAACTCCAAGAAAAAAGAGCGGCAAAAGGAGCCTCAAAATTGGGCACGCGAAAATGCGACTAACTGACGAGTCGATGCCTTTTGCAGTTTTTCCTAAAATGTTTTCGGCTTAGTTATGCATTTTAGAGAAATTTTAAATTTGTTCTTTGTTACCCTCTAAGTATTATTTAAGCGAGAAGTGATAGAGAACAATTAGATCTGCTAGGAATATGTAGTAATCGTTGGATTGATATATTTTCCTCCAACGCTATGTCTCTGGATCTAGCGATGTAAGTGCATTGAAGTGAATTGTGTAAACCGCCTCTGAATCTTAATCGCGTTCTGGTTGACAGCTTTTGTCCACGTGAATCTACATTCGTCGATTTTTGAATTTGATGCATTGCTTTACGTAAATTAGCTGTCTTTGTGGAAAAGACGATTGCCAGGTTTTTAGGTGCTTCTTCTGTGCAGATTTATTTTCGTTCGTATATGCCTAAGCATTGCTTAAAAGTGCAATAAAAATATGAATGCTGATAGGCGTTTTTTATGTGTTCATTACGGCCAGTTACATTCGGTTTTGTGCCCTCGAATGGCTTTTCTGTGAATTATCAGATGCAAAAACCTGTTATACCGAAAAAGCACGACACCGAGTGCATGTTATATTGTTTTCACCTAAGAAACAAATTGTTTGTTTTTTTTATGAACACAAATTTAATGGACTGCAGCCCAGCCTCTTCACAGATATATTATTACGCGGTTGTTCAGCACAAATCTATGGAACATCGCTACGTGTGTTGAGCTATCTTCTGACAAACAATTGTTGAGGTCGAACTTCTCAAGCTATGAAATTGCTGTGAATTGGCATTTGTAAACCTAGCGCTTTTCGAACATTATTTTTATAATCATTTTCCAAGGGTCCACTAACTTTGTGCATGGTAATTAATTTTGATGCCACAAACAGTTGTTTTTAGTATGACGACATCAAAAATAACAGTGGCGCGAGAACGTTTTTTGGACAGAGGGGGCTCAAAATGGTAATATCGTGTGACCTCCCTTGTCTCGAATGCACGTTTTTAGAAACAGTACACATAGCAGACCTGTGCTAAAAGACATCAATTGCATGGCTGCTCAACTGACCGGAGTTTTTTCAGGATTATTTTTTGTCCTCGAAAACAAGATCGCTTACTACCAGTCAGGGTTGGAAAAATCGATATTCTTTACTTTTTCATCGAATGCATTGGAGACTTTACTTTTTTGAATAAGTATCGAATATGTCCTTGTCTTTACTTTTTTCGGCTTGAATCGATATTCGATTATTTTCATCCACATTATTTCATCTTACTTTAGTAAATTTAAAATGCTTGTCGGTATGTCATTCCTTTTTTGCTGATGTAATTTTGTTCTGCCAAACCCCCCACTTAAAATAGAGTTGCTAGAACAAAGTCGTTTCGCATCTACGGTCGCACCCGCATGCAATGTCCGGTGCTTGTCTTTAAGCTACTCCGTGACCGTGAGCAAATTCCAGAAAAGACTTGGCGCATGCGGCCAAATGCTCCATTAGTTAGGCTGAAGGTAGCCTAGCTAGGCCTTGTATTGCGCTATGGAAGCAAAGTTAGCAGTGTAGTGGTAGTGCACGTATATAGGTACCGGTGATTTTACTGCTTTATTGGTGGCCCACTGAATTAGTGATCAGCTGGTAGCCTGCTGTATTTTGGTTTCCTGAAAAACAATCATAGGCCTACCCAGAACCGGTACCAGAAGTAGCGTAGACGGAAACTCAAGGTTGATATGAGTTGCTACTAGTGCATAAAGCTCAGCAGTGAGACCGCTTGACTATTGAATTTATCAATAAAATTGCTTAACTCCAGTTTTTGTTCGATCTGTCATTGTACCGGGAGGCCTGCGCTCTATAACTACTCAGTTCTTCAAGTTGAGCAAAAAGTAATAGCCGAAGCTGGTCTTGCAGGCACGTCCGTAGTGTGCTGGTGTGGGAGGGGGGCTGCAAAAAAGTTGTTAAAAGACATCATCTAAAATAAAGTCACACACACTCGGTGTGTTCTGTTAATAATAGACACCTACAGTCAAGTGCTCAATGTATGGAAACAAGTAAGTCTTAACAATTTTGGAAAGCAAAATATTTTGGGGGCTTGTAGCCCTTGGGGACAGGTATGCGGTGTGCAAGGGTTATGGTATCACTACGAGCTTTGAGCCAGCCTGTAGGGCTCATGACTTTTTCATTTGCAGCGAAGTCCAAAAACTGGTGTTAAAAATAATAAAGCAGCATGAAAGTGCAAAATAGCATATAACATCATATTCTGTACACCTTCCTCGTTTGAATAAATGCTTTTTCTCACCTGGTTTCTATTTGTATAAACACAAGCTTATTTACCCTTCAAAAGATTTTAACGATCTCCACATAGCCTTAGAACTCCCAAGTCAATTTTTATAAGCACATCAATCAGCAGATAGATATCCAAACGTATAGTTGCTGATATTGATGAATGTTGAAGACAATCAAGACTGTGCGCAAAGCGCTGACCCAGTTCCAAACTAGTGCAACATTTAATGCGAAATTGACAAATTGTAAGTAGCCCAAGTTACTCGTATAGTAGAAACCTGTTTTACACAGCACGCAAGACTTGCAAGCCCGGCAAACCACTGGGATCATAAGCAATAATTAAAAAGAACATGGCCCAGAAGAGCAGTGCACTCAAAGGGTATGGGGCGAAGACCCGAAAAATTTATCACTTAGCGTACAAAATTGCATTTAAATTAAAAGAAAACACTATCCGGATCCATCATGTTCGATCCTGATCAAAAGGCCAAAATGTCACTGCTGCGGTTTAAATGTTTAACCATTCGTTTGCTTAAAATGTTTTATCAGTAGGCTATCATTGCTTTTGTCATTTCAATTGTTTGGCGCTAATGTTCGCAATAACATATTCATTCCGTAAACCTGTAGGCCTACCAGCAAAACTTTCGTATTTCTCTTTTAATCTCAACTATGGACAAAAGCAAATTGCAAAGCCAAAATGGAAGAGTTGCCAGAGAGTTGAGAAACTAGCATAGTTGACAAAATTTGTGATTCTGGCGAGTACCAGTAACTTTGCTTGCAAAAGTGCATTTGGTGTCAACACTAGGTTTGCAGTATTTCGAAAAAGCTAAAATCACTCAGTATAACATCGATTACAATATTCTTTACTTTTTTAAACTACCATCGAAATCGATTATTTCTTTACTTTTCGGTGAACTATCGAATATCGATTATTTCTTTACTTTTTGGTGAACTATCGAATATCGATTATTTCTTTACTTTTTTGAGTATCGATTACCAACCCTGCAACCAGTAGGCTTTTCTAACTATGCACGTATTACAACTAAGCATTTTTGAGTGCATAGGCCTATATTTGTAAAATACAAATATACCTCAATGATAAAACCGAAAAATGGGTAGACAAAATTTGTCCGATCTAACTTTTGCTTTAGCCTACTGATCAGAAATCCATGTAACAAACCACGCCCCACTAAGGTGTAAAAATAACGAAAAACACACGATCAATATAAAGCCCCAACTATTTTTTAACATAATGAAATGTGTGGATATAGGCTAAAATGTGGAAAAAATATATGGCTTAGTACATCGCAGCCAGCATTTCTACCCAAGATGTCAAAGCCAACTGACAACAACCAGCTAACGGCTACCAACAGTACAATATTTCAGCTAAGACTATTTTTGCAGCGTTTCAAACCAAAAACAAGTCGAATTTCGTGCAAGTTATTCACATTGACAATACGCACTAAATGTGAGAAAAAGCAACAACGTGAACAAGTAAAACTATTTGTTTTAGTACTATCTGAGCACTAGTGGGTTGTGCACTGTGGCACGCCGTTAGTGTAAGAAATCTGTATTGCTGGGTGTGTGGCCTAACATCACAGGTTCAATAATTTTGGGTTCCAGGCTCCCTTTGTTCAATTAAAAATATGCAAATGCCTGAGTCAAGCAACCCAGCATCAAGTGAGTTGAAGTAAAGAACTGGTGAAGATGTTAAAGAATGCAGTGAGGAAATGTGATCAACTTTTTAAGTGTTCAGTTGGTGGAGGTTTAGTTTTGTAAAGAACCGATCAGACAACCACATATAAGCGTCGTTTCACAGCTTGCACTTCGTATTCATCAGTGATGGGCACGATAATTCTTAATTCTTTCTGTACTATAGCGATAACGATAGTCGATAACTTCAAAACAACCCTTGGCGATACCGATAAATCTCAATTTCTTTAAGCGATATCGGTAATCGATAAATTATCGCCGATAAATGTTGCGGTAACTTTTCAACGTGTTTGACGAAGTTTTTTTCTTGTAAGTCAAATTACAAAAATGTTTTCGTAGATTTTTCCAGAAAACAGAGTAGGACTAGTTTACGGACTCTGCCGCGGCACTAAATAAAACAAAAAGAGATTTTTTTAAATTGCAACAAGGCTTAATGGGCACAGTGTATTTTTTCCATAGCGCCAACTCTGAAGTTTGAACACTGTAGGCATAAAGAATCGTTTATTGCCACAATTTATCGGCGATAACAAAATATATTACAAACACGATATCGGTAATCGATAAATCAAAACTATTTTGAGCGATAACGATAATCGGTGATAAATTGTCGCCGATAAATTATCGCGATAAATGCCCATCTCTGGTATTCACGTACCGGTACTGTAGTTCATCATTATCAAAATTGGCTCAATTGAGCAAACGTAAACGACGATGCTTGACAACCCAGACCAGACTTTCATGTTCCGCACCTTAACATAAGTTACTTTTATCTAATAAAAACTGCAATAAAATTTTGACCCTGAACACACCAAATACCCGGTAAACAAAATCACACTACCATGCAATTCAGCGTCTTTTGTTTTTCTTCGATTTGGACGGCTGCTGCTGATGACCCGAACTTTCGGCTCCTTTAGCAGATCGAGATTTTAATTTTGGTATCATTTCTCCCAAATGTATCATCAATGACTTTTTATCCGGTAAACTTTCATTGATTAAGCTTCCATCTTCCTTTTTTAAATCCACGCGTATACGGCCTCGGACTAATGCATCTCCACGATATAGCTCCCGAGGATATAATTTGTTTTCTACCACTGGCTTAAATCCAGCAGCAATGCATACATCCTTCATTTCATTGTAGGTAGGATTGTCACAACATTTACTTTTGCATATTCTCCGACCTTCAGCAATAGTTTTTTTGCTGTTTATATAAGCAGGATAAATACAAAGCAAGCGATCACTATTAGATACCGCCTGCACCGACATTTTCTAAAGAAAAAATATTATTAACGAAAACCACACGATCTACAGACATGCAGTGCCGTTAATTAATGCAGATGATAATTGGGTGGTTACTTAGGCATAATCAGAACAGTACGAAGTCTAAAATCATGGTACCAAACAGCTAAAAGTAAGAAGTACCATTCATAACATATAATAGCTTATATTTGCAAATATTTAAGCTAATACGTTGCACCCAGTGAAAGAATTAATTAAACAAAGAGTGGTGTAAACAGCAGTCAACCAATGTAATGAAGTAGAAGTGTTGCAGCTATCAAAACTACTTCAAATCGTGGGTATTGAAACCAATGAGGCAAAAGTAAAAAATCCAGTCAGGCAAGCATCAGTCAATCAAAACTACCGAGCTCGACAATCGACATATTCACCAAAATGAATAGTAACAAAAAACCTTCGAGTCTAACAAATTAAATCAAATCTTCATGACACTCGCGGCGTCACGTCGAAACGTGTAACGAGTGTCGGGACCCATCTCCGCAGCTCAGTGACTGGGCAACACAGCTCCGAAGAAACGACCCAGCGGTGGCGACACTGCGTCCGATTTGACCGGCCCAGGAATCGAACTCCAGATCTCACGAACCGTTAGGGTGTGCTTGACAACTGAGCTAACTAAAAAATCAAGCCTAAATAAAGCAACAGACAGTTGCAAAAAAACATTCAATTAATGAAACAGTCAGTTTGGAGAAGCACGTAGCTAAACAAAAATCGGAGTTTACGAAAAATCTACTAATCAGAACTCTATGGTGGAGGAAGGATAGGTTCAGTAGTGGGGAGGAAGATTTTAAATAGGGCAAACGCTTATTTTGTCGAGATGCGGGTCTAGACTAAATGTTTGCAACATCAAGCATTGTCAAAATTTCGGAGAGTGTGGGGGAGGGGCAGAAAGCTTCTTCAGTCCTCCATTCCGGATCCATGCCACGGAGCTTTTACACACACAATTGCATACCTCAACACTTCATAATGACTGTTCAGTTGCACAACTATAACTGAGCACATTTGAATGAGAAAACTTACAAACGAAGTGAATGATATCAGCAAAATGACATCACATAAACTCAGCGCCCATCTCAAACAAACCAAAAAACGCAACCGCTTCGATGTTTTTCGCTCCATCAATTTTTTTGCTTTGTTTTGAGGTAAGAAGATATTCTGCAGACCGACAAAACATTTATACAGACGGTTAGAAGCCACTGCTTCACACCACTGCATGCAATAATGTGACTTCTTGTGCGCTGGGTGAGGTCACCTCTTTCAGTAAAATAGAACAGGAATAGGAACGTTCAACTGTGTGATAATGCATATGATGGATTGCTACTTTTCTTAGCGAAAACTACGAAGGAAGATGGACGTTTACCAGCTCAGTTCTTACTTGCTGAGCAAGGTCACCTTTATGTATAATGATTCGGCACAAACTGAGCCGGAATAGGGACATTCACCAGTGTGACTTCTCATGTGCACGGTAAGGTTACCCTTCCGTGAAAATGACTTGTCACAAACCAAGCAGGAATATGGACGCTCTCCAGTGTGACTTTCCACGTGCCGGGTAAGGTTACCCTTCCGTGAAAAGGACTTGGCGCAAACGGAGCAGGAATATGGACGCTCACCAGTGTGACTTCTCATGTGCACGATAAGGTTACCCTTCTGCGAAAAGGACTTGGAACAGAGCAGGAATATGGACGCTCACCAGTGTGACTTCTCATGTGCTGATCAAGGCAACTTTTAAGTAAAAATGACTTGGCACACACAGAGCAGGAATAGGAATATTTACTAATGTGACTGCCTATGTCCTCGGTAAGGTGACTTTTATGTGAAAATGACTTGGTACAAACAGAACAAGAATATGGACGCTCACCAGTGCGAATTCTCATGTGCACAGTAAGGCTACCCTTACGTGAAAAGGACTCGGCACAAACAGAGCAGGAATATGGACGCTCACCGGTGTGAATTCTCATGTGCACGGTAAGGTGACTTTTATGTGAAAATGACTAGGCACAAACAGAGCAGAAATACGGACGCTCACCAGTGTGACGTCTCATGTGCACGGTAAGGCCATACTTCAGTGAAAATGACTTGGCGCAAACAGAACAGAAATATGGACGCTCACCATTGTGACTTCTCATATGCTTATATATTTTTGCATATATAAGCAAAAATATATATGCATCTCAGGTCACCATTATGTAAAAATCTCTTGACACAAATTGAGCACGAATATGGACGGTCACCAGTGTGGCTTCTCATGTGTTCGGTAAGGCCATACTTTTGTGAAAATGACTTGGCACAAACAGAGCAGGAATATGGACGCTCACCAGTGTGAATTCTCATGTGCTTGGTAAGGTCATTTTTCCGTGAAAAGGACTTGGCACTAACGGAGCAGGAATATGGACGCTCACCAGTGTGAGTTCTCATGTGCTGATTAAGGTTACCTTCGTGTGCAAATGAATTGGTGGAAACTGAGCACGAGTATTGTCGCTCACTAGTGCGACTTTTCATGTGCACGAATAGTGCACAAATTTGTGTTACTTGTTTGCCTAAAAATAACAAAGAACACGAAGTGACAATGACATAACACAATGATATCACACATACTGCACAAGCAATTGCACAAACTTTCACAGCTATCATACAAGGTAAAAAACGGAAAACTTGATACTGCAAATCCAAAGCAGAGAAACCAACTTAGCACTCCATCAAGAAGAGAAGAACACCAATTTCATGAAAATGATATTGAACATGTCACATTCAAACAAAACAAAAAAAGCAAATACAGCTCATAAAAAAAATATTATTTTTTGAAGATGATTTCATTGTTTGCAAGATACATCTCTCAAATCTAAAGTAACTATGACATATTCATGAGTAAAGTAATATTCACTCTAATCTTAAACACACAAAATGAAAGCAGTCAAAACTTATGTTATAATAAATACCAGTTAAAGGGGGGGAGGGTGTAACGGAAATTGACATTGCTTTTTTTCGACAGTTTATGCAAGTAAACTGTGCTGACATGCACTTTATGCAAAAATTTCAACAAAATAACCACCCGTTTTCGTTTATGAGCCATTTTATACCCGATTTTTAGCCCATGATTTTTGCCACAGGAGAAATCGCCTGACGTCAGATAATTCTACCGTGGCATAACAATTGGAATTTAGCACAACAAAATTGTATGTGCGCGTCAGGGGTGCAGCCAGCAAATTTCAAAAGGAGGGGGTTCTAAATAAATCCTCGATTTTGCACTCAGGATTGAATCCAGAAAATTTTGGTGGGGGGTTGAAATTGTGAATTAGGTTGAGCGTTAGCTAAATACAAAAACGTTAAACCCAAAAAAGGTGTAAAAAACCCTTTAAAAATGCTTTCATGTCCGCGACGTCTTTAAGAAATTTTTTCAGGGAAGGGGCACCCAAATTTGCTCTCTTTTCAAGCGTGTTTTTTATGAGCAGAATTATTTTGAAGGATATTGACAATAAAAAAGGCTCTAAGGGGGTCCGAAGGCATGCAGCCATGCACCCCCAAAAAATTTTTGAAAATTTACATACTGCAGTGGCTATTTTAGCAGTTTTTGAACACTTTTTAAGCAAATTTTGTTTAAATTGTTTACCCCTAAATCTGAGTGTTTCACCAAATACAATGCATTTTGTTCGTACATTTTTTATTATGCGTGCTTAGGGCATAAGGTTTATCGTTACCAAAAAGGTTTGAAATTATGGAAAAACTGTGTTCATCAAAAACATGTTTGAAAATGGCCAGTGGGAAAATGCATTCCTCACATCTCTCCTGGATCCACCCCTGCCCGCACAGATAACAATGTCTTTAACCACTATGCCAACCAGCTAATTTGGCTTCAGTAAGATAAGAGGCAAATTTTGTCACAGCTGTTTTGAAATAACAGCACATACTGCACTTGCACAGTTTGGACACTTCACTTTATAAACAATGGTTTGGTTTCAAAAAGGGGAGGAGGATCAACTCCACCCCCTCGCTCATGTGCTTGTTTTGCATTGTTTGCGTGTGTCGCATGTGCATCTACTGATCGTATTTGATTAAACCAGCAGACAATTCTCAAACAGCGCATATTAACACAGTATCAGCTGAGTTGCAATGGAGTTATTGCAGTGGAGGCGGTTCCCAACCGTATTTACATTATTAGTTCTTGTGATTGGTAAACTGAGAGAAATGCTGGGGTGTAGTAAGACCAGTTAACTTTACCCATTCTTATCTCTTGTTTCATTTCAATGTCTTGTATTTCTCAAATCACTTATCACAAAAAAGCAACAGCTACACTTGGGTAGGCAGCACTTTGGTAAAAAACACCTCCATCAGCAGAGAACAAAGCGGCAAACTGGCAAAATTAGATGATTTTTGCATCCATGCCAGCAGCTGCATATCTGTTAACTAAACATGAAAGCTTCCCGCTGTTCTGAACTTGAGCAGGGAAACTGTGAATACGGTATGGTACAATTTCTTGACTGGACTAGAACAAAAGGTCAGAACGAAATGTTGCCTTCAAAAAGTTCCGATTTGCAAAAACCTTGTTTTAAAAGTGTAAGTGTCATTTGACAGAAATTTATCAATGGTGGATTGGCAATTTATCAATGAATGCAATGTCTCAATATTTTTTGCTAGACTACAGAAATTGGCTAATTTTTTAAAGCTCAATATCTCAAGAAGTAGTTGGAATTTTTTTGTCAAAATGGGTGCATTTTGTAGAGACAAAAAATTCCTTCATCTTACACCCAAAACATGAAAATTTTCGATTTCCATTACACTCCTCTTTAAGTATACCCGATATACCATGTGCTCAATACTAATGCTTTCTAGAAACAATATCAAAATGCACACATTCCATCGTTTTTCCTTCTTTTTTTTATCAGAAATATGACAAGGAAAATTCCAGAAGACTACCTATATTTAATAGTTACCAGTATGTTTCATACAACTGACTACAACTTAACTGTGTTGGTAGCTGTAAGCAGACTAAGTTTTTAGTTCTTCAAAGTTTTTTTTTGTCTGAACATTGCTTTTATCACTTTTTGTATAATGTAGTGTCTATTTTGCCGTCAATGGCAAAATAGCTTTTAGGTCTATTTTGCCGTAAGTGACATCGTGGGTTTTTAAGTGCCATTTCGTGCAAGACTGCCACGACTTCTTGATAGATCAGTGAATAGCGCACAGCGTATAATGAGAAGCGCTGCACTAGTTTTAGGTTTGATTCTCGTAGTGGCTTCGGTTTGTTTTGCTTTGTTGGCTTTGGTTCAGATTGCTTCGGTTCGAATTCATGTGACCTGGGGTTAACAATCGGGTTTGTGAAGACAGTAGAATAGAAGAAGATGTAATATTCGAGTGACATGGCCCCCATGGGGTTATGTAGCTGGGCAGAATAGACCTAAAAGCTATTATGTCATTAACGGCAAAATAGACACTGCCTTTTTTAAAACTAAAACTTCTCTCAACTTGGGTGTTGCAACCAGTGCTCCCTCTAAGATTTTAGCTAGTGCGAAATTGCCCATAATTTTTCTACTTGCGATATTGCCCGAACTCTATTTTTCCGTGATTTTGCCCAAACTTTACCTTTCTGTACCGTTTCCGGCAGTTTATGGAAGGCTAGTACGGTACAAATTACCTGTAAGTAGCCTAACTAATGTATGCAATCCAGAGATGTCCGGAGTCGCTTTTTTGAGACTCCGACTCCAATCCTGCTCCAAAATTACAGAATCCTACTCCAATCCTGCTACGGTTTACGCCAAAAATCAAAACTCCAACTCCTGTTTTCACTCCTGTTACTCGGAGAATTTTTGCAAACTTTGCAATCACAATGTTATCCAAACTTTTGACCTATGTTAAATTTCGTGCTAGTGAGATTACTGGTGTTTAGAGAATGTGCGCGAACCGATGCCTCACAAGCGAGCATGACTTTTGACAATGTTCTAGTGAGATTACTGGTGTTTAGAGAATGTGCGCGAATCGATGCCTCACAAGCGAGCATAACTTTTGACAATGTTCAGTAACAGCTCAGATGGCCGAGTGATATCGAGCGTCTGTCTCTTGAGCTGTAGACTCGGGTTTGATTTCGAGTCGGGCCAAACCAATGACTTTAATATTGGTATTCACAGCTTCCTTGCTTGACGCTCAGCATTAAAGGGACAGTGTGGAGAACAAGTGGGCAAGTTTACTTGTTGTGCCGTTGGGAAAGACACTTAGAGGGATTCTCCCATGTTGGTGTGGTAGACAGATTGCTGGCAACTCCTAAGCGAGCTCGTATAGCGTACCGTATTGATCGCTTTCTCGTGATAGGAGGATAAATATGCAACTAAATTAAAAATTAATTAAAACATTACAATAATAACTTAAAGAAATGGTTACTCCGACTCCAACTCCAGTTTTGACGTTAAACTTAACTCCGAGTCCAATCCGGCTCCGGAAAAATTTGCTTGATTCCGGCTCCGACTCCGGCTCCTGTACATCTCTGATCGCTCTGATGCAGAGATGTTCAGGAGCCGGAGTCGGAGCCGGAATCAAGCAAATTTTTCCGGAGCCGGATTGGACTCGGAGTTAAGTTTAACGTCAAAACTGGAGTAGGAGTTGGAGCCGGAGTAACCATTTCTTTAAGTTATTATTGTAATGTACACTGAACATTGTCAAAGGTTATGCTCGCTGTGAGGCATCGGTTCACGCACAGTCTCTAAACACCAGTAATCTCACTTGCATGAAATTTAACATAGGTCAAAAGTTTGGATAACATTGTGATTGCAAAGTTTGCAAAAATTCTCCGAGTAACAGGAGTGAAAACAGGAGTTGGAGTTTTGATTTTTGGCGTAAACCGTAGCAGGATTGGAGTAGGATTCTGTAATTTTGGAGCAGGATTGGAGTCGGAGTCTCAAAAAAGCGACTCCGGACATCTCTGCTCTGATGCAATCTCAACCTGAGCCGTGTTGCCAGAGTTTTTGGTGGTTTATGACCCAATCCCACCGAAAAGTGTCGCTACCTGCGTAACGTTGTGACATTTTTCTTTTGGCAACAGTTGTTACAGGTTAATTCCCAAACATTTTAACAATAACTGCACTAATTTTCCATGTTGTATGTACAAGTACATTCTTAATTGAAATTGCTTTCTTGAAAAGTACTTGAAATTTACAGTAAAGGCGCGTTTACACACAGATCGCAAATTTTGAGCCGCAGCGCAGCGAAACTCAAATTGCCAGATTGACTGCTTATCTTTGATGGCAACTTCTTGGTAAAACCGCTTCGTTACGCTTGATTGAACGTTAATAGCCAGGCTCATACATTTCAACCTGCATTCGCGCGTAGTGCAGATCGAATCGCACGCGCGCACACGCACAACTTTGCACAATGTTGCGAGTAGTAGAAATCGCCGATCGCGATCTGAACATAATAAAACAAACAAATTTCCCGATCACAACTACGCACGTGCACGCACTTTAAACCAGCCACAATGAGTTAATTGTTAAAAATATTAGGGTCTTGTTAGGATCGCACCGCAGACAGAACAATTAGCCTAGATGATTCCACAACCTTTAAATCTAATCTTTTTATCGCGTCACACTATTGAGCATCCTAAAAAATACGATAACAACTAAAAATAATAATGATCTGATAGTATTGTTAAGCAAAAGACTATAATAGTTTTAGTTTTACCACAATTTAACTTGCGCAGCAAAAGTTAAACACAGGAATATTAATGCATAAGTACGCAGTTTTCTTTACCAGTTTCATGAAGTTGCCTATCTTTTATCTTGTTTTTGGAAAACCAAAGAAAAGAATCTACCGTACGGTATACGAAGAAAAGTTATTCAAAAACAGCAATTAACTTCGTAATCAAAATTAGCCAAAAACAAAACAAAAATAGCCAGCTGCTTACAAGTTTTAAAATTTAGGCGCAAGAACGTTTTAAAAGTAGCCCAAATTGCGACGTTTAGCCCAATCTGGCAACACTGAAGCCGAGTTTACAAATTTACCCTTACCTTCCCAACCAGAGATGAGCAAAATCGGAGTCGGAGTTGGAGTTGGAGCCGGAGTCTGGCACTTTTTTTCGGAGTCGGTGTTGGAGTCGGAGTCAAATATTTTTGAAACTTAGGAGCCGGAGTCGGAGTGGTTTTTGTACAGTAGTTTGGCAGAAGAAAGTGTGTTCTGACTTGTTGTTTACCGGTAGCCGGGTACCACTTTTACAACAGGGGTGAAATGACGTCACTAGCACAAATGTGCTACTAGCACATCGTCACTCGCACTCGCACATTTCGACTCGCACATAACCAATCACTCGCACATCACCGTGCTCGCACTCGCACATTCCATGTTTACTCGCACATTATGACTGGACCACTCGCACATTTCGACTCGCACATATTAACCAATCACTCGCACATCACCGTAGGCCTACTCGCACATTCCATGTTCACTCGCACATTATGACCGGACCACTCGCACATTTGGACTCGCACATCACCAATCACTCGCACATTATGGGGACCACTCGCACATCACTGTACTCGCATATTATGACCGCACCACTCGCACATCACTGTACTCGCACATTATGACCGCACCACTCGCACATTCCATGTTCACTCGCACATTATGACCGGACCACTCGCACATAACCAATCACTCGCACATTCCATGTTCACTCGCACATTATGACCGGACCACTCGCACATTCCGGTGTTGTAAACCTGTTAAATAACCGGACTACTAGCTCGTGTGGCACCTAGCACTCGCACATGCGTGGATGACGTTGGACTAATAGCAATTGTGCCAGGTAGACTAGACAAGGTAATTTTTGCAGAATGAAGAAGCTGGGAGCTTAGTATGATTTAGGCTAGTTATTAGTTAGGTCAGAAAAATTGGTGTGGATAGCGTATACTGGTGGGTGCTGGTTAGCTTGACACAGTGACAATGTTGAGAAAGTAGATTAGGCCAAATACCGGTACCATAGACTGGATGGGCAAGTTAATGCAAAATGTTAGCTTCGTTGACCACTAGCCTACTTCGTTAACGCAGTTATGTACTTCCATTATCGTTAATTCATTAAATTCAGCTCCAATTAACAGAAGTTAATTAAATTTGTTACCGGTATAGGCCTCTCGTTAATTTTGGCTTAAAAGGACATTTTTTTCAAAAGAAAGCTTAAAATTTTAATAATATCAATGTTTGCATAAGCATTTAGGCAATTTTTCTGCTCACAAGCAATATGTTTTATTGTTTTTGTCTTGCTTTTTTACTTCATTGGTCTTATTTTGCTAGTTCATCGATGTCAAACATAACCAACAATAAGAGAAATAGCGTTTACAAAAATTAGCTTAGAATGATTTAGGCTAGTTATTAGTTAGGTCAGAAAAATTGGTGTGGATAGCGTATACTGGTAGGTGCTGGTTAGCTTGACACAGTGACAATGTTGAGAAAGTAGATTAGGCCAAATACCGATACCATAGACAGATAGATGGGCTAGTTAACTGGTTAATACAAAACGTTAGCTTCGTTGACCTCTACTTCGTTAACGCAGTTATGTACTTCCATTAACGTTAATTTGTTAAATTCAGCTCCAATTAACAGAAGTTAATTAAATTTGTTACTGGTATATAGTTAATTTTGGCTTAAAAGGACATTTTTTTCAAAAAAAAGCTTAAAATTTTTTTAATATCAACGTTTGCGTAAGCATTTAAGCAATTTTTCTGCTCACAAGCAATATGTTTTATTGTTTTTGTCTTGCTTTTTTACTTCATTGGTCTTATTTTGCTGGTTCATCAATGTCAAACTTAACCAACAATAAGAGAAATAAGGGTTTACAAAAATTAAACGGAAGTTATCAAGTACTGACGGAAGTTAATTTAGTCCGTTAATTTCACACAGCACAGCTTGCCAATGCTACAACATTTCTGCGTTGCCCTGGCATTAAGGCATTTTCTAGCGGTGTTACTAAATAGTACATGTCCGCGATGTCAACGATGTCCGCGATGTCCTAAATTGCGATGTCCACGATGCCAGCGATGTCCGCGATGTCAACGATGTCCACGATGTCAACGATGACCACGATGCCTGCGATGTCCCAAATTGCGATGTCCGCAATGTCAACGATCTGCGAAATTGCGATGTCCGCGATGTCCCAAATGGCGATCGATCGCAACATGGGACATCGTTGACATCGCAATTTGGGACATCGCGGACATCGCAATTTGGGACATCGCTGACATCGCGGACATCGTGGACATCGCGGACATCGTTGACATCGCAGACATCGTTGATATCGCGGGCATCGTGGACATCGCGGACATAGTTGACATCGCGGACATCGCAATTTGGGACATCGCGGACATCGTTGACATCGTGGACATCGCGGACATGTACTATTTAGTAGCACCCTTTTCTAGCCTATATGATACGGTACACCACAATGGTGCTAGGTCGCAAACCAAAGCACACTAACAACAGAACAAGTGAGGGTAAATATCAAAACATCAAAACAAATTAACTCGTGTAAATCTATGGTACCGGTACATGCTTAACTGTTCAGAGTAGCAAAATATTAACAATGAGTGACGGAAACTCTGCAACAAGTAATACTGTAATGCTATAAGCATACAGATGTGTCCCACCACTCGTTATGGGCATGCATAATACTGCGACTGGGCTATGCAGCTATAACAAAGATATGTTTTTTTTTAGCTGTGCAGTTGGTACATGTGTAAGTACACCCATTCAGAATTAGCTATCATTTACTGGTAATTATCTGGACTAATTTATCATCTCTAATTTTTCATGTCATCGTCCATCTTGGCAAAGCTCAGCTTTGGCTATGGATCAGATTTAGATCAATGCCTGGATTTGATTGGTGATTGTTCTGTGCAGAAAAGCTGTTCCTTATGTTGGACAACATTTGGCACAGAAAATAATGATGAATTGGAGTTACATGAAGAAATTAAACAACACTTGCATTCTGTTCACCTTTTAAAATCAGTCTTTTATAAGATCAATGATGAGAAAGGTACAGTACCGATAATCTATGATTTTACCATGAATTGTGAGATATTAATGCTAAATTTAACAGCAAGTGCCAGTACATGTATGTTTGTGTACAAAGTTACAAATAGATTTTGTATTCAGTATCTGGTCCTCTTTTCAATGTGTGCAGTGTGAGAGGCATTTCAATATATACTTTAGCCGATGTGCAATCTTAAATTTACAGCAATTAATGTTTACTCCCTAGTCTCAAATATTGCTTTCGGGATGATCTGGAGTATCATAATTATGTCATTTTATTTTGTTAATTGACTTGCAATGTGAGAAACATGTTTCAATTGTGTGTTTTCAGCTTTTACCTTGCCTTGCAAACTCCAATGCAAAAGTTCAAGCTCCACAACTAAACAGTGGTACTCACATTTTCATTGTGCTTGTTGCAACAACACTTTTATCAGAAAGTACACGTTCATGCGCCATTTAAAAGGTACTAGTACCCTATTCTGCATAATACTTGTATTTTATTTGCATGGTGCAGAGTTTAAAGATTGTTTGCTTGTTCAAAAAAAGATATTATTGCACAGTTACATTATGCTATCATGCATTGTATGCTAAATCAAAGATTTGCTTTCTGAAAACATGCTGCCAAACATTTCATTGTTTTTATTTTTTGTCTAGCAAAAGGTTTCCAAGTTCTGTCCAATTCAGTATCCCTTCTTCCTCATTTGTGTTTGCCTACTGATACTGGTAAGTAAAGCAGCTGTTAGAATTCCATTTAGACAAGCCTATGTGCGTAAATGTGTTCTGTGCTTTGTGAAAAACTAAACGTGCTAATGTTAAGTCTACTGTTGAATAAAAATTATTGTCATGATAATGTGAAGGAAATAGCAATTGTTTTGCGACTTTTTGGAACAAGTTGCGTGTTACTTCTACAGGTATAATAACGGCGTGAAGACTTTTCAAATATTTATGCAAAACTGCATACGGTACAACATTTTAAGCTTTGTTGCATGAATTCACATTAATATACAGGGTGTCCCAAAAAAATGACACCATTTGTGATCCAAATGATACCAAATGGTGTCTTTTTTTTTTTGGGACAGCCTGTATATTCATTTTGCTCACTGCTGCACCAGGGCCGGTAACTTACAAGAAAAAATGTAAATTATGTAGGATTATTCAAGATTTAGATTCTGTTTTCGGATTTGAATGGATTTATCGTTGCGGATTGAGATCGAATTAGGATTTTGAAATGTGAATACCGGACGTCTCTGCTAGGCAGTAGGCTCACTACTGCACGCATTAGTGCAGGTAACGTACAAGTACCAGTGTGGTTCCTTCTAAAGCAATGATATTATTACTTGTTCTGTATCAGACAATTTGTCATATTTTTTTGGCAATTTCTTGAAAACGGATCACGTTTTGTGTTGTCTTGTGTTCTGCTATCAGTAGTTGTGATTAGCAGCTTTTAAAAATCTTCCGAGTCCATGCTTTAAATTTTCTGCTTTTAAAAAAATTTGCTTTTTCAGGTGCATTACTTGTGGAGCAAATCCCCCAAAAATCTATTTGTAGCATTTATGCTACACAAGAAGTATTTGTTGACGCATGATTCTTTTTGCACTTCATTCAAAAATCACTGGTTGGATGACTCGGTATGTAAAATAGAATGTTTGCTTTAGTCCAACTCCATTTAGTGCAAATCCTAGTTTGTGTTGAGTATACTTCCTTATCGCAATCGGCTTCTGAAGTTTATGCAGAAGTGCTTTGACCTTGTGTAACATCGTTTGCCGTTCAGATATGCATTTACGTGTTTCCAGCAAGTTAAAGAAGACGATTTTTGTATATCATCTTCGATGTTCTTTCATCAGAAATTACCTTACTTAAATGCTGATTTGATTTCTGATTTCTTCATCTTTATCCTTTCATCACGAGAAAGCGGCGGAGGCGCTGTGCGTAGGGCGAATCCAGACTCGCTTAGGAGTTGCCTTTGTTTCCAAGTTTTTCCGGTTGATTTTTCTTCTGACTTCTTTAATTTGCTGCTCGCCAGATTCCACCAAGCAGAGATAATCATCGTGAAGCATCTTATCCTACGCAACAGCGAGACTTGGTTGGGAGTTGAACCATTAACCTTCCGATCTTGGTCGTCGTAAAAACGACGCTCCAAACCACTGCACCACGCTGCACTTCTCGCAAATCGCAGTTGCGGTGCTCGCTTTTTTGCAGGTTATTAATTACGTTCTCGAAATGGTAGTGGGACGACGGAATAATATTTTACGATTGGACTCGTTTTTATGCTCCGCAATTCTCGGAGATTCTGCACGGTTAAAACGCAGATCCCTGGCACAGGTAAGTTCTGTTTCGCGTGCAATTTACGAGCTACAGTATTATTAGGCATGGCAGTTGACAGATTTAAATAGTACATTTTTCAGTAAGTTTGCTGTGCAATAATGCTCTTACGTGCAAAATTTAAGACACAGAATTCCAATTGGTGAAACAAGTTTAATTACTTATTGAGTGCATTATTTTAGGTTGACCTTGCACCAACTGAAATTGTTTTGTGTGCCTACAATTTAAATGGTAATCATTGGAACTTACTGGTGAGTGTTGAACATTCAATATGACTAAAATGGTGAAGTGTTATTGATTATACAACGGGATAAATTAACAATTCTTTAACGTGTTTATTTACAGCGTTTATTTAGTAAGTCTTCAAGGCCTACCATTTATCCCGTTGTATTTTCATATATATAGACTTACATCGGCTCCTCTTATTTCATTGCTTATAAAATCAGGCCTGCCATTGCCGACACATGCCAACTAGGCTAATTGCTCAATGCTAAGCCTGCAGTTGCAGGGGCTTGAGTATGTATAGCTGAAAATTGCATAGAAAACGCTGTCAGCCCGGTGGCCGAGTGGTTGGAGAGGTAAAACTCTCAATCACAAAGTCCTGGGTTCAAAACCTGAGTCTACCCGATGAGCGATCAAACCGCGAAACTAATCGTAGAATTGGTTTTTACAGCGTTTATTTAGTAAGTCTTCAAGGCCTACCATTTATCCCGTTGTATTTTCATATATATAAACTTACATCGGCTCCTCTTATTTCATTGTTATTGATTACTTACATGTAAATGACGTTTTTTACACAGTTTTTGCATGTACCCTCGGAGAAGCTGTATTTGATAGATCCATTTGGTTCGAAAATGACATCCACCATTATGGCTTGTAAAGCAATGAGGTATGACAATAATCTATGTAAATCGCAATGTTTACTTTAATTTTTTCGCATCAAAACATAGGGCGTTAGCTGCTTTTATTGGTTTTCTATCACCTAAACAGTAACATTAAAGGGCCCTGTTAATGTATAACCCCTCGTTCTCTTGACTAGGTGATCTAAATGCAATTATAATACATGAGGCCTGACAAATAAGTTATTAAACAATAGATGAACGTTAAAGAATTGTTAAAGAAATGAATATGAACGTTAAAGAAATGAATATAGCTTTTAACTATTTTGTTTAACTTACTACCGGATGAACAGCCAGGCTAGGCTAGCCTGCTTTCATCTATTAAACAATAGAGTTTAGTATTTGATAAATCGTTGTTTCTTCTAGTTTTCTTAACATATTGGTAACTTCGGGATGAGCATCAATTCAACCAATTCAGCTTTCAGCGTAATCAAAAGATTTTATATTAGTTTTACTCTTGCATGATTAGTCAGAACTCAAGTGTTTTGTATTCTTTTTATGAGAGGTTATCGCTAAAATGCATTAAACTGCACGAAGACACATCATGCTAGATCTTCAGAGACTTACTAAATTTACACTGTAATAACCAATTCTACGACTAGTTTCGCGGTTTCACTGTTATAAGGTAAGAGTATGAAGTTTCCACATTTTTGTATTTGCTGATAAAAATAATGTTTCTTCTGTGCTCGTCTTTTCTTCAACTTGTTTCTTATGTGTAGATTTTATTTCAAGTATCGATGCGCTGCAAAAAGCAACGCCTTGCAAAACATCGAATGGCAACCTGCACTATTGAACCATCCCATACAAAACGACTCTTACAATTGCGGTGTTTTTGTATTGCAAGTTAGTATAGTTACTGATTATGATGGTAAACAACTGAACATCATTTGTTGTTGGTACTTATCACTGAGATTGGCTTCTTCACAGTTTAGAATCTCCGCAATTATATTCCATTTTCGTTAAACGGTTTTTCCATTGCGTCGATGACGTTACCTGCATCAAAAACGGAGTTATCTGCAAATAAAATCGTCCTAAGGGATGAGCAATTTTGACATTTATTGAATATACTCAAACTTTTAGTGTTACGACTAGTTTGTATTTGTTATGGTTAGAGCAGGGGAGGGCAAACTTTTTGCATGAAGGGCCGCATTGGAAAAAATTTTAAAGCCAAGGGCCGCACTGCTTTAGAAGAGGAAAGTAACAAAGGTCATCACCAGTGGCGCACCCAAGGATTTGGCAAAGGGGGGGAGGGGGACACCACCGGCGGCCTGGGGGTGAAACCCCCAGCCTCTGGAAACCAAGGGGGTGTGGGGACATAGCCCCCAACCGCCAACGATTTTTTACGATTTTCACATAAAGAACGCTCATTTTAGCACACTTTTTTATCGAAAAAGGGCATGCAGTGAATGCAGTCACTATGGACACTGCAAAAATATTTCCGCAGCTTATGTCTAAAAGCTGAGGCTTGGCTAAAATATGCAAAAGGAGGCTGCAACCATTATCAGCTTGAGAAATTATAAACTGAAAGTTGGGTTTTAGCACCTTATTACAGATCCAAGGGGGAGGCATGGCACCGTGGCCCCCTCTGCGTGCGCCTATGGTCATCACGACCGCAAATGTCCTATTTTCCATGTGATTTCACTAGGGTACAAGGTTCATCTTTCTGTAAGTGCCCGCGGGCCGCATGAAATGATCTCGCGGGCCGCATGTGGGCCGTAGTTTGCCCACCCCTGGGTTAAAGTGTTTGCATTGAATCACTGAAATGCATGTTTGTTTGTTAGTTGATATCTGTCATTATTTATAGTGTTCTAGTAAAACCACGATTAATGTTTTTGGTCAGCCGTGAAATTGAGTGAACCTCTGCGTGCGCCTATGGTCATCACGACCGCAAATGTCCTATTTTCCATGTGATTTCACTAGGGTACAAGGTTCATCTTTCTGTAGGTGCCCGCGGGCCGCATGCGGGCCGTAGTTTGCCCACCCCTGGGTTAAAGTGTTTGCATTGAATCACTGAAATGCATGTTTGTTTGTTAGTTGATATCTGTCATTATTTATAGTGTTCTAGTAAAACCACGATTAATGTTTTTGGTCAGCCGTGAAATTGAGTGAATGCGTGGATGTATTCGTCTGCCTACTGATGGAGTTTTCACAAATCAGCAATTGCAATTAGACGAAAGCAAATATGCTGATACAGTACAGATTAAATTTTACTAAGAGTTTATTTTGTCATTTCAGATAGCAGAAGCTTTGGTAGAGAAACTTCCAATGACCTCAGCCAGTGTGTCATTCGAGTCTTCTCTTACTGCTCTGCAGCAGTGTCGGATGAATATTGCCAAAAAGAATTTGGAAAATTCAGGTGCATATCAATGTTAAATAATGCCTAAAAGGCTTAAGCCGTGATTAGGAATGTTTGAGGTTTGGATATTTCGCCATCGTAGACAAAATGTTAACAAGAATGAATCCAGCTCATTTTTATGCTAAGATGGAATATATATTTGTTTTTAATTCAAGAACTTGTGTGGGAATCATCATAATTAGGGTTTTCAAATTTGCGGGCCTTTTGTGGTAACGGGAAAAATTTGAGGCAAAACCTGGATCCCGGAAAATTGCCGGGATCATTGCGTATTGTGATTTCGATATTTTTGTATGTTTTCAACTACTTCTGTAACTGTAAGTACAATCAGTAAAGCAAAAATGCAAAAAATCATTTATTTTTCATGTAATAACTCCGAAGGAAAGTCAGGGCATAAAGGGATTTGTCACTCAGACGGTAACGCAGTTAAGTAACAAACAATCCTGCGGCAGAAAAAGCACGTTCTGCTTCAACCGACGTCGGTGGAATGCTACGTAAAGCATTGAAAAGAAGCTCTAATTTAGTTGCCCGTTTTCTGGTAGCTTCAAACAAATTCATTTCTTGCGTGATGACTTCTTGAAGTTGATTTCTATCATTACTTTGTGTGTCCGACTGGTTGTCCGTAAATTCCGTGGAATGCTCAATGTGTGCCTGTAGTCGTTCAAAGAGGCTAACCTGTCTGCTTTTAATGCAAATGGTGTTGTGTCGTCACATTGCCCGATAACATGCTATTCACAAGTTTTGCACAAAACCAACCTAACGCTTGCGAGGACCGAACAAAAATCTTTTGCAATTGGATTTGTGTGACTGTACTAAACATACCGGAAATTTTTGTCAGAAAACACGGGAAACGGGAAGCTAAAAAATTCATTAAATCCCGGGATTCCGGTTTTCAAATCCTACCCATAATCTCAATGCTATCCATGTTTTATTGCTAGTTTAATAATGTAAAAGTCAACTACTTTTACCATTATTAAGCTAAAAATACAACAATATTTTAAAGAAACTTGATGTTGCAAAACTATAAAACTAACAGTATGAATTGTGATTTAAATCACTACTGGGAATATGAAGGTGATTACTACGTAATTACCATTAGTGATGGATTATTGAGAAGCCTGTGTCAACTAACGAAAGTGTCGTAGACTTAGACCTAATTTAGTTTAACTCTGGTATATTACACAAAATACCAATTAAACGTTTGATACATTTTGGCAGATGATATGACGGATGTGTGTGCAGCGTGTTGTCTAAACCAATCAGACCTGCGCAAGAGAAATTGGGTATGTAAAATTGTGTATAATTATGTACAATAAGGTGTCTGGGCGAGGTTTTTTCATGCCTTGAATTGAGTTGAATAGTGCTACTCCGTATTAAATTAGCTAGGCCAGACTTTACTCTGTACCTTTTTACATGCTGCTATATTATCGTTTTTTTTTTTTGCCTTGTTTATCAGCTTGCCGTTTTTATGCCTAGATGGTATGTCAGTGTTTTCCTTTGTTACGTGAATATATTGCCGGTAATTCTCATTTTGGTGGTACGAAAATGAACTACTTAAACCACTATACTGCCGTCTTGCACGCACTGCACAAAAATTCCGGTGCAATGAAACAGAAACTTGGCAGATTGACGTTCAGATGTACTGTAATTGCTTCACTCTGCCTGTCGCTCAGTACATGCTCCGAAACATTTTACTTCTTATTAACTCACCAATAGATGTAGCATTGAAGCGCAACATTTAGTCTTATCTTTTTACTAGATTGGATGCGACGGATGCTCTCGATGGTATCATGAGTCATGCATTGATGAGAAGTTGCATGAGGCAAAGAAGCGGTTTTGGTTATGTGGATTGTGTCGTTAAATTTATTTTGATGCGTGTTTAATTGTTTATCGTTTAGGCGTAAAATGAATAAAAGTTTTTCAAACATTAGCGACTTGCTTATGCTCTCTTAAAAAATAGAAGAATCCCCTTGGCTAATGCTTTTCATAAAATATCGGAAGTTCATTTCAAACGCTAGCTCAGATTGATACAATACATCTGTATAGGCTGGAGTATGTACAAAGTGATTAAAAAAAAAGTTAATATCTCGATTCTTACAGCTATTATTAAATGAAAAACATCGTGTGAGTTTAATCGGAACATAAAACATGTTGAAAATGTGCGAGTGCACCGGTCACTTAGCAGGTTTACAGTATCGGAATGTGCGAGTTCTAGTTTGGTCAATGCGCGAGTGGTCTGGTTTTTACAACACCGGAATGTGCGACTGCGAATTTGGTCAATGTGCGAGTGATCTGGCTCTTACAACACCGGAATGTGCGAGTGGTCTGGTTTTTGCAACGCTGGAATGTGCGAGTGTAGTTGGGCCAATGTGCAAGTGTTCCGGTCATAATGTGCGAGTGATTGGTTATGGGCGAGTCGAAATGTGCGAGTACGGTGACGTGCAAGTGCGGTGATGTGCGAGTGGTCCGGTCATAATGTGCGAGTGAACATGGAATGTGCGAGTAGGGCGATGTGCGAGTGATTGGTTATGTGCGTGTCGAAATGTGCGAGTGAACATGGAATGTGCGAGTTCGAGTACAGTGATGTGCAAGTGGTCCAGTCATAATGTGCGAGTGCGGTGATGTGCGAGTCGAAATGAGCGAGTTCGAGTAGGCTACAGTGATGTGCGAGTGATTGGTTATGTGCGAATGGTCCGGTGATAATGTGCGAGTGGTCCAGTCACAATGTGCGAGTGAGCATGAAATGTGCGAGTCGAAATGTGCGAGTGGTTCGGTCATAATGTGCGAGAGCGGTGATGTGCGAGTGGTCCGGTCATAATGTGCGAGTGAACATGGAATGTGCGAGTGATTGGTTATGTGTGAGTCGAAATGTGCGAGTGCGGTGATGTGCGAGAGCGGTGATGTGCGAGTGATTGGATATGTGCGAGTGGTCCGGTCATAATGTGCAAGTGAATATGGAATGTGCGAGTACGGTGATGTGCGAGTGCGGTGATGTGCGAGTGGTCCGGTCATAATGTGCGAGTGAACATGGAATGTGCGAGTGATTGGTTAATATGTGCGAGTGGTCCGGTCACAATGTGCGAGTGAACATGGAATGTGCGAGTGCGGTGATGTGAGACTCGAAATGTGCGAGTGAACATGGAATGTACGAGTTCGAGTACAGTGATGTGCGAGTAATTGGTTATGTGCGAGTGGTCTGGTCATAATGTGCGAGTGAACATGGAATGTGCGAGTAGGCCTACGGTGATGTGCGAGTGATTGGTTAATATGTGCGAGTCGAAATGTGCGAGTGGTCCGGTCATAATGTGCGAGTAAACATGGAATGTGCGAGTGCGAGTACAGTGATGTGCGAGTGATTGGTTATGTGCGAGTCGAAATGTGCGAGTGCGAGTGACGATGTGCTAGTAGCACATTTGTGCTAGTGACGTCATTTCACCTCGTCTCGTTAATGTGCTCAGTGGCGGCTATGGAGGGGGGTAGGGTAAGAGATGCATCACCACCAGACCATTAAACTCAGAAGATTAAAAAACTTATAGCATTTTTCATTTATTATTACATATAATCATTTAACAGTAGTACCGGTAATAGTAGTTGTTTTTTATTCAACGACCAGCAAAGCAATTAAAATACCGGTAACACAGTAACACAAAAATGGCCGATAAATGGGTTGCAGCGACAAAACGAATGTCGTTAAAACATGCAAAATTTACCCAAAAAAATTTCGCATTTTTCGCAAATTTCTGTCTGTTATTATTCATTAATTTTCTATTTGTTATATTGTGTCTGTTATTATTCATTTTCGACATTATCAGATTATTATTTTCTGTGTCTGTTTGAGTACACCTGTACACTGACAGCAAATTAACTTAACTGGAATGTACACTTTGTGCAGTAATGATGTACCGGCTTAGTTTTATGGTATCGGCTCTAAATGCTGGTATTGAAATCTGCTTAAAATGTGATATTATTGGTATGAAATGAATCTCTACTAGAAGGCTTGATATGCCATTGTTTTCTTTGTCCCAAATTTCTTGCGTATGTACTTGTATTTAAATTAGTGCTTCAGAGAAAGGTGCACTATGTATCTCTCCACAGTACTTTCACTTTTACTTACATTGAACAGTTAGAAGCTCTGCTTGACACAGACACACAATACAGATTTATGCCACTGCTGTACATTAAGTGTTATGCTTTTTTCAGGTGCAATATCTAGTATGGTCAGATTGTAGGTTATAAATTATGAGGGAACATGATGTGCAATAACAGTAGTTTTTTTTTTGGAAGAAAGAGGTTGCTTTAACAGGTTTGGGCTCTGCAGTAACCAGGCAAGTATTAATTTATCTGATTTTAACCAGTCTATGTACGGTAGTAGATATTAGCCTACGGCTCAGTAAATAATGATTTTTAGTCCATCTTTGCTGTGAGTGGTGTTAAATATCGAGTTATCCACTCCTGACTTCATCTCTAGTATTCAGAATTTTGATCATCAATGATATTTCGGAGTCGGAGTTTGCATTCTCAAATTTTTCGGAGTCGGAGTAGGAGTCGGAGTCTAATAGCTCGGAGTAGGAGTCGGAGTCAAAAAAAGTGACTCCGCTCATCTCTGTTCCCAACACCTCAACACACTTGTGGCATCTTGCGCACCACAAGCACAAAAATAATCGCGATTAGTTGGCTTATATATTAATCGGAATCAGCAACAATAAAGGCACAGGAGCTCCAGGAGTATACTCACAACGAACGTCGTTCTTTTGACCATTTGGCTTTATAGTGACGTAACAAAACGCCACACACTTTCCTACACCTCCTCTCATACCTTTTCCCACATCTCTCCTTCCTACCCCCACATTCCAGCACACTTTCCTACATCTATCCCCTCATCTCCCTCACCTTCTCAAAGTGTGGCGAAGTTACCATGTGACGAAGTTTCTGTGGCGAAGTCACCATGTTGCGAAGTTACTGGCAACCTTGAAATACACCCTGTAAATGTTTGGGCAAATTTTTAGTGATTACCGTACCATATTTGGGCAAATTCACACTGGTTAAAATCTTAAAGGGAACAGTGATGACCTGTATACCCTATAGGAGCTATAAAAGTAGGCATAGGCTTACAGGTACAGTAAATTTGTGTAGCCTGAAGCTTAGCTAAGAAGAAGCTTACTAGAAGAAGCTTTATTAGCTAAAGCTTACTAGCCTAAACTGTTTGTAAATTAAATAAAGGAAGCGTCTATTTCACCGGAAATTCCGGTTACCGAAATTCGAAAATCGTGGTTTGCGGAACCGGAAACATCCCCTAACGGTTCCCCTACTGTGAGTGTAAGAGTCGCACTACAGGAACCGAAAACGGTTACGCAACTACGATTTTTCAAACTTCGGTAACCGGAATTTTCGGTGATATAGACACTTCGTTAAATAAAATATTGAAAACTGCTAAAAGGGTAGGCTATAACTTAAGTCGAAAAGTAAAGATCTTGACCAAACTAAATATTACAATTTTAAGCGAGTAATGTCTAACACAAGGAGCTTGCCTGTGGCATTCTGAAGCCAGGATTGCACAAAGCACAACACGGTTAATGGCAATTAGTGGTGAAAGAAAAGCAAGCCAGTTAGCGGTGTATGAAGTGGTCTGAGCAAAAGGGCTGTTGTTGCTATTTAGTTACCGCCGGATTAGGTAATATTGTGGGGTTAGCGACTAAGGTTGATAATGATTTACAAAGGTTTTTGTTCAATTCCTATTACCGGTGTGTTTTAGAATTACCAGTAGGTCGATATCAAAAAGTTGTGTTTTTTGTACTCGTTTGAGTCACTGATATTGGGTGTTACTAAATAGTACAGAGTACATGTTCGCAATGTCGAAGATGTCAACGATGATTGCGATGTCAGCAATGTCCATGATGTTGAAGATGTCAGCGATGTCCCATTTTAGAATATGTGAATGGTATTATTGGTATTTGGTATCGGTAAGAAGTTAAGAACATTGGACGGTGAATGTGAAGCAAGGGGAATAAGTAGCAGTATAATCTGATAATTGCTTATTCTCCAACAATACTAGTCTAGTCTATAATTGGAACTTTATGGATCACATTTTGGCACACCTGACACCATGCATAGTTTAATCCGTCTCAAATCTTTTCCAAGTTTGAACTAACAATAAAAACCAGAAACCAAGCCGAAACCCTGGTAAACAGATTAAGACTTCAACTTACTCCCCTTGTTTCACATTCACCGCCCAATGCTCTTAACTCCTTACCAAATACCAAAATACCAATAATACCATTCACATATTCTAAAATGGGGCATCGCTGACATCTTCAACATCGCGGACATTGTTGACATCGCAGACATCGTTGATAACGCTGACATCTTCGACATCGTTGACATAGCTGACATCTTCAACATCATGGATATCACGGACATCTTTGACATGGCGGATATCGTTGACATCTTCAACATCGCGGACATCTTAGACATTGCAGACATGATAGACATCGCAGACATATACTACCGTATTTGGTAACATTGCCAATATTTAGAAAATTATTCCCTATTACCCAGTACCAGATTATCATTATGCTATATATACACTTTAAAAAGGAAATTGTTAAACAAGTACCAGTGTGTTCCTTTTTGTTAAAAGAGTGACCTATTAGCATTGTTTTTGGATTTAGTTGTTATTTCTTGTGTCAGTTTGCATTGTAATAACTGATAGGGTGTAGTGAAAATACTTTTCTTTAGAAATTGAAGATTAGGGGGATCTAAAAACCTGGCAAACCACCTAAAACCAACTTCAATAACAGTTTTTTTAGGTTGGACCCCAAACTCAGCCACCTATCGTACCTCCCTTAAAGTTGCTGTAGGGGTCAAATTTTTTACAACACATGCAACTTTTGATCCACACATCGTAGAAAGCTGGTTTTGGTCTTAAAAGCTGCGAAATGTCAGTGTTTCCACCTGCTCTAAATAAAAAAATTTAGATGTGCAGTTAATAGTTTTTGAGTTATTTGCAAAAAATCATATTGTGTTGTTTTTCTTCTATAACAGTAGGCCTACAAGCAGTAATTATATAATAGCAAATGAGTTTTTGAAAATAACCCCAAAGCCATTAACTATACGACTAAATGTGCAATTAGAGCAGGTTAAAAACATAAATATTTTGCAGCTTTTAAGACCAAAACCAGCTTCCTACAATGTGTGGATCAAAAGTAACAGGAGAAATTTGACCCCCTTTAGCAACTTTTGGGGGAGTAGGTGGCTGGGATTGGGGTCCAACCTCAAAATACTGCAATTGGTGTTGGTTTTAGGTGGTTTGCTAGACCCATCCAACCTCCAATTTCCAGAAAAAGTTTTTTCACACCACTCTAATGAATGACTGAGCTTTAGTTCTGAGCAACTCAGCTGGTGCTTAATTATTTTCATGCATTTGCATGCTGCCAGCTTCTTAAAATATAGATCATCAAAAGTTATTTGCTTTTACTGTGGCTGCAATGTATTTTTTCTTTTTTATCAGTTTATGTTACAAAAGTATGGTACGGTAATTCACAAATTACATAAAACAAAGGAATCAAAACAGAAAGTATTATAGTTGTCTGTGTAGTTAATTTTACATCGTAGTAATTTCATTATTGCTAAGGATTAAAAGTTTTACCATTAAACTTATGCAAAAGTAATGATGCCCACGTTAAAGCATATAATGATTCTCTAATCAATCAGTAGGTGTAATGCCATTAAGTTGTTTTGGGGTTGTGTAGTGGCCTACTTGAATGCGGCATTATACCAATTTGGTTACGCAATCTCCGCTGTTGCATTCAAAATTTTCTAGTTTAGTTAATATTGCTGTAAAACTTTGAACAATTTCGTGCGTTTATGTTTCTGTGAGCGTTTTTATAATATTATGTAACAATGTTGTTTTGGAGGATTGCTTAAGTACTATACCAATGCATAGTGTTAGTGTTTAATTCTTGCATGGTACTACTACAATAGTTAGTGCTTTTATATTGCCAGTGAACATTTTATTAATATCAACTGTGTTATTCTATAGCATTAGACAACTAATTTCACTGATATAAGGTGTTACCATTTGCTTCCACATGAGATCTTATATAGCCTATTTGCTTCATCACCAATTTAATATTTTGAGGTTATCTAGATTGACTTATTGCTTTCATGTTAATCATATCCTTGGCTTTACTTGTCATTGTATTTTGTCCACTTGACTGCAATAACTACTGCCGTACATTATTTAGATATTATACTGCAATAACTACTGCCGTACATTATTTAGATATTATACTGGTACCGTGTTTGGCTAACAGTTTTGTTAAACTTTGTTCTTGGGTACCGATATCTATTATGCTGTCACTGACCTTGAACTTTCATTTCGCTGTCATTCATGTTGTTGTGGTCAACTGATTGAGGCTCTTACCGATGGGCTAGCCGGTTTTCCCTGTTTTGTTGTCGATTAATGTTCACATGAGCCTAATGTTTAGATATGGCATATATACCGACCATTACATTTTTTGTCGGCTGAGAAACATTAAGTATATTGTGAAATAGGCTAGTTAATATATGATTTTTTGGGGAATAAACAGAGCATTGAGCACTTTTCTGTGAAATTCGAGTGCAGTGTAAACTGCAAATCAAGAACCTGATTTTCAACTTTTTGCTTTCGTTTGGATAACAGGCACAATACACAGTATATAGGCGTAGTATGCTGTTTTTGTACAAAGTGATATTTGAAACTTCCAATATATTTATTATAGTTTTTGTTCTTTCATACTGCTGAATTCTTTTCAGACTTCTATTTGTGAAATCGCTAAATTTAAATGACATTCAACCCATTTTTTGAAGTAGATAGTCAAGACCTGATTTGCAATGAATGGCCTCTGGTTTTTGCCTCTGATTGCATGTCTGTTAGACCTGTATTGGAGTAGGCCATGTCTATTTACGTTTTATACATGCCTTGTGACAAAGTGGCAAGGCGATGGTGCCAGATCATATGCCAAAGCACACTAACAACAAGGGATGCCAGGAAACCTACAAACTATACCAATAGCTTACAGACCTGCACTACTCTTTGGAGTTTGTGCTACCCAGTTATTGGTACTAACTCAACAACTCAAGTCCAAATTCGATCCAAATCGGTTCTGTAAACAACTTCAAAACCCAAATCTGATAAAATTACTAAAATACTCCAATTAAATCTAATTTAAATCCGTGGACATATCTGGTACTAACCCTCGTCATAATCAACATTTGTCGTATCAACCTCAAAGGTTGTGTAACATGTATATATGGTAGGATATCACATATCTTCCGGTAGCTGGTCTGCTGGTAGTCTGTGGAAGATGTTAGGCTAAGCAAGATCAATCGATCAAGAGCGCATTTTGAAGACGCTAGGTTAGGTAAAGTAGTAGATTTGCTGATTCATGTAAAAAAAAAACAATTGTATGGGCCTAAGTTTAAAGCAGTTCATGATAGCATTATGATTTTCTAATTCTATTTGCAGTTGAGGCCTTTCTAATTGTACTTTTGAGTTGTTAATAGTGTACTAGTGGCAGTCTACTGCTTATGGTGCAGATATTGATTGATAGCAGGCTGGTTTAACTGCAACTGTTGGTAGTCTAATTGTTGAAAGAATCTTTGCACCATACGATACCTGCGTCTAACCAGACTCTGGTGTAGTTACTGCATAACAGTTAAGATTATAATTCTCAAAAATGAATAAAACGAATTATAAATGTTTCCTTGTTATTTTGTTGTTCCTTGGATTTGAGTGGTCCTGCTATGCATCAAGTTTGCAAACTTTTGACAAGATTACCCAGAAGCAAACTGCTCTCCATGAAGAAAATGAAAATGTTCGACATAAAAGAGATGCCTCTGATTTAACTGATCGGTGTTCCTTACCTGTTAATTATCAACAGAAGATGAACAAGGACAGTAGTGTGGTAAGTTTTTTATTTAGAAAATGAAAATGTTCGACATAAAAGAGATGCCTCTGATTTAACTGATCGGTGTTCCTTACCTGTTAATTATCAACAGAAGATGAACAAGGACAGTAGTGTGGTAAGTTTTTTATTTAGGTTCTAATATACCCATTGCAGTGTTCATCAAATTGTTAATAGGTCTACGAAAAAAATATCAAAATTGATGTGGGAAAGTTTAAAATTTAGGTTTAAATCAGTCTCTGATCATGAAGTTTAAAGTTTCTAATTTGAAGTAACTGTTTATACAAGCCCATAACATTTGTCACTTAGCTTTACAATTGTTATTACTGGTACTTTGTCATGCTCTCATACAAGCTGGGAGTGGCAATGAGATAATATATAAAAGAAAGTGGTTATTTTTACAGGCCTGTGCAAATAACCAGTAGGCATTGCCTTTTTATTTAATTTAGCTTAGTTCAAAACTTGTTACTGTTAATGATGGCATAGCCCACTAAAATAATAAAATATGGTGGTGACCCATTTGCGTGAAATAGGTATGAAAAGCATAAGATAAGCGTAACAGCATCTTTAGGATAGCTAATGCTCTGTGCTGCTTTCTAGTGAAGCTCTGTGGCCCGTTGAAAACAGTGCCATTACCCATGGTTGAAAACCTCTGCACTAGAGGGAAACGTGTAATATATACCGGTAGTCCGGTACTGTACTTCGTTGTATGTGTTTTGATGAAAGAATGAACGGAGTATCAGTACTCCTGATTCATCAGCCACTTTGAATTCAGCTCTTTTAAAAAATCTGTTACGGGCATGTGATACAGCCAGGCCATGTATAATTATGTTGCACTTGTAAGCCAGCGACGTGAAAGTGTCTTAAGCTCTTCACACATATCTGGAAAGATGATCAACAACACTTTTTGATTAGATCTATTTTAAAATTTGCAATCACCAATTTGAACTTAGTGCAAACCCTATTTTGATTACCCAGCTCTCATTTTGTTTAGCAACTGGTCTTTTATATACTGTGTTTGCGATTGTAAGCAGTTATGGTACAGGTAATTGCCCAAAGCAAGTTGTAGTAATTTTACGCAGTCTTGTTTTTATGCTTTGATGAGTTGTTACCAACCATTTTGCAGCATTATTTTCGAAATGATTCCAACCCCACAATTTCTTTGACTTGGTCTGGAAAGGATGGAGTAATATTAGCATTGACAACAATGAACAGTATGGGCCTCCTTGTGCGCCCATCTCGACTATATAGAAGTGACAATCGTGGAAAGTAAGTTGTGTTATTTGCAAGAAATTCAATAACTTTGTAAAGCTAATGCTTTTCACTAATTTTTAAAAACTATTTTTGATATTTTTTAGTGTTTTTTGAAAAATGGTTTTCTTTCTTTTTAGGTCGTTTGTTGACATATCGGACAAGATTAACCATGATTACATCAGAAAAACTCATGGAATAATGGTTAATCCCACAGAAACCAGTCATGTATGTATATAATTTTAATAATTTTTTTTTGTATTCATTAATAAATTACTACTTTTTCCAGGTCTTGTTTCTTGGTTATAATTCTCCCTTTAGAACCAGTGCTTCGACAACCATATATATCACTAGGGATGCTGGTAAAACCATCACCAAATCCGTTGCCAACTTCAATATTGATGATAAATCATTAAAGTTTAACCCTAAGCAGAAATACAGGTGAGTACTCCTGCTGCATGAGTTTGTGAGGTGTTTGGATGCGTTGCTTTTAAATTTTCTCTTAATACTGCCTCCGCAGTAATTGCAACAACTGGAAGGTCTTAAGGCATGAGGAGTAAAATAGCTTCAATTGGTTTGTGATCAAAATAATTCTGGTTACTGTTTCGATATCCAAACCAAGCATTGCGTTGTTGTGCTTTTGAACATGACAAATACCGTTTCTGCCGTTTTTCTCAAAGCGTAACAACTACAAATTTTTCAAAATTTTTTTTACTGTTTTTGACCTAAAATTTCATGTTTTATCATGGGCGCAAAAAGCAAACTTCTAGGTTATTTAATTTCGCTTGTAAATATGGAAGTCGAACAACTACAGGCATAGGTAGCTTTTGCTACCTTTTAAACAAATTTGTTTTTAAAACCTAACAACTAATTTTATTTTTAACGTACATTATGGTACCATGTAATGGTAGCTCCTAAGGTACATTATAACGTGATGAACAGGATTTGATGCTGACTTTAAAAGACGTAAAATATTCCAATCTCGAAAGCGTGACAACTACAGTTAGACAGTGAACACTGTTTCGAACTTTCAGATTTCATTAGTGCAGTTGGTGTAACCGACATTTACTCAAAGCAGTATGTACTTAAAGCAGTATCTATGTATTGAGAAGGATTTTTTGCTTGTGGTTTGTAACTGTACTAGTTGCAAGAGCCTGCAAAAAGACTATCTGCCAAACTTGCTCGCCCTTGAAAGACGGCAGATTTGCTTTCATGGAAATAGTCTGTCTTTTTTGCTTAATGGTTGCTTCCTTGGCAACTTCTCCGATCTTGTGGGTTCCGTGAGGTTTTGTTCTGTTTCTGCATCTTCCAATAATGGTCGCGTTAATAGCTGTATACTCGATGTTTCAAAAGTAGTATTTGCTTTTTAAATGATGATGATGTAATTCACTGGAATAATTTTGCGTTGTTTTCTCTTGGGCGACCTTTAGCCTTTGAGAAATTGGTAACTATTTTTTGTAATTTGTAGGCTTCTGACTATGTGCAAGAACAATAGATTATGGCTCTCGACTGATTTTGCTAATTCGTGGACCAGAGTAGCTCAATACGTTGTCTCTGCAAACTGGGATCCTTTGAACCCTGACATTTTTTATTATGTTATTGATCCGTTGCATACCATGACAAGTATGTCTTTTTATGTTTCATATTGTAGCTATTTTTCTAGTGATACAAATGCTAACTGATTGCTGTTTGCAAGCAATAAACTCCAAAACCTTAACTTTTAGAGTAGAACATGCAAAGTGAACTTGAGTTTAATTTTTTTATTGTGAGACTACAAAAAATTGCATTCTGATTTTATTGTGAGGAACCTTGACTTGTCTTCGTCCAATTTTTCTTTCTGAATATTTTACTTATTTTTTATGTACCAGGTGGTTTAACTTATACTCGTTTGCTCTGCGTATAAAACAGTAAGCTTGATGAATCAATGAAATGCCTGAAAATTGCATTACCTTTTCACACTTAGAAAAAATCTCTGAGCATGTTTCATACCGGCCAGTTGGCTCAGTTGCTAAGCACACGCTATCGGTGCAGGAGGTCTGTGGTTCGATTCTCGAGCCGGTTAAATCGACACAGTTTCGCCAACGGCTCACCACCGCTGCGACATTTCGTCGGATCTGTGTTGCCCAGGCGCTATGCCGCGGATATGAGCCTCGTTACACGCTTCGGCAGAATACCGCTAGTATATATAATGATGATTTGAATTTTTTGATTTTTGGTGCATGCTTTGGTATTATTAGGTACTAGGTTATGTGGAAAAACCGGCGCTTGGTGTATCGGTTAAGAGCGTCCGCTCGGTAGCCAGGAGACTGGGGTTTTATTCCCGGTCGGATCACGCTAAAGACTTTAAAATAGTATTCGCAGCTTTCGCGCCAGGCGCTCGGCACAAGCGGAAGTGCGAAGGGTTTTGTGTATGTGTTGTTCGTCATGTATATATGTCCCTGAACAGCGTTCAATCGTTCGTAATTGATAATTGTAATGGGCCGCCAATTGAGAATGGCCTTAACGATGTGTGCTTGCACCCGCTGTCCCGTGCCTTTACCTTTTACCTTTAGAATGTGCAGAAGACAATGAAATCAACATTGGCTTTCAGTTTTAAGTTTTAGACCATACTGTTGAAGAAAACTTGCCTGAAATAAAGCATCGATTATTTGAATTTTACTCAAAATGTTTTTCTAGAGAATAGCATTGAAAATGAGTTGTATCGCTACAACGTTGCTCAGATGAAACAGACCTTGCTTGCCCAACATGTCCACAGTTTTGTAGTCCAGGACCATTACTTATTTCTGTCCATTCAATTCAACGGGGTAAGCACGGTGTTAGTTGTTAAATGCTATGTAACTTGCGAATAGCCTAGCAGTCACAATGTGGATTTACAGATAACAAGTCCAGTTCAATTGGAGGTCTATTTATGTGTTTCCATTTGAATCATATTCGCTCTTGCTTTACCATTTTTTTCCGCCACTTCTTTATCCCTGTCAGTACTTGTTCAAAAATTTATTCATTTGCTAGGCGTACGATTTTTGCGTCTCTAGGATTATTTGAAGCTTATTTAAGTCGTTTTTCTAATTACATTCTGATTAAAAATGCGTTTGCTTGCGTTGATGACACTGCACTGACAAACTCTTGCTTATCTACTGGTTTGCTTTTTCATTAATCAAGATGTGCGGTCGTGGCGTTGATTATCAGTAAACCCTTTCTACAGAACAAGTTTACGAATTAAGTGCTGCTAGTAAAATTTGTTTTGAAGCGACAAACTTTTTTCGTCTATGCTGGATAACTTCTACGTGATGAAATACGATTGAATGAAGTATGAAGTTCCCATGTTTTTATTTGCAGAAAAACGGTAGCCGTGTGCTACACGTTTCAAAGAATGAAGGTCATGCATGGAACGCTGCGCAACTACCTATGATTGGAAAGCAAGAGTTCTATTCCTTGCTGGATATGAGCGAAGACATGGTTTTCGTTCATGTTGACACTCCTGGAGGTAAAATTGTGTTATTTGTATTTAGTGGTATATTTGTCCTCCTATTACGTCAAAGCGCTATACGAGCTCGCTTAGGAGTTGCCAGCCATCTGTTTACCACACCAAGATGAAGAATCCCGCTAAGTGCCTATCCCAACGGTACAACAAGTAAACTTGCCGACTTGTTCTCCACACTGTCCCTTTAATGCTGAGCGTCAAGCAGGGAAGCTGTGAATACCAATTTTTAAAATTCATTGGTTTGACCCCACCCGAAATCAAACCCGAGTCTACAGCTCCAGATGCGGACGCTCTCTTACCATTTACCATTCGGGCTTCTGAGCTGTTTAAAAAAAGGATGAGAAGAGCTAAGTCGAAAATAAAAAGTGAAAGAGGAAGTTTCTTCACTGAAGCAAAAGGGCTGAAGTCGTACGTCTGGCTTCGACCGTGAAACCTAGTTAACGTCATATTTCTTGTCTAATACTTAATCTTAAACCTCATGTCTGAAGTGATGTATTTAGTATGTGCTGAAGTTGTGTAAAAATCATCTTTGGTTCCGGTTTTCAGGATGTTTTTTCGTCGTTTTTTTGTGCCTACATGTCAAAATAGGCCTTTTTTGTTTCGAGGCTTGCATAAATCTTTGCAAACGTCAGTTCTTGAAACGTTTGCAGTTAAGCTGCTACGCATAGCGTTGGTAAAGCGCACAATGTGTATTAGAAATGTATTGTGTTGTCTAAAGCTGTGTCATTATACCGGACAACTAGCGGCTTTTGAAAGGTGTTGTATTTCAGTAATTCTATAAGGGATTGTTTTTACAGTTTTTGCCGCAAACGTAATTGGGTGAAAACTGCTTCGCGTAACTTTTGACTACGCCAGTTTTCGTTACTGGGGGCTATACGCCCGTAAGGTTTTTCATTGCGAAAAAAACACCCCAAAGTGCATCCTGTATCGAAACAACGAAGATGCAAGAGATGCGTGGTTACAGTAATTCGAATGAATTTACGTTGCATGTTTTTGACCGTTTTACATTTTGTGGGTTTGTTTAAGCTAATCGTTACATGGTGTTTTGGATCACGATTAGCAATTTCGTTGATCGTACATAGTGATTGTTTTCCTCAATATGTTGAACAGATACGGGTCATGGCAATATATATACGTCAGATGAAAGAGGGATTGTTTATTCGTTGTCCTTGGAAAGGCATTTGTATCCAAACAACCAAGGCATAACCGACTTTTACAAAGTGAGTCATTATTTCAGACAATAATGATAATTAGTTAATTTCGTTAAGGTTTAGTTGGTATGAAATTTGAGCCAGAGACTTGTATTGTCAAGAATTTATTTTTACAAATCCATTTTGAAATGCAAACTGTGAATCTAATTTTACTTAGTCTCATTAACGCGACTTGTACACTTCACAATTTTACGAATAGATGTTATCACAGTGAATTACTGTAGCATTATGCGAGTGTTTAAACTGAAGTGATTTTCTGCAGCGATTTTACATTATTGCAGAAGAGAAGCTGACAAACATATGGCAATTTTTGATTGATGAAGCGAAAATGATACGTTTTTTGTAATGCAGTTTTAAGCACACGGAAATATGTTTCCTTGCCTTGTTTTAGTTCAGTCGTTTCTAGGATATGTACTGGCTGCATGAGTGCCATTAATCAAAAAACATTGAATGACACAAGCCTGCGAAACCCCAGATATCGCACGAATTAGACAGGCTGTTCGCAAAACAGTAAACGATTTTGCGTTACATCTTACCTACACAAAATCAGTGTGATTAGTTTTATTTTCTCATAATGTTAATGTAAATCACATTAACTTGGATTTAAAATAGCTATGGGTTTTTGTTTTTTTTTTTTGCGCTGTTTAGTGTGTAGAGATTAAATGCTTATCATATGCTGATGCTTGCAGTATAGCTGGGTAAATTAACCATGCTCATAGCTTTTGAAGTTTGGACGAAAAAGCTCGCTTTGATTTTCAACTTAAATCATTGTATATAGAGGTTTTTATGCAGATTATTCTATTGCTGTTTGCGTGCCAACAACTCCTTTTCGTTGACACAAGCGGGTGATGACGCAAAGCGTTTGACTAAGTGCGCTGTTGTTCAAATTTGTATGGCTCTTGCCTCAGTTCTTGCTTTGTTTTTGTGTAATTGTAGAACTTGTACTGCGCAATCAACTGATTGTAGGTTGAGGTTGCTAGTGTTGTAGGCGGAAAACTATTTCGTTAGGAAACTTTTGACCGGGAGTTAAATTTTATGCGACAAACTCCTAACTTGATTTTGTTCTAGGGTTAGATTGGATAGTGCCTGAATATGTAATGGCTTCAGTTTTAGATAGTGTGTTTCTTCCGTTAGAATTCTCCATTTTGATCACATGACTTTCACTCATGTGTAACTCGTGTTTCTAGGTTAACTCGCTTCCCGGTGTATACATCACTACACAACTGGGATCCGATAACACGGTACATTCTCGTATTTCTTTCGACAAAGGCGGCGCATGGTCGCCGGTCACCCCTCCCGCTGGCAGCAAATGCCCAGCTACTGAGACAGTGGTAAGTCCATAGGTTCGATTTTCACAGACGGACATTATTTGCGTTTTGTTTTGAAATTAAAGGTAAACAACTGTACTGCTTGCTTTAATGGTTTGATATTGTTATAAACTACGAGATATAGTTTTATCACGTGTCTGTCGTGACAATGTTATGTTTATTTTTTGCTACTCTTTTTTGTGTGAAAGATTATATACCTTTTTAGTGCAATCTGCAAATCCACAATGTATTCAGCGCATCAAAAGGAGTCCATTTGCCGGCTCTACCATTTTCAAGCAGTAATACCGTTGGCTTGATCATGGCACATGGCAATATAGGCAAGTCTGCGATATGTGTTAATTTTTGACATTGTTATTATGTTGCACCTCCGGTGTTTATAGCCGATTAATAGTTCCTAATTTGGTTGTGTCTCGATAAAACCCGCTGTTTTGGGGTTGGTACACGCAACACGCTTCGTATTTAAACTTCATAAATTTTACGTTTCATCAACACTTTTTGTTGATGAAACGTAAAATTTATGAAGTTTAAATACGAATTCCTATGCCTAACCAACATATTATTTGGGTGTTTAGAAGTTCAAGTGCTATGCAACCAGATCTTATATTTTGATAAGTTTGGCTCACAGAGTCACATGTGACTGACAATGATTGCGTCAATAACCATTGGTTAGAAGCGGATGTAATTAGTAACTTTTCCACTTGGTTTTCTGCCTGCACTAATTTGATTTTTGCGCCTAACTTTTCTTGTTGTTATGATGTTTCATTGTTATAGGGGACAGTTTGAACTTCAAGCCCCCCGATGTATACATCAGTGATGATGGGGGCTACACGTGGACCCAACCCTCTCAATTGAAAGGTCCCCATTATTACGGTATTGGAGATACGGGGGGTATCTTGTATGCCATACCTTCTACAGGAGAGTTAATAGACACTCTTTAGTAAGTGTAAGCTTTGTAATGGAATTCATCCTTGCGATTGAACGACCTGTAATTTGCACTGTAAATTTCCTCTAATATTTTGTTTACAGATGATCGTGTAATGCATCATATGTACCGGTATATTTGTTTTTAACTTGAGTGTATTTTCTAAGTTGTTTATCATACCTCAAGGTCTACGTGGCAAATTGACAAGATTAGCAAGTTTAAGCAAAATTTTGCAAACGGAAAGCCGCTGGAACAAAAAGTCGTAATTATGAGAGACCTTAATGAACGTGTAGTAGTTAGAGCAGTGTAAAAAATAGATCTGATGAATTTCGCCCTTGCTAAAACTTGAAAATATGTTTAGTCGTTTTTTAAATCATATAGTAGTTTATGAAATTTCAAACATAGGTAACTCTAATTTGTTACACCATTATCACGTGATTGAGCTTTAATGCGTCATCGACGTGACGTTCTATCACATGATGCGAGCGAATTAACACCAAGGTTTTGGAATTTGCTTGAAGCGTTAAGAACTTCAAAACTTATGCATCATGCTTTGTATATGGACATAACATACTTTGAAAAACCGGCGTTTATGTAAAACAGCTGTTTATTTATAAACATAATTAGTGCCCAGTATGTTGTGTTACACGCTCACCTGCTACATGAGCTTTGTCGTATGTTTTTTGTAGTGCGGAAATTGGCAGCTATGCTTGGAATTGTCTGCTTTTATGTGAAATGATGCTTCCTTATGCATTTTAAAACATTTGCAACTCCAGAGTGCATTTATGTTATCTTTACCTATGTAATTGTGAAGTGAAGTTTGTATGCGTAGGAGTATTTTTTCACTGTGTTGGCATACAGGGTGACCCAAAAAAACGGGCCCCGTGTATTTAGAATAATTAGAATTGGGGCCCGTTTTTTTTGGGTCACCCTGTACTTAATCTTTATAAAAAAATCGACAGCTTATGAGTACACCTTGACTGGTAGCCTAATTAAGCATTAGTTAAGAAATCGATTGCAGTTGTAACCTACCCAACCCCTTGATACAATTTTGACGTTCATTTTGAATTTTTGAAGGTGTTTTATTTCGTTGCATACCTAACTACATTCAAAAAATTATATTTCATAAAAATTTCAAACGAATGTTTGGTCAGTTGAACTTTGAGGTTGCTGGAAGGTTTCATTTTGTCGAAAAAATGTAGTTCTGCTTTGCTTGGTTGTAGTAGAAATTTACAGCGTGTCTTGGCAAATTTGCTTGAGTGCTCAGTGCGCAATGGAGCCCTTGTTGCCCGCCAAGGCCGTCCAGTCTGACTAATGTCTTGCAATCAGAACACACATCGATACAAGATTAAAAGTGCATTTTTTGGTTTGCAAATATGAATTTTATCTTTTCAGCTTTTCTCTTGATGAAGGACAATGTTGGTCACCCTTGAAATTCTGTGATCACAAAATTAAAATCACGGGCGTGTCGGCCGAACCCGGCGAAAATTCTACTGACGTCACGATTTGGGGATGGGACCAATCGGGAGATCAGTCATGGATGGCCATCACTGTTGACTTTGAGGCAATTTTGGGCCAAAAATGTAAGTGTTGTCATAGGATAGAGCAGTGGTTCTCAAACTGGGGACCGCGGTCCCGTTGGGAACCGCGAAACAGCATCAGGGGAACCGCAAAGAGGTCGCAGATTTGCGGATTTTCGATAAAGCATCCCATAGAATTGTGCTTAATTCGACATCTGCGGACGTAGTGACCTTTTTTTCTCTTCACTTGATTTTGCGTTAAAAATTGTACATCTGCGAACGTGATGACCAAGAGCGTATTTAGGGGAGGGGGCTATTGTGTCATGGCTCCCCCCTTTTGACAAAATTAATGGTGTCAAGTGACTGAAATATGCAAAAGAACAAAATAAATGGTGTCAAGTGACTGAAATATGCAAAAGAACAAAATAAGTGTAGTCAAGTGACTGAAATATGCCAAAGTCTTTTGATGGTTTCTGTAGCTTATGGCCAGGGGCGGATCCAGGGAGGGGAGTAGGATAAAGGGTATGCATCCTCCCATCAGCCCTTTTCAAAACTTTTTTGAAGTATGCAATTTTTTCATAATTTCGAGCCTCTTCGATAGCAATAAGCTCTACGCCTTAAGCACGCATAAACGGAAATGTGCGAACAAAATGCATCATACAGTATTTGGCAAAGCACTCAGAATTAGAATCAAAAAATTTAAACAAAAACTGCGTGAAAATTATTCAAAAAGCATCAAGATAGCCATTACAGCATGTACATTTTCAAAAATTTTTCGGGGGAGCACGCCCCCGGACCCCCTTAAACCTTTTCTTGTTTCTCAATCAGCTTTGAATTAGTTCTGCCGAAAAAAAAATACGCTTGAAAAAAATGTAGAAATTATGCCCACCCCCCTCTTTTAAAATTTCTCATACGCCACTGGTGATGACCTTTTTCTTTGCTCATCACTTGATTTTTGCTTAAACATCAAGGACCGTAAGTGATAGTAAAAGATCTTAAGATACCGCAATTAGTCGAAATTTTAAAAAAGTTTAAGAACCACTGGGATAGAGCAATTGTAGGTGTTTTTCGCGAGCAAATTTGAGATTAGTCGAGCTTACTTGTGCGACTTACAGCGAAGATAAACGTTGCGCTCTCTGAAACGATTTCTTTGATTTCAATTAAGTTTCTGTGAGCACAGCTTAACAGTTTGATTTGGTTCGATAATGAAAAACGATTATCTGAGTTCAGTCTTCTGAGTGGCCCAGTTTTTAGCACTTATGCTGCCATTCCATTGTAAATTTGAGCTATGCGCCGCAAATCTTTGTTTCTCTTTACGTAACGTGTTTCCTGGTTGGTATTATTACTTGTAATCAGCGCGACTGTTCTTGTCTTTAAAACCTGAACGTAGTTATTGGTGTATAACGCAATTTCTAGGTCCATGATGTCCATTAGACAAGAGTTTTTGTTGGTGGGAGAAAGTCATTTGCGGCGCAATTGCATTAAAGTAGACCTATCCTGCTAAACCGGCCGGATAGCATAGTGACCAAAGGCACCACCATCGGCTCGGGAGGTTTTGGATTCGCTTCCCGACCCGGTCAAATCTGATACTGTGTCGCCCACTACTGGTCGCCGCTGCGACGTTTTTTCAAAGCTGTGGCGGCCGGGGGCTAAGCCGCTTAGATAGGCTCCGCACTCGTTACATGCTTCGGCATAATACCGCGAGTATAATGAAGATTTGATTTTTGATGTGATCGAATTAGTGCAAGGGGATTAGAGTGCTGGGAGGGGTGCAATGAAAAATTATGGGTAACCGTTCGAGCATTGCTAAAACTTTTAAATTGCAAACTTTTGTTTAAAATTTTTGATTTTTAGGCAACCAGAATGATTACATTACATGGAAAGCTCACGAATCGAACAAAGTTACAGGTTTAACCAGTAACTGTCTCCTTGGAGCGGAGAGATCATTCATACGCAGACGAAAAGGTACTACATGCTTAAATGCCGACGCTTTGGTTCCAACTCAGCAATTTACTCCATGTGCTTGCGACCACAGTGATTTCTTATGGTAAGTTTGGATTTTTGGAAATCATTGTAGCTGCAATTAAAGCAGGTTTCTAGTCTGATTTAAGAAAGTTTTCTGTCAAGTGTTAAAATAGCTGAACTGGCGTTTCATTCACTCAATTTCAGTAGTAACTAGCCCAAGTTGACCGGTTTTCTGAGAATGCCAGCTTCGGTGCAATCTGTAATTGCATGTTTGCAAATTATGCTTTGTATCTTCGAAAGGGAATCGTAATCTGGGCTTGGGGTAATTTTACGCCCCATACCTCTTGCAATTGTTATCGCTTGTATCAGTATCAGTCTACGACTTCACACTGTAATGCAGGAAGATGCAAGCGATAATGTCATCCAGATGTTATCGCTTGCATCTTCCTGCATGATCAGCCTTTATACAAAATCATATTTTCATTGATTTACGATACTTTAGCTAAACTGTGTCTAGTGCAATGTTTCTTAACTTTTTTGGGGAATGCAGAGTCAAGGCCCGTGAAACCCTTCTCTTTACAAAAAGAATGTAACGGCCAATATGTAGCTGTTGTCCTAGCAGATATATCGTTATTGCAGTGGTTCCCAACCTGGGCGTAAATTACCCCCGAGGGGTAATATGTGATTCTTTGGTGGGTAATGTTACACCACAAACACGCTGAAAATATATGCCTAAAGGCACGTTTTTTTGCTCCTCGCCGATATTTTCACGAAAACAGGACACCTGCAGACATAGGCGCACGTAGGGGGGGCACGATGCCATGCCCTCCCCCCCTTTGGCTTTGTAATAAGGTGCTATTAACCTAACTTTCAGTCTACAATTTCTCAAACCAATAAGGGTTGCAGCCTCCTTTCTCATATTTTAGCCAAGCTTCTGCTTGTAGACATAAGCCGCGAAATTATTTTTGCGTTGTCCATAGTGACTGCACTCACTGCAAGCCCTTTTTCGATAAAAAGTGTGCTAAAATGAGAGTTTTTTATGTGAAACCCCAAATATTCGTTGGCGGCTGGGGGTTTCACCCTGAGACCCCCGGGTGTGCCACTGCCTGCAGACGTGCAGATCTTTTTTTGCTCTTCACCGATATTTTCGACGTATAGACCTTTCTTTTTGCATCTCACCGATTGATATAACTGAGGTAAACTTCTGTAATACTGTAGTTTTTTGTTGGGTAATTGAGGATCAGTCACATCAAAAGTGGGTAATGAAGAAAAAACGGTTGGGAACCACTGCATTATTGTATCAAGGCTTACACACTCCTTCATGCATCTTCTCGGACCCTATTTACGGATACTGGCCCCAGGATATGAAACCCCTGATCTAGAGACCGTCACCGTGGTAGTTCCGATTCCAGTGACGGGATTTTATCGCAGTTTTCAACCCGCTTTTTGGACTTGCGACCAGCATTTTCTCATGTTGTCACAATCTCGTGTGTGTTAAGAGTTTAACTATTGGATTTTGTGACAGTGATTATGGATTTAAACGAGATGGTAAAGGAAATTGCGTGGATGACCATGAAGGAAGATCACAGCGAAAAGATATTTGCATTGATAAAAATGATGAGCTCATTACCACTCAAGTAAGATTCTCAGGAAAATCTGCTCTTGAATAAAGTAGACAATGGAGCACCGTCTGTGAAGCAGAAGTTTTGCGTTTGTAATAGCGTGGACGGCTAGTAAATAAAGTGGCGTATTTGTCACTGTCAAAAAACTTGGAGTTGAGTCCCATCTTTTTTACAAATTGGTTTTTTAAACTTGTTTTTTCAGGGTTATCGGAAAATTCCAGGTGATAAATGCCAAGGAGGATTTGACCCCCCTAATAAAGTGGTGAATTTGCACAAGAAGTGTGCTACGGTAAGTTGCTAATGGTGCTTTTGGAAGTTCATTCCTTCGAGTGCATGTTCAAATGTCGACAAGAAGTCGCCGATAAACGGAGGTGGCTCCATCAACCTCCGTGAAATATCTCACATTCTTTCTCTCCCTTTCGTTTGATTTTGGGCTTCTTTCAAATTAAAACCTGCTTTCACCCGTTCTTCTACCTGCTTCAATGTGATCTTTCGGCCTTCTCTCTCCACTCTTCAGCATTGATTTCGAAAGCATCTCTTATTATATCGTCTTCCTCAGGACACGCCCCAGTCGTCTCATTCCATTTACGCATTTTTAAAATATGTCACATTTGATTCGTTTGCTTTGCAAATTCAGTATTTAAAATCAGTTTTGTGTTCGCTGTAGGTTGACGAGGTTCAGGTTGACTTTGGTGTTGACACAGACCACTTTGAGACCTACACCGTCGGGCCTTCTCCATCTTCCAGTACCTCCCACCCCGGTTTGATCGCTTTCTTGGTAATTGCGGTATTAGTTCTTGGGTCATCTTTAGCGTTTCTCTTATACAAACGAAGAAGCAGGTAAAATGATGTGTTCACTATTTGCACCGTATGATGACACAATTTTTAGCTTTTCTGTTGAAAGTCTAGGTGTTGTTTGCGCTCAGAACTATGCTCACGTTGCAGGTTTGATAAACCTCAACAGTCAACAATTTCTTCTTAGTTGCGACATGACGTAACGGTCCCGTTGTATAAGTTACTGGTCCTTCGTGACAAGTTTGATTTAATGGCTAGAGACGATCGCACGTGGCATAATTTAGGTAGATGCTGGTTGCGAGGTTAAATTTTTTTAAAGTTGGAATCGTATATTACAGTGTCTTGCGTGTCCGCTACACTCCGCTCTCAACAAAAGAGGATCGTGAAACTCCGCATCAAAACGGATCCCTTGCTGGAACGCAAACGCTCGTAAAAGATGACGCCGACCTTGTGGATGCAAATGGATCAGCCACCGGACATCCTGCTGCCGTTATATCCTATCACGACGATTCTGACGACGTGAGTAGATTTTGCTTTTTTCTTTGTCATTACTCCATTTACGTTACTACATTTAATGCTATCATAACTTTACTGGCAAATGTGCCAATGCTTAAATGACCCTTTGGTGCAGTTTATCCTGCGTGGTTCCTTTTTGAAAATAGAAGAGCACCTTATACTAGGGGCACGGGCAATATGTGAAAAGCCTTGCGCTTTTTTCGCCCCAGAAATTGTTCTTTAACTAAACATGTGGTTGTGGTCACTCTGTAACGACTCTCAAAAAACTGCACCGGAAAGTAGGGACTGCTTTTAGTCGAGCGAGCAAGTGGATAAAGTATGTGCCCTGCAATTGCTCTATGAATGTGATAAGATAACTTTCTGCTATTGTAAAGAAAACGGTTTACCGGTTTAAACTGTATTGTGCCGTTAAAAGAAGTTGGCCGTTTTGATTTCTATTGATACTTTATTAAATGCCGTTTTAATGCTGCCATTTATTTTTCAGGATTTGATTGTGACGTAACGCTTTTCTTGTTCTGCGTTTTTGCACATTCGTACTATGCATGGCAATTAGTTCCTAGCAGATTGTAAAGTATGTGTCATATAAATCTACTGTGTTTAGCTTTGCTATGGATGGTGCGTCTTTTATGTGGCTCAAAAATCGAATGTTAAATACGTTTGTCGTTTGGCCCGTTTGAATGTCTACTGTAAGGGGATCAAACGTTCATGGGTTATCTGCAGCGTAATCAAATTTTGATTTCATAATTCAAAAAATGATCATGACCTTAAATATTTAATTGCGATGTCAAAAGTCTGTGGACTGATGGCCCAATTAGAGTGGCAGGGTGAACAATGTGGTTTTTAGTTGTTTCGATAATCAGTTACGCGGCTAAGATTCAGATTTTGATTTTACATGCAGTAAACTGTTACTTTATTAGTTTAATAATAATTAGTATTTATTTCCACAACAATTTTGATTCTTGGTTCTAATTTCGGAATTATTGCTACGTGAAATTCGCAACACAGCAGTTTTCGGTGATATAGATTTCTTTCTTCCGAAAAATTTGGATAAGACGTTTTTTGTCCAGAAGACCTATTTGTAGATGTGTTATGGAATTTTGAATCTATTTGCCTTTGAGCTTTTATTTCGTTTATGTGGAGTTTCAGTTTGCTTAAGAGTCATTGACATTATAGTACATGGTTCTATGTATAGTTGGAAAATGGGTCTGTACATTATCGTCATCTACCCTTCTCAAAGTTTGTTCTTTTTTTTTTCGTTGTTTCAGTTTACAAACTGATGATATTCTGTTGATTTGAATCTGATTGTAAATAATTCTTCATTTTTGATCCAAATAAATAGAAAAGCTATGCTTTGTGTAACATACGTACAGTTCTTTATAAAAATGCAGAAATATATGAAGTTTTTAAAACATATTGTATTATTGAATTTACGAAGTCTTTTGAGTAGAAATATCGTTTATGCAGGATTTTTTTTTGGGGGGAAGTCGCTGTTTTTTGTTTTTTTTATCAAGTCACACAATTGCAGCTTAAGGGTTTTATATTAGTGAGTTAAGTGCATCATAGAAGATCAAAATCAAATCTTCATTATACTCGCCGTATTACGCCGAAGCGTGTAACGAGTTGCGGGGCCCATTTCCGCGGCTTAGCGCCTGGGCAACACAGCTCCGAAGAAACGTCGCAACGGTGGCGAGTCGTTGGCGACACTGTGTCGATTTGACCGGCCCGGGAATCGAACCCCAGACCTCCCGCACCGATAGCGTGCGCTTTGCAACTGAGCTAACGGCCGGTCATCATAGAAGATTACCTGGTTTAAATCGAACTCGCGAAACCAGCTCCGTGGCCCAATGCTCCTACCGCTCGGCCCAACTCCGCGTACCTTACTTTTTCAGTGATATTTAGATTCGTAACAAAACTTTGTTGCCATCCAATAGTTGCAGTGGCTATGATTTGACAAATAACGGTCACCTAACGATTAAAAAACGTAAAATCAATTACTACTAGAGGTCGCCATGGTTAATTTTTATCACAGACTTGCGCTCTGAGACCATAAATTCAGTTTTCCGGTTTGTAGGCTAGATTTTTCACCGTCACAAAGAATCGAAGTTGTGAATTCATGTTTATTTCAGAATTTCGTATTGTTACATGGCGCTTAATTGACTCACACGTTAAAAAACCCTTATGTACATTCAGTTAATACATGTCTTTGTTAAAAAAGTTCTTAACAGTCTATAGCGCTATCCCGAAAGAAATCCATATTGTTGTAAACTCCTTCCAGCAATTGCCGCACACCACGCATACTGCGCACGCACTTTGTATCAATGAACAAAGACCGAGAGCAATGCAATAATGTCAAAAAAATACAAAACAGAAAAAACATCAGTTTATACAAACACTAAAACACATAATACTATCATTTCTGATGGCTTCGTTTTAAAAAAAAAACACTCACATTTCATCTAACAGGAGTGGACAAAATTAATTGTTGAAAGCGGTTTCGTCCAAATCCCACTGGCTTAAAAGGGTCAAAGCTTGGTGCAATGTGTGCTAGTGAGCCTAACGTCTTTTAGTCAAATCAAGATTTTGATGTCCCAACACGTCAAGAAAGCTCTATAAAGGCAGTTTTTTTAACAACCTTAATAGCAGAACATCTTAATGTTGCTTAGGCCTTACTACTAAAACAACTAGAGATGCTGTTACTATGTAGCAACAGCTAATAAGAGCATCTTCATTATCTCGTAAGTGGATAGGATTTTCACTTCCCAGAAAAAGTACTGGCTGTCGGCAGAGCTATATTTTGTGACACAAAAATAGTTTACGATGTGTGGTAGCGAACGAAAGTGAAAACAGGGAACAAGTTGTGCGAATTGTGACTGAAGAAGTAAAAATCCTTAGTAGCTTTCAATAAAAGTGACCCAAACTTTTGGTGCTCAACATACTCAAAAAAGCTAATGAAGCAAAGTCCCCAGGTGCTACAGCTTATACAACGTGAGAATAGTGTAATGAGTTAATTTAAAATCAATTCTCCATGGATTTTTATAAATGTTGAATGCAAATGCAACAACGCAACCAGCATTCGTCAACCAATGCAATGTCGACTTTCGTTGCTGCAAAATATAGGCAAACATGGTAAAAAGCACATCAGAAAAATTAATGCTTTGTAACTTAACAAATATTGATCAAAAAATCACCATTTGATACAAAAAAAATCTTCAACATTTGAGAATATCTATTGCAATTTCTGCAAAGTAGGATGCAGTTGTATCTGCCCCGACATCATTTACGTGGAATCTAAAAAATACAAACGTTTTTAAAATGCCGGCTAAGGTACTGTATATGGAGCAAATAACATAACACAGGAAAATATCATGCAATGACCCATTTAGTTCACAGGCACACCCGTAACCCACACACCAATAACAAAAACAACGTATTTCATGCCCTCATAGAAGAAGCGTGTTTACGGAGTTGGGAAAAAGGGAGTGCATCAAAAATGGAAACCGGTAGGGTCAACCGGCACCGGTCGGATCGACTGGCCGGCCGGCGGTCAAGAAACCTGTCAAATTCTCTTTCCTTACAACTAAAATACACACAAACACCAATCGAAATATTCATACCGATATGTATTTTTTAAATAAAGCTTTATGAAAAAGTTTTCAACAGTGAGACTTGCATACTTATTAGCGTGGTTGACGTTCTCTTTTTTAGCAGGATTAAGATACTAATTTGATGTCATTACATTACCATACCGCTCCATCGTAGCCTGCAGGCTTTAGCTTCTCACCATGTTCGCGGGTTGCTTGTAACGTAGCAGCCCGGGCTGGTTGTTGCGTTTGTTAAGGTGGTTTAAGAAAAAGAATGATTTTAAAGTGGTTTACAAACGAATGGCTTCCTAATCATATGCAGGCTTTACCACTTATCGATTTATGCTGACCATGAAGTACAGCAAATAACAAGTCAAGCAAATGTCCACGTCAAATCAAAATAAAGTCAAATAACGCTAACAGATTCGTATTTGTCCAAGTGAAACAAATGAGCAGGTGAAGTTTAGGAGTTTACTTTTATTCAAATAGCCTACTGTTTTTAGATGAACTTTAACATGTTCAATACGTCTCGTGGCAAAGTTTGTGTAAACTACAGTTTGTCATTACGTTTATTGAACACTGAACATATACCCCAGTTAAAAACCCGGTCGACCAGGCCGGTCAATGACCGGTCAACCGGCATAGATTTTGAATTCTACTGGTCGGGTCGAGAAAATCCTGACCGGTTCCATCTTCGGAGAGCATTCTGTGGAGCACATCAGAGTTGTCAATCGGGCTTTTTGGGTCAGGCTAAGGCTTAGATTTTGAAAAATGTGGGGCTTCAATCGGGCCGGAGCAAAATTGAGATTTTCAGTGAGTGACAGCGTTTTCGCGATTGATGGAATACAGCAAAGAGAACGCCATGTGTATTGCTGTTCGTAACTAGTGCGATTGTGGATGGGTAAAACTTTTTTTTTATTAAAATTTCAAAATTAAAAGTGGTGTTTTTGATCTTCGTTTTATCATCGGGCTCAGACTGACTGATAAATAGGGATTCGGGTTCGGGCTTGAAAAATCGGGTTCGTGTCAGGACGGGCTCAACATCTTCGGTCCGTTGACAACTCTGGAGCAGACATCTAAACCAAGCAGAAATCTATCTATTGCAGACCATCTACATTTTATTGCTTGTATAAAACTTTACAAACATGTCAGTTAAATTCTTAAACATGATAAGGTATATCCAAGTACTCTGATGTGGTATCTTCTGATGGATTGCCAATGGATCCTGCATCAACTGCAGGGCAAGTTTCCTCTAAATCTTCTTTACCACTTCTACACATTTCCGAACCTACATCCTGTTGCTGTTCACTCATCGTTGCAACCGATGATTTGAAGTTTTCCACACTTGTCTTTTTTACCAGAGGCGTAAGATAAAAGTGCACTGCTTGTTTTTTAGTGCTATCTTCAGTTAGGTAAGATTCCTCAATTTCTTGAGATGTCTTAAAGCAAGATGAAGAATCATATAAATGTTCCGGGTCCGTGTTTTCTGGTTGGGTATTTTCTTGATTGCGTTCTTTGTACGCCGAAAATGAATTAGTGAGGATTTTAAAATCAGAAAATGGAATATCTACGGAAGCGTCTTGCTCAAAATTTTTGCGAAATACGGATTTTGACCGAGATAGCTCAAAAAATCCGGGCGGGTCAACCGGACTTCCGAATTCTTTTGTAAAAACTGGGGTAGGTTCACAGCGTTTGTCGTTTGTCTCAAGATTTAAAACTTCAGCAAACACTTCCGTCAATTGAGCTATCTCGTCATGTGTGTCATCATCACAATTGTTTTCATCTCTTTCAAAAACTTCGTCATCTGCCATCACCGCATCCTCGTCGCAAATGGAATCACTTTCTTCAATTTGTGGACAAAAATCTACTTCAATGCCTTTGACGCTTCGGCAATCTTCCGAACTTTTCCGAAGACTTTCCGAAAACGAGTCATTCATTGTTTGAGCGTCATCGGTCATTTCAAGCGTAGAAGAATTGTGCTGATCACATGATAATTGGGTAACCATACCTTGATCATCGTCTTCAAATTTCGCTCCTATCAGCTGATCTACAGCATTGTCGCTAGCCAATTTTTTTCCGTGTTGATTTTGAAATTCATTCGAGGTTTCACCAACTGGAAATGCTTTAGGTTCAGAGTATGCTACAGCCTCAAAAGATTCCGACTCTCCAATTTGTTTTTCCTCCAAAATAACATCTTTGGAAGAGAGATCGTTGCCGCACTCAACTTGCTCGAATTGAAACTCATTGTTCTCTTTTACTTCTTTTGGCTGTTCGTTGGGATCAAACTCCATGTTCAAGATCGTTTCTTCTTTGATGCAATAGTACGAGACATTTTCCTCTTGTAGTTCGTCAACTAAGGAAACTTCATTTTCTAACTCCAAGTCATTAAATGATGCCATCTCTTCGCCAATCTCTTCAGGACTCGTAGTGTCCTCTTCACTTTCTGAGTGATGATGAGAAGCATCATTTAAACGTGGATAATCATCCTGAAGCACTTCACAATTTGGCGACTTGGTCTGTTGCGATTGTAGATCATCATCAATTATAGTAAGATCATCCACATCTGTCTCTTGTTGCTCCAAAACTTGATTTTCATGAAGAGATTTTTGGATGATTTTCTTATTCAGCTTGTCTTCTTCGATCCAAGTTGCATATTCTTCAACAATTACTTCCTCACCAGAAATGTTCTCAGAGCGCATTTTTGTATGTAAACCTTTAAAAAAACAACAGTTGTAAAATTACAATAACAGCATCAGCAAAAATAGTTCTACGGCAGCATTTCTTATTACACTTCCAAAGCACAGACTATTTCTACAATGATCGTTTACGGTAAGCCTGAAAACATAAACTTCATTTTGGCGTTGAGATAACAATGCACCAATTTGAAACTTCTTATTAACACAATCATTGTCAGCGACATGGCCTAGCGGTACCGGGCGCAGGTGACAGATCCTACGTGACGGGTTCGATTCGCGGCTGGAGCCGATCGCATTTCACATATTTAACGGGTGGCTGCTGACTCGAAGAGCGCAAGCTCACTTCGCAGTCTCCCTCAATCACCGTTGAATTTTCTGTTCAATATGATTTGAAAATAACCTCAGTTATTTATTTATTTATGTGCAGGGTATATTAGCGGTATTAAAGAGTGTATAGCACAGAATTGAATGCTAAAACACACTTTTGTGCGCTGCTCAAATGCTGTAAAGCAGTTTACTTGATCTGACAGTAAAGTGTAGCCTAAAAAGTGTTTGTGAAATATTGCAATACTGATAGAAGCATTTTACAAACATTAGTCAGTGATTACTTACCGAAAATTGTTTGTTTCCACATTTCCAAGTGTCAGCTTCGTGATGTCATGCACATTTTCAAAAAGGTGTTTCCATTTTTTAACAACAGTGTTATTACGCAACCCAGCACACAGACCATGCACAACATATCATACAAAAACATTCAGGTTAATAATGATTGGGTTACGAACCAATGTTGCACGTACAATTGATTTTGTTATCTCAAATCTATATTACCTGAAGCTTTCGTGGTTTGATTAGAAAATTCTTTATTTGTCTCTTCATGACTACTTTCGCTTGTTTGCTCTGCTGCAGGATCGGACGTTGGTGCCTCACTTTGTTTTGGAGGAGAAACTTCTGATTGAGCAGGAGCTGAAGACTCGGAAGTTTGTTCGGGTTCCTCCACAACTTCACTTTGCTCAACAGTAACTTCTTCAACGACTTCTGTTTGTTCTGTTTCAATTGCAGCTTGCTCGGTTTCAGGTTCTTCGCTCGCATCTGGAGTTTGTTCAAGAGCTGCAGCTTGTTTTTCAAATTCTCGTTCTGGAGCTGCTGTTTCAGCAGCATTTTGTTCTGGTTCGACTACTGGAGTTTGTTCTGGCTCTGGTTCAACATCTGAAGTTTCCTGAGGTTGGACTTCTTTAATTGTTTCTGGCTCGGCAAGAGCTTGCTCTGGCTCAGTTTCAACTACTGCTCCTTCGGGTTCCGCTGGGACTTGCTCGGATTCTAGGGATTTTTTTTCATCAGCTTCAGTAGAAACCAGTTCAATTTCAGTAGGAATTTGTTCTGGCTCTTCAAGAGTTTCATCCACTAGTTCTTGGGGAGTTTCAGCTTCGGGCTTCTGGGGAGTTTCCGTCACAGGTTCTTCAGGCTCAGTTGATACTTGTTCTGATTCTTCAGGGGTGGGGACTATAACAGTTGTTTCAAGGGCTTGTTCAGGCTCCTGGGGAGTGTCTGCAGCGGGTTCTTCAGGTTCCTGGGGAGTTTCATCAACGGGTTCCTGGGGAGTTTCGGCAACGGTTTCTTGGGGAGTTTCGACGATGGGTTCTTCAGGTTCCTGAGGAATTTCAGCAACAGGTTCTTGGGTAGTTTCAGCAACGGGTTCTTTTGGAATTTCTGTAGGTTCCTGGGTAGCTTCAGCAACGGGCTCGTCAGGAGTTTCCACAACGGGTTCTTGTAAAGTTTCTGCAGGTTCCTGGGTAGTTTCATCAGCGGGCTCGTCAGGAGTTTCCACAACGGGTTCTTGTGGAGTTTCTGCCGGCTCCTGGGTAGTTTCAGCAACGGGCTCTTGAGTTTCCGTAACGGGTTCTTCAGGTTCCTGTGGAGTTTCAGCTACAGGTTCTTCGGTTGCAGTGGTGACTTGCTCAGGTTCTGGAGTTGTTTCAGCGGGACTTTGTGCCGGTTCAACAGCAGGAGTTTCAGGTTCTTCAAGAGTCTGCTCTGGCTCGGTTTCAGGGGTAGATTCCTCAGGCTCTACAGCAGGTTTTTCTGTTTCGGCAGCATCTTGATCCGGTTCAGCCACTGGAGTCTCATCAAAAGTTTGTTGCCCATGGGCGGTTTCTTCCGTTTCCACTTCAGGTTTCACTTCTTCTGATTGTTCCGGCTCAGCAGCCTTAAAGCAAAGCAAGTTTCACACCTTTTGTGTCGTTTCAAAAAGCTTTATTTGTGGTACGCAAAACGTAGGTAAAATTTTCTCCGCGATTTGTTTTACGATTTGAGCATAAATATCGTCGCAATGCTTGTTACATCAAAATATGACAAACATCTACAATATTCATCGTGCGTCTATGTTTTTACAACATAAAACATTGAGTACACGGTGTATTCAAACAATTTACAGCAACAAAAATGCCACTTGCGCTCACCTCCGTTTCTTTTTGATCTTCCTGAGTTTCGGCTACAACCGCAATGGCCACCACAGCGTCTAAAAATGCAATATACGATATGGCTTACTATTGTAGTTTGTAAGCAAAACATAACAAATGATTTTCAATGCAAATCAATTGGAAATGACTGGAATAGGCAGTACTATTATTATCAAACTATCACGTTCAAAGGAAGTTAACAAGTTCATTAACTTTGATTCTACGCAGCAAATGTCATACCAAGAGTGCACAAAATAAGATAAAACGACTTTGATTGCTAACAGCACGAACATAGCAAAAGGCGACCGAAAAGAACATTGACAAGCGCCTTATCACAGTTAGCTTGTTGGAATGTAAAGCCAAGATGTCACTTAGTAAGCCTGCTCGACACATACCGGAAAATAATCAGCGTGTTAATGATATGCTAAGAGCGCCAACTGTTTGTTTTCAAGAGTCTGGCGATTGTGACATAAAAAAGAAGCCTCAGGGGAGACCTACAATGATGTTCGAGTTTATAATTCCGATTATCTCATTTTCCAATATATTCTCAGTAGGATGGTCTACCAGGAATAAATTGTCATTAAATAAACGCTATTAACAACCAATGATTTGAGAATTCACACTGAAAAATGATACTAATACAGCTGAAAACCACCTCTATTTGTATAAATCACACGAACGACTCGTATAATTGCAATTTATACACGATTAAATTACTTATTCACTGAACTGATGGGACGAATCAGCTACAACGGCTCCATTATTACTTATTTTGTTTACAAAACATTACTGTGGGATCGGCTAGAAATCATTTTTCGCTAAGACGTTAAATCAAATCTCTGCCACTGAAGCTTGAAAATTATTTGGTTAAGCGTCATCAACATTTTAATCAAGCGGATTACACACCACATACAAGACTAGCAACTTGGTGTCAAACAGCGTTTTGAAACGAGTTTACATGATGTTATTATTCCACAAGACTTGGCAAAGGAACAAGACTTGGCAAAGGCTTACAATTATTCTTTATAGCCAAGCTGTCTTTAAATGCAAGTGTGGTCACTGTTATCACAGATCATCTGCTCGAAATGAGATCAAAATTTTTAATTTTTGAAAAATATTTTAACTTGTTTCACCAAGGTTTAACAAGAATTGATAACTTCATCATGGTATGTGTTCTTCACGCGGAATCTCATAAAGCATAATGCTTAAAATATAATGTGCGACGTAGACCTACCTGTGGCATCAGCTGATTGTTCTTCCGCTTGCTCTGGTGGACTATCTGTCTTCTGTTCTTTGCTTTCCTAAAAAATTAAAACGGCTGATAAACAAAAGAGTTGAAAACAATTCGTTGAAATTGAAATTTGAGGTTGAGACAATAGCGATAGTAGGCTGACAAATTAAATACAATAAATACAAGTCGGCAATTTCCAAGGGAATGGAAGTTCTTCACCAAACTTTGACTTTAGTTAGTTTTAAAAAGATGAAACTTTGCAACAAATTGAAAATTCAAAAAATGCAACCGCGGCCCTTCGGGCTTCTCAATTTTACGCCTTACGCCTCAATTTTATTGTGTGTTGTAATACTAAATAGATGTTGTCACTGCGGCCTCACCTCTTGAACAGCTTCTTCAGTGGAAGCCGGCTTGTCATCACTGTCTGGTTTAGGTTCCTGCTCTGCAGTAGCAGCAGACTCAGTTTCTGGCTTTTCATCCTGAGAAATGCATTTAGATGTCAAAGTACCAAGCAAACATTAAAAAGCACATCTGTTATATCACCAATAAAACCCTTCGCTAGCAAGCAAAAGAAAATATCTTTGTAACTGGCTATGGACTAGTAGAGTCTAATGCCGGTACGTCGAAGCCGGATGCAGGTAGCCTATCGGTAACGGTAGAACTTAAGATTTTGGGAAAAGGAAAAAGTTTTCAAGTAAAACCACTATTGCGGCTGCAGCCATGGCTGAAAAGTCAATTCCTTTGGTCTAAGCAGCACAGGAATGCCTGTCTTTAACGACGCTATGCATACCATCCCGTTAACTCAACTGCTCTACAGTCGTAAAGTTACTGAGCTGGAACGAAGACGTCAAAAGAACACCTGCAATTATAACCGCTGTTCTAACTAAAGTTCTAACCATTTCAGTCGTTTCATTATGGTAAAGTTTGATGATGGCGTCAGGATGTCTCGAGTAGCCTATAGAGTCAAAATACTTCAATCAACCTCCCTCCCCCATCATTTACCCGCAATCGTCCTAAGATAGAAATGTTGATTGTTGATTTTGAACTTCCCTAGCTCTTGGAACACAAAATACGAATGTGCTCTCCCTCGCTCTTTTCACTCTTGAACATAGGTCATTTTTCGTACTTTCATAATTTCAAAGGTCTGAATAAATCGCTAGATAATTTGAACCGAAAATAATGGAAAAAGGATATTTATATACAGCCTGCTCTTGTAACGGGCACCAACTGCGGTGGTTTTCAACCGCGGTGCCGTGGAACCCTAATATTCCGCCAGTACAGTCCAGGGATTCCCCAAGTTTTTAATTAAGAGCTGGGTTCAAGTAAGTTAAACTAATGCGCAGGGTTCCTCGAGTTTCGGGAATGTTTCATTGGGGTTCCACTACACCAAAAATTTGAAAGTCACTGATATACTTCTTTGAAAGGACAGATGATGATTGTGAAACGTTACGACTTCATATTATTAGGCAAAATGATCAAAAATCGTGACGCAGCATCAAAATGTTAAGTTAAGTGGGCTGCAAAGTTTGTACAACTTGTTGTTTTGTGCTACGACAAGATTACTAAGAAATGTCAAATATTACATTCCTAACCTACGCACTCATATACAACAAATTTTAAACAAAACTGGTCATAGTATTAATTTTGCGCGCAATTTTTCATACTTTGCAGCTGTTAAAAGCCATAAGAAGCAATATCAACCACGGCGAAATCGTTTGTTTTTTCTTAGGCTTTTCTACGCTTAACATTAAGAACATTTTGTGCAAAAGTATTTTGAAAAAAAAAACAAAGTACCAAAAACAACGTATTTGAAAAAAAAACAGAGTACCACTTTAATCTTACTTATTGCGCAGCAGTTATACATGAAATAAATAAAACCAGAAAAAATTGTTCCAACATTCTTGGACTGACTTGAGGCATTTTTGCCATTCTTGCATTGAAGGTGGTCATTATAATATGTGAAAATCATAATTTTCAAGTAAATTTAACGCATTTAATTACAATTTTTCTTTCTCTACAAGCACAGGAAAATTTCTCACAGCCGAGGAAGACTTAAAATCTTCACTGATAGCCGAATCTTGGCCTAAGGCTAATCGCTATCTTTTCAAACATCTTTAAGCGCTATTGTCAAATGTGCATACACACATAACAAAAACTTCCAAATTCCATGCAAGAAAATTGCAAGAGCTATAATTATTACTGCAAAATTCTACCCACTGATTCGTACGCGAGAGAATATTTTTTCATTATTAGCCCAAATTTTCATAAATAATCGCAAACTCGAAATGGTTTGAAAATCTTAAGTTGACATACTGTACAAGTGTTTCAAATATTGGGATTGAAATGAGGGGTAGGATATTTTTACAAAATTAGTATATGACGTCATTGTTACATATTTGGCATATCAATTACATCATTACAAAGTCGGGGTTCATTATGAAGTCACTCAACCGAACTTATACGAGCTCGCTTTCGAGTAAGCTTCAACCTTGTTGTACTTTTTGTTTTAGTTAAGTTATATGATATTTTATCAAACTGGCACTTTTTTGTAAGTGCTAATTTTACTTTTGTTCGCAATGACTGATGATAAAGATACATTGAATCAAACTTTTTTTGGTTTCGAAAGTTCCTAGCACCTGCCAGAGAAAACCTTTTTGTAATGGAAAATATTTTTTTAAAAGATTAGGAGCTCAAAGAATAATTCAAAAAACAAATCAGCTTAGAGGCAATTCATTGGATCGTCTCACAATCGCCATATTCGCATTACGACCTGTTCTATTTATAGTAACAATGCAGCTTTCCAAGATTTGTCAAAGTCGATCAATGCTTGCAGAACTGTGAGGCACAGAGCTTATTTAACCGTTGACATCTAATTACTAATAGTAAGTAACAAATATTCCTATTATCTGTTTCGTCTTACTGGCTACAATCAAGACCACCATTTCTTTAATTGCTTCCATCTGCTACGAAAGCAAGCTTGAATGAAAATTCAAAAAGAAACTGTGATATGAGTAAATCTTGGTACCATAGAAAGCCCGGTCTAATGGCTTTCACATTTTCAGGCCTTTTGTACCTTATCCAGTGTCCACGTGTCCAATTTTGGTGGGCAGCCCGCGGCTCTACGTTCTAATTTCTGCATCAAAATGAATTTTTTGATGTCATTTTTAATTATTACTGCAAAAGTTGATTTGATGTAGAAACTAAAGCCAAAAACCGCTGGCCTAAAGCCCGCAAAAAAACTGGACGTATGGGCAGGGCAATGAAGCAAATAGATCGAAAATTGTTGCAACAAAACGCTTTTCTCTCAAGCTTTTGCACAGGCTAATCAAAATAAAAATGAATTTGTACATTACTCGAGATCTCACCTCACACATGACACAATCAGTATAAATCACCTAGCAATTAATCAAGATCATAACAAAATGATGTTGTGTTGAACCGGAAATAAATCTTGCATCATTTCCTTTCAACTTAAGAGGAAGGAAACAATGGTAGAATTAAAACCAAATCAAGTTTTTACGTTACGAGGCTGCAAGAAAGTTTTGCCAGTCAAAATTTCAGGGGACACAAAGTACCTATGACTTCCTTAGTAAAACTGCAACCTCTGCTGTAGCTAAAATTTACTTTCGTATTCAGTACAGACGGGTATCTGCGAATTGCGTACAATGCATTGCTTAACGTAAAGCATACACCTCTTCACATTTTTTATGAGCTATTTGAGGAATGTTAGCGAATTGCAGATCATCGCTAATTTGATCCTTTTCTAATCTCAGCTAAACACCACCACCGCCAAAGGCTCACGCACTAAGAGCATCATTGTCATTATTGGTATGGCTAGCATAGTTCCACGAGCGCTTAGTTTGCCTAAGCAACTATATAACCGTTGGGTCACTAAGACTATGGACATCAAGCCCCAGTGGAAAATGACCACTGAGTATCCTTTTTCCAGAACGAAATAACATAGTTTAGTCTGAAGATTGTCATATTTTTTTTAGTCGCATAATATTTATATTATCATTAGAAAGCAATCAAAGCGCTATAACGAGCTCACTTAGAAGTTGCCAGCCATCCGCCTACCACACCAAGATGCAAGAATCCCGCTAAGCGCCTTTCCCAACGGCACAACAAGTAGCCGGCTTGTTCTTCACACTGTCCCTTTAATGCTGAGCGTCAAGCAGGGAAGCTAAGAATACCAATTTTAAATTCATTGGTTTGCCCCGATTCGGAATCAAACCCGAGTCTACAGCTCCGAAGGCGGACGCTCTTACCACTCGGCCATCTGAGCTGCCATTAATCTGTAGCATCCCATTTTGCAACGAAAAAACTCGACTTTTAGTCAACTGAACTTGGGCCGCTCTTTAAACAAGTAAAAGCTGATAAGTGCGTTAAATCACCCTTCACGTTTCGCAGCGGTGATTGGCGTTGGAGAAATCGTTTCAAACTCTTGACCGATTTTCCAATACCACTTCATCTTGTACCGTAAATTTGTGAATTACAATAGCGGGTCAAATGGTGCAAGCCTTATTAAAACGCGTTTAACGGTATGGCCTTGATGTCAAAATATCAGAGTTTTAAAAGCAAACAATTACTAGCGAAATCCAGCAATGCGAAAGCTAACTTGCGCAATTCGAAAAACTTAGGTTTTGTTATAGAATTGTTGCAAAAGGGGTTAAAGCACACAAAGTCATGGTTAAGTGATCTTGTATTCAAAACTATTTATCGCATGACTTGACCCCCAAGAATGTTCTAGCTTGTCGTTTTTGGTCTTTTGTTCAGAACACAACATAAATGACCAAGATTATTGTACGAAAGTGAAAACCGTAACTGTTGCAAGCCAATGAAAATATTTGTTATTCATACCTAGTTGATGTAGCGGTATGTGGCAATCCTTTGTATGCTACAAGCATGATTATTCTCGTTAAACAATTTTTAAGGACATTTACACCCATTTTTGCGCGTCCATTTAAAGACAAGAAGTGGAGACAGTTTATATTTATGAACCTATCTTAACTTTTAATTTACGTTACAATGCTCTGCAAAGAGTACCCATGTTATGCACTGTATGCGTGTAAAAGTGCTAGTATGTAGTTACGACTGAATTGAGTATTATAAAAGATCATATTTTGAACTGAATGAAAATACAATAACACTCTCCAAAATCATCTTAACTTATTAAATTTTTAAGCAATCATTAAATTTTTAAAAGGAGTAGGTTACCAAAACCTGATTTTCAAAGGTATACATAATGAACTTGAATTAGAAAGAATTTCGACAGTCTAATAAAATTGTATTTTGCTAGGACACAAGTACAGTAAAATTGTCCAACACCAACAAAGCGTAATTCAGAGCCACTTGAACCTGTCTAAACTCAGGCAAAAATTACTCTGTAAGAAGGCTGCAAGCTTCCTTTATGCTCCAGTGAATAATAACGGGCTCCGATAGATCTTGCTGCCACAACATGCCAAGAATGCAGCGCTAAGCCTATTTACACGCGAAGCAGGCGTTGTGTCTAATTATAGCCTCTCTACATGAAACACTGTTGAAAGAACACAAAATACACCGACTTTGATATTTAAGATATTACTGTATTGCATCTTGAAATTACTTGCTTATAGTTATGTACATAAGTTATACACGTAGCACTGGCTGTTAGCTCAGTTGCTTAGCGCACACGCTATCGGTGCGGGAGGTCTGGGATTCGATTCCCGGGTCGGTCAAATCGGCACAGTGTCGCCAACGGCTCGCAACCGCTGCGACGTTCCTTCGGAGCTGTGTAGCCCAGGCGCTAAGCTGCGGAGATGGGCCCCGCCACTCGTTACACGCTTCGGCGTAATACCGCGAGTATAGTGAAGATTTGATTTTTTGATTTAGTTATACACATACCAAACACCTTGTCGATGGTATTAAAAAAAATCCTGCATACGAGATATTTTTAGGCAGTAATTTACAATATACACGATTTTTCGTCATTTCATTGCTCCATTGAATGATGTTATTCTGCGATACGATACAACTTTATGAAATCGGTCATTACACTAGTAATTAATAACACCAGAAGCCTTATAATGTGTTTCGCATTCATTCCAACATTTTAAAAATCCTAATTTCGCAGTCACTCTGAGCGATGTACAGCGACCCCACTATCATAGTTGACAACGATATTTTAATTTCAATTTATCGCCAACATTCCACAGTTGTAACTTCATTTAAAACTTACGTAATTCTTTTAAGCTTAGGACAAACTAATGAAGTAATAAGGCTTACGCAAGTAAATAATGAATTTTTACCCAAGTAAAATCACTAGTTTAAACATCCAAAACGAAATTCAAATACACTGAATAATACATTCTCCTCTACTCACCATTCTCCAAATATATTTTCTCAAAATGCCGCCCATATTTGAAAAAACCAACCTTAGCCTGACTAACTTAGAACAACTGGTAAAAAGAACACTCAAATCCTCAAGAGTAGCCTCAGAAAGTTTTGAATGCATTCTCATTCAGTTACGTAGTTGGTACGTAGCAGGAAAGAACGATGTGCATAATATCCCACATGCACAAATCGATGACGTCATCCAACTTATAATAGTTCATTACTGCATCTAGAGATGAGATCAGCAAAGGAAAAACCTTATTAAGCGTTATCTGCCAATCAAGAGCTTACTACAATCTTTTACACTAAGCGCGTAATAAAATTGCTCGAAAAAATTATTTCTCAGCTGAGCATAGCACTCGTGGCATTGGGTGAGGTGGAAATTATAAACAACATGCCCTAAACAGCGCAACTAAGTTTGTAACCCCAGGAGGGTGGGGTTGTTACCCAGCTCAAAATATTTCGCTTTCATACGCCAAAAAACTGGTGATGATAAGAATCAGATGAAAGAGTTGTGTTTTAATGTAAACACAAGGTGAAATAAAGCCTTTTACCATTTTCCACACCAGGACTTTTTTCCATGACACTGAATAAATTCAAGAAAAAAAAGCCTTACTTATGCGACCAATCGTCGAAAGTCGCAATGTTTTTAAATCGAAACCAGCCAGTAACGGATTTATCACTTGGCAAAAATCTGAACATTGCAAACAATGTTGCGGAGCTGGACATCAAGACAATGACGTAGACAAGACAAAGCGTATTCTTGTCCAGCACTCGTTAGAAGGCGGCCAAACGAGCCAAGCAATCAGATACTAAAACAAAAATGACACAGATTTTCTTTAGGGAATTGAAATAAGCGAATTACTTTTAGTGAGTCATAGTTAATGGCTACAAGTTTCCGTCAAATTAAATCGTTTGAACTTGCCACGATACTTTAAAATAAAGGTTAAACCTGCTACAATTCAGAGGTAAGACTTAAAGCGACGTCGGCCAATACTATACACTAGACTTGGGAGAGATAAACAGCACAATTGCCACGCAGTTACAAGTGCAATATTCGCCTAAAATAATTGGGTCGACAATATTACACTTTGGAATGCCGATTGGAAAAAAATGATTTCTTATTTAATCATTCCGAAGCATAGATCATGTTCCGAAGTTATTTTCCGTTACTGGTATTTTTTAGTTTTGGATAATGCCAGCAGTTAATTAATTAACCGCTAATCTCTGGCGTTTTCAACCCAACCCTAAAGCTACATACCTTCGCTTTCTTGCTGCTCTTGCGTCGCAAAATATTCTTGATCGAGCCAATGATTCCGGGGGATTTGGGAGCTGTAATAAAGTTACTTGAATTTTAACAAAAATACATAATAGCTCGGCGCAGTAAGGCAGCTAATGCATATATTATGCATATAATCACGTTTTGGGGATCGTTTCTATGTCACGTCGTTGTCTTGCAGCTAAACTTATCAACTTCGTTATCACACATTGCAATCAAATAACACCTATTAACTGATTTACAAACGCGATATTTGTCACGGTTATAAACTAAGAACAATTTGCAAACATTTTTAACAAGTCTGCAGAATGGAGTTGCAGCTAAAGCAGCTGTGCACATACATATACCGATGCTTTTTATAAAGGGTTTTGTACAAACAAGAGTAGCGGCGTAAACAGGAAAGAAGCACCCCGGCACTATACCACCCTCATGCTCGAAACATTTCCATACAATAGAGAAATCTTCGCAGAATTTGCCCCTCTTTAAGTAATTATTCGTTGGCTAGTGGGTGCCAATTGGACAGAACTTTATGCTTAAACTCCCGTTTCTATTTTTCTCTATTTGCGTTGTCTACGTACAGAGCGCTAGTTCTAGATGGCATTGTAAAACTTTGAGTATCATTTGACCGAGTGTAGAAGCCAATTCGTCGAATGCAAAGTAAACGCTTCAGCCGGTTCTAAGTCAGGTTAAAATTGGGTGGACATAACAGTGTAGTGGTGACGTCATTACTGTTAGTTTATGTGTGGTGAATTCATGCGACCGAGTACGCAATTAGAGGCGGCGGGTTAATTAGTGCAACCGAAGAATAACAAAGTGCAACCACACAAGCAGTTTCATATTGCGAGAATTAATGGATTATAGAATGCAGTATACTCTTTTTATAATACAAAACCGTACAAATCGAGCGAAATAAGGATGTAGCTACAAAATCAGAATAGTTGATGTGGTACGCAATAGGGATGTCCATTTCAGAATATCAATTCCTGCAGAACCGGTTCCTATTTTAAACCGGTTCCGTTTTTAGGATTCGGTTTGATTGGGAAGAAAAATTGCGCGTGACAAATCTTTTCAGACCTTGCGCATAAACGCAAGTGCGCGCTCGGCCTCGTGTGTGATCATGCGGTGTTCGTCGGAGGCAGTAAAAAAATTGTGGGAGGCCATGAGTGTAGTACGCACCCCTTGTATATATATACTGGAGCCATATTTTTTCATTTGTATCCAAAAATTAAGAGGGGCATGGCCGCTGTTAACTCTGCCATTGCGCCTATATAGGCTTATGCTTCGAACTGATAGTGCTGTAATCCTTGTGCTGGCTATAAATTCATTAAAAATGAAACAAATGGTTGTTTTTTTTGTTTTGCACTAGTTAAGCGGTTGTGCGCTGAAATGATATTGAAATAGTACCAATAGTCATTTTATAGATTTAGAAATTCGGTTGAGGAATCGAAATTCTGGATTCGAAAAAAGATTCGGAACTATTCTAGAATACTTAATTATTCTGAAATGGACATCCCTAGTGCGCAGTATAATTCTGCATAAACTTGAGTTTTCGACAACAGAAAAGCTCCTACGAGACATCGTCGTGGTGCGCAGTTTTTCACATGTTTTACCTTCTTCTGTCTTTTCTTCTTTTGGTTGGTCTGGCTCATCCTTTGCAGGCTCAGCGGAAGTCGTTGGAGCTTCTTGTTCCTGAGAAACGGCAGTTTCTGCTTCTGCTCCTCCATCTATAGTTTCAGTAGAGGCGGCTGCTGGGGTGTCTTCTTCTTGGGCTTCTTCGTCTTCTGTTTTTTGGGGCTTTGTCTCCTCAACTGTAGTTTCAGCATTGTTTGTGTGTTGGGGCGTTTGTTCTGCTTTTGCTTCAGCAGCTTCTGTCTGATCTTCAGCTTTACCCTCCGTAGGTTCTTTTTTCGATTTCTTGCTCGTTCGTCTTTTGATCGGCGACTTAATTCCCGAGAAAAACTTCTTAAACGTTCCTCCTTTTTTGGGGCTGGTTGCTTCCTTTTTAGAAGATCCGGCTGTTGGCTCTTCGGGAGTTTCCTCTGCAGCTGGGGTTTCTTTAACTTCGGGTTCGTTGTCTGGTGTTTCTTGGGCTGTTTCTTCAGGTTTTGCTTCTTCAGCAGGCTTTGACCCCTCCGCGGGCGTTGCTTCTTCGGTAGGTTTGGATTCTTCCACAGATGCGGATGGCTCGTCAGCAGCGTTATTCTGAGTCTGCTCCTCTTTGGCACTTCCAGAAGTTTCTTCTTCTGGCTTGGGAGCTTCTTCTGCAGCAGCTTCAGCTTTTTGACTTTCAGCAGCTTCAGGGGGATTCTGTTCAACCACTTTGTCTTCAGCTCCATTTTCAGTTGGGGCTTCCTTCGCATGTTTTTTATTCCTGGAGAGACCTTTAGGAAGTTTAAATTTCATTGGGGATTTCGCTTTCTTGGCGGAATCATGATGAACTCCGTTTGTTCCGTTTCCACTGACCGCTTCTATCTTATTTCCATTTTCTGCCGCTTCGGCCACTTCGCCATTGACTTTTTGGTCATTATCCTGTGATAAATGAACAAAGTCAGTATTGATCACGTAAACGTATTAAATAAAAGCAAAAAAGCAAAATCCATGATCTATTCATCAGCGAAAATCATTTCTTTAAAAATTTTGCCGGAAGATTTTTACGATGAGCGACGGTGGTACAATAATCATAAAAACAACTGTATTGTACAAAAAAAACAGGAAAATTGCACCTAAAAACTTTGTCTAGTTCAGAACTAGCCAAAGTTTAAGGATTTGTAAGTTTTAAAACGCCACCATAAAATTTTTCTTTGTTTAAAACAAGCAGGCAAAAGACAGATGTTTATCTGAAGAATTCTCTTGAGGACTAGATGCGCTGATGAAAATCAAGCAAGGAAGTAGATTAAGCAGCCAGAATTATAGCACTAACCGACCTGCGCAGCTTTTGCCTTATTATAACGCATCTGTCAGTCGGGAAAAGTCCTTACGGCAATATGTTTTCTACGAACCTGATTAATTCTTAATGAAGGGTTTGTTGTCAAAGCTATAGGAGCATGAAAACAGCCGAAAATCGTGTTTTAAATTTCTTTACCTTTCTCACTGACCTCCTGATACAACAGTGACTTGTACAGACACAATTTAATTTCAATGACGTAATGCATGTTTTTGGCATAGCTCAAACCGACAGAATATTGAAATAATTGGTTAATTTAGAGACCAAAGCAAAAAAAAATCGAATCTTCACTATACTCGCGGTATTACGCCGAAGCAATTACACATAAAACCACGTTAGCATGCAACAAATGTAATAAAAAATAATTTTCCTACAATGCCAAAATGAAGTAACAATTACCAACATTTTTAGATTAATATTGGATAGCCTAGCTATAGTGTAATCTGCATAATACCAGGGGGCAGCCACGGCTGATTTAAATGGCTATGCATATTCAAAAATAGCGTTAAAACCTAAAACACTTTCCGCCTGTTGACAGAGTGGCCAAGTTGTGACTGCTGAATGCATTTCTGAGGTGTCGGTGTCAAAAAGGTCACAAAAAAGCGCAATTTTGACCACGTGGTAAGTGGCCGCTATCTAATGTCCATTCATCAAGCCGGGATGCAGATGTTTTTACAATGCAAAGCCCTATTAACTGTGAAGTTTTTCGTTTAGTAATGACATTGCTTTGTATGTAATTTGTATGTCAGTCGAACATGAGGAAACAGGAAACAAAGCAATTTTGTTTTTATTTCTATTTCCATTTCAGCAAAACGTGCACAAGCCGTCCTGTGCAATCAATGACTTAACCTAACGTGATGAACACGTTAAAATAGCACAATGATTCACGCTATTTTGTCGATTTGACTTTTTTTTGTGTTTACAACAACATGACACATCAAAATTTACACAAGGGCGTAGCTACAAAATTTTGAGGGAGAAAAATAAGCGGCTTAGTGAAAAAGTGCTTTTTGTGCCAGGTTTCTTTTTCACAAGAAAAAATGGTGCTTAAAGAAATTGTGGTGGCCTTCATGTGCTAATGCAATTAAATTCATGCTCTAGTTTATTACATTAATGAGATTGCACGTTGCCAGAAGAGATTACAGTTACGAGGACCTCTGCTTTTTTAACAACGTTTGCATTATGCATATACCAGTCTCATTTACGTCGCAAATGGTATGTTGAGACTACCATAAAAGTCAAATGACTGGCAATAAAATCATGAAACAATCACACATTGAACTCCAATCTTGGCTACTTCTCATTTTGTTTTTGTTGAGCTATATATAGCAGTAAAAACGTACAAATTGGTCTTTAATTTCACCGAATCTTCCCCAAATTTCGACAAAGTTATCACAATTTACTAACTATTGATATATCATGGGAGTGGAGATGAATAAGATTGAGTACTTATCAGTTATAACTGGTAAACGCAAAACACTCTGCTTGAACTAGGCGGAACGTTTTTTCCGCATAAAATATCGCGCAATGCTATGTAAAAAATTGTAATCCTGTTAAGTACACTATTTAGTTAATTAGTTATGTTCACGCAAAAACGGTTTAATGTAAGTGCTGCATCTTAAACTAATTCTTCCAGTTTTCGGTGCACCCTAAGCAAACCAACGCCGAAGTAAAACAAATGGATTAGCAATTGAAACTTTTCTTTCTTAAGTCAAATATTTCGAGTAGTTAAAAGCAAAAAGTTATAAGCTTAGCAGCATTTCGTACAAAATAAGCAGAGAATTCCACTTTAAACATACGATGGAGCTACTCACCACAGGCTTGATGGGTCCTTCTTCGTTGGCTGCAGGGCTTTTAGCATTTTTACCAAAATCGTAAGTTTTTTTGCTAGCTAAACCTCCCATATTTTACAAAAAAAAAAACAAAAACTATACAAAAATACGCAAACTAAATTGATAAGATATAAACAATTCTGCAATATCTGAAAAAAATCTAAAAAAATTGACAGGTTTTCGTCTGTATATTTCGTATCTGTATTTTTTTGTTTCTTGACAGCGGTTTTTGTTACATTTTGAGATGCAGCTCTCGGTTAACTGCCTCAAATAATCAAACACATTTCTAAAATGTTTACACAAAATCTTTCCAAGTGACTCATTTCTTAGCTCCAAGCATGCTTCTTCCACTGACACGTGACACGATTTCGAAATTTGCCGCGATAAATCCCAGCCCTTCTTTTGTCTTATGACGTAAAGTAGGACAGACTATACAATGCAAACTGTCCCGCCAAGCACTGTTCGTAGAAACTCGCCTATTAACATTGCGAAATTTACCAATATAACCACAGTTTTCTCTAATACCTTAATCCAATAATAAAAACTAACAAATCTTGTTACGCCCTAACTGAATCCGAATGCACAAGGCTTGCATTTCGAAATAGGTGATTTGCGTGAATGCGAATAATGCATGATTCATTTTAAGCATTACATCATAGCTTCTCGCGGCTTTTTAAAGGGCGTGGCGTCATGTCTGCAGCAGAAAAGCGCAATAGCGCAAAACTATAAAGTTCTCATTAAAATTTAAAGGGATTTCTGGCACTAACATTTATTTGACAATCTAAACGATTTTGAACGCTCAACTTGTTTACTTCTTGAAAAAAAGTTTTTATTCTATTACTATTACCAAGACTAAAAAACAGAACACGTTTTTTGCTTAAAACACGAAGAATAGCGAAAAAACATTACTTGTTGCAGACGCGATTGTTTTAAACATCTACAAAATGATGTTTTTTGTTTTTTTTTTTGAGAACCAATTTAAGTAGTAAAACTGACACGTTGCAGACTCTCATTAAATTCGTTACACCTTTCGTGAAGCAGCATTTCAGGGTGTCTGGTGAAATAACAGAACAATCTACTTCAAGTGGCCGAAATAACTATGCTTGACATAATGGAGCGAAACTTCAGGAAATAAAGAAGATAAGTACGTAACTTTATTTATATTTACTGTGTGTGCCACGATGTTTTTCGGCTAGGTCACCCAACGCTTTTTGACAAATATCCCAAATATTAACCAAAGTTAGGCCAAGGATCAAAACCAGTCTCCAATTTAGGGAAACTTTTTCGCCACTCACCCGGATTCTTCATATTGCTTTTGATGCCAGGCTATCAGTTGACCATGGCCCTCCCTTCAGATTTTGCCTCTTTGTAAAAAAAAAGCATTGTCTTTTGATGGCTTTTGCAGTTTATTGCTCGCTACGCCATTGTCCACAACCAATACCGCAGTGACGTTAGGGGAAACAACCTACTATACATGCCAGCTTTACTAACACGAAATTTTGAGAAAATGTTGCAGCACGAAATGACACTACATGTGAATTTGATTTAAAATAACGAAAAAGCTGCTTACTTGTTTGTTCTCAACAAATCATGCTGCGTAAATTATCTTCAAACAGTCACAGTTAATCAACGTTACAGTTTGGCGCCGTAGTAAAGCTTTTAGTTTCTGCGCAAAATCATAAAAGTTTTTCTCGGTATCCTCACACAAAACAAATATAAGACTTTAACCATCATTGAGGCTCGTAATACGGTCAATGAAAACTTTGACAGCTCGTAGAAATATTTATTTTTCAAGTTTTGTCTTACTCCCAACGTCCTAAGTAATAGATCGAGCCAGTTATGCCAATGCTGATCAAAGTTGTATTGTAGAAAGCTAATTATCGCAAAACTCCCAAAACACTGTCAAATATTGTTGACAAACGTTGCTTTGCAAAGAGGGATCCCACACCAATATACAGCTCATGTTGTAAATCATGACTTTGAATCTTAAAAAAAAACTTGGAGTGTCGTTTTGTATTATACAATATAAACCTAAGACTGTTACGCCAATTTCTTTTATGAGATGTTGTGTTGACAAAATACGTTGTTGTTAAAAACTTCTCGTAAAATTTGATGACTCAGATTGTTTCAGCTTAAAAAAGGGTTTAAGGATATGATTATTTACTGTAACTTGACGCTTCAGAATAGAAATGGTTAAAACTCTATGATTTTATGATTTGTGCCGCGTTCCCTTGTCAAACATATTCAAAATTAGTGTTTTCTCATAGCTGCTGCCACCCTTAAGACTAAAAGCATGAGCCTCGCGAGAGAAGCTATGCTGCAGCCCCCTGCGCTTATGAATGAAAGGAGAATAGCCTAGATGCTTCATTTGCTACTTGGGAGCAAAGTCCTTGGCCACAGAAGCAAGCGATTCGGCATAAAAGTTATAGAAGCTGCAGCTAATCATATTTTTTGAAATAAGTAAAGTTGCAAAACTTGAAAATAGTCCTATAATGCTCAAAGCAGCGTTCACTAGGCCTAGACTGTATTGAAAGATGCCAATTGCAAGAGGGTACAAGGCCCCTGGGTCCTCTCAGCTACAGAAACAGGTAATACCGTAGAGACATTTTCTAACGCTTACCTTTCAACTAATACGTCATCTACTTTCAAGTCGCAATTACTTGCACCTGTCCGTTTCGCTCAACGGACGTGAAACGCGACTTCTGTATAAATTCAACGTTTTCAAACTCGCAAAAAGTGGTTATTACCACAGACCTGATTTCATGTACTTGGTGTAACTCAACAGGCATTTCTGCACTACTTTTACAACGTTGAAAAGCAAATTTTTGTTGAAATAAGGTTGAACTTTTGTTTGGACTTCCAATTTCACAAATTTACTCAAACCTTTACACCGAAATTGAAACTGAACGATTTCAAATAAGTTACTATTGCTATCGCAATTACTGCCGCTGTTTCCAGTAGACTATTGAGGTATTTTCCATGTTAATATTCTTCGAAGTAATCCACTTATTGAACTAATTCTTACCTAAGCAATGCTAAACTTGCGAGGTAAGCATTAAAAGTAGCATAAAAGTTTTCAAACCTTCGTCACAACTGGCAATTAAATCCAAAATTATTCGCTAGATCTACTGTAATTCTGCGCTTCTGCGGGTATACGATGCAGAGATAAGTCTACAGTGAATCGCAAGCGTTACTTCACGCTGCAGTGGGCAAAGAAAAAATCACATTCCGAAAATATTTTCGTGTGGCTGCTGTAGAATGTTCGTGAATCATGACGAACTCTTTTCTAACGAAGATGTGCCATTATAGTTACGTATGAAATAGTAGCTTACTTACCTTCTAAAGCAACAAGCGTTCTTTCTCGTAGTTTACGACGTTACTACTATTATTTACAGCCTGTTCCAAGAGATTATTTATGGACCTTTATAATAGCTTATGAAGCAAAACTTGATTGTAAAAAGCTTTGTCCAAACCTACCTTTTCCAATTTTATGAATCGAACCGTGTAAAACTGTGTTATCTATCTCAAACCTTTGCAAAATAGTTAAACAAGTCCATTCAAAACTAATTTGTTTCATGGACAGTAACGGTCATTCTCTAGCTTCAAGCTAATGAAGATTGATTTAGCTTTGTGTAAATTGGCTCAAAGTTGATGTATTTTTAGCTCTTCCAGCAAGCAACATTTGCCAGTCTTTGCGAAGCGCACAACAAAGCAATCTATTTATACATTTATCAAGTTAATGATATTAAATCGTTAAAATCAAAGCAAAGATTGCTCAAAAAATAAGTAAACAAGTCATAAAATTTTAAAGAATGTAGAAAAAGTTGAATAATGCTTGGCCGAGAAGCATAAAGCGCTTTGCGCTTCAATCAATCCAATTCCTGTATTAACCCAAAACATTATAGTAGTCACTGTCCTTCATAGTGTCTCACTATCAATGTGATACTTGCGCAAAAGGAGGTATTATGGTGCTTTGATATATATTTCCTTTCATACATTATATTTACAGTTTTTATCGGTCTGATTTTCTTCCAAAAATGTGCCTGTTTTGTGCTAAAACTCCTTTACGTGACTCCCCTTCAGGAAATTTCTGCGTACACACCTAAATTAGTTTTTTACTTCCCTAGCCATTCCCTCTGCTGGGTGCGAATTCGCCAAAATGGGCAGCTATGCTGGAGTAAAATAAATGCTGAATTTTGGACTGCTAGTTTGCACTGCAATTTTTCGGAGCCGCAATCTCTTATTTTTTTGCGTAATAATTCTGGAGTAAAATTAATGCTGAACTTTGGACTGCTAGTTTGCATTGCAATGTCTCATCATCCCTTTCGTTTTTCTTGAATTGTTTCTTTTCTGAGAGAAGTAAATAATGAGCGATGATGATCGAAATACGTGACAACTGACAAGCCTGAAAGTTATGTTTAACGTAAAAATACGTATTTTCAAGATCAAAACTTGCAAAATAAGTTCATGCGGGTTCCAACTGCTGCCCACGTAAGTTTAAATATGTCAAATTCTAGATTGTCAACATATCTGTACTGGAACTGAGCTTCAGCGTAACCTAATGACCACCTTTCCCTAAAGTCATGGCATTTTCTGCGAAGACGTAGTAACAGCAGCTCTTGACATTTGCTGCGACCAGCGCTGACCGCTATGATACGCCATGCAGCAAGCTTGCCAATATTGAGGAGTATAATAGTTTGGATGTCTGGGGTCTGAAAGCTGAGTTACAAAACCTTCTGTTACTTTACTAAAAAAGAAAGCTGAGGATTTATTCTCGTAATTCTTGTAAATGGACGTTTCGTCAACGTAGATTCAGCTGTCATCATCGGCAATGTATTTATGTTACAGACCGAGCAAAATTGTAACTGCTTCTGTTAGTTGGTTTTTCATATCTATTAGTAGCAGTCTGGGAGGACCAGCATTACCACTTTTCACAAAAAAGTGCGCGGCCCAATTCGATCAAGCGTCTCCTAACTTCCAACTCGTCATAATCCACCGCCCTTTACTGGCCCCACAACACCCGGGCCCTTTGAGCGTCAAAAAATATCTATATGAATCTTTTAGTTTAGGTTTTTCAATCACTAGTTGCCAGCATTTTTTTTTTTTTATTATATTTAGTTGCATATTTATCCTCTTATCACGAGAAAGCGATCAAAGCACTATACAAGCTCGCTTAGGAGTTGCCAGCTATCTGTCTACCACACCAAGATGCAAGAATCTCGCTAAGTGTCTTTCCCAACGGTACAACAAGTAAACTAGCCGACTTGTTCCTCACACTGTCCCTTTAATGTTGAACGTCAAGCAGGAAGCTGTGAATACCAATTTTAAAGTCATTGGTTTGACCCGACTTGGAATGAAACCCGAGTCTACAGCTCAACACACAGACGCTCCATACCATTTGGCCATTTTTACCAAAGTCGTGTGCTTCCCCCCCCCGAAGAATAAACTGAATTTGTCGAAAGTTAAAAGAATCACATTAGTTTATAAAGAACAAATTAGGGAGCGCCCAGGTTCCCAAGTTTGGTAGGCTTTTGATCAAGATAGACTCTTCTAGATAGATTTGATCAAGATAGACTTTCGCTTACATTAGTTTATGGATTCTTTGGTAAAGTCAGTTTGTTTTGCAAACAATCCAAAATAAAAATACAGAGCCAAAAAATAGATTCTAGGCTAAAGATAATGCGGCAAGGGCAGGGACGAATTTACCAATTAGGCTGAGCGTGCTGAAGCCTAGGGCCTCGGAGAGACAAAGAGCATCGTCACGAACAAAAAGACTAGATAGGAATATGGAAAGATCTTTTTTTCTGGAGGCCGACCATAAAAATATTTTCTTTTTTAGAGATTTTTATTTTCTTAGAAAAGAATCCCATCACCGATCTATGATCACTAGCGGCCTACCTAAAATCGACATAACCTAGGGCCTCTCATTGTCTAAATACGGGCCTGAGGCAAAAAGTAGATGAAGAACCACACTTCTTTTTTTGATTGGTACGTGGTAAAAAGCTTTGAACAATTTTTTTATCGTTCCTTTAATGTCTAAATTTTACGCATCAGTGAAAGAACTGTCAGTGAAATAAAGCTTGCTGCCTTGCAACTATACACCGGCAAAATGAATAGAACTGCTAACGTGCCAGCACAAGACAATATCACAGCGCTTGCATGCTTATTGTCTGAATGACAGTTCTCAACGTACAATGATTGATGATGTAACGCAAAATCTTTCCTTTTAGCCGTCTGCGCATTTTTCAAAAAGTTCTGTGCATCTTTTTGACGTCGTAGAGAAAAGCTTCGATGCCATTTAGACCGCAGAGCTTTGGAATGTAAAGAATTCCAGCAATTATGAGAAAAAAAAGATGTATATTTTTAGACTAAGGACATAAAGATCGTTACCAAGCGGTTTCAATTTTTTACGCTACATATTGAACGAGGAGTTGGATGAGATTGTATTTTTATTGCAATATTAACCACAATTTTGTGCTATTAGTCATGTCATTCGCGGTTGATACTGATTAAAGACACACATAGCAGCTGCTTGAGGAAGTGGTTAAGCGCAATCAGTGGTTACAAGCTTGGGTTCGATAACTGGACGGGTCAAAGATATAAATTTCCAAAAAGTGATAGTTACAGTGCTGTCGGTCACTCCACAAACTCTAATCTTCTACGTTTGAAACTGTGCTGTTTGAATAAAGTATCATTTTATAATATTAATGCATTAATATTCCAAAACGTTTGGTTTTACTAAATTTTTGCACCTTGCGTTGGTTTTATGTCTCCCTGACCTGCAATCCACACCGCAAGCAGGAATCATTGCAATGTACACACATGCAAGCTACAGCAGCTGCAGCAGGTTGTTTTAGAACAGTAAAACAATGTTAACTTGTTATCAATTGACCTAAATATATCAGGCGCCAAAGTTGATAAAACGTCTGAAGTATCACATTAACACCAAACTGCGCATGCGCAAAGAATGAGCTGCGTCATGACCCACAAAATCAAGTTTTTGGTTCTTTTGATTTTTTGCCGAAATGCAATGCAGTGTTACTAAATAGCAGCTTAAAGCTTAAAAAAAATGATTTTTTTCAAAGCATATGGTCAAACTGACGTTAAAAATATTAAAGTGCTTGTTTGACGTTCAAGTTGAATTTACTTTATTTTTGGAAATTTTGGGAAGTCGGCGACATGACCTAACGGTACCACGCACGGGTGACAGATCCTACGTGACGGGTTCGATTCGTGGCAGGAGTCGATCGTATATGACATGCATCGGGTAGCTGCCGACTCGAAGAGCGCAAGCTCACTTCGCAGTCTCCCTCAATTTCCGTTGCAATTCAGTGCAATTTGAAAATAACCTCAGTTATTTGTTTAATTTATTTATTTATGCTGTTTTGTTAGGCAAACCAGTTTATTTCGATATAATATGTACAACATTGCAGCACAAAACATACGGAGTCAGCGTTAAACACTACAACTTCTTGATTTCTCGAAATAATCCGACTGACGCGACACCGATTCGAACCTTCCGACCTTGAATTTATTCTTGTAACGGGAAGCGAATGCCACAAAATAGAGAAAAAGGCTCATTAAATTTAAACCTTTTGACTTAGAAAATTACAAGTTTCGTAATCTTACACTGGCGTTGTATTAACTGAGTAGCCTATTGATAAACTATAAGCTTAATACTGACAACATAATGATACAAAGAAAATTACTTTGGAGTAGCAACTCGCTTAACAGTAAAATTATTTTATGAACTCGGGGTTGATCACAAAATGTTGCCCATGCAGCCCCTGCAAGACCAATTCAATGTAGACATCAGCAAGTACAGAGTATAACGTATTGTAGAACAGTGTGGATAACAAGCCGGAAGTTGCTTGTGCAGTTGGGAAAGGCACTTTACGAGAATTTCCCACCTTAAAATGGTAGACAGGTGGCTGGCAACTCTTGAAAAGCACGATTGAGGTTGTTTATAGTGATACTGTGCTATAAAAGCCATGATACAATAACAATAATATAGTGACTACAGGCTATTTCTGTAGCTAATCAATAGTCATTGCACGTTTAAAGATTGTACGCTTAAGTTCTCTACATGTACGATATTTACAAAGACGTGACATCAAAAGGTTCTTTGTCTTTTTCTTCTTCATCTTCGATGCTATAATACACCGCTGATTCATTTTCTTTGCTGCCTGGACGAAACGAACTCGCGGTTGATGATCCTGAGGCGCTGGTGCCAGCGCTTAGCTCTTTAGCGCCACTTGGCGAGTTAATAACGTATTCGTTTTCTTCGAAAGCTTCGTTGCGATTTTCTGCGAGCAGTTCTTGGGCAGTAGCAAAAGGTCGTTTTTTTCGTCTTTTTGTCGGTCTGAGTCGCTGAAGAATAGTCTTTCGCCGAATCTTAAAAAGTAATTGCATTTATGAGCATTTTTAGACATTGCTGTACAGAAGGCTAGGCTATTAATTTAGTGTAAAAACAGTCTTTTTAAGGCGTCTTAGGAGTTGGGACCCAATTTAAGTTCCTAAAAATAATAATCACGTGCCTAGGATCAAGAAACTTTATCGAAGAAAATGGAAATTTTTTGTTTTGTTTCCCCATAGGTTTATTTTGGACCCCTATCATTTCGCTTAAAAGACCTAGCAAAAATAGGTTGAGCTTTTCTGTAGAAATCTTCTTTTTTGCCAGTATTTATTGACTGGTTGAATTAAGTTTGAAATTAACTTGCTTATTCAATAAATATTCTTTTTTTTGACCGGCCGTTAGCTCAGTTGCTAAGCGCACGCTATCGATGCGGAAGGTCTGATGTTCGATTCACTCCCAGGCCGGTTAAATTGCCAAAGTGTCGCCAACGGCTCGCCACCGCTGCGACGTTTCTTCGGAGCTGTGTTGCCCAGGCGCTAAGCTGCAGAGATGAGCCCAGCCTCTCGTTCCACGTTTCGGCGTAATACGGCGAGTGTAATGAAGTTTTGATTTGATTTATTTTTCTTTTTTTGTTTATTTTTAACACCATGGCGTTGGGGTCTTTTTCATAGCTTTGCTGTAAAAGCCTTCAGTTTCGCTTGGCCATTGACGACGGATGGGGTTATCCTGCAGGATAAAATTACAGAGAATGTTTTAGAGAAAAAAATTTAGATAACCTTTTACCTGTTTAACGCTCTTTATGGCTTCCAAGTCATTGCCTGTAAAGCAAATTTGTACAAAAATTAATTAACTTACTGAGTTAATTTTACTTAAATTTCTCAACTTTCATCCAGGATTGGCTGGCCCAGGAGGAAAGGGCACCGGAACACTGGACCCCTTCCTTTTTGACGAATAAAGTCTTATTTTTAGAGATCGCTCACTACGGGAGATAAAAACATGGCCCGTCTTTGTCCAAATGGGGCCCAAGTCCTTATCTAAATTTTTCACCGGATGCATCCCTGCCTGTAAGGCACCCAACAAGAGAATAATGTTAAAGCTTTGCCTCATTAATTTTTGAAGTCGAAAATTTACTTGAGTTTGATGATCTGTTAAATTAAGTTAAATGCAAATTTATTGTTAGATTGGGGCACCACGGCGGGCTAATTGCATGGCCATACTAGAAATTTATCATTCTTTTGCGAAAAATCTGCAGTTGTTTTGTAACGATCTCGCCTTAGAAGTTTCCGGCCATCTACCTACCACTAAAACATGAATAAGCTCTGATAAGCGTCTTTACCAAGAGCACAACAGACGAGCTTGCCTGCTTGTTCCTCTCACAGCTTAATTTACATGACAAATTCAACGCACTCTCTACTTCTTCCTCTTCTTCGACTTCATGGTAAAACATTTCGCCATCTTTAACGACATCAAGGCCAAAAAAATTTGCAATGGCGAGCGGAAACCACAAATCTGCTACGAGTATTAATGCCCCATATAATGTTGAAAGTAATCCTGCAAAATACTGTAATAAATTACCCATCAAATGTTTCTTTAAAAGTGCCGCACTCTTTATTGAAGAAGCAAAATAAGACCACAGTTATTCTGTAATTCGAATTTTTATTATTAAACGACTTTGCTTGATTGAGTATATGATTGGCTGAAACACGCTTGCGGTGAGACTAATTAAAGTATCAAAAAAGCAATCTTGTATCGCCGTATTTCTAAAACTTTCGGTCTTATCCTGAAAACAACAATCAATACGAAAGCAATTAACGACAACAGTCCCAAACTTGAAATGAAAAAGGATTGTAGCAAGACTCTTAACGTGCTTAGTTCCGGAGTTCGATTTCTGAACCAGTCAAACCGGACACAGTGCTGCCACCGCTGCGACGTACTGTACGTTTTTTTCGGATTTCCAAACTGTGGTGCACAGGCGCTAAGCCATGGAGATGGGCCCCACTTTTCGTTACAGGCTTCGATGTGATACTTCGAGCATTACAAAGATTTGTTTTTGATTTGAATAGAAGATGCTTGAAAGAGCTCAAGTGATTTACAAAAAATCAACATACCTCCTCCCAGCACAAGCCAAAAAGAGACACCCAAACGAAACTCAATGAGTTGATCTTCAAACGGGATCACTAGGGGTTGTGTCCCCCATCTTATTGTGGCCCATATTATGTTTCCGGTAAGCATTATTAAGCCTGTTGCTATGAATAGCAATCCGGCGTAAAATGAAACAACCAACGACAGCAGGTTTGCTGCCGCCCAAAAAGGCAGAGCAGCCCTGTTTAAAACAGCAGCTTTTAGAAAAAGTCATTAAGATCAATATTATCGTTCAAGGGCTTTTGAAACCGAAGACACAAGTTCAATCTTTGATTTTGCCACATGGCTGGTGGGTGTAAGCTAAGGAGTTTTCTATAGGTCCTAGCTACAGCACATTTTCCGTGCATTAGTAGATACTGGATAAAAAAGTAGTATCACCTGTACCGTCCTTTGCTCAACATATCTTTAACGATTACGACATTTAGCCAAAGAAAGACAATACTGCAAGCGCATTTTTGCAATGTGACACCTTTTATCCCTCCCCTCCCAAAAAAAAAAACATTTAAACACTAAAAGATTAACTTTTCGACGTGATTTCTTTAATGACTTTTCAGTAGAGTGCCCACAAGCAGGACAAGGAAAACTAGATGCCATGTTGGGATGAGCTTGTTATTTTACCTCCTGTAGACTTTAGAGGTGCCGTAATCACTTATCACCGTTGGACAAGCCTCCATTTAAATGATGCAACCACTTAACAATATTGAAAGCAAAAGCCCACTCATTACCCTGTCCACATGTCCAATGTTAATAGGCTTTTAGGCTCGCCGTTTTTAGTTCTGGTTTCTGCATCATAATCAATTTCTTCATGTCGTAACCACTTCTTCTAACTATGACATCAAAAAACTGAAACATATAAATCGGTAGTTTTACCATACAATGATCCAAGTAAACCAGCCAGCTGTTCTAAATGATCTTCCCCAACGTATCATTTCTTCATCAATAGTAAAATATTCCACTATGTGGAGAACCGCCACGGGAGCTCCCATATACTGTGCTTGTCTGTATTGTTGTTGCATTTGACCAGCTAAAAACAATATGAAATTATAAAACCATAGGCCGATACATTAGTCATGATCGCAGCCATGTAGTTTCTGCCATGGTCGTTCTGCATTACGCCAAAGAGCACAAGAAAGAGTCAGCATTTAGCCTAAAGATTAAAGAAGAGGCTCACTGTGAGCAGGATGGGAATTGAAAGACCGAAAAATCTTAATGGGCAACAGTCCAGCATGCCTATTTCTTCTCATTTCGCGCTGCGGTAGAACAAAGAAAATCTAGTTCATTTTGATTTTGAGGGAACAAACCAAAATCAAATCTTCATTATACTCGCGATATTATTACCCCGAAGGGACCTATCTCCGCGACCTTGCATCTGAGAAACACAGTTTCACACTCCAAAGAAAGCAACGGTGGCGAGCCGTTGGTTACACTGTGTCCGATTCGACATACCCGCGAATCGAACCCAGATTTCCACCACTGATAGCAATACCTTCAACCACTACTTGCTGCAGTAAATACTTACAAAATGGCCCGTATCCCTCCCGTCCTTGTCTCCACGTCCATTCAAAACGCTCATTAAAATCAATTCGTTCCACGACATCAGCGCCAAGGGATTGCAAGATAGGATCAGCTAAATTATGTTTACGATACTGTAACGTTGTACTTTACCTAATTTTTGCAACAAATCAAAAAAATGAAAAAAAAGCGAAAACAACCGTATCTCAAATACGAAATTGTTCGAGGTTCAGCATCATTGTAGCTTTTCGCACTACACGATAATTAAATTTCAAAAATCAACATCGTAAACTCCAAGAGCAGTAAACATGGGCATCGGTAGAGAGGACTATCAGAGGAAGACTTCAAACTACTTTGGAAATTGATGGTTTAAATGTCCTTCCTTTGCTTTTCCACGAGTGACCATGACTAGCAAAAAAAAAACAATTTTGCTCATATGCTGTACATTATGTTGAAGCACGAATTTTATGAGTAAAATTGGGATTTTTGCTGATTATGGTTCCACCTGAAAAAACATGGGGGTCCTTCCTCGAGCGAAATTTTCAACCAACCCCTAGGCCATCCCTGATAACTTACTCTTGAGAGTCACGTTGACACTTTTTAGTCCAATTTTGACATTGATCGATGCGTTGATGATTCTTTGAGAAAAGTATCGATACTGAGTCACCGATTCAATGTGGGATTCTTCCCAATTTTGACCACAAGCACCCACTAAAAATACCTGTTACTTACGATGGTTTCGTCGTGGAGACGAGAGACAACGACTTTATTTGTCAACGCAAAACGATAGAAAAACAATGCGAAAAAACGATATAAAAACATCAATTTATTGAAAATTAGTCATAAACTCATACAAAATGCTATCGACATTAGTGAATTAATGCTAACATGAAGCTGCGAAGTGACCAATAAGGTCTTCGAGTCGAGCAGCGTTATTAGGAATAATATTTTGATTTTGAAGTGAAAATAGCTGCTACGATATTTGCAATAGGCCTATAAAACAAAATAACGCCAAAAGCTGGTGGATTGATATATGCACCGGTATAAGACCTAATTATGACTTTAGCATGTATTACAAGAATAGCTTTAAAGGCTAAAGTGCTTTTAAAGTCAGCCTATAACTTTAATGACATTATTAGCGTTTGATTTGGTGTCGGTACTAACGTTTTAATTTATCATCAAGCACTCGTTTGTCCACCACAAGAAGTTTACTTTTTTATTTATTCACCCACTTCATGTGAAGACTGACTATTTAGTTAAATTAATTAAAACAATAGGCGCTTAATTTCTCCAGATTGTTATAACTTATATAAATATTTTCATTGAGCTAAATGCAAATCGTAAAGCTATGCATTAGTTACTGTAATTTTAATTTCAAGTGAAGTTAACTTTTGTTAAAATCACTTACTAAAAATCACCCAGAGAATGAAGACGCTGATGTAGACACGACCAATGAAATAAAGTTTCTAAAATTGAAATAAAACATTCTCAAAAATATGCTCTGTAGATCTCTGCACTCAGAGACGAGCATTTATCGAGATAATTTATCGGCGATAATTTAGTACCGATTATCGTTATCGCTCAAAGTATTTTTGATTTATTAATTACCGATATCGCTTTTGTAATAATTTTGCTATCGCCAATAAATTATCGCGATGAACGATTCTTTATGCATACAGTGTCGAAAGTCAGTGAGCTGGCGCTGAGGAAAAAATACACGGTGTCCATACAGTCTTGTTGCAATATAAAAGTTTCTCTTTGTTTTGTTTAATGCAACAGCAGAGTCGGTGAACTGCTCTCTTTTCTTGAAAAATATCGAAAGACATTTTTGTGATATTTGAATTACAAAAAAAACTTTGTCAAACACATTGAAAATTTACCGTAACATTTATCGAAAAAAATTATCGGCGATAATTTATCGATTACCGATATCGCCTTGAAAAATTGAGAATTATCGATTATCGGTATCACCCAGGGCTTTTTGAAATTATCGATTATCGTTATCGCTTTACTGCAGAAAGGTTTATCGTGCCCATCACTGTCTGCACTACATTACACTGACACAAAAGCATCAAGTTACAATCTCTTACGAGAGCGTTTTTATCTCGGCAATAAACCAGGGAAGAAATGTCCGACGAACATAAGAATATTGCGCTACGAAGCGATAGCGCAAAGAGATTGAGGTTGACTGGAAAAGGAAAGCCTGGAGTAGGGGGAGCTTAACTGCAACTTTTTTTCAGACGCTGCTGAGTTCCTATATAAATTATGCTATGAGTCTGTACCATCACAAAAATACAAAAAATTTTGCTATATACCTTAAAAACCCTTGTTCAAATGAAACATGTAGATAACTTGGTATTGAACAAACTTATCTCATTAGATGTAGCTTAATACGTTCGTAAGCATGGTGGTATACGGTAGTAATAGCAATTAATACACTAGTCACTTACTGTTCACTTTAATTCTAACTATGGTAGTGCCGTATTTCTTCTTCTTCTTTGAATTGCTCTAATAGTTTGGTGCTTTCTACTGATTTTGCACATAAAAGGTAATGGCTGTGTAGAACTAACCAGCATCATTACTATGCTAATTCATCAACATGCAGCTTTATCAAAGTCTTCCATGTTGCAGTGGATTTCTTTGTACTTTACTTCAGCAGTTCAGTACGTTTTCAAGTTCTTGGCATACACAGCTGTTTCTAAGCGATGGTACTTTTTCATCAAACGAAAACTTTCACTAGATTTTGGAAGAGATAAACAAGTGCCTTAAGCAAAGCGAACTTGGTGATACCTGACTTTTCTTTTGGTGTAAGCTGTCACATCATTGTTAAGAAATAAGATGTAAGTTGCATCTTCTGCTCGGAAAATGATTGTCCAAAGTTTTAAAGAAATTGTAAGTTTGTTGATCATCAATTAAAAACTGAGTTTCTTTGAACAAAAGTCCCTGTTTCAAGAAATCTATCTGCGTTTCATTACATTCTTTAACAATTTTCGAAATGGTTTCACAATTTTGAAATGTTTTCTAAATCCTCTTTTTGATTGAAGTTTTTCCAAATCAACTAGTTTAGCTATCACATTACACTTGCTGCTGCATTGCCAACTGCTTTGCTCCAAGTATTTTAACTTGTACTTGATTGTGCGAACATCCTTTCACCTGTTCACTACCAGGTTGCTTATTGGGGCCAAATCTAAAATAGGATCCGAAGAGTCGAGCTGATGAAAAATACCTTCATCATTTCCTGATAATACGCAGATGATGTTTCAGGGAAATCGAAATGGCAATCTCAAGAACAACGGAAAGAGTAATGATGAGACCAACGTGGGGAGTGAAATTAGGGGATAGAAAGAATGATGAGGAGTTGATGAAAACGCTGAGTTTGGAGGAAATATTTCATAAAATGGCAAACGTAAATGGAGTATTGTGGTATGGACATGTGTTTAGGAGAGATGATGATAACGTTCTAAAGAAGACATTGATGCTTGAAGTGAATGGGCAGCAAAATCGAGGAAGACCAAAGCAGATATGGAGGAGCAAGTTGAAGAGAATGTAAATAAAATTGGGTTGGAGGAGTACGAGGCTGCAAATTGCACAAGGTGGGAAGAGGGAGTGAGAGCGATCGCTGAAAGAATGAGGTGGGTTCGCCCACCCTCGACCAAGAATAAAACCCACCGGATTGAAACTGGATGATCATGATAATGCCCTCTTTGTTTAACAAAGCCATCTACCACTCGGTGAAGAGTTGCTTGCAAGATTGGTGGAGCAACTGTGGTGGTGCAGCTGATTGAATGCTTGAACTTCCATGAGAACTTCCTCAGGCAGAGACTTGCATTGGCCAAATCTATCATTGCTGATGTAGCTGAAAGCAGGTCGAGTAAAATCTAGCAAATTTATTGGGTTGCAGTGGAGTAAATTGTCATAAAGCGCATGTATAGTTGGAATCAACTCCCACTATCTATTAGGTAAAAGTCGGTAATGTTTGGAAAAAGTTAAATGAGATGGGCGGCCCCAGCACCACGACAATGGAAACAAACCCCAAACTAGCAAAAAATTTTACTACACAAGTCCGTGTATTGGTGGTAAGTGATGCTGATGAATTACGATGATTTCTTATCCTCCTGTCGGTTGAAAGCGATGGAGGCACTAAACGTAAGACGAATCCAGACTCGCTTAGAAGTTGCCTTTTGCTTCTGATTTCTTTAATTTGCTGCTTGTTAGATTCCACCAAGCAGAGATAATTATCAGGAAGTATGTTATCCCAAGACGCAACAATGAGACTTGGGTTGGAGTTAACCATCAACTTTGCAATCATGGTCGTAACTCGTAGCAACAACAACGCTCCTAACCACTGCGCCATGCTGTCGACAATGTGGATGAGCAGTTTATTGTACCGGTACTCTTCTCATGGTGTACTTCCCAGGACTCTTGTGGTCTTAGAACGAGTAACATAACCTGGAACCCTCTGGTCCACCTGTACTCATTTCAAAACAGCCTGTTTATAATAAAAATATGTCACCATTTGTAGTGTACTAAATCCATTGTAAGCTGTATGTGGCTTTCTTAAGCTTGTACGCTGCATCAATATGACGTCATAATCCTTCAACAATGCTGAAATGATTTTTAAATCGCATCTTCAAATATTCAAAAATGAATCATTTTTAGAGTTAACCCAGGAAGTGCGATGTGGATTTGAACAAGGGTTTTTAAGTTGCACACACTTAAGACTGTTCTAGAAGTGTTAGTTACAGCTTGTAGCATACTTTTGAAGAAGGCTCACTTAGAACTAAATTTTAAGCCCCCCCTACCTAGAGTTGGCACTGGATGTTCCATGAAATAAAGAAAGGTCCATTATGCTGTCATATAGGCCTACTGTTTCATCCATTAATGATGTATCAAGTCGTGAAGACGTTCACATTTTTCACATACTTCGAATTCAAATAATTTATGCTTTTATTGGGTGTTTTATTGTGCTGTACTGCTATCATTCCACTGCTTTTATCGATTTTTTGGCAAAAGATTTACACTTATTTTATGAAGTCAAAATAAATATGAAAAACGTTAAATTTAAAAACTTGTAAATTACCTACCGAAATTCCTCGAAAACCAGGAATAATGACAGCAAATGCTATGGAGATGACGATAACTACGAAAGTGAGAGCCAACAAGAATGGGTCGTAGGTGGTTGGAATGGACACTTGAAAGAATTGGGTCGGTCCACCGTTAGGTCGCCACAAATCAAAATACATTTTGTTTTTACTTTACTGATATTTCAATTTTTAAATCCCTTTTTTCGATCCTCACAGTTTCTATTTCACTTGCCTGCACATGCAAAAATTTACTATCTGTCCAAAGATGTATTGTTTTCAATTCCTCAAAGTATACTCTACTTAATTCTAAATAGCATAGCCAAAAAACATCTAAAAAAAACCTATGCTTCTGCGCTATCCCGGTGGAAGACCACTGCTATAAGCCTACGCTGAGATGGTTCTTATGCCATGGTGCAAAAAAAGGTTTGAGCCGTTTTTCTGCAGTAGTAGTATAATTAAACTGCTAATTAACCCCGAGTTGTACTCTACTTTTTTGACTATCATTTCGAATTTTTTTCCGAAAACGTAATGTAATATCGAGATAAGTTGTCAAATGGTAATCGTTTCTTTGTTACGAAGGCTCCTTTCAAAACTCATTAGATGAGTAAATTATTAACAAAAAAAAAATTAAAAAATTGAAACCACGTAGTTAGCGTCATAAACACATTTCTTAATTAAATATTGAAGAGGAAGAAATTCCTCTTATATTGCCTCGCAAAGATTTCAACACTTCAACTTCAGCTGACGTAAATTAAGTCAATAAATTGTTATATTTTTACAGGTTAAGCAGCCTATAGTTCAGGCCAGAGATTTATAATCCTTTTCGGTTGGTTCAACGTCTTCTATTAATAAACACAGCTCAGCTTGTCCTGTTTACATTGTTACTAAATACAAATTGAACAATACACACAAAATGCATAATTATTTGTGAAGCTCATCCATCCATTTAGCTTCACAGTATAAATTTTATGGAGTTACAAGTAAAAAGTAATGCAAGTTCGCCTTACATATTCGCAAATTGATACATAGACCAAACAATACAAAGCGTATAAAAGCAATTCCACAATGAGCCAGCACTGTAATCAACAATTTTAAAAATTTTTGGAATGCCTTGAGTGAGAAGTGAACTCGTTCTCAGAACTTCAAAATGATAACACTTATCATTCATTTCTGGACCGTTATTTTCTTAGCCTGCTCCGTTTAAAGCAAAATCATAAATTCACTTCAGTGTGTAAGATTGTGGCTGAAAAGCTTAAGCTAAGGCTCCACCGAAAATTTTCCCGTGATTAGTTTTACTAAGAACGGAACGAGAAAGACAAAAGAGTTCAATATCATAACGAATATTTTTAACATATTGGTTACACTACAAGCTTATTGGTCCTGCGGCCACAGCCAATAGCGTGCATTTTGGGCTGTACCCAAAAAAGTCTGAAAAATTGCATTACATTTTATGACTAGGCTTAAACTGATGTGTTCTGCTGGTAATTTTCACCGTTTTCCAACTTGGTTATTGTATCTACATTCTCATAAAAATCTTCATCGTAGCCGCCGCCATTCGGACGTTGATCCACCGCTGAGACCTCATAAGTGTCGCCATTTCTTTCTTCGTCCAATGTAGTCACACCTTCGTTGAAGTAAGCAGCTTGCTGGATCTGCTCCCCGCGGCTACGGCGTCGAGATTTTCGTCTCTGCGTGGGTCGCAACTTTGCGACTAAACTTTGCCGCTGAGCCTAAAGTAGTGGATTTTTTCTCAAACTTTTGAGATTACGTTAACGCTATTAACAATATTTTTTGCTTCATGGTGTAATCATGATCTTATTTTGATTATACTACGCTGAAGCATGAAGCGAGTGGCTAAATCCACCTTCGCAGCTTAGCGCTTGGGCAACACAGTTTCGAAGAAACGTCGCAGCGGTGACGAGCCTTTGGTGACATTGTGTTCCATATAACTGACTCGGGAATCGAACGCCAAACCTACCGAACCAACAGCGATGTCGTTACCACTGACCCCCCAACCCATGAGATAATCATCCCTTAATTTGTGCTGTAGCTTTTCATACCTAAGTTGGTGTATTTGCTCAGGAAACGAAGGAGGCTAATGATGACATAGTCTAACGACCACTAGACCACAATTGTGCTAACTGCGTTTTTATTGAGAAAAAGTTAACATGTAATGCTGTAAGCAACTATAAATCTTCATAACTCGTTTGTTATCAACTTTTCTTAGTTTGTAACTTCTGTTTCCGTTTACTGTCATCGTCTAACTCAACTTCCTCAATTGTAGTCGCTTCGATATCTGAAAACCGAACTGAATTTTTGCGGGATACCCCTGCATGCTTTATCGCTGGTGCTGCAGTGGCAACATAGTCGCCCTTGCGCTTTGAATCACTAGTAGCTACAAAAGTTTCATCAGATTGACATGAAAGTTTTGCAGCACTTGACCCAATGCAATTCTTGCAGTGTTCATCAAAATTCTTTCCGTCTTGGAATGCTCGAGAACATTTTTTGCATTGAAATTCTGCTTCTTTATGAAAGATAATCTTATGCTTCGCTAAATCACTTTCTTCCTCAAATATTTTTAAGCAGTTTTCGCAAGAGTAAATTGTCTCATGGTATCTTCGATGGTGAGTTTCAAGACTCTTTTTTCTCATAAAAACCTTGTCGCAAAATTCGCAAGTTCGTTTCGCCCATATGCTTTTTTTCGGCATTATTATCCTAGGATCTCTTGAAATTCGCCGAGGACTGATCGCAAATTTGGAGCGAAAAAATGTTGAAGCGGCGACCGTCAGCTAAACACAAAAACGTAATCGCAATGTTGACTAATGTCTATAGCTGCATTTTCTTTACAAAACACCAGGGTTTTGCCTATTATGTGAAAACAATTAATGCTGTTAGCACTGGACAAACTTACAAAAACAAACGTTTTCTTATTGCTAAACTATTGACCCATTGTAAAATCTGCTGTTTTGCCACAAAATAAGCTACGCATTGCCGCGACTATCTGGCATCTTTTCATGTCCTACTTCAAACGATGACTGGTTCTTGAAACAGGCTCACTCTTACTGACATTCAGTGCGAAAATCTCACCACGAAAGCTTACTCAACTCGCGATGCTAATGAAAAAAATACTTAACTCCTGATATCTGAAAAACAACCAGCCAGCACTAAAAATTCGACCTTGTGACTTCAAGCTCGCATACAGTGACTACACCACTGGAGTAGTGTCTGGAGATTTTTCGAATTTGTGTGTCATCTATGCAAACAAGTTCGAACCTGAGAGACGTGGCAAATGGCAACTACTTGTCATTTTTCATGTTACTCAGCGTTTGATGAAGGAGCAGTGTATGCTAATATTTAAGACCACAGCATAGCCTGATTGAGAATAAAACCCAGTATCCTAGTAACAAAGCAGATCCTCTTAAGTGATAGATTAATTAATTAAGCGTTAACATTAAAGTACCGATAGTCTCAAAATTAAGATCTTACTCGTCGTTGTACTCCGCTGCGGTGTTGATTACGACTTGGAGCCTCTGCATCATCCTCAGGTAGACCTACTGCAAAAACAAATTTAATTTCGAGTCTTAATTTATGCTTCATACAAATTTAATTTCGGAATAAATTACTTTACAGGTTTTCATATTTACTGTAACCTAGCAAGCAGCGACATAAATCAGATGCATTTTCAAAACTTTTCGTTTGACCTCTTTAATTATACTGTTTTATTTTTCAGAGTACGCTACAGTGTAAAGCGAATACAAATACGATGTCATCGAGTTTCTCGCTTCTTTCATCACGCAAAATGATATTTTTCTTGAAACTAATCAACAGAATTGACTTGAATTTCTCGTTTAGGTTACTTTTCTTACTTTAAAGTTTGACACTGCTTAACCACTAGTTTTGATGTAAATGTAAAACATGTGTAAACCTTGTTTTTATTTAAATAATTAATTTGTTGCTGATTTATCGATTGACGTTTAGTTCTGTTGCACATCAGGGAGCTTAATTTTACTAGTTCGCTGAAAGATGCAGCCGTGTTTTCGGTTTCAATGCAAATACTTTATTTTATCGTATCGTCTTTTATCTCGGATGCAGATAAGTTTGCTGTACTGTCAATTAAATGTTACTGTTAGGGAAATCACCGTAATGCTTTTAGTGAATCCTACTTGAATGCTGTAGAACCCTGAATTTTGAACTTGTAGGCTACGGTATAGCGCAGGCATGGGTAACATATGGTCCGCGGGCCGGGTCCGGCCCGTGAAGAGAATTTGGTCGGCCCGCAGACTGTATCCAACCGTACTGCACCGAGGCCTCATTCTTGACTGTTGCCAATCGCTATGATCTCACCAAACTGTTGGTGCGAGCTTGTGGAACAGCAATTACCTTAGTGCGTTCGTGAAACTACTACAATTGCTTCAGTCACCAGCAAGAAGATCAAGCAGCTTGTTGACAACTGTAATCGACCGCAAAAGTCCTAATATATTTATTTCTTTTTTTTGCCACGTAATTTCAACTTAGGTTTTTATATTAGTGAAGTGTACGTATCATAGAAGATGTCTCATTTGAGACATCGAGGCTAAGCCCCCCCTGGTTGCGCCTATGTCAGGAAGTCTTGTTATTGTTGGAAGACAAGACTGCTTCACTCTATGTAGGCCATAGGCCTACTGTGCGGTTTTATTTTAAATCAAAGGTTCTTAATCTGGGGTCCGTGACCCCTAAAGAGTCTGCAAATGAGCTTCAAGGTGTCCGTAAACCCAAACACAAGCCCGGAATGAGGATATCTACTGAAACGACTGTTTAGTATGGGCCGTTACAAATTTTTTATAAACGGGTTCCATGGGTTTCGTTAGAACCCAGAGATTTGCAGTCGAAAAATCTGTAACTGTGAATTGTTACCACTATTACCTTCCTCATCATCCTTGGTCTGGTTGTGATAGAACTCTTCAGCATCTTGAAGAACATCATTTCCAAAGAAATCCGCGATCATCTGCGGAGCCCACAGGTCCATACAAATGACTGTGATCCCGTAAACACAAGATGTAATTCCTTCATCAAAACAACATGATCAATGTAGCAACACGGGAAGTCGACCACGCCAAAACACGAAAACACAATAGTTGCAATACAAATAACGTTACACGCAGGGCTGCAAACTCGATCTCGAGAAACGTTGATTGAGTTTAGAACTCATAGCCTAAATTCAGAGCCGGCGCCGGAGCAGTCGACTTAGGGGGGCCAAGCGTTTATTAGGGGGGAGGAGTCAAAGTTTGAAACTCAGCACAAAAGCCACTGTTTTCAAAAGAGTAAGCTCGTTGATTGGGGGGGCCAAGCATGTCGATTGGGGGGCCAGGCCCCCATCGGCGCCGGCCCTGCCGAAATTCGATAAAAACTACTTGAATTTAGCATCAAATCGGTTAAAATTACTTAACTCGAACTCGACAAAAAACGCTTTCATTTTAAAGCTCTGGTTACAACTATCACACTTATTACACTATCCACAGGTTCAATTTTAGTGAACTTTAGGCCACCCACGGTTCTTGGTTCTAGTTTCTGCATCATAATAAATTTTTGATGTCATAGTTAAAAAAAGTGATTATGACATCAAGAAATTGATTGTGATGCAGGAACTAGAACCAAGAACCATTGGCCTAAAGCCCACTGAAATTGGACATCTGAACAAGATATTTGTTACCTCCGGATATAACCAGCCAAAAAGTGGGTCCATAATGAGGAATCAAAGTTCCGTCTTCAAACGGAATCGCCAAAGGTTGGTGACCCCATCTAATAGATGTCCAAATAATCGTGCTAACCAACATTAACCCTCCAGTGATTAGAAACATAAATCCAGCGTAGAAGAGTACAACAACAGAAAGGATATTGGCGATAACCCAGGTCGGAAAAGCAGTCCTGAAGATAAAAAATTACAACCATGAGCTACCACATTGAATACTGTTTCAATTGTCATATCTCATCAGTGCAATATAAGTAAGCGAAAGTTAAGCGTTTCATTAGCTAGAAAACTGCAAGAGCGAATAAGTAGTTACGCATGTGTTGGCTACTCTAGAAGCACTTCGTTGAAGAAATTGTTTTGATTGAAGATTAAAAGCATTGAGTTACACCATACTGGGCGCTTGGCGCAGTGGTTTTCAGCGCGAGAAGTTCTTGGTTCGTTTCCTGGGCTTGTTAAATCAGACACAATGCCGTCAACGGCTCGCCACCACTGCGGCGATTCTTCGGAGCTGTGTTGCCCTAGCGCTAAGTCGAGAAGTTGGGCCTCGCCCCTCGTTATACCCGCCTTGGCGTAATACGGCGAATATAATCAAGATTGATTTGAAGTAACACCATCATTAACATTACCATAGTACAAAGTAAGTGAACCATCCAGCTGTTCGGAATGACCTTCCCCATCGAATTAATTCACCATCAAGAGTAAAGTACTCCGCAATCCACAAAATTGGAAGAGGAACTCCGCGAAATTGAGCTTCTCTAAACTCTTGCTGGATTCGACCGGCTGCGAACAGAGTGACTCACAAAAAGATAATCGTAGAATCGTAAACTTGGAACTTGCAAGGAGGCAAAGGAGCAACAACTTTAAAACATTCCTTTATACCAAAAATTACTTGTCTTCTTTGGACCTAATATTTTTACTTTATCTAAATGAACTTGCTCCGTTCCAACAACTTAGTTCGACTCCGCTTAAAGGAGAAATGATCTATCGATATCATTTAAGCCTTTTTGGGGGGAGAATAGAATTAAATTGAAAGGTTATACCAGTGGACGTATAGTGGAAACGACATCGCTGTATCGGTGCGAGAGGTTTGGGGTTCGATTATCAGGCTGGTCAAATTGGACACAATGTCGCATGGCTCGCAATCATAGCAACGTTTTTTTGGAGCTACGTTTCCCAGGCGCCGAGTCGAGGAGATTGGGCTCGCAACTCATTACATCATCACACGCTTCGGCGTGATGCTGTGATTATATGAAGATTTTTATGTGTACTCCTACAAAAGCTGCAGCTGCCTTCGCGACTCCCGAAGATTAAGCGGGTCTACAAAGTGACTAATGTAAGGAAGGTTGCCGGTGAAGCCATTTTGACAACTCTACTAAAACACATTCAAAAGTTTGAACATTTAGCCTTGCTGCTATGCAGGTAAAATTTTGCATTGTATCGATAAATTGCATTGGTTCATGCAACAAAAATTCGTACTCGTAAGTGAATATAAATTGAAAAAAATAAAGAATTGGCAACATTTACAAAATCAATGTATAGAGATGGCTCGAGCCGAGAATCGATACCGTCACGAATAATCTGCCAGCCACACGCCACTTGCTCGGCATTGCTGGGCCGTTTTGTTGACTAAAAGTTTTCCGAATATTTTCAGTACCAAAAAAGAGTAGGCGCTAGAATCCAAACATTAATAATCTTTTTCTGTTGCGAGTCGACAAATATACATTACTAATGGCCTTTCGCACATCAGTACCGTGTAAAACCTTGTCAAGCAAATAGCTTCAAAAATGAAAGTAAAAAACAAATGACGCAATAAAACCTGAAGCAAAACTATTGACAGAACAAACAAATCATAACAACGTCAGCAAAAACAGCCAATGCAGCGTGAACTAGTTGCGATATAACCGCAACAAGTTGACTCCTATTTCGAATAATAAAAAACATGAATAAAAAACTACCAAAATGTGGTATGAGGTGATATTTTTTCGTAATTGACGTCTTTTATCACCCTGCTGCCCTCACTTGTAGATAGATATAAGCAACTTTCCTATCAATACGATTGCCCTGAATCTTGGGAGAACAGAATGATTTTTCAGAAGCTTTTGGCGAAATCAAAAATACTGGTAGCCTAATTTATGTATCATTTACTTGCAATAAGCGTACCATATCAGCTCAGATGGCCGAGTGGTATAGAGCGTCTGTCTCTTGAGCTGTACACTGGGGTTTGATTCCGAGTCGGGTCAAACCAATGACTTTAAAATTGGTATTCACAGCTCCCCTGCTTGACGCTCAGCATTAAAGGGACAGTGTGGAGAACAAACCGGCAAGTTTACTTGTTGCGCCGTTGGGAAAGGCACTTAGCGGGATTTCCCATGTTGGTGTGGTAGACAGACAACTGGCAACTCCTAAGCGAGCTCGTATAGTGCTTTGATCGCTTTCTCATGATAGGAGGATAAATATGCAACTCACTAACTAACTAACTAACTAACTATATAGGCCTACTACAGGGTCCAACAGTCCACCTTCATTTAGCTAGCGCCATGGCTAACATAGACTTGCAAGGAATAGCATGCAGCTCACGCGCGAAAGAAGAACGTACCGTATGGTCCGAATCCTAATCTTCCTTGCCTCCAATCCCAGTGAAAACGCTCATTGTAATTGATTGTTTCTGTAACATTGTTTTCGAATTGATTCTCAACGGGGCTTGCTGAAATTAGGGTTGCAAAGATGAGCTTAACTCTCAAAACAAGTCGTAGCCTACTGAGCATTTTAAATACTGTACCTTAATGCTTAGCTTACCTGAGAACGTTATGACATAAGAGAAGTTATTTTTGAGCAATGTCTTAATGATGCTACTAGATTAGGAGGGTATACTTTGATAAGCGTCGGTAGAGGGGGCAAGAAAATACCTTGACGCAACATTTAAAAACTTACGTCAACATAGGTAGTATGCAGTACATAGCCTATATTTCGTGCAAAAATTGGGCTTTCTGCTAGTGATGACCATTTCTGGAAAAAATTGTGGATGCCCGAAGGAAACTACTCAGTCAACGCCACTTGGAAATATCATTTCATGTGAGCACAGAATCTCATTTTTTTTGAAAATGCATAATCATCACTCTTGCTCTTTAAAAGTGTCTATTGCTGCCGAGGATCAGTTGTACGAATCCTCTCGGCAGCTTAAAGGTAAATCGTACTTTTAAGAGTGATATTAACGCTGGCTAGACCAATCTTCATTCCAACATCTGCTTCAATTTCATGAGATGAAAACGCTTTATAAGGTGTTCGTGTGTGAATTTCAGCACCAGACCATTCCTGACCAAAGATACCAACTGAAAAAAATTTTGGAGAGCATTTCATTGAAGAAAAGACTTTTCTTATTAAATAGACAATATGTGATCACATGCATTAACAGCAGTGGAAACTAAGCGTGGGTCAATCGTCTTATTTGGTACGTTTAATTTCTTGACATCTACTGTTTTGACCTTGTTAGATCTCATCAGGCTTAGGCCTATACATGCGGTGGATTTTTTTAAAATCAGAAATGCACTTTAAAACTTTTCGTTTGCGCTTGTGTCTCTAAAACGTTTTCCAGTTAATCTAGAGTTCCATCTAGAGCAGGGGTGGCCAACCCGCGGCTCGCGAGCCGCATGCGGCTCTTTGATCAGTTTCATGCGGCTCTTTTTCACATGCTGTGTTTCTTTTATCAGCAGCCTCGTTCTGTAATCATGTAGCGTTTGCAACGCATAAGTTGCATTATCACGTAATAATCGCTTTGTTAGAGAATTACGACGAGGCGTTAACGAGTGTCGGGGGCCATCTATTTGTATTTAGTGGCACGTTTATCCTCCTATCACGAGAAAGCGATCAAAAAGCTATAACGAGCTCGCTTGGGAGTTGCCAGCCATCTGTCTACCACACCAAGATGGGGGAATCCCACTAATTGCTTTTCCCAACGGCACAACAAGTAAACTTGCCGGCTTGTTCTTCACACTGTCCCTTTAATGCTGAGCGTCAAGCAGGAAAGCTGTGAATACCAATTTTAAAGTCATTGATTTGACTCGACTCAGAATCAAACCCGAGTCTGTATCTCCAGAGGCAGACGCTCTCACCACTCAACCATTTGAGTTATTATCTCCGCAGCTTTGCGTCTAGGCAACATTAAAGTCCGAATAACTTAAAGGACTTTGGGCAACACAGCCTCGAATTTGAAGAAACATCGCAGCGGTGGCGACACTTTGTTCACTTTGACCCAGATCGCCCAGGCAACGAATCCCAGACCGTCCGCACCGATGTCGTCACAAACTGAGCTAACTAGCCGGTATACTACTAATCCAGCTAAGCAAAGCATGTCTAATTGTCTATCAATAGGAGGTATGGTGTTGCGATCATTATCCCTTGCGTGTATGACATGGCTCTTTGCTGAAACAACAACAAGAAATGCGGCTCTTGGCATCTGACTGGTTGGCCACCCCTGATCTAGAGTTTTGTTTGAAAAAATGATGCATCCTTTCGTGCCCTCTTTCCTGGCTATACCCAATAAATTTATGTAGAATGAAAAGCTACAAAAATAGCAAAACATTTAAGCATCAAATAACGATCACACAAAAGAACAGAAACAAAAGGTATAAAAATACACTGTATACTTACGCATAACAGCGGCAAGAATGAAGAGGCTGATAACGGCTCGGCAGCAGAAAAACAATCTCTAGAAAACAAACGATGCAAGAATATCAAACAGCAAACTTTCAATACATATCGGTAATGCAAAAGTAGTCAGCCAAGAAGCTCAATTTGCATAATTATCGTTCGGCTTTTATCCCTTTACATTCTTCGGCCGTGATCATTATTTAATTTTTGTGCTTGTTATTTTTTCCTAAGTGAAGATACTACGTTGATGAGACTTGATACATTTCGAAAATCTTTTAACAAAATCCGGTTTAATTAAAAGTCTACTTAAACAGGATCGCATCAAGGAAGGGGGACATTGTGCCATGCCCCCTTTTAGACTTTGCCACTCAGTAAAAAAGAACGAAAAATGTTGCTACGTGACTGAAATATGCCAGACATTTTTCATGGCTTTTGTAGCTGATGTTCCTTCTTTAAAACTTCTCACTACACTGCAACTGCTACTAAACATGACCACTAACTCGTAAAAAGAAAAGGCTTTGCTGTTAGTGAGGTAATCACAGCCCAAGTGTCAAGAAATAGCGAAGACGCGCGTTACCATAAGAAACTATAACTAGATACCATATAAGATTTGAGTACTTACGGGCCAGCCGCGATATCCGGGAACAATTAAAGCTAGACAAAATGCAAGAACTGAAATTGCGAAAATAAATCCCACTTCCAACACATCAACAGTTACAGGAGTTGGATTTGGGTCATGCTGAGTTGGGCCTCCGTTCACTCTCCAGGCATCGTACACCATTGCGCTTAATTTCAACACTTCAATTACCGGTAACCTATACTGTAAATAAAAAATCTAAAAAAATTAATCGGGTGTGAACTTTTCGTTCGATGCGTGGGACACACGGAAATAACGTGATGCATTGCCACATCCAGGAGTTGATAAAGCGGGAGGACTGAAATAGCTTAAGGTTCACTTAAATTTTTATTCATGCTCATCAATATTGATACTTCGATACTTGTAATCGCACGAAACTACTTTTTTTGATCCTTGGTCCCCCTAAAATTTTTTCTGACTCCACTCCTGTCAAACGCTGTTTGCTCAACAATCTCAATTTCTAATTAAGCGAGCCTTGATTTCTTAGGCTTAAAAACTCCAATTTTTTGTGACGAAAAGATACAGTTTTTCCAAAAACAGATAATTTAAAAAAATTTTCTTTTTCCAAGTACTGCACGTTATTTTTTTTCTCCAAGTTCTGAGGCTGCTTTCACAATTTTATCTTTGATCACTTAATTTCAAAAATGTTATTTAAAAACTTTTTGTCTGAGTGGAAAAATACCGATCAAAAATTCACAGCTATTCTTATATGATTATATTAATCTCTATTAAGCCTGCTGTGTGCACAACTCCATACCAGTTAAGCATACAGGAAAGTTTTTCGTCATGAGCTTGGTCAAATATTTGATTTTTAAAAATCGTTTTGCTTGAGATTGGGCGCTTTATGTAAACATTAGTAGTGAAAGCATTTTCCAACTACCAAAGTGAGAACTTTTTTCTATAAGTTGAATTCGAGTTCCGCTTTAACCTGACAAAATAACTACTGTAGTCTGGGTAACGCTATGGAAGCAGAAACTTAACTAAGTTCTTTAAGTGAGACGATACCGGCATTTCTACTTCACGTCCGTGATTTTATTGAGTGTGATACTGTAACAATCAGTGGTGGGCAGTAATTAGTTACTTTTGTAACTAGTTACTGCAACTAGTTACTTTTTTAGAAACTGTAACTAAGTTACTTTTCTGCAAAAGTAACGGAATTTCTGAAGTTCTATGACGAGCCCACTAAAACTGAGGCCGAATTAAAAAGAAAATTGATCAATGTTCTAAACAGGCCAACCGACAATGCTCTAATACTTCGACAAGTAGTGGCACAGACATCGATCGTGATGCAAGCTCAAGCGACAGTCTTTTATGGCAGTTTGTACGCACAGTCAAAGCGACGAAGATCTAGCAATGTCGATAAAGTAGAGGAGTTCCTTTTCGCCTCGCCCTCACAAACTGTTGATGCAAACGCTTTAGAACCTTTTAATTCATCACAATACTGCTCTTCCTTCTAGTCAGGAACGTATTTATGAGGGGGTAGGCATTGTGCCATGCCCCCCCTTTTGATTTTGCTTTTTTTGTAAAAAAAAACAAAATTAATAGTGCCAAATGCCTGAAATACGCTAGGCTCTTTTGATGGTTTTTCCAGCTTATGGCCAGGGGCGGATCCAGAGGGTAGGATTAGGGATAGACTATACATTCCCCCCACGCCCCATTTTTGAAAACTTTTTTGATAAATACAATTTTTCATAATTTCGAACCTCTTTGATAACAATAAGCCATACGCCTTAAGCTTAAGCACGCATAATCGAAAATGTGCAAACAAAATGCATCATATTTGGTGAAGCACTCAAAATCATGAACAAAAGATTTAAACAAAATTTTCCTGAAAATTAATCAAACAGCACTAAAATTGCCATAACAGCCAGGGGCGGATTCGGGGGGGGGGGAGATAAAATTTTTCCAAGACTTCGAATCTCTTTAATATGCCTCTTTAATCCGGAAAACAATATGCCTTAGTCGACTGCACGCAAATCGAAACTGTGCGAACAAAATGTATCATATTTTTGGTGAAGCACTCAAAATTAAGGGCCAAAAACATGAACAAACTTTGCTTGAAAAGTATGCAAACTTTTAAAAATTTTCCGGGGAGGCATGTCCCCGGACCCCCTTGAGTCGTTATTGTTACTTAAGTTGCTTAAAATTAACTCTGCCGGAAAAAAATATGCTTGAACAAGTGACAAAATTTGGTGCCCCCTCTTTGAAAAAAATTTTGAATACGCCCTTGACATGAAACATTCTCAAAGGGCTTATTTACGCCCGTTTCCCGGTCTAAACGTCTTAACGTGTTTGTATTCAGTTAACATTCAACCTAATTCGAAATTTCATACCCCCCCAACAAAACTTTCTGGATCCGCTCCTGATTACAGCAGGTAAATTTTTAAAATTTTTCCGGGGGAGCATGCCCCCGCACCCCCCCAGAAACTTTTTCGTTTCGCAATCAAATTCAAATTAGTTCTGCCATAAAAAACTTCACTTGCCAAATTAATGCCAAATTAACGGCCTCTCCCCCGCTTTTAAAAATTTTCGTTACATCACTGCTTCTATTGCTGCAGTTGAACGAGTTTTGTTGGAAAAGACATTTCACAGCCGAAGCGCTGTGTGCTTAGTGATACACGAAAGTAACTGTAACTGTATAGTTACTTTCTTAAATTTGTAACTGTAACTAAGTCACTTTTTTTGCGAAGTAACTTGTAACTGCAACTACAGTAGTTCCTTTTAAAAAAAAAAACGTGCTCACCACTGGTAACAACATTGAAGATCTCAACTCATACTGTTGAAGACGTTTTGGGACGGTGGTTCCCGAACTTTAATGATTTGTGTCCCCCTTGTACAGGCACGCCGAGAGGGGGGCAGAAGGGGCATAGGCGTAGCCAGGATTTTCAATTGGGGGAGGCTAAAGTTTAACAAATCTTATTCTTCGGCAGGAACGGATCCAGAAAATTTTGGTGGGGGAAATGCAGATTTGAATTAGGTTGAGTGTTAACTAGTTACAAAGACGTCAGACGTTTAGACCCGGTATAGGGCGTCAATGTTTCATGTCAGAGGCGTATTCAAAGTTTTTTTAGGAAGGGCACCAACTTGTGACATCTTTTATAAGCGTGTGTTTTTCCGGCAGAGTAAATTTGAAGCAAATTGGGGAAAAAACGGCACTAAGGGGTGCGGGGTATGCTCTTCCGGAAAAGTTTTGAAATTTTCCATGGTGTAATGGCTTTTTTAGAGCTTTTAAACCAGGGGTGTGCAACCTTTTTCACTGGGGGGCCACTTTCGAAAATTTTAACAACGTCGAGGGCCATTCACCGTCAAATATGTATAAAATTATAAAATGCTAAACACAACCCGTGTATTATAAACGGTACAAATAGCTAAATAAATCGATTTAAAAAAAAAAATTTTTTGTCCTGCCATCGTCGAGGGCCACATTGACTGGCCTGGAGGGCCGGATTGTAGCCCGCGGGCCGTGGGTTGCACACCCCTGTTTTAAAAAATTTTTGATCAAACTTTTTGCCCCTCATTCGGAGTCCTTTACTAAATATGTTCGCACATTTTCGCACATTTTTATCGCACATTTTCGATTTATGCGTGCTTACATTAGGCCACGAGTGGATCCAGGAAATTTTGGTGAGGGATGCAATTTTGAATTAGGTTGAATGTTTGCTACTGTAAATACAAAAACGGTAGACGTCTAGACGCGGAAAAGGGCGTAAATAAGCCCTTTGAAAATGTTTCATGTCTGAGGCGTAGTTAGAAATTTTTTAAGGGGCACCAAATTTCGACATTTTTTCAAGCGTAGTTTTTTAGTGGCAGAATGAAATTGAACCAAGTTGAAGAACAAAAAAAAGGCTCCACAGGGTCTGGGGGCATGCTTCCCCAGAAAACTTTTGAAAATTCACGTACTGTAATGGCCATTTTAGTCCATTTTGAACAGTTGTCGGGCAAACTTTTTTGAAACTCTTTGCCCCTAATTTTGAGTGCTTCACCGGTATCGATACATAGCATTCTACAAACTGGGTTTCACATAAGCCGACAAGATAACGTTTTGTTTCTCCTTGACTAGAGATATCTTCTTTGATGCAGGACTTGAACAACACTGTTTTTTTCGCACTGGTCTTAAACATTTTAATCACTTTTTGTGCAACGTTATAAGCATTTTGTATTGCTGAAATTTTTACAGCTGTAGAAGCACTCAAATTTAAGCAATGCGTAGCACTGTGAAAATAATATGCCAACGGAGATTCGTTTTGAACAATTGAAGCAACGCCTGACCGTTCTCTGGCCATTGCGGCTGCGCCATCATAACTCTAGCCAACGCAAAAAGCAAAGTTGTATAATTGGATTGCACTTCTCCTTTGTAAACCCACTTATTTAAAGAACAGCAAGCAAACAATCACGCAATGGCAAGTATTTATGATAACTACCAATATCCTTGTTTTTGTCCAGGATGCATTGGGGACGGGGGCCATGGCCCTCGCGCCCCCCTGGCTACGCCCTTGAGAAGGTGTCACTGCCCGGGGGCCCGGGAACACAGGGTAGCCCGGGGTTCAGAATTGTCAGGTTTAGAATGCAAAATTCATCAGCTCAAACTACGGCCTGCGGACGCAAAGATGCTTTTTTGATTTTGGGCCGAAATTCGAACATCTGTGGACGTTATGACCTTTTTCGCTCATCACTTGATTTTGGGCCGAAAATTCGAACATCTGTAAACGCTATGATCTTTTTTTGCTCATCACTTGATTTTTGGGCACCACCAAAGGGAAACCGGCCGTTAGCTCAGTTGCTTAGCGCACGCTATCGGTGCGGGAGGTCTGGGGTTCGATTCCCGGGTCGGTCAAATCGTCACACTGTCGCCAACGACTCGCCACCGTTGCGACGATTCTTCGGAGCTGTGTTGCCCAGGCGCTAAGCCGCGGAGATGGGCCCCGCAACTCGTTGCACGCTTCGGCGTAATACAGCGAGTATAATGAAGATTTGACTAACCAAAGGGCCCAAACGAAATTTTTGCCCCGGGGCTCGAAATTTCTCTCGGCGGCCCTGCCTTTATAGAGACTTTTAACATCAGAGGCCCCCTGCTCAGCGATAAAATTTTCAGTAGGTATTTCGTTCACAGTATAGCTACAGCCATCCACTGATCTTGATTAATTACCGTTAACAGGTTAATAAATCTTGCTGTTTTGTCCCCCTAATTATTGTCTCGTGGCTCCCTATGGGGCCAATGACCCCTGGTTGAGAACCGCTGTTTTAGGGGGACCAATCGTCTCACCCTAGATCTGCCCTAAGCATCCTAAAGTGGTAAGAATAGGCATAGCCATAATGTTGATTGACAAGTACGAAAAATATAAGAAATCGGTGAACTTATGATGAGTAAATGAAGATTTAAATATTTTTACTTTTCCGTTCCGGTAAAACAAACATTGCTTCAAATATTCGAAATACTGTAATCCCACAAACTTTTCACCATATTCAGTTGATTGGATAATTATCTGTTACGATAAATAGGATTTTAGCAAGCCTATTTCAGCATTTCTTTTCGAAATCAAAACCAATTATATTTGTTAACTTACTTCCCGCACTTCCTGAATTTATATAGTAGACCTACTCACGAATTAGAACTATTCTGTTTGAAAAATTTTCTGTTTTCCAAGCTCAATTAAATAAATATTGCTGATCGTATGCTTTAACAAAAATAAAACAGAAATCTGCATGGGCTATTTCTTGGTTTTGCAAATTATCGCAAGTAATATACTAGTACAGGCATGCACTTTATTATGAGGGGACAATAATACCAAACGGATTTTCCTATTCCTACTAAGGGCTATGCACAAATGCGGCAATGTGCGGTGGAGTGTACGACAGCAAGTCGTAATTTTAGACAAGAAACCTAAATCTCTCTAGTGCCATCTTGCGTAAATTAACTCTTGTTAAATATATATTCAAGGAACAGCATGTAAAATAAAAGAAAATTGAGACATCTTCAATTTGATGCGATACAAAAATCACTTACCGGTAATCAAAATAGCAAAATGTGTGCTTTCATATTGTTGTTATTGTAACTTGCAAAGTTGCCTATTGCGGCCTCGCTGCTTATCGATGTTTAAAACAACATTTAACAGATCTGGCGACTCTTGATTGGTTGATCCCGGGTCAATACGTCACCCATGCGTACGCGGCAAGGTCAGTGTAAACTTCATCTGTATTTCATCGGTTAATGCAGATCTATAGAAATAAAAAAAATTGATATAAGCATCTGTCACCTCAGAGCAAAAAAGTTTAGACTGTAGACAGCATGATTGATTTTTGTAAGCGTTAAGTAAGTAAGTGAGTTTATTCTCGCTTAAAGCCTCGCGCAAAACATAACACCGAAAAACAAATATGAGCTTCCTAGGATTGTGATTTACTGTAAAATCAGGAAGCATCAAAGAACCCAATGGTTATCAAAACAAGATGCTCCGTGATAAAGCAAAACACACAGCAGCGAGATTCCTCGAGAACAACTTTCAGTTAATCGTCCCCTATAGTCGTTAACTTTTTATCAAAAAGGATTAGATACTAAGGAATGGATTGGCTTGGCAGTTTTGCCTCCACTTTTGTCTCCAGTTTTGCCTTAAAGCGACAAAGCTTGTTTTTCAACAAATAACTACCTGTAGGCCTGCACATTTTTAAGACGGTGATCGTATTCAACTTATTAACGAGTCAGAACTAACATACGTAATATAAATGGATTATTGGAAATATGTTTATCGATACTTTCTAGCAAACTTTTTTATCAGGTTATCATTCTCTCAGCTAATATCGCAAAATGGCTGCTGAAAATATTCAACAAACTCTTCGCAAACGTAAGCCTGCGGATAAAAATGCTGAAGCCACCAAGAAGAATATGAAAGAAACAAAAAATGCGAAAAAGGATCAGAAAAAAGATGCAAAAAATTTAAATCGAAATAAAAAAACAGAAGAGAAGAAAGATACGAAAAACGTGAAAAAAGAAACAAAGAAGCAAAAAGATAACAAAGAGCAGAAAAAGAAAGATACTAAAAATGCTAAAGACACTCAGAAAGAGAAGAAAGAAACAAAAGATGTGAAGGAAGATAAAAAGAAAAATAAGAAAGCTCAACAAGACAAAAAGAAAAGCAAGGAAAAGAAGAATGCAGGAAAGAAATCAAGTAGAACTCCTGGACAAATCGCTAGAAGAAGAGAAAAGCGACAGGAGGCAAGAAAAGCAGACCAAACCAACAAAACCTTGACTACCATTCAGCAGCACTGGCTCTACGATTATCTACTTCAGTTTGCTCGGGATCATTACATCATCACTGCGGTTACGGTAATATCAATTGTCTTTTTGATAGGTTTGCAACTAGCTGTTCACGAAACCGATGATAGACATCCATCCAAACATCCCAACATCACCGATCATGTAAGTTGATACGCAGGATAGTCTTTGCGTGTTAGTGGCAGCAATCTTCCAGGCATAATCGCAGTGGTGGAAATGTCTGCTCTAAAAAAATAAGTGGCCCTAAGAGTTTAAAAATAACGCTTGAGAGTTTACTTTTGACGGGCATCATTCTGCCCTGGAAGCTGCGAAATTAAATCTTTGGTTAAACTTTACCAACGGAGAATACAACTCCAGTCTCGCGAACACAAAACGAACTTTCCTGACCGATACGCCAAGTGCAGGTACTACTGTAAAAGGAAGCGTCTGTAACCTACAGCTAGTATTGTAGTTATGCAATATTCGTATAAGGAGCTATAGACACTTGTGGAGTTCTTCGTCAAAATGATCGGATCCAATATAATTCAGTCTGGTATATTGATGTGTTATAGTGTTTGCAGTTTGCGTAATACTTTTGTATAATTCAGGTAACTTTCAGTATGAAGGTTAAAAATGGTCCTACTGGGGATTTGGTATTTGGATTGTACGGAGACGATTGTCCCAAAACCGTCAAAAACTTTATTATGCTTGCAAATCATGACAATGGATATGGATTCGAAGACTCAAGGATATTTGCAGTTATACCCCAAAGAATGATAATAGTATGAAAATTTATTTATTTTTTCAACATCAACAAGTATATATTCATCTGAGGGTTTACCGTAATCAAAAGTTTTTGCTTTTTGTCCTCAACAACGAATGTAATGCGGCATATGCATTTTTTGGGGGAGTGAAAACAAAAAATGGGTCCAAAAGGGAAAATTTGGAAAAAAATAGCTTTTTATTTCTATTTGGGATTCCTGCAAGAATTCGGGTAAAATATATATAAAAAAACAAGCGGTTGAGCGATTTTACAAGTTGGTGAAGATTAGTGTGGAGCATGGTAATATTACACTTACATTCAGAAGTGACCTATAGAAAACTTGCACTAAAGCGCCTAACTGACTGTTTGTACATTACTCAATCTCGCAGCAAGAAACTGCTCGTACAGTGTTTCTTACCTGCTCACAGTGTCTAATAGCAATAAAAAATCTCCAATCTTCATTGCATTCGCGGTATTACCCCGAAGCGTACAAGTGGTGGGGCTCACCTCCGCGGGGGATCAGCGCGCATGGGCGACACAGCCCCGAAGAACTGCTGCAGCAATGGCGAGGCTACACTTTGTCCGATTTGACCGATTCATGGATCGAACCCAGGAACACTGGGCCGACAGTGATGTCTTTAACAACAACGCCGACCTCCTGCATAAAAACATCTACATATCCCCAAACATGTACTTTTTAGGGCGGAGATATTGTGAATAACGACGGATCAAGTGGACGGAGTGCTTTAGGAGAGCCGTTTGAAGAAGAAAATCTAAAAATTCGTCATAAAATCCGTGGAACTCTTGGAATGATGAACCTCAAGAACAATGATGACAGCCGTCTTTCATCTCAGTTCTACATTACCCTCGGGGATTGCTCCAACTTTGATGGACAGATGGTGGTGTTCGGGCATTTATTGGAAGGTAAATAAAATAATTCTGAAAACAATCATCTCAATAAAATGCGATTACTGATACGCGACACACGACAACGCGACAATGATTATAATAGGCTATTAGTAAACATAGTAAGTTTCGCGCGGTTGATGAACAGAAAAATAAAACAATGAAACAAAGATGTGAGCGAAAAAATTTGCCACCTGGAGAGTGTCAACAAACGCACTTTTAAGGAGACATTTTTAAAAACTTGAGATAGGATTTTCAAGCTGTAAATCTCTAAAATTATAATTTTTCAGCGTATTGATGCTGTTAAAACAAGCTCAGTTACATTGCATGCTTTATCCTAGTATTTTACTACAAGTCAAAAAAAGCCGGAAAAAATTAATTCCGATATCGGCCAATTGGCGTTGTGGTGTAAAAACATCGCTATCGACCCAGTAGATCTGAGGTTTGATTCCCGAACCGATCAGCTCGCACACAGTGACGTTAACAGCTGCTCGACGCCGTAGCATCGTTTCTTCGGAGCTGTGTTGCCAAGGCCCAAAGCAGCGGAGGCAGACCCCGCCACTCGTTACTCAATTTGGCCATGTACTTCTAGAAAAAAGACCATAGGTCTTTTTTAGACAAAAAAGACCAAAGACCTTTGATCTTCTGTCTAGAAGTATATGCTTTGGCCCAATACCACGGGTGTGGTAAAGAACTGATTTTTTAATTCATTTAATTTTAATCTTAGGACTGTCCTATCTTTCCGCGTTGGAGCGAACACCAGTGAACAAAGAGACCTGGGAACCCAAGCTGAGAATCACCATTGTTTCAACAAAGCATAAAGTGGTTAAGAGTTAATTTATGAGTTGTTTTGTGTTTCGGGTGTATTTATGTATTAAGACGTCATTTTTATTTTCAGTGTTTCCTAAAATATAAATGAATTTGAAAGTGAAAACCGACATAAAATTACCATCGATGAACTGCCTGACCCAGTAGCCTACTTGCTTACATACTGTAGATGTGGACATTTTTTAATCATTTATTGCGTCAATAAATCTATTATGATGAAGTTTTTCTGTGGTAAAAAAATGTGGCAAAAAGAAATAACAGCCTGCAGCGTACTAATTCGTTGGATTGGATCACTGATGTGTCTCAAAAATGTATCCTCTCTCGAACGAGTTCACTCGTCGTGGTCACGGATCACAGTACTTTGACACATAATGCAATCATAGTTGTCAAGAGACCCCACAACGTGGTACCCCAGCGGATAAAGATATTGCATCAAGGTTTTTACCCTAATATATTTATTGTAATACAAACCTTCTGAAGTGAGTTTTAATGGAGAAAAGTTTCGGTTAGCTCAGTTGCCAAGACATTGCCTTCGGTGCAAGAGGTCTGGGGTTCGATTTACGGGTTGGTCAAATCGGACGCGGTGTCGCCAACGTCTCGCCACCGCTGCGACCTTTCTTCATAGCTGCGTTGCCCAGGCGCTGAGCCGCAGAGATCGGTGCCGCCACTCGTTACAAGCTTTGACGTAGTATCGCGAGGATAATGAAGATTTAATTTTTTTGGTTTTTATTTTTTACAAGTTCTTGCAAACTTGTCGAAGTGTGAAAAACACAGTATTATAAAATACCCGCATTGAAGAATTGATTTTCGTATTGCAAAGCTCAAGTCACAATACCTCAATAAGAAAAATGATAACTGCGCGAGCAAATTATTTAAGTTGCTGGAACAACGCAATAAACGCCTCTAGGCTGTACATAAAAGCTACTACAGTAATATTTGCGTGCGTAAATTAAATTTATAAGTTGCTGTATCACTGCTTTGGGAAAAATTACAAATATTCGCAGAGAATAACAAAATTTTGCCTCATAAAACTATTTTTATACTGCCTTCATGAATGGTCCATTTAAAAGTTTTTGTGCACTGTATGGCTATAATTGCAGCATTGATAACAAAATAAACAATGAAGATTTATGGCTGGCCCGTCTCGCTTATAATTGAAAAACACTTGTAATTTTTGAAGCTTTTCGTGGTCACTTAACAAAGATCCTCTTTTAGGGCGTATATCCGACTGTTGCAAATCTAGCAGATGGTCTAAAACTTTAAGCTATGATCGTATTGAATATCAATGAAAAGTCGAAAAATCTTACTCTTTATTTAGATATCAGAAATGTAGCCTTGGAAATTTTAATAGCCTACTACAGGCAGTTTTACTTCCTTTGCGGTTTTACCAACACGACAAAGTCACATGACTGCTTCCCGTTTATAGCGCATGGGATAATGACGTTTTAAATTGATCAGTAGTCATATGCTTATTGACAACACAGCCGAGTGTTGTTTAATAGTTTTCTCAGTTTCAATGTACCATTCTTACGCAAAGTGAGTAGATTTCGAAGTCAGCCGTCCCCCTCACAGTTGCAGGAGGGTAGAAATGCAACAAACAAACAAACAGTAAAATTTACTTTACTGCAATAATGACGGCGGAAGAACCATTTTGTCATAATCAAACCTTGAGATACAACATTTGTGTACTGAACTTAGTGGTATCGTAGTGCTATAATGCTATTGTGTAAATTGAATTCACAACTTCAACAGTGCATGGTTGCTAACACCTGTCAGCAGTAATTGAACGGCATAGCATGGTCTTTAAGCGAGATGCGAGCGTTTAGTGTGCAAAGACGTAGCCGAAATAACATAGCATTAATACTAATGCTTCATCACTTTACGACACACTATCTGTATTTGTTCAACGAAGTGAAGCAACGTGTGACGATAAAAAAAGCGCTCAAGGTGTGTCAAACGAAAGCATTGTTCAAAATCTACGGTATATTGTGCGGCGGTGATTAGAGCCGTTACGTTCAAAAGTAAAGGGCTAACTTTGTTGTAACAGATGACCGAATTGCTGGTGAATAGTAAATGACAGCTGAGAAACGTGCACAATCGATACAGTAAAAAAGAGCTGAAGTGCAGTTTTGCAAGTTATAAATTAATAATTATGTTTGCGAATGAGCCTAAAACTGTAAAAGTTGCATCAACGCGGAACGCCTAATCGTACCTATAACCTCTAAACCTTATTAAAGTTAACTCTAGTAGGTGTTATACTAGAAATGCCTGAAGAGGAGCAGTCAAGTCCCGAAAACGTTAATGTTAGTTACGTCCTAGGAGTAGTATAGATCAGTGGTTTTCAGCCTTTCTGGTGGAGCGGAACCACAATGAAACGTTCTAGAGACTGGAGGAAACCCAGTGTATTAATTTAACTTACTAATTTAGTTAACCCAGCTCTAAATTGTAAACTTGCGAAACCTCTGGACCTTATCCGGATTTAGACATTGAGAGGCCTCAGGCTATTTGATCAATGAGGCCCTAGTGATCAGTGACCAGACTCATCTGTGCGTGTGTAAAGGTCTGTCTTGACGGTCGATTCCCAAAAAAAAGGTCTTGAGGGTTGAAAAAAAAATTTGGTGTTCGTGACAAGGCCCCTTATCTCTGCGCGGCCCAAGGCTTCAGCCTGCCTAGTCTATAGGAAAATCCCGTCCTGCCCTAGACTGTATTGGTGGAACCCTAGGGTTCAAAGTTAGTTAACGGTACTATGATTGAAAACCACTGATACGAATAAATAGAATTAAATTCGATGTATCTGATCATTTGATAGCTGTACCTAGTTAACGGTAATATGCATTGTTTGCGCAAATAAAAAAAACTCAAACGCAAACCGCTGCTGCAGGTGAACTTTGGAAGAGAGGAAATTGAACTTTGGCTAAAAAAAGCATCCCGCGTGGTACAATCAGTCATGAAATACGTACGAAGAGCCAAGAAGATAAAGTTTTGTTTGTACAGCGATGATTTCGTTTGCCTTTGGTTGTTGCCTTTTGCCATTGACTATTAGCCAGCATGAAGTGATTAATACCGCAGAAAAATGATAGATTTCTAAGGGTGTTAGAAAATGTCAAAAAATCCATAAGGGTAAAGTTTTTGCAAATACACAGCGTTATAGGAAAGATTTATCAGCAGTGTAAGATTGAAATAAGTTCAACAAGGCTTTGCAGCATGCAATAATTGCAGCGCGTAATTTCGCAATTGATTTCAAGAGTCTATTTGTATTACAGAGCGGTTTTCGGTCAAGTAGGAGTTCACAAATTGTAGTTTTAAGCTATGCGATACTTCCAGCTCGTGAAGTTTACCACCTAATTTTGTAGTTGACGTCAGTTCCGCCATATGGTATTACGTTTTGATTATGAAAACTATTTAAAGCAGTTTATTGGAAAGCAAACTTGATTGAACTGACTATTGTACCGTAATCTACTGGAAAAAGCAAGTTTAGTATTGGTGTGTTGTCGTAACTGGGACAGCCGCCAGTCTATCCATGGACAAAAAGATTGATAGCTTCGGCTGATAGACACGGCAGCTATAATAAGAAGTCATAACCGCCTAACTACAGTAAGCGTATATTACTCCTGACGGTTTGCATCAGGTAAACAGGCCTAGTATTTATTGAAAATTCAAACTGTCGATTACTTTGCCCCTTGCCTTGCTCCAACTGTGTTTAACTTCAGGTAAACTGGGGGAGGGACAATCGAAGGAAATGGAATAAGAGTTCGCCCACACAAATGGCCTAAAAACTCAAGCAATATTGTTTCCGCGAAGGCATTTCATAGTTTAGCCATTGACTTCTCTATGAGAAGTCACTGGTTTAGCAATAAAGCTGCATAAGCGTGAAAGGTTGCGTTTTACAAAAAAAGGCCTCCCAATTCAATCTAACCGCTAGTAAACCAGTGATTGAGTTGGAAAGATTGTATAGTCTTCAAATCTTCCTACTTCCTAGCTTTTACAGTGGTTATATACGCGGTAAAAGATGACTGCTTAGCCTTAATGGAATCGAAGAAAGCGGTTACTACCTTGTTTTGAAATGTTTTGTAAGTGAAAGTTATGCAGCCATTTGAAATACACGATAGTTAGTGAGTAGAAGCAGGGTAATTTAGCTCTAGTTTGCACAGATTATCTGAACACTAAACGAATTTTCGAGGTTTTGTCGTAAAGCTACATCACTTTGGGCGGCATTCAAGAAAACAATTGCAAGGTGCTTTGCAAAACAGCTGATAGAAAGCAAACTTGTTTGGGTTCAAATTGTGTGGAAGAC